>OY744481.1:273357508-273973008 GCA_963556165.1 Tipula helvola
AAAGATTATACTTTTATTTGTCTATTATTATCATTAACTTAAATTTTTTGAAAAATGGACTTGCACCACTTTCAAAATTAACGGCTCATATTTAGTTTTTCGATATTTTCAAGTAATGAATTAAATTTATTAACTTAAATTTTTTGTCGCTTCCTTGTTTTATCATTGGACTTTATAATATTGTAAAAAACTATAAAAAATTAAATATAAATTTAGAATTATATGATGAATTGTTTTACTAAATAGTAAATAGGTGAATAAGTTTAATGGTCGAAAGTTAGCCTGAAGTTATTCAGGATCTATTTCCGAAAACGCCTATTGACGATTGTAAATGTTCAAAAAGCGCCGACCTACCAGACAATTTAAAAATTAAGCTATGTTAACCGTCAATAAATCTTTAGTTTGATTATGCACAAAAGTACACAGATTTTGTCACAAAAATTATTTGAATAACGCAACTTATTTATTAATAAATAACGAACTCATAAAATTAAGGAGTGATTAAAAATTACGAATTTTTTGACGTCTTGAACTGTCACAATTTTGATTGTCATTTCTTTTTTGTTGTAATTGGTAAATCTTGCAAAAAATCTCGATTTTTCAAAAATTGATTATAATCAAAAAATAAATGATTTATTTTGCCCAATCGTGCGCGTGTAATGATTAAAATCATTTTTTTTTGACAGTAAATTGATTTATTTTGCCCAACCGAACTCCACATTAGAAAATTATCAATCACTAAGTATGATTTAAAAATGAATGGTAAAAGTAGAAAAAGAGGAAAGTTATGCATTGAATTCGTCACGGTTTTATTTATTCATTATTTATTTATATGTACAATTTGAACGAAATTGAAATTGTTTGCATGTTACTACACTAATGTAGCTAAACTGCCTTATACAATACGATACTTACTCTAACTTGTAAATCTGTTGCTGTTATCGAATGTTACTGTTGAGTAATTTTCATATTTTATAAAATTTAGATTTAATTTTATTTTAATTAAAAGTATATCAGCGTAAAGTGTAAAGCTTGTGGAAGAAATATTTAGTTAGGTAACGTATTTAGTAAATCAATAGTCAGTTGTAATTGTTACTAAAATTAATAAAATAATATACGAGGAAACCAAAACAAGTATGTATGCTTATATTTTTTATTATTCAGATCAATTTTTTGATCCGGATTGATTTTTTTTCACAAAGAATTCGGCATTACAATAGTTTTTATAATTTTTTAAATTTGACAGTTTAAAATGTTTCTTGTTTTCCTCGTTCCAATGCGGGATGTTTATTTGTTTTAATACATTTTTTTAATTACTGGTATTTTTTTATGGGAGAAAGTGATAAATTGTTAAGCGAAACAACTTTTAATTACGATGAATTTACCATAAAAACCTTTTTATTAACTCGGAATAGCCAATTTCGACATAAATATAAATGTGAATGTGAGGTACAATCGCGGGATCATGAAATTAATGAGAGTTTCTAATCATGTGCATGACGCTGGCTGGCTCGGTGACGTTCTGCTTTCTGATCTGTATCGATTATATTAGCGATCTCTGAAAGATGAGCCATTCTTTGGTAAGCTAGATGCAGATTTACTTTGGTAAGCTAGGTGCAGAGGTATTAAGGCAATACGAAAATCTGACTTGTAATGATGGATCTGTAATGATGAGCCCATTTTGTTGACACGGTACGACCCAACCTTGCAAAACCTTTGTTGCCCTTATCGTTATTCTTCTGTTCATTGATGTTTTCGTGGAGATAATGAATGTTAATTTTAATTGTCATTTTGTCAGTGACCATCGAAAATTTAGCATCAATAAAGATTAGGATAACTGTATCAGACGTTGGTCTTATCAGCGAAAAACTTATATCGGTTCAATATGATAAAAAATAACGCAAAAAAAATAATCGTTTGACTTTATCGATTGTGATTCCTGGCCAATAATACTGATGGCTCTTGTCGTTTGCAAAAACATATTTTAGTTCAATTTTTGTTGTTGTTTTAATGTTAATTAATTCACCTTAAGTTATGTGCCTGTGTTGAATACACAGGTGATTTTTGAATTGGCGATATAAGAGATAAAAATATAAAATTCTTTGGGTTTCTGGCCATTGGTAAATATGCCAATCATTTTGAGGATCAATTTGGAATAATAAATTAATCAATCAATACCGCTATTATGAAATAAGTATTATTATAAACTGCTACAAAATAATTAAATTTGGCTTGCAATAACCATTCTCAATGGAGAATTAATCGGCTTCTTTTTGTCTAATGATCTAACAATAAATGCCTTACCATTAGTGATAAGGCCAGATTTAATTGGCAGAAGTAGTCTCGAGTTTGAAATAAATCTTTTTAGAATATAGAATCCTAAGACAAACCCTATTTACATATCAAGTCATTCGAATATCAAATTAGATTTGGCAAAAAGTAACAACTCTAACGTACAGCATGCAAAATAATAATTTTGCAAAAAATCATCTAAGAATGAGTTAATTTGAGTTGATTATTATATGATTATAAATACAAGAAACAGTTTCATTGTTGCATTGATTATATGATTGTGATCTCTTGGACTGCATTCTTAACGATGTATGAAGTTTCAATTATCTTTGGTGATTCTATCCGAATCTCCCTTTTTATGTATGTATGTTGTGTCATACTTACGTAAAATAAAAAGTCCATAATATTTAATAAAATAATAATAAATAAGAACTACTTTAAAAATTACTGTACATACTTAAAAAACTATTTCCTGTCCATATAAATAACTTAACAAGCCTTCTTTATTACATTTTTTGTCACCTTAAATCAAATTTAATTTTAATGTTTTTTCCTTATTTTGGTTTTCTTTTCTAGTTACTAAAATAAACTCAATACAAAACCAAAACAAGAAAATCATTCTGAAGAAAAATTAATTAAGATTATTAAACGAAATTTTTTTTAACATTAAAAAAGTAAAAAAAAGATATAAATAGCGTAATTAGAAAAACACAGATTAAAAATACACCAAAAAATGGAAGAAGATACTGAATATAAGAAATTACCCATCGATGAACGTTGCACACATAAATTATGGAAGGCTCGTGTTGACGGCTATGAAGAAGCGGCAAAATTATTTCGTGAAATTGATGATGAAAAATCACCCGAATGGAGTAAATTTCTAGGTTTAATCAAAAAATTTGTAACCGATAGTAACGCCGTGGCCCAAGAAAAGGGTTTAGAGGCCACATTAGTATTTATTGAAAATTGCGGTCATGCTGGTAAAACTGTGGGTGAAGTTATATCAGCTATTGTTGGTAAATGTATTGCCGCACCAAGAACAAAAACAAAAGATTTATCCGTTCAAATAGCCTTAATGTATGTAGAAATAGAAAAACACGAGGCAACTATTGAGGAGCTAATCAAAGGTATGGAGCATAAAAATCCTAAAATTGTGGCCGCTTGCATATCTACAGTAACATTGGCTTTAAAACAGTTTGGATCAAAAGTTGTTGGTGTTAAGCCGATTATTAAAAAAATCACAACACTATTAAGTGACCGTGATAAAGCGGTACGTGATGAAAGTAAACAGCTGACTGTAGAAATATTCCGATGGATTGGGGTTGCACTTAAACCCCAATTGGCATCATTACCTGCCGTATTAGTAACCGAACTAGAAACCGAGTTTGAAAAGGTTAAATCAGAAAAACCAGTACCTACACGTTATTTAAAATCACAACAAGAAAAGGCCGCTGCGGCTGCCGTGCAAAGTGCAGAAATGACTGATGAGATAGAAGATGGAGCTGATGGTGATATTGGAGCTGAAGAAATTGACCCCTTGGATTTGATTGACCCGGTCGACATTTTGTCGAAAATTCCAAAAGATTTTTATGAGAAATTAGAAGCCAAAAAGTGGCAGGAACGTAAAGAAGCACTGGAAGCACTTGAAACTTTATTGCAAAATCCAAAATTAGAATCGGGTGATTATGGTGATGTAGTGCGAGCCCTTAAAAAAGTATTAACAAAAGATTCAAATGTTGTATTAGTTGCAATGGCTGGCAAATGTTTGGCCAACTTATCTAAAGGTTTAGGCAAACGTTTTGCACCGTATGCAACTGCATGTGTCCAAGGGATTCTTGAAAAATTTAAAGAAAAAAAGGCAAACGTTGTGACTGCATTACGTGAGGCGATTGATAATATTTATCCGTCAACAAATTTAGAAGCTATCCAAGAAGATATTTTGGAGGCATTAAACAATAAAAATCCTAATGTTAAGGCTGAAACGGCCTCGTTTCTGGCCCGATCATTTACAAAAACCCTACCAACAGTATTGAATAAAAAATTACTCAAACTTTACGTTACTGCACTAATAAAAACTATAAACGAACCGGATCCAACAGTTCGAGATGCATCGGCTGAAGCTTTAGGAACTGCCAAAAAATTGGTCGGAGATAAGGCCATTTCACCATACCTCACTGACGTAGATGCACTTAAAATGGTAAAAATTAATGAATGCTGTGAAAAAGCTGTTATCATTGTTAAAATTCCAGGAGTGAAGAAGGAACGCCCGGCCACAGGTAAGCGTAAGAAAATTATTGCTATAGAAATTTTGTGGATTTTTTCTAATTAAAATTCTTACAGCTCCATCGACTAAAAATTCAACAGCACCAAAAGGTGGTTCTACCGATCCAAAACCAGTTACACGGCCTGCTACAGCTGCAAGTGGCAAAAAAGTGATGGGTGGTTTGAAAAAGTCTTCAACCCAAGGTTCAATCCAAGGTAATACTGGCCTTGCGAAATCGGCAAGCTCAGCTAAAGCATTACCTACAGAGCGCGATATGTCATCCGAGGAAATTGAAGAACGAGCTACAGAAATTTTACCAGCCGACGTTATACCAGGATTAGCAGATGCGGCTTGGAAAACACGTCAATCCGCAATGGAAACATTTATTGAGACAGTAAATGGATTAGATTCAAATTGTGGGCATTCGCAAATTCTAATACGGGTTCTCGTGAAGAAACCTGGGTTGAAAGACACAAATATAATGGTAGGAAAATTAAAATTGGATGCTCTCAAATTGGTAGTCGAAAAAATGGGTGTTTCGGTTACCACAACTGATTATGTAATGCAAGATATCACCGAAAAGCTTGGAGATATAAAAACTATGCTCTCTGCTTCTCAAGCATTGACGGCTATCGCCGAAGCTATTAAGTTGGAATATACAGTTACAAAAGTATTAACTTTTTCATCCGAACAAAAATCACCAAAAGTTTTAACCGAGGCATTAAATTGGGTTAACAGTGCGATAAAGGAATTCGGGTTTCAAGTGAACCCAAAATCTATGATAGATGATTGTAAAACTAGTTTACAACATACAAATGCACAAGTTCGTGCTGCCGCAATTTCCTTAATCGGCACGATGTATTTATACATGGGAAATGGATTAATGATGTTCTTCGAAAATGAAAAGCCTGCATTAAAGCAGCAGATTCAAACGGAGTTTGATAAATATGCAAATGCTAAGCCACCACAACCAACTCGAGGTTCCAAGAAAAATTCAGGTTCCATTGATGAAGTTGACGACGATGATGAGGTTGCCGCCGAGGAACCACAGACAATAAATGTAGCGAATCTTATGCCTCGAATCGATATTTCTGGTCAAATAACAGAAGCTTTACTAACCGAAATAGCGGATAAAAATTGGAAAACGCGGAACGAAGGGTTAACAAAATTACAGGGAATTTTAACTGAAGCTAAATGTATTAAATCAAATTTAGGGGATTTACCGTTACCCTTAGCAGCACGGTTAAGTGATAGTAACGCGAAAATTGCACAAACTACGATAGCTATTTGTGAACAGTTAGCTTCGATTATGGGTGCATCATTTAAAATACATATAAAAACATTTTTACCGGGCGTGCTTAATGGCTTGGGTGATAACAAAGTATTTATGCGTCAGGCTGCGCTTTCTTGTATAAATGTCTGGTTTGCTGAATGTGGCGGCCTTAAAGAATTTTTCGAATGTGAAATGATTGCGGATGCCCTCAAGACCGGTAGCCCGGCATTGAAAATCGAATTATATGGCTGGTTAGCTGAAAAATTAAAAGATACTCCAGTAAAAACAATTTCAAAAGACGAATTAAATGCATGCATTCCGCACTTGTATGCAAACATATGTGATCGAAACGCTGATGTACGTAAAAATTCAAATGAAGCAGTTTTGGGTTTTATGACCCACTTAGGATTTGAAGCTATGGTAAAAGCTTTGGATAAACAAAAGCCTACATCGAAAAAAGATATACAAGCTGCCTTGGATAAAGCTAGACCGTTTCTACCAGTAAAACCATTACCGAAAAATAAACAGCAAGCACCAATACAGGAAGAGCGAGGCGGAAAGGGAGGTCCGGCTGGCGGTAGTAAAACAAGACCTAATTCTTCTGTTAAGGGAAATGGTGCAGCTGCCAATGCAAACGCAGCTGCAGCTACATCCAAAAATAAAAAATCCGAGGAAGAAGTTGACAATTCACCCTTACTTGCTGTCAATAATCTTAAAAATCAGCGTTTAATTGATGAACAAAAATTACGCATTCTAAAGTGGACCTTTACCAATCCACGAGAGGAATTTATCGAATTGTTACGCGATCAAATGTCAACCGCTTCCGTCAATCGAGGATTGATGGCAAACATGTTCCACGACGATTTCCGGTACCATTTGAAAGTAATCGATTCATTACAAGAGGATTTCCCGAATAATGAGAAAGCATTGATTTGTAATTTGGATTTAATATTGAAATGGTTGACCCTCAGGTTTTATGATACAAATCCTTCCGTTCTATTAAAAGCGTTGGATTACGTTGGAAAAGTGTTTCAACGATTCAATGAATTAGGTTATGTATTGGCAGAAAATGAGGGATCATCTTTTTTACCTCATTTGTTGATAAAACTAGGTGATCCAAAAGATGCTGTGCGTAATGGCGTTCGTGATATCTTAAGGAAATCATGTCGAATGTATCCCTTGTCTAAAATATTCAATTATGTAATGGAGGGGCTTAAATCTAAAAATGCTCGACAACGTGCCGAGAGTCTAGAAGAATTAGCTCACATGATTGAGGAATACACCGTTATTCCTTGTATGCCGATGTCACAAGCACCCCTTAAAGAAATAGCCCGACATATTTCTGATCGTGATAATTCCGTTAGAAGTGCAGCACTGAATTGCATAGTAACGGTGTTTTTCGAATTCGGCGAAAAAACATATAAATTAATTGGACAATTGTCTGATAAGGATATGTCTATGTTGGATGAGCGAATAAAACGTGCTAAGCGACCTGTCCGCCTCGATGAAACAATTCAATCGAAAAATAATACAACTGTAATAAAAACGGATGAATCGTCCATAGAGGAACAAGATGTTGAAAATGAATTACCTTCAGAAGAAATTTCTCCAGTTCTGAATAGACCGTACACATCGCCAACACAACCTGAGTTGGTACCAAAAAAACCATCCGGACCATTTAAATTAGATGAAAACTTTATAAACGAAATTGAGAAGGATTGGATAAAAAGTGATCAGTTGAAAACGGCTGCTTTGCATGAAGTCGATATTGAATTCTTGCATTCACCAATCAAAATTTCTACACGACACGGAATACCATACCCTGAGGATAAGTTCAACAAACTATTAAATAGTGAAATGGCTCGAACCCATTCGGCTACGCTACATATGGTTATGAATGGTATTAATTATTCGAGTCCACCACAACAATTGAGTAATGTCCTGCCAGCGAGAGTTCTACCTCCAGTACCGTCACCAGGATTAACTGAAGCACAGATGGATCCTAAATTGGTGTCCATTATAAAAAAGATTGGAAGCACCGATCGATATACGGCTCGTGCCTCAATCATGGAATTAAACGATATTTTAGATTGTTCCGATAAGCAAGCTGTACTACGCGATTACGAGGAGATTTACATTGATAGTGTGTTGAAACAATTTAAAATTTTGGCTAACCAACCAATTCAGGCAGCGTTACTAATCTATCAGCCACTATTAGCAAGTATACTAACTTTTTTTAGTGTTAAAAGTTTGGGCAAAAATTTAGGTGTACAATCGATAATGAATATCATGTCCGTATTATTGGGCCTAATGGCTGATCATAAGTTGCCGAATGGTGATGACGAACAATATACAAAGTTTATAAATGCTATATGCATTAAAATATTAGACCGAACAAATTTTACAAATTTAAATTGTGCATTGATACGCCTCTTAAAAGACACATGTTCGAGTACCGGACTACCAAAATTCACAGATTTGATTATGAAGTGCATATGGCGTAACGTTAAAGTAATGCCTGAGCGATCGAATGAGCTGTCATTTGAAGATGTTCTATTTGAGGTACATGAATTTATGTCGCTTTTGCCAAGTAGCTGGTGGGTACAAAGACCCACAGACACCCCACTTCGAACAGTTAAAACAATTATTCATAATATGGCGAAAATAAAAGGTAGTGCTATATTATCTGATTTAAAGAAAGTTCCTTCGCCTTCCGAATTACAAACATATCTGTTACGCGTTCTAAAAAGTGTTCCGAGAGACAAGGACAACACAAATGCGAATTCACCATTGCGCAGTGCATCGTCAAAGGCTAAAGAACAATCGGCACGCATGACAAAGGTGCACGAGACAATAACTCAAATATTTAAATTAATCTCAGACAAGGAAACAAATCAAGAGGGCATAAGTCGTTTATATCAGTTTAAAGTTAGTACAAAGCGTGAGCGCGCGTACCAATTTATATTTATTAGATGGCAGCTACATTAACGTCTTTATAATTTATTTTATAGATGGAAAATCCAACCGTTGATTTTGGGCCATTTTTAAAAGGTGCCAGTCCAGAATTCCAAAAGTTTATCGAAGATAGTTTAGCTGAAATAGCTAAACAACATCAGAATAGTGATAATGTTGAAAAAATTGCAAGTAATAAATATGGGTCATCACTAAAGGATGCTGATTATTACATGGATAAATTACTAGCATTAAGGGTAAGATTCTGACATACATTTATATTTCAAACAATTTAAATGAGCAACTAACAAAATTTTATGGCGACATTTTGATTACCGTACCGATTAGTGGACCAGGTCATTTAGAGGACAGTTTGGCAAGAAAATGCCAAATAATGTATCATGGTATACAATTAGATACTATTTTAACTCAAATAACCGATAATCGATGCTGGGTAGTGAAATTAGTTTTTGTAATCGACGTGAAAGTACAAATATAAATTATATTATGTACCTAAACAAAGTTTTTTTATGCATCAGTCATCTATACAGAAATTGTTTACCTAATTGTGTATCAGGTAATGGAGGTAAAATGAATACTAAAAATTATAAGATATTTACTCAATGAATCTTGTTACACTAATCGGCGATATGTTTGAATGATATAAATAAATACTTTGGCGACAAACATTGGCATTCAAATTAATAAATTGGCAACAAGTATATTACATACAAAATTAACTGCAAAATTAATGCATCAAAGTTGTTTTCAATATAACTTTTAAAGTAAAAAAAATATTCAATTTCTATTACCGCTTGCCTAGGTGTTAGATCAATATACATAGAAGCTTCATTAAAGAAGCGGTCGTAGTTAGCAAAAAACTGATCTTGTTAATATATTTAACTTATGTTTTCTTATCGATAATCAATAATGCGTATTATTAAGCAGCGTACTATTAAGAATTGCAGCTTCACAAAGACGGCTCGTGCTCGAAAATAAACGTCTAATTTGATCTGTTTTAAATTGGTTTCAAAATTGCCCCAAACACACACAACCCATTTGAGATTTTCACTTTAAAACGAAAATAATCATAAATTATAAATTCTAGAAAATGGGGAATTTAATTTTAAAATAAAAATATCAAAAAATATTAACCCCTTCAGGACCAGGCCCGAGATATCTCGGGATATACTATATGGTCCAAAAAGACCGTACCCGAGATAACTCGGGCGGTTACATATTGTACGTTCCATTATGTATTTGCCCGAAATAACTTCTGAAAATAATTATCATTTTTTACATTTATTTGAATTAAAAAAACAACAAATTTATTTATAAAAATAAAATTTATTTTTTAAACAGACTTTTTTTTTGTTCCTAATATGTCAAAATATTAGTTCTAATTATTAAAAAAAAAAATATATATTTTTGGTGCATTTATTTAAAAAAAAATTCGGTCCTTAAGGGGTTAAATTCTAGGAAATTGGGAATTTAATTTTAAAATAAATATAAATAAAAACCGAGATTTTGAGACGCTCTCATTTAATTCCTAAAAGGTGTTTGGTCGGGATTAAATGGCTGTTAATTGAAATAAACTATGTCCCACAGGTGCTCAATAAGCTATCTATTGGTACCTGAAGAATTAGCTTTTTCGAAATTGAGGATCCTAAAAGAAACTGGGTAAGCGTGTCCCATTCGAGAATTATTAGTTTCCCAAATAGTTAGTCCCAATAAATAGTCCCAATTAGTTTACCAAATATACAAAGATGCACGTCTCCTAGTGGCTCTAGTTTAGCACCACTAGCAAAAACATAGCACTTAGGTGGAGTACTAGAAGCTAGGTAATAACTAGGTAAAATTGTATTTTTGTTTTGTTTAGAGTCTGAGAGATCATCGTATGCTTTTATATAAGTAAAATGACCTAAGCTGATTAGGGTTAATGTAACATTTTGATAAAACGGTCCTGTGTCGCTTTTGTGAGTCCATGTCTGTCTTGCCTAGGGCGTATTATCATGATCATTTATTCATTTGTTTCTCTGTTACGTTTAATCACACGTGAAATTGTTGTGTGAAAATTGCATGGCAATATTATGTGTACCGAATGAAATTTGTGATTTGTACATGAAGAATTAAAACTAAACGGCAATATATAATCATTATTTTTCTGTACTTGTTCTATTGCACATATTGTACAGTTTTTAAATAATCGTATTCATTGAAACTTTTTGTTCATTTTACGGCGAACATTCACCTTTTCATAATCCCATTTATTATGTATGGATGTAATCTTAAGCCGCATTGGCAAACTGCTTGCCAAACCATATGTTTTTTTGCCAAATTTTTCAACAGATATGGTAGTAATTGCTCCGTCCAGTTCTTTACCTTTCTTTTTGATGTAATATTGGGGACCTGGAAGTGTCGAGAAATCCATTTTGACGTAGGTCTCGTCGTTCATTACGAAACAAGAATCTTTTCTTTCGTTCAACCATTTGTTGTGTTTCTTTGCTCGATCGATCCCTCTATTAAATAGTTCAACACTTCTTTTGGGGATTTTTGACTTCTTGTATGTCCGTAGATTATTTATGGTTTTAGCTCGTTCCACAATCGATTTGGTTGTTTTGGTTTTTCTGGCCAAATCTCGCACAGACATCGAGGGATGTTTCGAAATGACTCTTACAATTTTCTGATCCAACATTTTATTTGGAGCACCTGATTTTTCTCTGGATCCGGGCTTGCGTGATACAGAAAGATTGATTTGACATTTTTTTTTACATTTGTTACCGTATTATTGGAAACACCGGCCAATTTACCAATTTTTTTATTGGTATACTTGGGATGATCATTGCACAATCTAATTATTAAATCAAATTTTTCTCCTTATGATGCGTCCATTTCGAAACAAATAAAACAAATGCCCAATTTGACGTTTATTCGTTTTTTTAAATTGTTTTTCTACAAAATAACGGTACCAGTTTTTTTCTTTTGCGTAGTAACCTATGAGATAATATAAATTTGGGAATCACAAATTTCATTCGGTACACATAATATCATAGACAATCATAATAGATTTCTCATTTGACTAAAAACTAGTAAAAACACAAAATAAAAATTTTCCATTCAAATGTTATCGGTGTATTGCATATACGTATTATATTTCCAACGCATTCTAAAATCATTGCCTTATAAAATACACAACACAACGATAACATTGGAATTGTCCGAAGTTTTCTTTTTTTCCTTTAGTTAAAATGAAATGAGAAATCTAGTATCAATGTCTATGGCAATATGATAGTTTAAATTTATTTTTTCTATCGATACATTTTTAATGCCAACATGTTGTGAGACCTGAATGCGCCCAATACCATGAAATTTCCAATAAATCGGTGGCATTCTGAAAACAACATGTTTATATTGCCAACAGTTGGCAGACTGGAAAGCGCCCAATGATGCTGCGTTATAAAAATATTCTAATAACCTCTTGCTTCTAAGCCTACTATGACAACATGTGTACCATTACAATTGAATAATTTTTTGTAATTTAACAGTTACAGTGTAAACATCTTTGGTGTTTTAATTTTGCGGGCCAGTGTGTTTTGGTACAAACTTAGTGTATACAAAAAATAATTTTTAGTAGTAACAATATAAAAAAATTAAGAGACAAACCATCAAATTTAATAATTTTTAATCTCCAATTTGTAAGTTAGTGATAAAAATTAAATTAAATCTGTGTCTGCAAAGTTGAAGAAGAAATTTAAAATTAAATCTCCATTTTCCAGAATAATTTATTTTTTTAACTTTTTTTTTTAATTTAATTTATCGTATAGCAGCAGTTAGTAAATTAAAATTTGCTCTACATATTAAATTTGTGGCCAATTTATTATTTTTGTTTCTAATGGTTGTCTCTCAAAATTTTTAATTTGATGCCCAAAAATAATTTTTTCTGTTTCCTTCCAATAATTCCAACAAATTATAAATGTTGCCAATTTATCTATCATACGTATTTTGTTCCAAAAATATATTTTTTAAGATACCAAGAAATTTCTGTTTGGTGCTCGTTAAATTGCATTGTTATATTATTTTTTGTAAGTATTTTTTGCCATCCTTCATGTTTTATCATAATTTTTACCTTCAATCAAAATCAAATGTGTTGTTTGTTACAGTGTGGATATGTTCATGCATTTTAGTAAGCATACGAGTAATTGATAGTTTTAATGCGTGAATAAAATATGACGAGAAATATCAATTTGTGGACTGGCTTTTGACCTTCATGTTGAAATAAAACTATTCAATTTTCATTTCAGTATATAAATGGTTTCAGATTAATATAGATAGGTTGTGTTTTAAAGTAAACACGCACAGATATATTCATTTATAATTTAAATAATTATTTATATTTTGTTCGAAGTCAATCGGTAGACATACATAATTACAACTTTTAGTTCCAGTCACTCTTTTTATCGAAATTGATTTTCATACCGTATTTTTAAGCTACACCCAGCGTCATAAAAATGTGCGATTTGAAATTTGAAGGAAAATTTTTGAAAAGATGTTATTTGATTTATGAATAGAGGACACAAATTTTAAAAACTGGTTAAAAACAAAATTTTTGTAATATTTTACATATACAGTGGACTCCCGTATAACGCGAATAATATGTTACGCGTTGTATGAAATCGCGTTATAGGAAATCGCATTGAACGAAATGAATTAACCCTTTAATGCATACTGTAGCATATCTGCATCATGTTATTCTAATTTGAACTGCATCTACATTTGAGCATATT
Source organism: Tipula helvola (assembly GCA_963556165.1). Taxonomy (NCBI): domain Eukaryota; kingdom Metazoa; phylum Arthropoda; class Insecta; order Diptera; family Tipulidae; genus Tipula; species Tipula helvola. The sequence goes on from OY744481.1 coordinate 273,371,073, forward strand.
TTTTCTGTTTTGTTTCGTATATCTGTTGCTCATTTGTTTTTCTATCTCGTTTCACAAATTTTTTTGTTTTTTTCTGCGTTTTGAAAATAAAATCGCCATTTAGAATTAGTTAGTCGATGTTTTGCATACAATTAGTAATAAACATACATTTACATATGTAATTTTTAATAAATAAGAATATTGTTTTTGAATATTTATTTTAATTTTGAATGAATTGTCTTTTTATAAAGAAGCGTTATAAATGGAAAAATATTTAAATTTTATACCACAACTGCATAATGATGCAAATAGGCATCATGTCATAAAATAAATTTTCCGGGAAAACTAGCTGCTTCCAACCATTTTTACTTTGAAATTCGTTTCAACCAAATACATCTTTATAAGAAAAAAACAATTACAATTAAAAAGAAAAAATCATGCATTAAAGGGTTAACAAAAAGGAATGGATAAAAATGAAATGAATGGAATATTCCGGATTTTTATTCTATAGCGCGTTATACGGGAATTGTGTTGTACGAATAAAATGGTCGCACTTTTTTTAACGCGTTGTATGAACTCGTGTTATACGGGAGTCTACTGTATATACTTTTAATAAATATTTTTGGGGTCGGATGTTTTAAACCTACTAAACTATGAGCAGAGATTATTTCCTAGGTTTATCGTATAAATGTTGCTCTGTCGTAATCTACAAAACAATTTATTTATTAAAATGGTTATTTTTATTAAAGTTAAGCTAAACATGATTGAAAAATATATTAAAAAAAAAAAAACATAAAAATTCATTAAAAGGTGGTGCACCAATGAAATTAATATTTAGTGGTAAATTTGTTTAAATTTTGTTACCTAAAGGAAAATGGCATTATAAATAAACATTCTTATATTACCAACAACGGCTATATCTTGCAAGGCGTGATCTGTGAAATGGAGTCGAATCATCTTCAAATATTGAATTTGTAATATTTTGTGTCAGATCCTCAATGGTCGGCACGACGCAGGTTTCAACATTTTTTTTTTGTATTTTACTCCATTTACAGAACCTTCTAGAAGGTGAATGGACCCCATTCCAAAAGCTGTTATGGATCCCCAGATCATAACGTATAGGGAATGTTTTAATGTCGGCAAAACGCATTGTGTCGATACCTTTCTTCTGTTCGTCACCGAACTGTCATTCTTCCATCAGGCCCAAATGAATTAAATTTGGACTCGTTCGAAAATTCCTCTCTCCGTCAGTCCTCGGAAGTCCAATATTTCCGTTCATTTGTACATTTTAATCTTTTAGCCTCATTTTAGGGTAAGGAGCGGTTTTTTCGCCGGTCGACAAGCGTTCAGACCTAGTTTGTTTAACCTTCTCTGTACAGTACGAACCGAAATTAAGCCGGTAGTTGTTGCTAAAAGTTCTCTTCTTAGCTCAGTAGCAGTATTGAATCTGTGCCTTACCATTAATCGGTTTAATACTCGATCTAAGCGATCGGAGGTCAGTCTTTCTTGCAATTGTTGGGTTTTCATAATACCGCTTTAAAAAACGTTTTACTTCGGATTCAATACAATTGATCATTTCCGCTATTTTCACATTTGTGTATTTTTAGCATGAAATTGCAAAATTTTTGCTTTTTCATCAATATTTAGTTTACATGGAACTAACTAATATTTATCTCGATTACCACTATAAATTATTTCACAACAATTGAAATATCAAAGAAAAATAAATGAGCAAAAAAACAAAAAATTAGAATAAATAAAAGAGACAAAGTGAAAATAAACCAATTCGCACATTTTTATGGCGCTGCCCTTCAAACACGGCGTAACATAAACGTACAGTTTGCGAATACTTCTCTGTACTAAAGTCTTCGCAAACGTAACGCCTTGGCTCAGTACAAAAGTTGTAAAAGCGAACAGATCGTCATAAGAGAAGTGAAACTATATTACGAAGACTTGCATACGTATTAGTAACAAGAAAATGTCTTCCGAATTTTCTTCATTTTGACGTAAAGTTAACGAACAGTTGAAACGAATTGAAAGTGTACACATTTTGTTATGATTTTTGTTCGTTTCCACGTAGTAAATACGTGATGTTTTTTATCGTTTTTCAATACATATTTATTATATAATTTTTAACTGTAATTTTTTTAATTTAATTTAAAAGGCAGAAAATTATTTTTTTTTTTTAAATATTTATTATATATTTTTTAGTATATTTTAGTAAATTAAAATTCAAAATCACATTTTTTGACTGCTAATAATTTCTGTTTCTACATCTGTTCTTCTAGCATGTTCATGTTTTTGCATTGCTTCTCCTAAAATATATTATATGAATAGGTTATTTAACATGTTAATAAGACCCTTTCTCATAAATTAAATCGACACAAATGTTATGTGTACTAAATACCTATTAAAAGCTTCATGATGTAATATCCCTTTACGGCACTACATATTTCCATATTGGCCGTGCGATGAAAATATACATGCCATCTACGCTAAAATGCCTCTAAAATGCCTGATCTGTAATTTAGTTTGGATAATATTATAAAACTTTACAATTCATCAAGTTAAAATTTAATTTTATAATACATACTTACTAAAATATTTTTCTTTTTGATAACTCGCACAGTGCGGTGCAGTGCATACTGTTTTCCTTGTCAACTTTGATTTATTTTCTAGTGATGAAATAAAGAAACAATTATTGTACACTGCACCGCACAGCAGTAAAAAATTGTTAGTATGTATGTGTAAAAAAGTGTCCGTAAAGTTTACGTTTCTGTTAAAAATTGAGAGTATACATTTTTTTGTTGGGAGGGTGGGTGTAGAATAAAACAGCAAATTTTGTCTGAAATCTATTACAATTTTCAAACAATCATTTTTTTTTTCAAATAAATTCTATCTTTTTAAACGCAAAATCACAATAGAAATAATATGGGTTCGGTCGTTATATTTCGTTACGGAATAAAACTAACGCATGCTTCAGCACGGAATATTTCAGTACAGTATACTGGGGGTCAATTCTCGTTCTGTGAAAAGTACAATGAAAAGTATTTTCAGTGAGATATATTGATTTCTGATTCATGTTTCATGAGAAGGAAAAAAATGACGTCAAAATCTTCTCATATGAAAAAAACTTTCTCACCGAGTATTTTGGTCGTGGGAATAAAAATGAATATGGAAATTCAGTTTTATAAGACCTAAATTTGCAATTTTAATTTATAAGCAAATTTATTAAAAAAAGTTCAATTCATTTAAGAAAAATCCCTAAATAATTAGTTTCGTTTAGTTTTAATAAAATTTGGCCATTTTAGTATTTTATTTTATATTTTGACAAGCAATGACGAAAACTGGTTTAACTCTCTATTTACCTCTCTTTGAGAGAGTGATTAAATCGAATTACAAATTCTAATCTCTTTAATCATTTATTTAGCTATTATTTGCACCATTTACCTAGCGCATCTATCGAAAATATATATGAAACTTGATAAAATATGTTTGCGGTGTAGTATTCAGCGTATTTTCAGCGTTCTTTTTTAATTTGGACAACGAGAATCGCATATTGCTGTTGCGTGAAAAGATACTAATGAGAAAGATGTGATGGAAACCAACCAAACCCTGATTCGTCTGCTGGTTTTCCACAATAAATGTCGAAAGCGTAACAATATCCACTCGATCTACTTATGATCCAATATTTGTACTAAACACTGGCTTACTAAAGCTCAACACTGGCTTACTGCAAAAATCCCTCCTGGCAAAACTGTTTACTAAGCATATTTATAAGCGGTCTTACTTTGCACAACCGATCTTTTGAAATTCCAATTTAATCATTGTTGGCCAAATGAAAATATTTTTTTGATTTCAAGATAAAGATCTCTTAAATCGAACGATAAATAATCGAGAAACAAAAATATTTTAAATCCGTTAGATTCGAAGAATTTACGTTAAAATGTGGCGTTCCCAAACGAGAACGGCCGGCAATAGTGGATTAAGGTCCACTATGGCATATTTTGTTTATTTTATTTTTTAAGTGCGGGATAATGCTATGATAATAAAAATTAAATCCAAGTATTGGCCATTTTTGAAAGTGTTTCCTGTACAAAAAATTAAACCAAAAAATATGTTTCCAGGAAAAAATGTAACTTTTTAATTTATATGATTTTAATGCGTTCCGAAAATTGTAAGAGAATTTAATCTAGTTTTGTAGAACTAAATCCTTGAAGCTGAATGCTAATACATATGTTACATTGAAAAGGCAGAGTACTATTATTAATATCAAAAATATTGTAGGATATACGACCCTCTCATCTCTGCATGAGGAAGTAATATACTATCAAATTTCTGCAACTCATTCCATACCCCTTAATTGTATTAACCAGGTACAGATTTTTAAATTTTAAAAGCATGTCATTCTGATTCAACGAAAAATCATCAACATTGGAAAAATAATTATTGAAACAATTACTTTTAAGTGACTAACTCTCGTAAGATAACCAAGAAAAATGTAAACTTATAATTAAAATCCAGAACCCAAGAAAATAAAAAAATAAAAAAAGCATAACAAGTCAAATAATTTAATAAATTAAATAAATAGAAGGCCAAAGAATATGAAGTTAAATAGTGAAGTTAAATAGAACCAAAAAAATATAAAAAAAAAGAAGTTTGAAAATATTTTAACTGGATCGGAATTTATCTTAATCTGTGGTCAAAAGCTCAAACATCTAATTTCAAGTTTCGTAATTTTCTAGAGAGTTAAAAAAAATTGAATATTATATTCATTTTTCACTTATGTCGACTAAAGTTGCTATGGCTTTGCGACCAAAGCCTTTGGCCACAAGGTGTTACCACTTAAGTCAAACTAAGTGAGGTTAGAGGAGAGCTAGAGCACGTTGAATATTAAAAAAGGTAAAACAGCTTAAGTCGACTTAAGATAGTTTACCTTTTGAGCACATTATAATCAGCACCAAAACTTTGGATAAGGCAACTTAAATTTCATTCATATAGCCTAACAAGTTTGTGTCTGTGCCATCGCGATGAATAATGGGCAAACTAATACAATACTTATAACTTCTATTCCCTTAGTCGTGTCATTTCAATCGATGTATCAACTGTCGTGCCACTTCAACTGTAAATTGGTGGAGTAAGAGAATGCCGATAGAAGTGACGTGTATGAGACAATGTGGCTTAAAACTAGGTTTGTCATTACAAACGATGATTATCGCTTCAATCGACTAAGATAATACAAACATTTGATTATTGGTACAAGTGATACGACTAAGGTAATTAGGACTTAGGAGCTTTCTGAATATAATAGTTCCGAGCAAGGTCCTACTGTTATTAAACAAGTCACAAAAGATTTGTCTTGCAATTTATTTGGTTTATTATTATTAATTTAAAATATAATTGATAGGTAAATAACTGTACAGACAAAACGCACACTAAACCGAAACTCATGAATGAATTCGCAATGCCCGTGAAATTTATTTTCGGCAAACGCTACCCAGGCAAATTTTCTTAACCGATTTACACTCTATTATATCTTTCTAGAGTAAAGCCAATCTACCAAACATCGGGGGGATGGGAAATCATCAGATGGGCCATCTAGATAATAAAATCACCGATGAAAATTTGAATCTCAACCAGTTACCAACTAAAGCCACATTTTACAATAAGGAAGTGGTAAGTTTTCTAACCAAAAATTGTGACCATGAATATAATAATTTGACAATAATAAACATACATTTTTGATATTCCAGCAAAGTGCACCCGGTTTATCATTGGACCGCCGAGAACTACTACAGCAAAAACTAGCCGAACTAAAACAACAAAAGTAAAGAGATATTATTATACATATTTAGCGCCCTTTTGACATACTTTACTATTCATATTATAATTTTTCATTAATATTTACAAAAAAAATACATGTCATCAATTATTATTTTTTGTTTTGATTTTTTAATTTGAATACTAAAAGTTGTTCACTTTCCTATAATTATTATGTTTATTTAGTTACAATTATACGAAACAGAAACTAAATGAAGATTATTAAAAGTACTATTATCAACAAAACATAAAAATAATAATTAATTATTATAAAATAAAATAAAACTACTAATAAATTAAAATAATTATATTCATAAAATTAATTTGAAAGAGTCGAGCAGTATACCACATAAAAATTGTTTTTTGTTATGTCTAAATACAATTATATATTTTAATGTTTTTATTAATTATATTTTGTTTTATTTTACATAAATGTTTGCCTACTTCATAAATTTTATCATTATATAATTATTATTAATCGTTTGTTTAACATAATTTTGATTTTATTTAAGTGTATGGAGGAATTTATTAAACCTACCCTACTTAATATTATTATTACATTTTTTTTTTATTTTAATTCTGAACTGATAATAATAATATTTTTTTTTTAGTATTATATAAATTTGTTTTGCATTATTTATTTATGACTTATAACTAATATTTAAATTTAATTTTTTTTACATTATTGTTAGTTTTTTTTTTAATTTCATCAAAATAATAAAAAAAGTATATTAAATTTAATTAACAAATTCAATTGTTTATTTAAATTATGTATTCCCTTTCATTTATTATCTAAAAAGGTTGTTTCCTAAGAATATAGGTGATTATACAAGAATGTACCAGCACATCTGGTCGTGTACGATAACACCAAAATATTGACATACTTAGTAAAGTATTGGACAAAACTAAAGCATGGAATAGTTTTCGTTCGTACTTTCTTAAATAATGGGAAAAGGAATTCTTATTTTATTTTAAATATTTTAATAAATTTTAAACATCAGTTTTCGTTCAATTAAACAATTTGCAACCAAATTTGGAACAAAGTGTCCGATTTTGAAGCGGCAAACACTGTAAACATTAAAAAGCACAGACAAATGTTCCTGTTGTATTTGTATAACTAATACATATCTTTATGAAATTCACTGACGGTGTTGAATAAACTTTGTAAATACACAGTTTCTTCCCTTGTGTTTATAACTATAATCAGACAAATCTATGTTCTATAAACGGAGTTTTTAATGAACATTTTTCCATATTTCTTTTAATTCTATTGTTGCCTAGAGTAAATGGCAGAAATGTTAAATTCTGATTATCAACACAATTTTTACACTTCCAAATATATTCAAATAAAAAGAACGGTGATTTCACATTTTAGTACTTATTCGGATAAGGAATATTTCTGCCCTACTTCGAACAATTTGGTAGGTCTTACACGTGTTTTTACCAAAGTTATTTCAATTGAAAAATAGTTTGTTGTTGACAATGGTAATTATTATTCAAAATAAGGATTAACACAAATAACATAATTAATCTCAACCAAAAAAAAAAAAATATATCATTTATGAGAAATTGCACTTTTTAAAATCAATAATTAATGATCTCGCCAGTAGCTTTTATGATGGCCTTAATCTTGATCGTCCTGGAAGAGTGGAATACCGATGTATTGACTCGGGTCCTCAATAGTAACGACGCCGGTTTCGATAATTTTTTTTATATATATCTCTGTTTACTGAACTACCAGAAGGCATAGAATAGAGATCAAACTCCAAAGGCTGTTATGGCTCCTCAGGCTATAACATACGCTATATGCTGAATATTTTACTGTCTGCGAAATAAATGCTGTTAAATACGTTTGCCTTTTCGTCGCCGAACACTTTCCTTAAATCGGGTCCAAAGACATTGAACTTGGATTCATCCGAGAATATGAACCAACGCCAGTCTTTGGGCATTCAGTTTTCTCATTCTATTGCGAATTTGAGGCTTGCAGCTCCCACTTTTGCTGTCGGTAATGATTTTCTCGCAGCTCGACAAGCATAGAGACCTAGTTCCTGTGTCGGTTGTTGCTATTGGAAGCTAGCTTCTCAGCTCCAAGACCGTAGCACACCTTTGCTTAAGCGCCAAATGTCTGAAATTCGATCTGTTGGAACAGAAGTTTTCCTCTTTCGATCAGAGGCGACTTATCTCGCAACCGTGCCCATAAAATTTCTAATTGCTATTTGGCTACACTAAATTACTCTTGCAATTTGTGAACGTGTGTACTTTTTTGCTTTTAATTGCAAAATTTTGGCTTTTCGTCAGCATTTAATTTAGAGCGGCCCATTTAAAAATTAACTCTTTGACTACTTAATTGTAACCAAACGAATACGTCATCCTTATTTGGGTTTTAAATATGTCATAAGACGTGAAATATTCAGAAAAAGTAAAAAACAAAAAAAATCTATGAGAGAATTGCATGAAATAGTATAGGTAATTGATATCGAACATTTCAATGGCGCAGGATGTAATTTTTGGAAGCGAAGAAACGGCCCACTATACGGAAAACATGTTGTGTTTTTAAATAGGCAACGTCTGCTGAACACAACCACGATTGTAGTTGTAAGATGCCTAATGTGAACTAAATTACTCAATTTATTGTTATTATGTAGGTATTTTTTTAATTGTTAATTTATTTTGTTTCTATTTTACTTGAGAAATTATGAAATCAAATTTTTATAAAACTAATACATGAAGTATTTCTCCTAATGGTTGGCTACAGAATGGCAGAGTAAAACAAACAAATTTCACCTTGAACAAAATTAGTGGCCATTCGAAAATGGATAAAAAATTAATTTTGAGGATATCGAGGAGTTAGTACCAAGAAAGTGTTATATTTTTAAATTCTTGCTTTAGGATGATATATGACGTGTAATGTTGCGAGTTTGCAACGTCAAAATTATAATTTCATAGTCAAGGTGAAATGAGTGTTTCGCATTTTATGCTTGCAAAATTTGCTATCGCATTTATAATAGGGCACACAATTCGGCCAAGAGCGCTTTTTTGCGAATGTGTCGTTTATTATTCTTAACGCAATAGAATGGTAATTTCCACAATTATTAGGAATCAAATTTACTATGTTTGACCGTTACGAGAATGACAAATTAATTTATGCTTTAAGTGGGTGGAGTATTGCTCGTAACATTATTAAAAATGAAAAAAATAACCCTTGTCTATAATCGGCTACGCTGGTAGCCATTTGAATTTAAAACGCTCGTATAATTTTTAATTTTTGCGTTACTTTTGTAACACATTCATTTACAACATTGGCGCTGTAGAAATTCGCACCGGTAGCGAATTAGTTTTAAGTTTATTAGTTCAGAGAAAACGGTACCATGATAATCAACCCAATATTTGTTGAAAGTCTTCCAAACCAAAATACGAGAAAATTAAAATAATCTTTCTTCTTCAATCGGTCGTCTTCCCGCCCAAAAACAATAAAAGCCCTCTCCAAGGTCGTAGCACCGCAAATTCATATGCAAAAAATAAATAAACAATTAAAATATTATCTCCAAGATCTGACGTATCTAAAAAATTGATTACCCCACAATTAGGGACGATCTCCACTAAATTAATTTGTAGTGCAAATAATAAAATAAAAACGCGCAAAGAAAAACGCAACAAAAGACTACGAAACCATCATCCCATGAAAAAAATAAACAAACAAAATGGTGAACAGCAAATGCCAAAAATAAATTCAGTTTTATAAAAGTATAGGGAGAGCATAAAGGGATTCAATGGAGTATGGAGAGAATACACAGAGAAATACAGAAGAACCAACAAAATTTATAAACCCAGCAGACAGTGTTTACAACATACTAACTACCGACCTCCGACGAAAGGAAAACATTCACATTTCACAACACTCATCAAGTGCAGACTAACAGGAAACACATACACGAGAATCAAAAATAGGGAAATAGAAGATTATCCAATTTTAAAAACAATATTAAAGAGAATGTGTTGACAAGCACACCAATCGATTTGGGTGAGGTGTGCGTAACGCCGCACGAAAGCTGGAAAGGAGTAGGAATTTTAGTTTAGATTTTTTTTTTCTTTGTGCTACGTCATTTCATTAGTCATTTTACGTGCCGCGTTGGTTTTTTTTTCAAGAACGAAGTTTTTTAAAAAAATCATCAGTCATCAGTCAACATCAACAGTCAAGTTTGGTTTTTGATATTTTCGGACGTGAAGGGATTGTCTTCCGTCCATGCAAATAAAAAAAAAAAAATACGAAGAAATTTTTAATGGTGTGATTTTTTTTTGGGTTGATTAAACCAAATATCCAATTTTTAAAATAAAATTCATTTTTTTGGATATACCTAGCTCAGGTGTCTTGTTTTGAAAAATATAAATGATAAATAAATAAAACAAAAACAAATGAAAATAATTTGATTATATAAAAAGTTTAACAAAACGTGTTTTTTTTTATTTTGGAGTGATATTCTGTTTCTCCTATATATTTTTGTTTTGTTGTGATTGGACAATTAAATAATGCGATAAATAAATATTGGTATAACATAAGTATAGTGCGGTGTCATGAACATTTTGACCAAATTGATAGTGTGAATAGTGGCGTTTTGAATTAGCGGTATCATTGATATGACAGTCAGGGTATTGACATAAAAATTGGAAATGCCAAGTAAAAGTTGAGTGTTTTGTGGCAGCAGATCTGCCAATCAAGCGGGACGGGGTTCGTATTAGAGGGGGCTGCTACGTTTGATCCTGCATCGGCGCTGTTTGCGGTTAGGCCAGACGGGCCATAAAAGGTAGTGTTGTTGCGGGAAAAATATATAAGAACCCGTAAACAACTCGTGATTTGATTTTGATTTTTAATTGAACGTGAGCCATTTTTTTTGAGTGGTGTTTTTTTCTCATTTATTGTTTTATTACTATATTTTTTTTTTTTGCTTATATAAACTTGTTTTCAGCTTTCGTGTGGGGTACCGCATGTGCCACCGCTTGAAATTAATTTACAACCATTCATTTTTTTCCTCCGTTCAAATTTTTACACATTTTCAGATTAGTTTCATATTTTGTTTCTTCCCAATTTTGCTAGAATCTACATTTCTCCTGTTTTGATCTCTTAAGTTCTTTGAGTAAATTAGGTTTTAGTTACAGTGATAAGTGCCGTTTTTTTTTAAAATTATATCGAGTTTTTACCGTTTTGTTACATTGGTGGTGTGTTTGGGGTACCGTGGTGACCTTCACAGGATCACTGTGATTGACGTAAATAACGGTAGGCCCAACTTCATTGCATTTTCTTTTGTTACGCCTGATTTTTACAAACTCATCATGAGTGAGTAAGTTTTTTTATGATCGAGTGATAATGGGGTAGATCTCGTGAGGGGTCGGCCCTTCCTAGTATCTTACCGAGCGTGCCACTCGTTCCCCCAGGGCAGGCTACATGTGTAGTTCGAGCGGAGATGACGGTTTCCGCTCCGGGGGATCATTGTTAGGGCTGTCTGTAGGGCACCCTTCCTACTCTTATTGGCGTCGATCACCGCTGCGACTGGGATACGGCATCCCGGTAGGCGGCCCTATAGTCATATAGGCAGTCATAACAGGGATCGCCGGGGTTGAAGCTGTCATTCCCGAGCGAATGCACCCAATTTATTATTTTCTTTAGTCACTAAGGACGTGGCAAAATATTGTTAATTTTGCCTGGTACTTTTTCTCATTTAATCATGCGGTTATACAAGCGTGAAAGTAAGTTTGGAAAACCCCACGCCGCACCGTGAGCTCTAGCCAGCTACACAGAGCTACTACATCCTTTGTGATTTTATTGTAAGTAAAATAAAATATGTTACTTATCGTCATGAAAATAATATTACTTAATTAAATGTGTTTGGCAAGATCGCCATGAAATCAAATAGGTTTGATTTTTATTTTACTGATATTTGTACTAAATAGAATAGAGTTATTTTAATGGATCAAGGTAGAAGAGAGACCTGTGCTTCATAATGAAATAAATTTAATGCATCGCCATCGAGCAAAGCACTTGTTTGGCCCTCGCCATTCACCCACCTTATATTGCAAAGCTAATTGCAACTTGATTTCGGCAGGGATGACTCCTTGTCCAGATTAATAAGATTTAGTTGTTACTCAATTAAACCCAATTTATTATTCTGATTTCAGTTACAAATTCTTACTTATTTATACTTAATTTTAATACACAAACTATACTCTAATTGAAATTTACTTTACTTCTTAATTTGTTTAATTGACAAAATATATATTGAATATTGAATTATTAAATCAGCGAATTTGATTAATTATTACACTAACAACTATAAGTGCACGCGCTTACCTGTATAACATTATTACAACAACACAGTTGTGCACGCGCTTATTGCAATTAAAATATATTACAACAACAATTACCTATATTTATATTTATTCTACTTATAATGTTGATGATTCAGAGTTTTCATATAGTATTTTAACATTACTAAAATTCTTATACTGCAAGCTTAGGTATATTTCATAATTTACAAACGATTAAAATGCGTTTGTTTACATTTTTAATCATATGAAAAGTAATGCAATATGTTACACAAGCAGAACACAACACCAATCGCAACTACAACATCAATTAAATTTTTATTCGCAAAATTCACAATACACATCAAACAGGTACATATCACAACAAAACAACAATTGTACAGCATATGGTCAGCCTGGAAACCCTCAAAATAGACTTAAACAAAATCAGAAACAAACAAACATAAAAAATTCAAATTCGTATAACCACGCTACAAAATATGAAATGCAAAAGCCAACAAATCAAGAAATGTATAGACTGAATCAAAGACAACTGCAACAAAATTTTCTCACTCGCCAACAACAAAGTAATATAAAGAACTCAAACAAAACACACAACCATTGGCCCATAATGAAAGAATGCCCAGGACATTTTGCATAAGCTCACTAAATATGCCAGGATATTTGCCACGGACACCAATAGCAACATCATCCGTATAGGCAACTACCTTGAAGTCATTACCCTCCAGTCTTGGCAACAGGTCATTTATGGCCAAGTTCCAAAGCAGGGAGACAGTACGCCACATTATGATCTGACATTTATGATCCTGCTTCTTAGCATTTAATCTATCAAGCTCTTGAGTGATTCATCCACTCCTAGATTCGAAAGTGCCCGAGTTATAGCTCCTGGAAGCACGTTGTTAAAGGCTCCCTCAACATCCAAAAAGGTTACCATTGCGTAGAGTCTAAACTCGGGAAGATTTTTCAATAAAATATATAAGAAAATGAAGAGCAGTCTCTACAGATCCTCCCTTGGAATAAGCATCTTGAGACTTAGACAGCTTTTCTGGCACAATTTTGCCTCTAATATGAGCTTCTATTTGTCTTTCTAGTGTTTTAAAAAAGGAAGAAGACAAGCTAATCGGCCTAAGATCTTTGGGATTGCGGTGTAGGGTTTTCCCGCCTTGGGTATAAATACAACTCATTTCACATAGTGTGACATAGTCCTACGCTGCTTTTGAAAATTACCTCTTACCAGGAAATGGTTAGATCCGTAGTTTGTTGAATATCCGTAGGGATAATACCATCCGGTCTAGGCGACTTATATGGTTTAAAACTATTTATCGCCCGCAGAATATTTCTTCTGCTAATGATTTGGCCTACGAGGCTACTTATTGCCTTATAACTTACCTACTGATGACACACCATACAATCAACAGAAAAAATTCATAAATAATTACAGAGAGCAAAATGAAAACATGTCCCCAAATATCCCTTTACAGCAAATAAATTTTGCAACACCCAAACAACAATTAAACAGTACAACGCAAAAAGCAAAGAGGACCGCGCACAGATAACAATCTCATACACGCGATACAATATAGTTAAGAATGACCCAACACTACAAGACTCATCATACAGACAGCAAGATCCAGACGACATAACATACGATATTTCACTAGCAAACAGCAGCATCCGGAAAACTCCATGGAATCCGATCAGCTTGTAGGAGAGCTGCCGCAGTTGGATCCCAAAGATTACATTAAACCTCAAACGCAAAACGAACAAGAAAACGAGTATTCTCCCCAATTGGGTATCATTCCGGAAATGAACTTAGAACCAATTACACAAACGAGTCCCGATGCTCCAAAAATCCAATCAAAAATTATGAGACCAGACTCTCATCCACTACATCCACAAATTCAATCAAAAATTGCTAGCCGGGACTCTCACTGACTGAACCACACAAACGTCTCAACCGCGCTAGTCACATTAACGAGCCCAGACGCTCATTATACGGAACAAACAATAAAAAATACAAACAGACAAACTATCGCTACAATTCCAGCAGACGCAAACAATAACGGAAAGGCAGAAACCGCAAACAATCAATTCCAAACAATCCACACACATAATACAATACAATTCAAGTCGTTGCCAGACCAACGCAAGTCCAAAATCTTCAAAACCAAATTCAAGCCGTTACCAGTTCGACGCACAATCAAAATCCCAACCCTAAACATAAAAATACATAAGCCGTCGCCAGCCCGACGCATACATACAATTTAGTTATTATGTACACACCAAGTCGTCGCCAGACCAACGAAAAACTATACACATGCCGTTGTCTGCCCGACGTACATAAACAATTTAAATATTAAACACACACAGGCCGTCGCCAGCCCAACGCACAAGAGAAATTCCAATCCTAAATATAACTTAGCCAAATCCGTTGCCAGTCCAATAGAAATCTAAACTATAAATTCCAATCCATCTCCGACAAAAATTACAACAAACAATGTAACAAAGACAAACATATCGAACCCAGACAGTAAAGCAAATTCAACAAACTTAGACCATTATAGACACACTAAACTATCCACAAATTCGGCACGAAATGACATATTATATAAAATTACGAAACAAAACTGAAGTTAAGTTGGATTTTGGGTTAGGAATGTGGAATTGCACGGTGAGTAAGACGACCAGACGTATTATTTTTATTTTAGTTTTAACCATAGGGTTGACCAGATGTTGTGTATCCATCATTTATTTTATTTTATTTTATGATATTTGTATGTTTCATAACATATTGCTATGGACTTTAATATTATTTTAAAGCGGCGAACATTCTATCGGCAATTTTTGCAATTAACTCCAGTGCTCGACAAGAAGATGTCCTGTCGCCGATACTCTTTAAATTCATCTCATGTTGGAATAATCCTTTCGTAAAAGTGAAATATCTCAGGACAATGCCTTATTAATATTCAGGCAGTCTCACCAATGCAAATGATTAGTGCGTTATTGAACTGCGTGGCAACGGAGTGAAGGAGTTACTTGATCCGCTAGTATAATTTTCACCTTATTTTGGTCTCAAAATCAACAAAACCGCTGGTTTTAGAGACCATAACACAATTGACTTTAGCAATAGTAACTGCCCATTTGAGGGAGTGACAATATTCAGATACTTGGTAGTTCCTGTCATTAATGATAATTGTGTAAGCTGATGATATTTTTCACTAACGAAGTCCAAATATCTTGCCGACAAGCTGCCGACTTAAGGGAATTTCAGATCTTGTGCTTAAAGTTAAAGGACAGCTGGTACGTTGGGTCGGTTACGTTCTTTGCGCTGATCCGGGGATAAAAGTGCAGACTGTAGCTTAGTGATTCTCAACTATATTCGAAAATAATTCAATGGAACTACAAGTTTTGATGCACATAGGTAGTTGTCACAAAATGAATTTAATTTAATTTATTATCTTATGCCTATCTACGGGGCTTCTTTTGTATTCCTTAAAAGAAATTGACGGCAAAGAATTTAAGATACTCGTAAGTACTTACTTTACAAACAAAGATCTGAGAAATCCAGCTTTATTTGGAAGACGTAATAACGAACGTTTTAAAATAAATGAAGTCTAACCAAATAAAAACTTGGTAATTTTTTACAAATTACGAATAGTATTGAGAAAACTGATGTACCGATTGGTCTGAATTAAATGTATGGCTTTAGAAGTTGAAGTAGGTGATTTACTTGGCAACTTCTATGGAAATGGTAATCTCATAATTTTTGTTTTCTTAAATGTTTCGATCGTAATTAAGTGATGCAAAATCGAATACGGTCCCGGTATAATTCACTCTTCACAGCTACAGCCAATATGCCATTTGGGCAGTGTTGCATCCGTGGGGGGACTCGGTTTTAATCCAGGGTTTTGGTATTTTGGAAGTCTGCGTGAAGTATTTCATTGCGTTGTGAATTTTCAGGTTATTGGCACATAAAGTGTATCAAGATCTTCTTTTTTTGGTTCATATGACTTGACCTAATTTTCTCAAGTTTAAATTGTTCTTGTGTGCTACGAGAGTATATGAGGCATTACATTGAATTCAGAGATGCCATACTAAAATAACAAACTCATTTGTGTAATATTGATATACTTTTTATATTTTTTGAAATTTGTAATTAATAACAACAAAAATACTAAATAAAATGCAATAATAAATAAATATTTTCATAAAGTTCCAGATGTTTGCCCTTCTGGTGCTTATTAAAAATGTGCCTGGACTTTACGCAGGGTTTCACTCTTCGGGCGATTGATTCCTATTGACTGCCGATGTAATTTCCACCGTTTCTACACCACTGTTCTCTTGTTTATTATTATTCCGGTCATCGTCATCATCGAAATGCTTCTTGGGCGCTGCAAATCGCATCGATATACAAACAATACGTATTGCGGCTCGGAACCGGCGACGTGCCTTCGCTCGTTTTAATTTGGTTTTCCATTGTTCGTCCCGTGACGGTAGGCTTTGTAAAAATTGTACAACTTCGGGTTTTTCGGAGTCTGCTATAGCCAGAACAGAAATACAACCGTCAACAGTGCCTAGTACCAAGGTTTGTCCATCAGCTGTTGATCGAATTGCGGTTAACTCAGCTTGTAGTCGATAGTTTGCGATTAGTT
This sequence comes from Tipula helvola, assembly GCA_963556165.1. Lineage (NCBI taxonomy): Eukaryota > Metazoa > Arthropoda > Insecta > Diptera > Tipulidae > Tipula > Tipula helvola. Next base: position 273,387,842 of record OY744481.1, read on the forward strand.
CGGCATCTTCTGTGCGGAAAACACGTAAAGTTTTTTTGCCACTGTGATAGTACAAAACGTATTCATCACGTTCAGTAAACATGCAAATAACTGTGAATACACCTTCGGCCACCTTTGGGATATATGTTTTAACTGTTGAACCCTTTTTGAGCTCGAGCAGTTCCAAACCACCTCGAGCCGGCGCATAAAGCCCATATTTTCCATCATTTGTACATATTCCACCCCATTTGGGAATCGATCGCATGTTTCGTTTAGTTTTTATGTCGATTATGCTGCCCTTTTCACTTGATATCACCGCCACCTGATTTGTTTTGTGTGGCAGGGGAATCAATTGTTGCACTTCTTTTATATTGCAACCTCTTAGTGTGATTTTATGTATGTGATTACCGTTGGATGCATTAAACACTGAAATACAGTCTTTACCCGATTTGTCCAAGGTAACAACTATAAAGTACGTGCCATCAGCAGAAACGACTGCCTGTCTAAACGGTATGCCGGGTATCATTCGGAAACTGAACTCAAACGAAAATAGTATGTGCCCATCGGGAACGGTTCGTACGACACCAATTGCAGTGAATCTTGCAACATCGTCAGAAACTGTTGACGATACGGTTGAAGGCGTTGGAGACGGTGGTCTGCCTTTTCCACTCGGATTACTATTGTGATGTGATTCAGAGGCGGCTGCTGCCGCGGCCGCCGCAGCTAATCCACCTGAGGTTAAATTATTTGACGAGACCGTTAATATTTTATCACCATTTTCTAGAAATTTAATTTGCTGAATTCCTGGTTGCTCGTCTCGAAATAAAACTTGTTCCGTCACCCGGTTCCAAATTAGTATTTTCCCCGTCTCCGACGATATGATATATTTTCCATCGGGAGTTATTTCCGCTTGTGTTACAATGGCACCCAACAAACTGTCGGCTAATTTTGTTATCAAGCGACCAGTACGAATTTCCCATACACCAACACAGCCACGAGTGACTGTGACCGCAATATCGGCCGCTTGACTTAAACTAATACTGTCGATTTGTAACTCATGTCGATCGATAACATGCACCTGTTCGAAAATATTGTTGATATTCCAAACTTTTACCGAACGATCTATTGATGATGTGATCACACTGTTCCAATTGCCGATCGTGAGCGCCTCTAATTGCATTATACGGCCAAAATGTGCGTCCAGCACTTTCATCAACTGTTGTGTTTCCATGCACCAGACATACAAATTTTTCCGAACACCAGCAACCGCATATTTTTTATTTGTGCCAACCATAACCGAATTTGATTGCATCATCCGGGTCGTAATATTTCGAACGCCGTGTGGAAGTGCTAAGTACATGGCTCCATTGAATAAGGGAGTCTCTGGGTCCAAATCCCAAATAACGAATCCTTTCATTGTTGTGCCCAACAAAATACGATCCATTTGATCGAGTTTTAATTGCAGCAACATTTCTTTCGTATCATTATCGTAACCTGAAAGCTGGCCTATAAATTTCCATTCCATTAGTTTCTCCCCCTCACCATCTTCAGTCGTTTCTGTAACTAGATGATATTCACTGATCGTATAGACATTCTTATCTGTACAGCAATACATTTTATCGTATTTTTTATTCATAGTCATGGCGCTGTGGAACAAAACCGGCGCAATGGTTGTATTTGCACGAATAGTATCGAGCCGCAGTCGAGTATCATTTATGGTTCCAGCCCAGAAAATCATGTTGTAATCGGTGAGCGAAAAGAATTCCACCGTCAATATTTCCCATTCATCGGTCACGTCCGGAACATCTTTCATCTCTACCAGATTGCCGCGCATATCGTATCGTGCAAATTTCAATTTTGTGTTTATGAAAAGACTGTGATTTAGTAAAAATAGCCCAGTCACAGGTGGCTTATCTTCAAACGGATTGTCGATAATAACAAATTCACTAGACAGCATATTTAGTAGAACTGTTTGACTATTATTTGTATAGGCCGCCGCCCATTTATTATCCGCACTCAAAACTAATTGCTGCATGATTCCTTCAATACCGGGATTAACATCACGTGCCAAATCCGATGTCGAAATATCCCAAGTGATAAAGCGGGTTGAAATTGATACCATATACCGGAAATCTGTGGTGAGGGCAAATCCAAAAACGGCAAATTGATGGCCTTCCAGAGAATATTTTAATGGGCCACCCGGTGTATGCAGACAATGATTTAGCGGTATTAGTGAACAATCTTTTGGACCACTTTTATCACAAGCCTGAAGTAACATTCGAATATTTGGGTTACCACCAATCTCAGGTAATAATCGGCCGATTAGTTGTGGTGCCAACATATTTGGGTAAACGCCTAAAATTGCACCCCCCAATCTTAATGCGTCTGCTACTAGCATTAATTCTCGTTTTGCGTTATTATCATCTATATTCAGGGAGGCATCTTCAAAATCGGCCAAAACCGATTGTAGCGGACAAGATGACAGCTTAGCGTGTAACCAATCATAATCAAACAGAACATTTTTGTATAAATCGGTGAATCGACGACTTCGCACTAAATGATACGGAAGCTCACCAAATTTTCTAAGATTATACCGACTAATTTTACCCTCTTTATTCAAAAAGACTAGTGGCTGGACTGGAACTTTACGATCTGCCGAACCTTCTTTGTCCGTCAACCCAAATCGATGTCGTTGAATTTCGGTGAACTTGAATGGTTTTGGTTTACCACCACCCCATATACCCAAGTAATAATCAGCAATCGATGAATGAAAGTAGGTGGCCATATTCATATTCTTAAAATAGCGCTCCTTAGCTGTATCCCGAAATTGTCTATGGTACCAATTCATTACGTTAACTCCGTCAGCCTCTCGCTCCGATAAGTAATTGGGTAAATCATTTCGTATACGGGTCCACAGAAGGGGTGGAATACGCCGAGTTGGTGGTAAATGATATTGATAAACATCGTCGAGGACTCGATCGTCCAGTGAAATTAAATCTTCTAGCTCACTTTCGGATAGACCAGATTTTGCAGCTGTGATATAAGCCAATCCATGGAATACTAAAATACGGCCATGCTGTTTCTCGATTCTTTCGAACAACATCATAATTGAATCCATTACAGTTGAAGCGAGATGCGTATCTTGAGGTCTTGTATAGCTACGCCACCTACATATTTCGGCGAACACTAATTTCACGAAAATTGGAAGTGAACATTTTGCAATCGCATTTGCTACAAGGCGCCACTGGTAGTTATTTAAATCACGACATGCTGTGCGCATCCACATTTTTATAACGTTCATCGCGAGCTCGTCGCCTAACGATGTGACCTCTACAAAATTATCATCGACATCAATCATGCGACGCAGCAAATGGTATTCCCGTGACACAGTGGGATTTGTTTCTTCGCACGCACATGATAAAATAATTTTACAATTTGGTGGTAGCCGCGTGGGCAGCCACGAAACTTTACCGGCATCCTGTGTGCCGGTTAATTGATCGACCGAATCCATAAATAGCAGAAGTGGTTGCTGTTTTGTCGCATACGTAAGCAGATGTTTGAAATGCGCAGTCAGTGGTACTATATCGTCTGGTATATTCTCGAATGGTAGCATAAAGTTGTACGAAATTTGTTGACATATCGAAATTAAAGTTGGTGTAAGTGCACTAGAATCGGGAGTGGTTCCCAAAAATCGTATAATACTGATGGGTTTAGCACCTTTGAACCAATCATCTGCCGATAGTGCGGCACTTTTAGCCAATAGCGATGTTTTGCCACAACCACCTTCTCCATATAAAACTAACGGTTTCTCGGAATCTCCTAGCATATGATTCTTGATGTGTTCTAAATTTTCTTCACGCCCATAAAAGACTTTCACAGAATTATTGCAGGCATGTAAATGTTGTAGAATTTCGGTGACAATTTGCCCCTGAGCACTAGAGTCCTCTTTACGCATGGCCCGATCTACCAATTTAACAATGTTCTTGTAAAAATGCGATATAAAATGATTCAAATATTCATCATGTGTTTCGGTGTCAAGACCCTCCCGCCCAATCCATTCGACCGTATATTTTTGGATATTTGTCGTCTCAATTTTATTCGGTAAGCGTTCGTCACGTAAATTAGCCAACAATTTTGATGCTTCTGTATCCAAGCTGCGATTAATGATATCGACGAAGAGTGATGCTTTCTTAAGATTTTGTAAGTTTATGTTGTTTATGTACCGCACATAAGCGAGACAATGGTTTTTCGTATTTTTCACATTTAGAATGCCATTTATAACTTCACGTTCCGTGACCGACATAAAATAATTGTGCATCGTGTCCTTATCAAATTTCCCCGCGTTGAACAATGATTGTGCCGCTTTTCTGAATAATTTTTGCATTTTACCAAGGGTATCCCACCAAACGGCTTGATCTTCGGCCTGCAACTTGGGTACACGTTTATTATTGAAATTAATTAAAATCGATGAAATTGGTTGTAACACAGAAATTGGCGGGACTGCATTACTATCTTTTTTGTACCACGTGTCCAATAGGATCACGTCCACTCCCATTCCCGCCAAATCATCGCGTAACATTTGCAGCTCAGACGACAGAATGTACGTTGGTATGGGCCGATAACCATATTTTTGTCCCAGGAATACAACAAAATTTGGTCCCATCGATAAACGCTGACAATTTTCAATTTCTTTCATACACAGTTCGGTTGTCATGTGATCATCGGTTGATTCGTCACGAACACCCCAACGCATGTCGACAACCTGTAAATTAAAATAAAAACAAAAATAATGTTTAATCACCATTGTCTAGTAGTAATACAGCACTTTGCGGTAAAACATAAAATTCCTTTAATGATAGAAAACTTTATTTTTATTGCAGTGCTAGGTCGAAAGAAAGGAACGAGAAATATTGCTGGTGATCTGTACTGGAATGGATTGGTGGGGTTTACGCAAAAGTTCCGCATAAGGTAATTTGGAAATAAATAATTTGTTATGTCGAGTTATTGTCTATGAATAAAAAATTAGCAGACTAAAAAATTGATTGTGTAATTTATTTGTATGCTTCAGCAGGCACACAGCCACACAAAATCTCGTAGTTCTAATTTCTGAACATTAAAGAAGAGAACCATCGAATTCGTGTGTCACCCCATAATAGAATGTGAACCTTTAGTGTTACTTCAATAACTTTGTCAGATTATGACATGACACCATATTTGAATATTAATTTTGTTATTTTGTTTGGGGAAAATTGGAAAAATCAAATTCGATTTAATTTTGCATAAATTGGGAATCAAATTTCGTTTTATAGTTTTACCCTTTATATTTTGCTTTTAGTTCAAAGTTGCATTCTGCTAAATTCTCACAATTAAAATTCAATTTAATCAAACGATTTATTCGCAGAGGGTGCCTTCGTGACGCTATGAAACACGCATACTTCAACAATTGAATCAAAATTATCGAATTTCGAATATAATGAGCTGTAAATATAAACGACACTATACACTATACTGTCCCTAAGCCGACAATTGAAATTTATATAGATTTTGTGGCACCGAAATTTCCATCGAATAGCTTATTAGGTATACAGAGGTCTGATTCAGTTCACCTAAATCATACAGTCACCATAAAGACGGCATTAAATATCTTAAAGAGTCTTCACTAAGGCTTAAGAAGCAGTTGTAAATCTAACACAATTTAACTTGTCGAATTAAGAAATAAACTTAATGTGATTTTGGTCAATTTAAGGCATGACTTAGTTCAGGGAATGGTTTGGTTGAGTATTAAAACGTAATATACTACTGTGTTGAAAGGTGTCCAACGAAACTAATCAACACGAATGAAAAACAACCTAACTTAGAGGTGCATTGCTTTGACATCTATTACAAGCAGTATCTTGACAAATATGCAATAAATCGACAAGCGCCAGAGGTGTTGGGTTAGAATAAGTAGATTATACTCTGTTATTGATCTGTCAAATAGTTTTGATGTACAGTTTCCAAAAGGTTTTCAATTCTCCACCTTTACCAAGAAAATGGATGAGCGAAAAATAGTAAGTATGCGGTAGATGTAAAAATTATGAAATGGCTGGACTGTGGGTACCGTTCACATTATGAGCCCCACATATCCTATCTATGGTCTAACTAAAACGGCTTAAGAATTTTCAGATGCTCCACCATATTACCTGGCTTAATATTGCCCTACATCTACAGCTTCGAGGCCATATATACGCGTCCTTTTTAAAATGCAGGTGCAACGGAGTCAGCCCTAGAAGTGGCTCCATCACAGCAGTCGAGCAAGTTCTCATTGAGCCTGTAATACCGAGGCAGGCTATATGCGTTGAACCTTATTCAGTAAAGTTTGCCCTCCTTTCTCCTCAGTTTTAGGGTCTCTACTAACCAAGCGTATATCACCATGAGCCTAATGATTGTTAATAATGACCAGTAGATCATCTTTGATTGTAATCCCCAAGTTCATCCTTAGAGTCCCAGACATGCCCATAAGGCTTTAGTGGTTCTATTCTGAACTTTAAATAAATGTTGTGTCCAATTCAGTTTTTGATCCAGAATAATCCTTAAATACTTAACTTCAATGCAGTACTAAACCGAAGTACCGTTTAACTAGGGAGCTCTAAGCGCAAGCTTTGTCCTCTTCGTAAAAGGTACAATAATCGTTTTGTTTGGATTGACACTAAGTCCTTCCTGGACATACCAATTCCATACAATGTTAGGTCGGAGATGATTTCATCAAATTTTCCTCTGATTACAATACTCAGAAGAGCCAGTAGTCTGTCAATAACCAATAATACCGGAGACAAAACGCCTCCCTTGGGGCTCTCTTTGCGCCTTTTATGGTTACTGGCTCACCACTTAATTTAGCTGAAATCTTCCCGTATTTCAGCATTGAACGAATCCACCTAATTGTAACAGGTGAAATTCCCTTTTCCCTGCTGCCCTCTCTAAAGAATCAAGGTATTATCAAAAGCCCCCACAATGTCCACGAAGGTACAGAGTTCAATTTCTTTTCCAGCAGTCGCTTTTTTTCAATCTTAGTGATTAGGCCGCTAAGAGCCATAGTTACTGTGGATTTACCAGATTAATAAGCAAATTGATTTCTATAAGGTTCACACTTCTGATTTGGTGATCCTAAACTTTTTTCATTGTTTCGGCAGAATCTATATGGGGCTAATTGTGCGGTGATTAACAAATTCAATGCCTACTCGAATTTTCGAAGTTATTCAGAAAGGTCGAGGCCAGGCCAAATATTAAATAAAATAATATATGACAAATTGTTAATTTTGTTTTTTATTTTAGTACATTATCAGAAGTGCGTTTAAACGAATGTCTACCTGAAATTTAAATATTTCAATTTATTAAAGTAAACCATTAAAATTTTCACTTATGGTTTATCTTAGCAACAGATATAAGATGATAGTCACAATTTAGACTACTTGAAAAACATCAAAACCCTTTACTATTAGAACTATATTCATAAAACATAGTACGTTTAAACGAATATCTACCACTGTATGTCTGTAATAATAGAAATAAAATTGCATCTGTGCCACTATACAAAAGAAAAAAAGTACTAGAATAGTAAGTGTGTGAAGTCGTGTTTTTCATTCGCTCCTTAATTTTTATCAATTTTCTCCTGTTTTTGCTTTAATTTAATTTTAAAAAGTTAATAGTTTGTTGTATTGTTGGGTTTTGTACTCGTTACAATAAAAACTCCAATGTGAAGTTAATTGTTTCCATTTTTTTGCAATTTTTAATTTTTTGATTGTTTTCTAACCTAAAAAAATTACACGAGAGAATTGAAAGTAAAGGAAAAAATGATAGATTTTTGTGTTTTTATTTTTGAGTTGACTGATCGAAAATGTAGTGGTATAAAGTGTTACGGCCGAAATTTAAAAAATCTCAGACAATCTCAAAAATGTAATCCACCGGGATGCATTTATCAGGCAATATCTTTCTTGAATATATTAAATTTGTAATGGGGGAAGTCAAATTTCTTGATTTCTCACAAATACTGCATGATTTTAGGTTTGTGTGGTTGTGCATAAGATTTTAAAATACAAAACATCCCATATTTAATCTAAATTGATATTGAATTGAGTCATTTTGACATACGCAGATTTTTTCTGTTCACGCATGGTTTTAATTTTTATTTTTTACCCATACTCGAATGTTTTGTATTTTAGTTTTATCATGTATAATCAAAAGCTATAGAGCAGAAATAAACAAACGTCAAGTGTAAGAAGTTTGGTGCGAGGGAGAGAGACAATAAAATAGTTTGGTGCCGTGTAATTTTTCCATTCTGTTTGAAATGGTTTCAACCAAGCTTTGTTGGTGTAGACATTTTTGGAAAATTTTGGAGATTTTTTGATGTTTTGATTAACTTTTGACGAATAATTGTTCTCGGTTTTATTTTTGAACAGAATTGGTATTTGTTTTGTACAAGTTGCTGTTTTGATTGCCAAAGCGAAACGATCTATATTGGCATTTTAGTTATTGATAAGTTGAGTTCAACTCGTTTTGGTTTTTTCTTTTATATTTTCTCCTTTACAAATATTTATAATTATAAAATCTCTCCAGTTGAACGGAACATTGAAAAAAAGACCGGATAATTATCTGGTGATTTCTTTTACTGAATAAAATTTTACTGAATAAAATGGACGGTTTATTTTTGGAGATGGTGTGTGTCCATAACTTGATGAACTGAGGAAATGAAGGAATTGAGAATTGAGAATCAATAAATGAGATATATGGGACTTTGAATTTTCTTGTTATTGCATATATTAAAATTAGGGATAAGTTGTTTGCCGGTATATCTATATTGATATCATTGTCAAAGATTTTTCTTTTTTGTATGGTTGACTTGCACCACTTTTCGAAATGAACGGTCTATATAGAGATAGGTGCATGTTGTTTGAATGTTATTTTTTCAAAAGTAATAACAGATAAACTTTATGATAAATGAATCCTAGATAGACTGAATGAATGATAAGGATAACTATATATGACTCTACTGTGAACTCTTACTTAACTGATTTAAACAACCATTAGGTCATCAATATGTGACGATTATGCTGTCGAGCCTTAACGGACAAATACACTCACCGCGAGAATTGGTGATGGTGGGCGATAGGGACACATCTTTATATACAGCACGAGAAGAGAAGACCCCTGGATATTAACCCTTGTGTCAACACGAGAATAAAATGACTTCTGACCAAAACGATAAACGCTTGGAGTGTTTGAATTTAATCAAGAGTTTCGCATCAAAGAATGATAAACACTAAATATAGAAACGATATCATAATGAAAAATGTCATTTACCTTTATTATAAAAAAATTTCATTCAGTTACAAAAAATCAAAAACACACCCGGGTATGTCGTGTTGACACAAGGGTTAAGTATTGAGTACACATATTGGTGAAACCTACAGCAATACCTATTCCTATTCACTACTAACATAAACTAACAATTAACAAAATCCAAATCTATAGTGTGAGAATGGTTTTATTTAACAATTTTTTTTTTAGTAAATTAACTAGTATGTAGTTAGAAAATAACTTTGCTGCGATTACTGCCCTAGTTATATCTATGACTAACATCCCAAATCCTTACAAACCTTTTGTGTTGAGGATGCAGGCAGGGCCTGGGCCCGCATAATTCTGGAATATGGTGCTCTCGCAGGTATCTTTTCTTGATAATGGGTTAGGCATACTCCAGGAATGTGCTATACATTTCTAGGATCACCATTATGGTCGGCCTGTATATCTATATCTTATCATATCATAAGTGTTTTTTATATTATAATTTTATAAATGTTTACTCGCATTTGGAATTCGAGCAAAGGATGGCACTAAACTGAAAATTATTTTCTTATCCATTTTAATTATTTATACATAACACATAAGTAATTGTATAAAATAAAAAACTATATATTTTCCTCCCACCGAACGGAATACCGTCACAAGTTAAAATCACAAGAACGAGACCACTCTTACTTTCACTTACATTGAAAAAGCGTTGTTATTAATGACTTTCCAATCGACCTATAGTAAATCTAGCAAGAACTATAAGTGCTTATAAGCACTTGTGGTGGTTAATTGGAAAACTACTATTGCGTTCGTTTGGCGTCGGTATTCGGTCGCCTGACCGGTAAGATTTTAATTTAGTTGAAATTCGAAGAGTTGCCCAATTAAAAACTATTCGATCTTCGAAAAGATTTGCCTAACGTTTACAGAAAAAATTGAATATAAATATTTTTCGAAAGGTCTAAATGTTGATCAAAAGTATCGTAGTGTTTTTTTCATTTGAAAGTAGAAGGTTTTCGCCAAAATGTAAACAAATGGCTTCGCCATACCCATTTCCGAACTTTAAACTCGGAAAAATTATGGAATTAAACTCAGAAACTGATTTTTTCCATTTAATTCTACGTATTCTGCGAAATAAAATAAATTCGGAAACTTCATACAAATTTTGCAAGTTTAATTCCTGCGACTTTTAGTGCGTTTTTTATTTGCATCCGATAGATGCTTTGCAGTAAATTTTCTATGCCTGAATTTAAAGTGCTATTTATTTAACGTCTAACCATAATTTAATTAAATTGCTCAGTGAAATCTTGAAATAAAAAATGTTTAGCTTTACCTATTTATATGCAGTCACTGTCGGGAGCCACTTTTATATTATGGCTCTCGATAGCAGCTCTAGATAGCGACTAAAAACACACTTCTTGTTTCGCGGAGCCTGGCTTACAAACAAAGTTCCAACTTTTATGACATGATTTAACCAGTGGCGTATTTAACTACAAATTTCGGACTCCCCGCTAAATTTTTCTTGGACCTCTAAAATGCTTCTTGTACGCGCTAATCACCACCATGTAAAACATAAATAACCTGGACATTCGTGAACTATTTCGAATAACCTAGGAAATTGGAGAAATATCGAAATTTTGGAATAATCTCGAAAATCTATTAAATATGACGATTCAGATTTATGTACATATGTAACAGTAACTCTGTAAGTTCCCAAAACTCAAAGCAACAAGAGCAGGACAATGCTATACAAAATTGAATAAATTTGAAAATCTCTAAAAGTCTCGAATAATCCTAGAAATGCCGAAAATTTAATCTCTCTTTCAGAAAAATTCAAATAACCACTCGATGTGATTCTCGAACAATTTCAATAATATCGAAAAATCTGGATATTAATGAATAATTTCGAAACTCACGGAAATTTTGAAAATTCGCGTTAATCTTGAATTATTTGTTAATTAACTTAATGTTACTAATACTAAGCAAGTTAAGACTAAACTCATCAAAACGATATGCAATAAGAATGAAAACCTCAAATAGTTCCTACCGGATAATTTAACATGGAACTATCAAATACAGCCGACAATCTCGAACATACTCGAATAATCTCGAAAATATCGAATAAACTTATTGTTTTATAACACCGAATAGGAGGATTTTTCAATTAGTAAGAGAGTTCGCATGTAGATGGTGTGCCTGGGATTTAGTATTAAAAAAATTAAGTAAATATTAATAAAACTAATTTGAAATACTGCAGATACAAACGTCTCATCACAAAAACTAATAAATTATCTTTATAAAATAACAATATTCGTATCTTGACATGTTTTACTTAGAAATACACCTCTAAATTTATTTTAAACAAAATAGAAAAATATCTTCCAATTAAAGTTAAAATGTATTCATTAACACTTTATAAATATAAACCTGTTACAAAATTCCAATAAATCAAGAAATATCATTCATAAATAACAATTTATTTACACTTGTGTTACATAGGAATTCCTATGTAAATGTTTGACATTTGAGATTTTGTCCCAGAACAACGACGCACCATACAGCAAACACTCTAAGTAAAAATTCCTCCTATTCCCAATTAAGTCTCGAGCATCACGCATCTAATTTCCAAGCTTTACCTACTCTAATAATCTCGAAAAATTTAAAAAGTGATTAAAACAAGAAATCCGAGACAAGGGGATAAAAAACAGAAGAACCCGCCGAAAACAACCAAAAAAAAAGTACCACCACTCCATCAATCTCCCAACTAATTGATTAACCGGCAAATTAAGTGTTTATTTACCGTTTACCGGTAATAAAAAAAGATTCGGTAAATGAGAAACGATAAATCGAACGAGTTCATTATAGAGACTGACTGGTTTGGCTCAAGTATCCGTTGATTTCCTTTCTAAAGGCGCTCCCAACGAGGGAAACAAGAAATTGTTTTCCAAATTTATAAATTCCGTAATAATGTAAATACATTATTATTTGTGGTGGCCGTGGCTTATATCACACTTAAATTATTTGATTTAATTTTATATTTTATTCAAAACTTGAAATAGTTTTTAATTTTCTTTATTGTGATATTTTTTATACAAAAAATATCACAATAAAGAAAATTAAAAACTATTTCAAGTTTTGAATAAAATATAAAATTAAATCAAATAATTGTTTTCCGCCGCGTTTATGTACTTTTTAAGGAAAAAAGTTGCAACAATTTCTTGTTTAAAGCTTTGATTTCAAACGAGCTTAGCAAATTTTCTTCTAAATCTATAAATATCTGTTAGAAGTGAACCTAAATTCATTTTTATTTCTATGGAATCAGATTGCGTGTGACAGAACAGATTCAGCAAGCTGCTGATAAATTTGTCACCCTAGGCCAAGGCCTACAGGGCTTATATTTAAATCCGTCCCTGTCGCTAGGGTCGGTAATACAAATAAGCAATATTTGCATCATACATATGTTGTATAAAATTCTGCTGAAGAAATGTATTCTACACAAATCAAAAGTCCCAAAGTCAAATGAGTTTTCTTGAATGTCCATAGTTACACTTGAGGTAAAAATTATCAAATGGCCGGTCCCTGGGGTCGGTCATATAAATAATAAGCAATATTTGCATCAAATGTTGAACGAAGTTCCGCTGAAGAAATTCGTTCAACACAAATCAAAAGTCCAGAAGTCAAATGATTTCTCTCGAATGCTCGTAGTATGCACTTGAAATAAAAATGATAAAATGGCCAGTAGCTTATAATTCTCGATTTATCGATAATTTTACAATTTTAGAATCTCTAATTAATTTGAAATGACTAGCTATGATAATTGGGGTGTTAATTTTGGTCAAAATAATTTAAATCGATAGTTTGTTGAATTTATTAACAAAATTCTCAAATTTTTTTCTGAAATTATCAGTAGAAGGTAGTTGTGTTGGTTAGCAAATCCCATGTTTGAAACTATCAGAAGGAATAAAGGGGTTTTCTGGGATGTCATAAACAGCAGACTACGTTTTTTGAGCGATAATGATTTTGCTTTTTTGCACTTATACAAACCATCGAACTGAATCATTTCTAGCACTAATTTTGAACCGTGGTGAATTATAAAGTTTTGCATGTTCATCGGAGCTATAATCTAATTTACCAAATCGAATTGAAAAATAAAACTTTTGTTAAACTTTTCTTTTTATCTGCCAATCATAAAACTAACTATAACTAAAATAAGTTCTTTGTTTGTTTGAAGGTCACGGATAGGCAAGTATACAATATACACATTTAATATATAAACAGAATTTCACTATGCTGCTATGCTTCATTATGTTTTTTATGCTTTAAATCAATTATTAGCGAGTTCAAGGGCACGGTAACATTTAAAAGAAGACACCTGCACTTACACACACAAACACACTCACAAATTTATATACCTGAAATTCTAATCCATGTTTTTCACGGCAGTAATCTTTAATTTTTGGATAACATTTTGCCATTAGAGTATTACGTTCCATTGTTGTGTCAGTAAACGTTGAACTAGTAAAAATACGAACAATTTTTGAACTGACTGGTGGCAATGATTCTAATGTGCCAGCAAATATATAATCTATGGTGCGTTCATCCATTTTGAACTATAGACGTATTATAACGATTCACTTTTAATAAAAAAACAACACTTTTGTGAACTTATGTATCGCACTTTTATTCACTTTGCGAATAGGTACAACATAATAATGTCTCTTTGATTTTGGTACACTGGTTTTTTAGTTTATAATTTCGGTAAGGACTATTACTTGTCTGCAGCGAAGTTGAATGTCAACTAAGGATTTTATTTAAATGAAAAATCAAAATGAATTTGGAACAGTTGTTTGATCAATAAGTTAACTTTCTATTTTCGGTTATATACAGGGCGACGAATTTACTATTTGCGTGCTATGCGGGAGAAAGGATTGTATGGGATTAGGCTGTATATATAATTTGAGCAATAATTCGGAACTATGGTGATGCACTAAAATAAATATCAACAAGTTTATTTATATAATATGTACTCTGGTGTATCGGCATTATGGTATTCTTACATGCCATTATATACAATACTTTTATGGTTTATGCGCTCGACTGTTTTGTATTCATGTTAATGATATGCATGCGTTACGAGCAAGAGATTAGGCAATTTGTTTAGTGATTTATAAATCCTTTAACTTTTGTCAAAATTAAGTCAATTAACCCAGTAACTAATTAATTTAATTGTTGTTTTACGGAACAAAATTCGTTAGAAACCAAAACTGATTATTAATCAAATAAACTTAGGGGAACACTAGAAAAGAATTAGATACGATGTTGAGTTAAGCAGGGAGTTCTCTATTGGCAATGTAAAATAAAACAGTTTCAGTTTGCTCTATTGGAATTATATGTAAATGTAATTAGTTAATAATTAATGATCAAACAAATTCTGTCATTTACCCTTTTTTTATACATACATATGTATATGCTAAAATAGACATACGAAAAGGAAAAAATCCTACTGATTCAAGACTTTACAGACATGTTTATTAAGGTGCTACATGGGGCAAAACGGTATTCTAGAAATATCTCCGAAACTTCAAATAACATCAACAAACTATACGAATAGTTGAAGTTGAAAAGGGTCCCTCTATTCAAGATCAATTTTTTTAGCAAAATGTTAGAAGTTTGTAAAATAATTTGAATAGAAGGACTTTCAAATAAAAGGACCCGTCCTTCACTAGAAAAAAAATCTAGTAAGATGTCACTAGTAAAAAGACTTCATCTGTGCCTCTTATCCAACTAAACTAAATATAAATATTGCCACACCACTTGTTTACCAATATACTTTTGTGTTATTGCAAGTATGAATTAAATAAAAGACATCTTAAAAAAAAATAAAAGGAGACAAAAGTAATTCATGAGATATATAATTTGTGAGGTTAGATTATAGTAATAATATTTGTATATTATTTGTAGTGTCCACAGAACTATTACGACAGTGAAATCTACAAAAAGATTTTGTCCAACGACGATGTTTATATCCGAAAACACCTAAGAGTATCAGCTGATTCTTCCCATATTCTTTGTGAAATACTTTTGGAACAGCAAACCATGAATGGTTTCAAATTCACATTGAGATTTTGACTTCCTGTGTTCCTGTATTGGCTTGCCTGTGAAGCGAGCTATCAGATTACTGGTGTAAGCTTCTATGCAATATCTTAAAGTTTCGGAACAGTATGACAGATTGCCGTACGAATACGATCCAAATAAAACACTTTCGATACATATTTTTTATTTTATTTATTAATCATCTAATATTCAATTGTAATTAATTGTAATTACACTAATGAATTTAATTTAATGTAGCGCTATTTGGTGAACAATATTTTTGGTCAATCCGCATTTTGCCTATATGAATAGATTCGATGGTTTACCCACACGTGAGCATGCAACGTATAATTAGCCATGGGAGAAACATGAATTTTCTAAATCCAGTCCACAAATGGACATTGTCTGCCCTTGAAATTTGTTGATTGTCATTACGAATGCCAAACGAATTGGAAATTGAAGCCGTTTGAGTGGGATTGTTGTATCCGAGTGTATCTTTGGGATACGTGGCAACAGAACGACTTCTCCCTTAAACTTTCCGTTCAAAATGGTTGCTTCAATAACATTTCCAGTGATCCGCTTGATGACTAAACGTGTGTCCTTACATAATCTTGGTGGGTTTAAATTACGAAGCAGATTTATCGGCGAACCAATCTTCAATTTAAGATTGTGTGGTGGCATTTCTGGCATATCTAGTGAATTTCAAAAATTCAATTAACTAGTTTACTGCGTGGTTTTCGTCAGCTACAGTGTTGATTGATTTGAGAGACATCAGTTCGCCTGGCAACGACTCTTGTATCTGAAAGTTAATTTCGTTAATATCAACATTTTTCGCTGCCAAAATAGCACGTTCACTGAGCCAATTATGGTTCAACTAATTATTCAGTATGTCCGGGCAGACATTCTCAATTAATTCATGTTTTGAATTAACAATAGTGCAGAGATTGTCTGGCAATTTGATGCATTGTGTGTTTGGATGCAGTTCGTTATTACCGTTGCCAATATTAGCAGTTCGATAATTACCGTTGTAAATATTTATGCCGACGGATCATTTTGCAATTCTACTCGCATTTTGATGGTAAATCGAACTGTCTGTACGCTTCGCCATAGAAATAATTGTTTTAAACATGCGGTAATCTCATCGGCATAAGTAGAGCATGGAATGACTGGCAATGTTTGTCGGAAATCACCGGATAGTAATAAGATAGCACCACCGAATAGTTTGTTGTTGCCATTTATATCTTGCATAGTTCTATGCAATGCTTCGAGTGAATATTTATGAGCCATAGTACATTCATCCCAGATAATGATCGAACCCTTTTTCAACACTGCAGCCATTCCGTTTTTTTTTTTTTAATGTTACACATTGCGTTCAGTTGGTTATGAATGTCTAATGGCAGTTTGAGCGCTGAATGTCCCGTTCGTCCATCATCTAACAAAGTGACAGCAATGCCTGACGATGCAATTGCCAATGCAATTTGCTGCTGCGAACGTATCTTTGCAAGGATAATTGACATTAAAAACGTCTTGCCGGTTCCGCCTGGTCCCCTTTTGAACCCTTTTGAAAAATTGTAGAATCAAGGGAACGTAATCAGCACTTAAAAATAATGTTTTTCCTCTCTGCACTGTATCTGTATAATTATGTATGTTGTTTTGTTGGTTGAGGTTTTTCTATTCGATACAGATTTTATTTTTTCACAAACTCTGGTCAATTTCACACACTGCGAATTTTATTCGCAATTTTTATGTTGGTTTCGTAGATTACATTAAACATACATAATAGAAAATTGTATTTACACTATATTTTTCATAAACTTTTGGTATTTTACACATTTTTCTCAAATTTTCATTCTTTCTACATTTGACGATTTGATTTTGTGGGTCCATTTTTGATATCCTTCGAGATACAGGGTGTTTAAAAAATTTGGTTCAGAAAAAAAGTACACCCAAATATTAAACTGTAACTTCCAAAATACTTATCGGAGGGCAACCAAGTTAGTCTTATTTGACTGGTAATTGTATAGGCTCTTATTAAGATTAAGGTGGTTATCTTACATCTGTATCCGTTTGAGAGCTATGATGTTTTAAAGTTAAAAAAAATATTTTTTTTTATAAAATTGAGTTTTTCTCAGAAAAAAACGTTATAATTTTTTTATTTTTATTTTATTTTAATTCTTCAGGACCTTCCCTACAATCTCCCAATACATTATTTGTACCCACGTACCATAGTTTTTTACGTATATCGATTATTCTCAATCTAATTAAGAGATGTTGAAGTGTTAATATTGTAACAATTTTTTTTTTTTGATCACTAAAACAGTAGGCGATTATCACTTCCTTTGTTTAAATGTTGAATTAACAAAAATTAAACATTTTCATACTAAAGTCTACACCTGCATGCATTGCTACGCAACACTTCCTCGTTTTTACCTCTTTGCCTACAAACTTTGTGGGAGAGGTCGCGTTCCTGACGCAAGAGTATTTATAAATATTCATAGAAGACTGCGAGATACCGTAACAACATCAAATACCCGGGCGGAGCCCCTTTCAGTCTCACCAAATCATTTGGATATCGACGAAGAAATAATTCGTAATGTAACAGCAAATCCTTGTTACCGATGGGTTTGGGTCATTACTCATTATTACTGACACATCGTTGCACACTGTAAATATTAACGGGATAGGTTTCAGTGGCGGGAAGGTTCAATAGTTCCGATGTGGCAGTATTCCATCGTACAAAAAAAAATACCAATACCAAGCTAAGTGTGCAAATCTAAAAAAAAATGGAAAACTAAACTAAATAAACAAAAAAAAAACTGGAGGAGTTATCATAAAAAAAAAATACATCGCTTGCTATGTTCATCCCTTTTAATTCAAACGAATTACCACATGATTTCTAACTCGTTAATCATTATGAAAATCCAAAAATAAGGCGAAATCAAGATGAGCAAGCCAAAAATGGCACAAAACTAGAGAGATAATGGAGACAAAAGTTACACAATATCAGCAATATAAATAATAAAAAAAAACATGCTAGTACTTGAACACGGATGCAAAAACACAACATAGGTGTCAGATTGATATACTCAAAAATTTACAAAAAAAAATGTTTATGAAAGCAAAATTAAATAAAGCACCAAAGTGACTTCCAGAAATTTTACAAGGAAATCTATGGAAAACAAAAATTAACCAAAAAAAATAATAGAAATATATAGAATTATTATCATATAAACAATAAAAAATTAAAAAAAAACAATAAAAACGAACGGTTTTCAATTCCTCCTGGCTGCTGCAATCAATAACCATCCAATTTCAATCAAAAAATGTAAACGTCACACCAAATTGTACCGTAAATAGCTCACTGTATGGTTTAATACTTTATAACATACATTTTAGCACGATCTGGACCAACCGAATAATATACTGGAACAAACCGCTAACACCATCACGGCGCAACAATTTATTGGCAAAGCAAATGTTTCGTTGCCGTTGTGATAATTTATTTTTCCTCTTGCCGTAGAAACAAAATTTTACTTCTTCCGTTTTTATTTTTGCTGATGTTTAATTATGATGAATAAAGAGGTGTCATGAAACAAACGTTATGCTTAGCACACATGTACTCTCTGGTTAATATTTGAGAATGTTCGGGAACGTCTCACCAACCCAACACAGTTTTACCAAAAAAAAACGTTACAACACCACTAAAAAAAAATGAATAAAATGATCATCAAAATTAATTAATTTAATTAATTTCTCAAAGTTCAACTTTGGTTTTTTTTTCAATTTTTTTAAACCGACACTGATTTTATTTGTCTATCCAAAAAAAACAATTTTCTTATCTCCTCGGATCTAAAGCCTCAACTTGACTCCTCAAAATTTGTATTCTTGATTTCTCCCCGTTTTTTAATATCGTCATCTCACACCGTACTCTCATCAAAACGATCTCATCATCGGAACAAAAGAATTAAAATCGTTAAAGAGTTAAAATCAATCAATTTCATTATTAGGCCGACGTGCGTGTCCCCCTCACAATTATCACATTTTCAACCAGTACAAGATAAAACAACGGCATGCCAAAAACATGCCTGGCACCATCGATCGTTACATCCTTCTATTAGCATAAGGAAGTTCGCAGTACAATTGAACGTCTCTCACTACCGAATTCATCAAGAATTACACAAGGAGAATCTTCATCCATACCATATAACACCCGTTCAAGAACTATTAGCGATAGACCGCAATAAAAGATTGGGGTTTATTAATTGGTTGATGGAAAGGAATTTGGACAATGATAGTTTTGTGAAACGTATCCTGTGGCGGGATGAATCATAATTCACAAGAGATGACATAACAAATTTTCAGAATCTACTCGAGTGGGCTGCTGAAAATCCTCATTCGAAAAAACAAACATTATTTCAGCACCGCGTATGTGCTGATGTAATTGGGGATAATTGTACCATTCATATTACCATCGAGATTAAATAGTGATCGTTATTTACCATTTTTACATAAGGATTTGCCACTCCTCTTTGATGATGTTCCTATTTTAAGTAGAGTCTCGCACATATACCAACATGATGGTGCACCTTGTCGCTACGATAAAAATGTTAAGAATTGGTTAAACCAAAATTATCCAAATAAATGGATTGGAAGAAATGGTCCAATTCATTGGCCGATCGTACGGTATTGGATTTTTATGTATGGGGAACAATGAAGGCGCTTGTAAAATTGAAACAAAAGTAGAACTCATACAACGAATCCACACAGCAGCACACTAGATAAGGAAAGAATTACGAAGAAATGAAATAACCAAAGGTATACTGAAACGAATATTAGCCCCGATATTCAATCAAAAAGAGGGCAATTTGAGCACCTTTTATAACCCCTAGGCTCAAACTTTATATTGGGGGATTGTAGGGAGGTCCTGGTGAATTAAAATAAAATAAAAAAAATAAAAATTATAACGTTTTTTTCTGAGAAAAACTCAATTTTATAAAAAAAAATATTTTTTTTAACTTTAAAACATCATAGCTCTCAAACGGATACAGATGTAAGATAACCACCTTAATCTTAATAAGAGCCTATACAATTACCAGTCAAATAAGACTAACTTGGTTGCCCTCCGATAAGTATTTTGGAAGTTACAGTTTAATATTTGGGTGTACTTTTTTTCTGAACCAAATTTTTTAAACACCCTGTATCTCGAAGGATATCAAAAATGGACCCCCCCTCCACATACGATTTTTTTCTCAGAATAAGCCAAGGAATCACCCCTTGACGGGTCAGCATCCTAAACCCAATCACCCTGTAGTATACCAGCTGACCCGGCGAACTTCGTCCCGCCCCAAATTACTTCGTTTCGAGCAAATACTTTTATCCTTCACGAAAATTGATTTTGATGATAGAAAAAATCAAACAACTCAACTCTATTCTCAATAGATGATTGAGTTGAGTGGACATTCCATTCCATTTTCATCGAATTCAACACTAATGTATTGAAAAGTGAATGAAATGTCGATTCAAACTCAGGCGTCTTTCGAAAATTGAGTTGTGTTTTGGATTTTTTCTCTCATTGTGTAAATAAATTGGAGTCAGTTGGAATTCAAAAGAATTCAATGTATTTTATTCGAGTGGAATTAAATCGAATACAGATGCAAATCAATACAATGCATTGTGGTAAACAATATTTCTAATTCTGTTCTCCGGCGCATAAATGAACAACGATGATGGTTTGCCAACTCTCGAACACGCGACGTACAACTGACCATGAGAAAAACACGGAAATTCTAGATTTATTCCGCACACTTCTAACGATTGACCTTGCGATTTGTTAATCGTCATAGCAAACGCCAAACGAACGGGGAAATGAATGCGCTTGAAGTCGAACGGTGTGTCAGTTGAAATCATAGGAATTCTCGGAATTAGAACATCTTCTCCTTTGAATTTGCTCTTGATGACCGTCGCTTGAATCACGTTGTTCATCAGTTTCTTCACACTCAATCGCGTTCCGTTACACAATTTCGGATGGTTCAGATTGCGCAGCATGATTATTACAGATCCAACCTTGAGCATCAAGTTATGCGGTAGTCCGACTTTTCCGAAGGCTTTTCCCAAAATTTTCTTTCGTAAGAACCATCTCCTGGCAATTTCAAATACAATTAAAAAAGATTAAGCCTAATCGGTCATCAAAACATACAAAATATTCAAAATTTCATTGAAAAAAAATTCAATTTTCTTCGGGTTTTTTCCGGAAGTTTCCGTGTTTTCCACTCAGATTTTCCAATTTTTCTCTTCTAAAAGACCATCTGGTTTGGATACGCGCCAAATCCCGTACAAAAACATAATTTTTCGATTTTCCGACTTTTCCGAAGGATTTTCCCAAAATTTTCTTTCGTAAGAACCATCTCCTGGCAATTTCAAACACAATAGAAAAAGATTGAGCCTAATTGAGCCTAATCCGTCATCAAAACATACAAAAAATTCAAAATTTCATTGAAAAAAAATTCAATTTTCTTCGGGTTTTTCCGGAAGTTTCCGAGTTTGCCACTTCGATTTTCCAATTTTTCTCTTCTAAAAGACAATCTGGTTTGGATGCGCGCCAAATCTCGTACAAAAACATAATTTTTTGATTTGCCGAATTTTCCGACTTTTCCAAAGGATTTTCCAAAAATTTTCTTTTGTAAGAACCATCTCCTGGCAATTTCAAACACAATAAAAAAAGATTAAGCCCAATCGGTCATCAAAACATACAAAAAATTCAATTTTCTTCGGGTTTTCCGGAAGTTTCCGAGTTTTCCACTCAGATTTTCCAATTTTTCTCTTCTACAAAACATCTGGGTTTTACCATCTGGTTGGCTACGCGCCAAATCCTATACAAAAACATAATTTTTCGATTTTCCGAATTTTCCGACTTTTCCGAAGGATTTTCCCAAAATTTTCTTTCGTAAGAACCATCTCCTGGCAATTTCAAACATAATAGAAAAAGATTGAGCCAAATCGGTTCAGCCGTTCTCAACTGATGTGCGCACATACATTTTTTACACCATTTTTATATACACTCTCGAGCAACTGAATCGACTAGACCATCAAAACGCATATATTTTTAAAATGGCTGGATCGATTTTCGAAAAACAACCTTCTTTTGACAGACTAGTATTTTATCTTTTCAAGGATACCTTTATCATTAACCTTCACTTCGTGCAATACTAAAAGTCACACTACCCGTGTAGAGGGGTCAGATTGACCCCATTTTTTCCCATAGGATTTATATGAAAGCAAACTAACAACAGAAAAAACAAAATACAAGGAAAAAAAAATCAAAGCATCAATAACTGTTTATGTTCATAAAGCACTTCGTTTTTGTTGCGTAATGTTGGGCCCGATTCAATGTAAATCTTCTTAAATCTTTTCTTCTATTCTTCTATTATTGCTATGAAAATAAATTTTTGATTAAAAATTGATTTCTAAATAGAAAATGCATTAAATTTTATAAGGGGTCAAAATGACCGCACTACACGGTTATCGGCCTAATTTCTTTTATTTGATGTAAAATACCCTAAAATTAACCGATTTTGACGAGTTTTTCTTCTAAATCTATGTAATTGATGTTTGTTTAGGCATATCTAAAAGGAATTATCTAAATATTTGATAAATAATTTTTTATTCAGCTTCAAACAGCTCTGGGGTCAGTTAGACCCCACTACACGAAGTGAAGGTTAAAATCCATACAGTACTTTTCAAATTAAAGCAGTCTTGGCAAAATGCGATGTATCGGTGAAAACAATTGGCGTGATGCATCTCCTGTTTAATGCCACGTTGACCGATATTTTTCGCACTTATGAGTCAGACGTTGACCTGAACAAATCTCTACTAGTTTAATTCATTGTTTCCTTAAAATCATGGATACCACTCCAGAAAAATCCGCACAAGTTGTTGCTTTATTGCAAGAAGGACGCAATCAACAAGAAGTCGCTCGTCAGCTTAACATGAGCCAATCTGCTGTCTCAAGAGTATTCAGAAGGTTCCAGGAAACTGGTACGTTCAATCAAAAACCACAAACCAGCCGGTTTCGGTGTACATCAGAGAGGGACGATCGATTTATCGTCCTAACTTAACTGCGAAATCGCCATCTCACGGGCGTCGATGTGCAGCAGGAGCTAAGACAAGTTCTAGATGTAGCTGTTAGTCAATGGACAGTAAGAAGACGCTTAAAGCAAGCCAACCTCACTCCAGGCTAGAGGCCCAAAATTGACAACACGCCACCGCAAACAGCGACTCGCCCTCGGTGAATAAAGGGAATATATTTATATTTATTTATTATTTGGTTAACCAGATAGATAGGTACAATTGGAGCTACATATGTATGTTTATATGAAAATAAAGCGAATTTATGAAACTAACAATGGGTTTTCATTGCGTTATGGGTTATTTATTGTGGAAAGGCAGGAATATACATTTAAATGTATACTGAATGGATACATTTGAATGGATTGTTTTGTGTTTTGTCAGCATGATTAAACGTGAAATTCTAAATAAATTTTTAGATGAGATTCTGGAATTTGGCCACGTAGAATGGAACTTGCTTATTTCTTAACCGATCATGATGAAATTCGACATATTCGATGGAAGTTTGATTCTACAATGATTTTTAGGTGAAGTTCTGGAATATGGCCAAATAGGATAGAACTTGGTTTTTCTTAAGAGATTCTGATCGTTGTATGACGTTCAGGAGTATGGGTATTTATTAACCGTTTATGATGAAATTTGGCATGTAAAATGGAAATGGGACCCTAAAATGATTTTTGATTAAGTTTTGGAATATGGCCAAGTAGGATGGATTTGCCTATTTCTTATTAATGATTCTTATTGATGTTCTGGAATATTGCAAATTAGGAACTCAGTTATTTCTTAACTGATTATGATGAAATTCAATATGTGCGGTAGAAATGGGATCCTAAATTGATTTTTAGGTGAAGTTCAGGATTATGAGCAAATAGGATGGAACTTGGCTTTTTCTCCCTCGATATTTTAGAATTCTGATTTAACAAAAAATTGAGAATTGTTATTTAATACAAACTCATAAAACTAAATATTGTTACGGTGACACCTATGATAGAGTAGAATAAGTTAATTGATAGCGGAAAGTTCTACTCTGGAATTTTCCATGATAAAACTGTTCTAATGTGTCTAGACTATTTTTACCGGAACAATCTTGAAATTTTGAGAAGTTTTGGTTTAAGGAGGGAACGAATTCGAATTAGATCATTACGCTTTTGGTAAGTGATAAGTGAAGATTAAACAGGAAATTAAAATACTTCTTACACTTTCTGCCGTAGGCACTTGGCGAAACACACTTAATACACACATTTTTAAAAATTTTTAAAAACACTCGTTAAATATTTCGCAAAATTACAAAAGGTTTAAAAAATCACTCGATCGATTTCGGCTTATTAGGCCATCATCAGGAGTATCTACTAAACTGTAAAAATAAAAATGTAGTTAGATATATATATATATAATTGGAAAAAAAAATATTTAACAAGTGTTTTTAAAAATTTTTAAAAATGTGTGTAGGAAATTAAAAATTGATTTAAAAAGTGTTTTTGTGTGAAATAAAAATTATAAGTGAACAGTTTTGTTGTGCAAAAAGTATAATAAGTGATTTCGTGAATTTTTGTTAGTAAATTGTGTTGGAATAATTTAGAATTTACGGAAAGACGGACTTAACCTTACAAATCAAATTAATTTTGAAGTAGGCTGTAACTACATAGTGATTTTCGATTATTTAAAAACATAACTCTTTCATTTGGAAAAGCTAGTCTTAAAATACCCGGATTGGTCCCTATCCAGATTATACATCAAAAAGAATTTCTAAAGATTTTAGAGCCTCGTAGTCTTCAATTTTATTTTTTTATTTGTTTTTCAAATGTCAGTTTAAACAGACGGAACGAATGTAATGTAACCACCAAACGGAAAAGACGAGACGGAGAACGACGGAACGAGACTACAATAACAAAAATGTTTCGTTTGATTTTTCTCTCTTTACTTATAAACACGTGGCAGAATTGTATGACGTCACGAACATGTGACTCAAGAGATCGAACTAACCTTTTTTGAATCATACTCACCGGTGTTCCAGCAACCAATGCACACTAATTATAGTGAAAATAATATCTCAGCGAAACTCATTTTTTCATCGTTGTGTGCAGCCAACAGTGAAGTAGTTAAAAAAAATTAAAAATTCAGAGAAGGGTCGGCTGAGTAATATTTTTAAAAACAAAAAAACTATAAATAAAGATATGTCAAATTTGATTCCATTACATAATGTAATTTATATTGAAAAATATTAAAAATTCTCATTATTTTATAGGTAAATTCTAAAGTAACATGTGAAATTAAAAAAATATAAAAAATATTAACAACACTACTGGATATGTAACGTTATACCCATTTAAGGTACGAACTAGGCATATTTAGAAAGAAATGTCATTTTTCGTGTTAAATCAAAACAATAAAAAAACTCGTTTTTAAATTTCAATTTATTCGAGGCTTGCTAATGACATTAAAATTATCTTAAATGATTTTAAAAGTTCTAGTGCTAGTGTGTTATCTAAATTAAAATTACATTAATTATAGCGAATAAATTTGAGGGAAAACATAATTCAAAATAGACAAATTCTAACCTCAAAATGTAAACAAATTAGCCTAAATACATCGCTGTGTTTACGCCATTTGTTTTTGTTTTGGTAGATGCGCGAGATCTGTCAGAATTTCGCTGAGATTTTATTTTCACTATACATACTTACTTTAACACATGAAAATTTTTCTGAATATTTAAATATTTTTTATTGTATAGATGTCTGCTCAAACCTCAAAGCAAACTCGCATTAATTGGAGAGTAAATTTACTCAAAGAGAGAATTATGTTTTTTGTGGTTTTAAGTATATTGCGTAGGGCCTCACTAGTTTATGGTTATACAAAATGTATTGGTCTTTGTACAATATATGAGTAAAGGTTCAGTATTTGATATTATGGAGAGATGAGACAGGGGACCATCCTCTGGATCTGCTAATGAAATTAATGTCTGTTTCCAGAGGCTTATCTAAAATATTACATATTTGGTTAATAATATGATGGACTTTCAATAAACAATACAATATAGTTTGGTCTTGTAGGTACCATCATCCATTTCACCATATCATTGCCGCAAAATATTCCATCAATTTACTTCTACAATTATTTCTACAACAACAATTTTATCAACAAAATTCCACCATCTTCTGGTCGATTCCAAATACAGTTTTTGATGCCGAAACCCGAGATTAGAGCAATTTGGCTAACTTATTTATTTTTAGGTTTATACAATGCTTAGTGAAATTGTATTATTATACTTATACTAACATTTTCCTAACTAATGGAAACGGGTCAATTCTATCAGATTTAATAAACCTTTCCTATCCTTTCGTCATATCTAATAGCTTAGGTTGTTAAATCCAGTAAAAGCAGCCCAATACTAAATAATTACAAACCCGCCTAGCCTCTAAATAATTCATTATTATATTACCGCTAAATATACTTAATTGATTAATTTTGAACAATTGCGATCTCATTTATATAATAAACGTGTCTAAAACTCTAAACCATAAATTTAACAAACACTCATCAGTTAGTGCCATCGAACAGAAATTACACCGTGTTGTTAAATATGAAATTACCATTGATTTATCATCATCGTCTTCCAAAAACAATACATACATCATTTTAAAACTATCGATAGCTAACAATAAAATAGTTTTATTTTATTTTGTCGTATTTATAAGTTTGATAAATAAATTATTGCAAAACGATAAAAAGCTATTCTATTTATACTATATACATAGTTAAATGGGGGCGCATGTAAAGTTATTTTGAATAGTTGCAATCCCCCGCAAATATAAAATTTGTCTTTATTTACCTGTCAGCGAGTGTCTGAAATGTAACACTCTATACAAAAATGGAAATACAAAACTATTTGTTTAGTTTTATAACCTTTTATCATGGCATGACAATAAAATTTATCAATATAAACAATGTTTCGTATATGTATGTACGATGAGTTTGCTGACTTTGTTTTTGATGATATTTTGGCTTTAAAACAATATGCCGTGCAGTGTAATTCTATAAATTAAAAATGGAATGGAACTACATTTTTATGTGACATAAATATGTGTATAATAAAATAGCATCGCGTTGTTCATTTCTAAAATAATATATCTATGTGCATGCCGTAAATAATCAGAGTCTAATCAAAACCATATGTATACTCGTACTATGCATAAGCCTCACACAAAAAGGATTGAAAGCTATACAAAATTGTTTGATATTTTTGATTTCGTTGTGTGATTTCTACAGGCTGCATACGTTTTTACAATCGCTTATCGATTTGTAATGTATAATGGAAGAGTTCGTTTGTGGGTTATTTGTATTATATTGCTAGTTTAACAGAACAATAGGAAGATAACTATTGAAGGGATTCAGAAAGCGAATTTCTGTTTCTTCGTGTAAGAAGTTGAGAAAGAGCGCGATAACAATAATGATGGCTGTTTATTCTCAATTACCAAATAGACCCCATCCGTGGTAATCTTAGTAAACTGTAGATCACGGGCCACGGCTAACTTAAATTTGCAATTTAAGTGGAAAATTAAGTGTTTTTTCATGGTCCTTTGAGCCACTATAACAATTGGCAAATATAGAAGTAACGGACAATCTGTAACGTCATCGAAGGTGACAACACCAGCAGCCAAGCAACAACAGGCACGTAACTTCACCAAAATTAACGTTAAGTGAGGAGCTAAGCAGCAATAGGCATCCATACCACCACGGAGAAACCAAATAACAACAAGATGAATGGGTTACTTCAAATCCAGGAGATAACAGGTGGAAAGATAGTTCAGTTAGAAATAAACTATCGCAAAGACGGAGAAGACAGGAAAACAAAGTCTTACTTAGAAAGGAGATTAGCGAGTCTAAAAATGCTATATAATGAATTCATTGAAGGCGATGACAGATAGGAAGATGATTATAGAAATGGTTCCGCCTATGGGCAAGAATCACGCTTATCTCGTAACATAAAAATCATAACAGATGGTTACAATAATCTGGTAGAGGAAATGAGCTATCGCCAATAGAGTGGACAAGACATTGACACGGACACCAACAACGTCACAAGAAGTTCATATCTTGAGGCAGCATATAAACCAATACCATCAATACGGTTGGATGCCATACAAAGCTCATCAACCGATTCCCGGAAGGAACAGATCAATTAAGGTAAATCAGCGGCAAACTAACAGCAAGAAACGCTGATGAGTAATACAATTTGGATCCTTCAGGCAGCAAAGATAGAATTATTGAACAACACAAAATTGATCAAGAGGCAAGACGTCCTCATGCGCTAAATATATCAGAAATTGGCGTCAATTATAAATATTACTTGGAAACCAACAACATATCCAAGGAATATATGAACTTTATAACAAGCCAATTAGAAAAGGACATGGAGTAAATCGCAGCCCAACACACATAAATATTAGTAGATCTGATGGCAAGCTTCAAGAAAGGGTAGAATATATAATGATCAAACTACAACAGATCCGGCCCCAGACAACAACCGCAACAGGAACAGCGCAAGTGAAATTGCCTATAGACATCCCGTTCTTTTACGGTGATTATCAGCGGTGGAAAGCATTCAACGATATATTAACTAAGCCGATCCACCAATCAGCAAATTATCAGATACGGTTAGATGACGTATCTAAAATCACAACTGCAAAAGGCAGCAGCCCTAATCATTAGTTACTTAAAAACAAGAGGTGACAATTAGCAAAAGGTTTGGAACATAATCCAAGCAAGGTACAACAACGTGCGGTTACTGGCAAACCATCAATTTAATGCACTATTGTAATTGGCGACAATTCAGCTATACCATATTACCATCTGCCTAATCAATTAGAAAGTTGCACGACACGGCAAGCGAAATTTTATATACATAATATAAAGCGGCTAAACATGGATTCGCCCTTTGAGGCATTCGTGGGTTTTGTTTTAACCCTTTCGAACGCAATATAAAATTGACTTACTTCTAAAAATAAAATACGTAGCACAACTATGCACTGCTATGATAAGGCATTGCTCGTATAACTGTAATATAAACATAAATAGGTAAGAGAACGATGAGCACAAGAGAAATGAGACAAAAATTAAAAATAATGGTTGATCGAAACGATGAAAATTGATGTACAATATATTGTACAAGGCGTTCAGAAGGGTTTGGATTCAGAATCCATTAGAATCTACGAAAAAACTATAGAGAAGCTCAGAGAAACTCCACAACTGGAAAATTTCTTTAAATTAATAGCAAGGAGGTTTCAACAACACGACCCCACATGCAGTACGTGTGAATACAGCCATGTTAACCAAAATATGTTGCGTGGAAGGATGTTAGGAGTACCATGGTTTAAAGCAATGCCAATAATTCAAAAAGATTTCAACATTTGAGTGAGCAAGGCTATAGTCCATTCTGCCAACTTGTACATACGATGTTTAAGCCAGCATCCTCGAGGGAGTAACTACCAGGCAGAAAAATACGTCGTGTGTAAAGCAGCACACCATAAACTTCTGCACTGCAATAGCAGCCAGCAAGGATAAGTTATCCTACCAACGGCATTAGTCAGAGCTGAAACTAGCACAAGCGATTTCTTCATACTAAGAGCTTTAATTGATCCGGGATCACTCACAAAAGAGAAAGTATACACATCGCCATCTCCTGAGTAGATGGAAAAGAGCAGGCACTTGCAGAGATTTCCAAATGAATATCAAACCCTTGATATTCGACAAACTCGACCAACAATTACCCGATTTAAATTTTGCCACAAGCAGCTGGATGCATCTCAACCAAATATTGGGTGTGTGAATTAATTCTTAGACTCGACATTTAGATGTCGCTACGTGAGATTGCGTATAGTTTGACAAGCAATTCCAATTGCATTTTGTAGCTGTCATAATTGTCAATCTAATTCAGAGTAGAAAGTGTTATTTTTCATATTACGTCATTTTTTTGTAATCGATTTAAAATGGATCGTGATAAGTTGTTTTTCTGAGGAAATCACAAAACAAGAAAATCTTTTTTGATTCCAAGAAAACTGCCGCTGAAGCTCACCGATTGCTTTCTGATACTTATGGCATAGACATTTATACTAGATTTCTCATTTCATTATAACTAAAGGAAAAAAACAAAACTTCTGATAATTCCAATGTTATCGTTGTGTTGTGTATTTTATAAGGCAATGATTTTAGAATGCGTTGCAAATATCTCTACCAAAAATTGAAAATCGCTTAAGTGGTTTAGGTATAAAATGCACTTAAGCGATTTTCAATTTTTGGTAATACGTATATGCAATACACCGATAATATTTGAATGGAAAATTTTTGTTTTTATTTTGTGTTTTTAGTCAAATGAGAGATCTATTATGATTGTCTATGCTTATGGTAATCAAGCTTCATCGAGAGCAAGCTGTTTCAATTGGTTTCATCGATTCCAAAGTTCATTTTGACTTGAGAGACAAAGAACGGCCAGGTCAGCCAAAAAAGTTTGAAGATGCCGAATTACAAACATTATTGGATGAAAATGCATGTCAAACGCAAAAAGACACAAAAACGCATCGTTTGCACGCAATGGGAAAGATTCGAAAGCTAGGAAGATGAGTCCCACATCAACTGTCCGAAAATCAATTGAGAGCACGAATTGAAGCATGCAAAAAAAATCTTGCTGAGTACAAAAAACATAGTTTTTTGCATCGAATTGTTACTGGCGATGAAAAGTGGGTCTATTACGACAACCCCAAACGTAAAGCAGCTTACGTCAATCCAGGCCAAGCAGGACCATCGCAGCCTAAACGAGATATTCATTGCGATAAGGTTATGCTGAGTATTTGGTGGGACCAGAAAGGTGTGGTGTATTATGAGCTGTTAAATCCAAATGAAACGGTTACAGGTGATCGCTACTGACGTCAACTGGACAATTTGGCACGTGCATTAGACGAAAAACGGCCAGCAATAGCGAATGAAAGCTATAAAGTTTTGTTTCATGATGACAATGCCAGATCACATCGTGCAAAAACCGCTCAAAACAAGGTAAAGCAACTCGGTTGGGATCGGCTTGAACAACCTGCGTATTCTCCGGACCTTGCACCTTCCGACTACCATTTGTTTCGATCAATGCAAATAGGCCTGGCTGACGTACGCTTCCGAAACGCCGGAGAAGTGCGACATTGGATCGATGGCTGGATAGCTGGGAAAGTTGAAGGCTTCTTCAAACGAGGAATCTACAAACTTCCCAGGAGATGGCAGGAAGTCATAGCTAACGATGGCGAATATATTGGATAAAATATACTGTATCGTTATCTTTTAATAAACATTCCTTTTTTATAAAAAAAGTCTAAAAATTAATTCACACACCCAATACAACTGGCTGATCCACACTACAACCAGTCACAGGCACAGCCAATTGATGTTATACTTGGCAAGAATTATTACCAACAATACTGATCAAGAACATCATCAAGGGAGATCCACTAGAGCCAATACCACAACAGACGGAATTTGGTTGGATTATATTGGGCAGCAGGAACAACACAGGAAGTCAGCACAAAACAACAATGATTGAAACTAAAAGTATAGAGGATCAGCTGAGATTACAGGTAGAAAATGACTTAATACCAAAAGAGAGAGATAACACTGAAGAAGAAATCATGATAGAAAAACATTTTCAGTGTTGAATGTACAACAAGGCCCAGATGGCAGATACACAGTAAAATTTCCTTTTAAAGCAAGAATTCCCAGACTAATACAATTAGAAAAATGGTTCAAGAAATATGCCGTTCAAACAATTATATCATCAATTCATGCAAGAATATATACATTTTTTTTTTTTTTTTGGTAGATGTATCATGTATGTATGTGGTTGTGGGTAGATAGCCTCTTTATTTTATTGACTGACAAGCCGTAATAATGGGAATGCTATTAAAAATAATATATTTTAAAATCGAAAAGATCATATTAATTGATAACAGGCAAATCTCAAACTTCTAAATGAAAAACGACGTATAAAATAAGCATTCGTATTGTGAAATTTATTCAAATTTTAAAATTGCCGCCAAAAAAAAAACGGCACTTCCAATGATTTTAATTTCAACTGTTCCGAGCCCAGGACACTCCCTTCAACAAGATTCACTATAATTTTCTTTAGTGACAGAACTTTTCATTAAAATTGATTTCCAGCACACCGTGACCTATTAAATAATAAAGTAAATACAATAACCAATAAAATGTACGCGTAAATTTTATTGGTTATTGTATTTACTTTATTATTTAATAGGTATGTATTTTTTCTGTTTTTATAAATTTCAAATTCCTCAAACCGATTCATGATGTCTCCCTTATTGATTTTGTATAGTACAGTCAGATTGGTATCAAAATTGATATATGTGTTTTTTGTCATTTACGTGTAAAGCAAACCGTGAGTCCGTCTTAGATTTTCCAACATCTTTCACATGTTCAGAGAATCTTTGTTTAAACGAACGCCCCAACGAACGCTTAATTGATAGATTAAATAGTTCATACAGGCGTAAAAAGCACTACTTTGACAAAACCACTCTAACAACAAAAGAAAATTCAAAAATTATAAAACATATTTCCGTCGAATATTGCCAAAGTGCTAGCCATATTCTACGCAATATTTTTCATCAATACGGATATAAAATAGCATATAAAACGAGCCATAAAATTGAACAAAAACTTAAAATCAAAACCAATAATCTTAACAATGACACAGGCATTTATAAGATAACTTGTTCTGATTGCTCGTCATTATATATAGGGCAAACTGGGCGTTCGTTTAAACAAAGATTCACTGAACATGTGAAAGATGTTGGAAAACGACATAATGTCTTTTAAATATAAAGGTTCTATCTGCACGATAGAACTTTTTTGTTTAGAAATCAATAAAAAAATTAAAACAATTCAGTTCTATTTGTTTAAATAAGTTTATTTAGTTCGTTAAATTTGCTTAATTAAGTAAAATAATAATAAATAAAATAATAATACTTCAATATTAATTTTAATTCAACCAAGGAGTGTAGAAGTGTAGTTCATCACAACAATTGTTTTAATATGTATTTAATTATGTTAAATTGTTTAACTTTATAGTTATTATCTTGTATTTGTTTGAGCTGCTGCTATCACGGCTGTGACTCCAATCGATATTCTTCTGCTGCTACGAATTGTAATGGGGCAGCTTGCTTTCTCAATCCCCAAAACAAATATTCACAACCACTTTTGTTACTTTTAGATTCCACTCAAAATAGTTAATCGCTTCAATAAAACAAAGCTATTTATTTTAATGCAAATTTCAACTCTTATAAACTTTATTCACTCTTTTTTTTTTATTAAGCTTTACAATAATTAATTTTCTGTTGCCCTTGTTGCTTATTCTTCGAAAGCCAGATAATAATTAATTTTAAAATGAACAATAAAACATTATTCTGCATTTTTATAATTTAAAATACCACCGGTATTTTTGCTAGCGCTAGTATTTACAAAGGTTTAAAAACAAGAAAATCAATCGCCAAAAAGTGGGCTAATTTCAAATTGGTTACTCTAATAATATAACTTAACAATACAAAAAAAAATATAAATTGATCGAAAAATCATTTGAACGTAATAATGATAATACAATTGCTTCTACTACTAAATTATTGCTTGTATGGTGAAATTTTAATGACATGTTTACATTTTTATAATAATCAAATCCATAATATAATTTTTAAGTCTAAATGTGATGTGTAGTGAATTCTGTAGTGATATACGCTGCCAAAACATACCGCCGGCGTTGAAACATCGTTTTAATTCACTGGGAGAACGCATAACTTATGAATTGGCCGCTTGTATGTGCCGCTTGCTGTTTTGATCGTAGCTACTCGCACGATACCATCATTTCCAGGATGCAGTTTGACAATCCGTCCGATAGCCCATTGCGAGGTAGTGAAATTTTCATCTTTTATTATTACAATGTCATTCAGCTTGATATTTTCTTGTTTATTAATCCATTTGGTTCTTCTTTGCAGGCTGCTTAAATAATCACGATGCCATCGAACCCAAATATGCTGCTTGAGTTTTTTGACTAGCTCCCATCTGGCATTGGCTGATAATTTTGTGTTTACCAAATCATTTTCTGGTAATACATGAAGTGCTCGCCCAATTGTGAAGTGTGCTGGCGTCAAAATCAGATCGTCTATATCAGTGGATGGTGAATCATTTGCGCACAGAGGACGAGAGTTGAGTATGCTTTCTATGCCGGTCATCAGAGTTCCGAATTCTTCAAGAGACAAAATGGTGTCACCAACGACCCGTTTAAGGTGAGTCTTGGCCGACTTTACAGCTGCTTCCCATAGCCCATTCATGTGTGATGCACCTGGCGGGTTAAATTTCCAAACAATTTCTTGCCTTAAAAGAGAGGAACTTATATTAGCTTGATTTAATTTTAGAAATTTGTACAAGTCTGTCAATGATTTATTAGCGCCCACGAAATTAGAACCATTATCGCTAAACATTGCTCTACAAAGTCCCCGTCTTGCCGTCATGCGACTCAAAGCTGCTAAAAAACTTTGTGATGTTAAATCGCACACAATTTCTATGTGCACCGCTTTCGTGCTAAGACATACAAATATGCAAATATATGCTTTGACTGACACCTGTCCTCTTCTTCTCACAGGTGTGACCTTAAATGGGCCGGCATAATCCACTCCGACATTTACGAATGCATCAGCATATGTCACCCTCTCTGCTGGGAGATCACCCATCATTTGGGACTCAATAATTGGCCTTTGCTTGACACATTGCACGCACTTGTGTACAATTTCTCGGACAACATCCTTGGCTCGTAC
Source organism: Tipula helvola (assembly GCA_963556165.1). Classification (NCBI taxonomy): domain Eukaryota; kingdom Metazoa; phylum Arthropoda; class Insecta; order Diptera; family Tipulidae; genus Tipula; species Tipula helvola. The sequence goes on from OY744481.1 coordinate 273,423,214, forward strand.
GATCCAGTATTTGCTGCGTAATATGTTACTGGTTAAGTTGATACCGGCATGATAAAATCTGTTGTGATAGTCTCGAACAATAGCTTTGGTGATTACAGATTTATGTGGTAAAATTATTGGATGCCTTGTGATATACGGAGCTGCCGAATTTCTTAGCCTTCCGCCGACTCGTAAAACCCCAATTTTATCCATAAAAGGGTTTAATGCTTTTACTTTGCTGGTTTTGTGTACTGGTGAATTATTTTTCAGATGCCGGATATCTTCAACAAATGCTGTAGCTTGCTCAAACCGGATTATCATCAGGGATGCTTCCTCGATGTCCGACGGTAGTAATGGCCCAACATATCGCTGCTCTTTCGACATCCGACAATTACGTGAGAACCGAAGCATCAATGCTAATATTTTAGACATTTTGAAAAAGCTTGAGTATCGGTCAATAATTTCTTGGACGACGTAATTCTCTACAATTACTTTGAACGCAAACGTCTCCACTTTCGCTTCTTCACTTGTACCATATGACACAAGTTGGAGTGGCCAACACTCATCATGTTTGCTCAACCACTGTGGGCCATTCCACCACAACTTATTTTCTGCTAATTCAGTTGAGTTTATTCCACGGGACGCACAATCGGCAGGATTATCATCTGAACGTACATGCTTCCAGTGTTCTCTCTTAAAATGATTGAGGATTTCCGATGTGCGATTGGCGATAAACGTTGTCCATTTTCGTGGATGTGAGGATAGCCAATCCAGAACGATTTTTGAATCTGTCCATAGCGTCGTTTTCTCAATAGTTAAATTCAGGGCATTTTGGACTACTAACATTAGCTTTGTGAGCAAGAATGCACCGTTAAGTTCTAGACGAGGTATGCTTAGCTGCTTAATCGGCGCTACTTTTGTCTTGGCGGCTATAAGATGCGTGATGACTGTGTCTTCGTTGGTGATACGACAATACACGGCCGCTGCATATGCCCATTGGCTCGCATCGCAAAATCCATGCAACTCAATGTTTTTACGAGACCCTAGCCATCGTGGAATCTGTATGTATTTCAAATTATTTAAATCGCCACGTAGACATTCCCAATGGTTTCGTGTTGGTGTTGGCAGTTCTTCGTCCCAACCAATAGCTTGCAGCCAGGTGCTCTGAAATAAGATTTTGACTCGAACGGTTGTAGGAGCAAGCCATCCTAATGGATCGAAAATTCGACTTGATTCTGACAACATCGTTCTTTTAGTATGGGTTGTTAGATTTTCAAAATTCGTTGAGAAATAAAATTTATCGGTTTTAGGACTCCATTCCAAACCCAACAACTTTGTTGATTCTGGATGCTCTGCGATTGTCAAGCTCCCTGGCGTGTCATCTTTGCCGCAAATTTTTCGACGAATTTCCTCGTCATTTGATGACCACTTCCTCATATTAAATTTGGCTGACTGTAGAATTTTGGAGATCCTGATTTGTAATTCTACTAGTTCTTGCTTCGAATCGGCTCCTGTCATCAAATCGTCTACATAAATATCCTTCTCTATTGCTGTTGCTGCTGCTTCATGCTGTTCTTGGTTCAATTTAGCTAATTCCTGTAGACACCTTGTTGATAAAAATGATGCTGGAGCTGTACCGTATGTTAAAGTCTTCAGACGATAATGACTTATCGGATGGTCCTTGCTGCTTCGCCAAACAATGTTTTGCATTTTTGCGTCCTGCGGATTAACTAATACCTGACGGTACATTTTTTCGACGTCCCCAGTCAAGACAAATTGATGTTGACGAAAACGCAAAACGATATCCATTAATGAGGATTGTATAACTGGGCCTACACGCAAGATGTTGTTTAACGATTTTCCGATATTTGACTTGGCTGATGCGTCAAACACGACCCGTAGTTTAGTTGTCGAGCTTGAGGATTTGAGAACGCCGTGATGTGGGAGATAATATTGCCGCTGGGATAGTTGATCATTTTCTATTTTCTCCATATGGCCCAACTCTTCATACTCCTTCATAAAAGCAACATACAAATCCCGAAATTGATTATCGCGCTCAAATCTTCTTTCCATTGCTCTTAGCCGATTTACTGCTACCTGAAATGTTGAACTAATGTCAGTAGGAGGCTCAGAAAATGGTAGGTTGACGACAAATTTTCCTTCTGGGCTTCTCGTAGTCGTAGTACAAAATAGCTCTTCGCACTTGTGCTCGTCTTCAGATAGTTGTGGCTTGGTTGGTACCGATTCTACTTCCCAAAAAGCTCGTAACGATGCGTCAATGTCGATCAATAAATTAAAACATGATGTTGAATTTTTCTGCTGCTCAACGAATCTTCCTGCCAAAACCCAGCCCAGTGATGTCTCCTCTGCGACCAAACGATTATTCAAATGTACTCTTTTGCCTCCAGTTATGCCATAGTAAATCTCGGTACCAAGCAGAACCTCAACTGGACCTCTTCTGTTGAATTTCGGATCTGCTAAAGTCAATCCTTTTAGTTGGTCACACTCAAATGGATCAAAATCATTGGCTGGAATGAATGAAGCTATTTTTGGCACAACGTATGCTTCAACTTCCCATTGTGGGTATTGCTTATTGATTGGCCGCACTGAAAGATGCACCTTTCCCCGTGAATGACCCAGCTTCGCGTCTCCAAGGCCCTTCATCAACATCCTCCCATTTGTTCTCGGCAATCCTAACTTCTGAGCACATTCTTCAGTGATGAACGATTCTTGTGATGAAGAATCCAATAACGACCTGCAATCTATCTCATCTCCGTCGCTGCATCTTAGTTTTACCATAGCTGTAGGTAAGACGACTTGGGATGTCGTCATGACCTGGTAATTGTTCGATGAAACAGTTTGATTTGAATCGGTGGTCGTAGCTTGTGATTGTGGGCTAATATTTGCTTGTTCATCCATGTGTAACAACGTATGATGTTTTCGTTGACAATTACGACATCTGACTTTTGATCGACATGCATAAACGCTATGATTGAAGTTGAAGCAGTTGAAGCATCGTTTTTCTTCCTTAACAATTTCTCTTCGTTTGGATACGGTCATAGCCTTAAACATTTCACATTCAAACAGCTTATGATCGTTGCTCTTACACAGCGGGCATGATAGTGTGATGGTATTACTGCTGCTCGTTGTAGCGAATGCATTCGATTTAACTATTTTTGTCGGCGGACTTGGAGATGATTTTTTAGATGTATAAGCTTTCAATGACTCCAATGCATCTGTGCGGCTTTCCAAAAATTCAAAAAATTCTGATAGTTCAGGAAAATCTTTATTTTCAATGCTCTGTTGTGACCATAATGCTTGCGTCTCCACATCTAGTTTGTTTAGCAAAATATAAATAAGCCAAGGATCTCGCTGTTCAGCTTTAGTTCCTAGACATTTGAGACCACGAAGTGCTTCATCCGAAGTGTCAAGTAGTGATCGAATATTTGCTGCGGTTGGGTTGCTAATTGACGGCTGCTTCAAAAATGCTTCGATGTGTGATGTGATGGTGTGGCGTTTTTTGTCGTACCGCTTTATAAGTTTTTGAAGAGCTTCTTGGTAATTGGCCTCAGTTACATTTGTGTTGCGTAGAAATCGTTCTGCGTCCCCTCTCAGGAAACTCTTCAAATACTGGAACTTTTGTGCAGAGGTCAAATAATCCTTTTCATGTATCGTCGACGTAAACAAATCGAAAAATGTTTGCCACTCCTTATATTCTCCGCTAAAAATAGGGATATTGATTTTAGGGAGTCTGACATCGGCTCCATGACTGTGAGACTGGTTAACAGTATCATTGCCTGAATGATGTGTTATTCCTTCGGATATGCTTTTTTTTCTAATCCACGAATTTAACCCCGAAAGAACCGTATAATAGTTGTCCTCAAATGGACCAAGGTCAGACTGCTCTGCTGGGCTGCTTCGAATAATTTGATCTTCAAGGTGTAGGAAATTCTCAAAAATTTCTTGTGCCCGCTTTGCTCTCGTTTTGAGCTGCTCGATATCTTGAATATTATCACTTTTTATTTCACTCACATAATTTAATAATTTGGTCATGCTGCCCTTTGCATTGGAGCGCAATTTCTTTAAACTTTCTAGTTCAGTCATTGCTAACACGCGCTTAGACTAATTACACGTAATTGCTTTAGAAAACTTTAAGTTTATATCACTTTGCACTAAAATGTTTATGAATATTTTGCAAGCCAAATTTGATTGCTAATAACTATTTTATATTTTCAGGTATTGCAAAGAACACTAACCGAGAACGAGCACACGTTTAGTTCAACACAAGATAAAGCTTCGATATTTGCAAATAAATCGTAATAATAAATGTTTTTATACGAGCACAATATATAATAATAAATTCACTTATGTAAAATAGTCTTTATTGCAGTTAATTAGAAATATATGGCAATATAGTAAAATAAAATGGCTTCACTTATCTGATTTGGCGCGTTTTATCCGCGTGCTGTTTTGTTCTCGAATAGCGGATCCCGATTCCAGATGCTTCTCTATCAAAATTCTTTGTGCTAAACCGGATAGATCCGGCTCGAAGGACCAATGTTTGAGCTGCTGCTATCACGGCTGTGACTCCAATCGATATTCTTCTGCTGCTACGAATTGTAATGGGGCAGCTTGCTTTCTCAATCCCCAAAACAAATATTCACAACCACTTTTGTTACTTTTAGATTCCACTCAAAATAGTTAATCGCTTCAATAAAACAAAGCTATTTATTTTAATGCAAATTTCAACTCTTATAAACTTTATTCACTCTTTTTTTTTTATTAAGCTTTACAATAATTAATTTTCTGTTGCCCTTGTTGCTTATTCTTCGAAAGCCAGATAATAATTAATTTTAAAATGAACAATAAAACATTATTCTGCATTTTTATAATTTAAAATACCACCGGTATTTTTGCTAGCGCTAGTATTTACAAAGGTTTAAAAACAAGAAAATCAATCGCCAAAAAGTGGGCTAATTTCAAATTGGTTACTCTAATAATATAACTTAACAATACAAAAAAAAATATAAATTGATCGAAAAATCATTTGAACGTAATAATGATAATACAATTGCTTCTACTACTAAATTATTGCTTGTATGGTGAAATTTTAATGACATGTTTACATTTTTATAATAATCAAATCCATAATATAATTTTTAAGTCTAAATGTGATGTGTAGTGAATTCTGTAGTGATATACGCTGCCAAAACAGTATTCACGAGTCGTTTTAATAAACGGAATCGATCAACTGTTCGCTTGGGGGTTTCACATAAAGGTTCTGTATCTGAAATCAAATGAATTTAATTAAAAATTGTGTACCAATTCATAAATAAACGTAAATTTCTTACCACTTAAATTGAGTATAACATTATAATAAGCAATATCTTGTGGCGTCATATAGCAGAATGCAGCTTGCAAGTCCGATTTTTTCTTTAGGTCAATCTTAGGTTTTTTCTTTATAATGTTTACATTCACAATATTTGCTTCCTTTGCAAACGAATTGCGGTTTCTTTGTTTTCGTAGATTACAGATCTTAAACGACTCCTCAGCGTGGTCCAATTTGAATTTAATCACATAATTTTCTTGGTTAAATTGAAGAATTTTAATTTTACTAAAAGGAACTTCTTTAAAGTTATACATTAGTTTTGAGAATTCCTCGTAGTCTTTAAAATCGGATGGAATCATTTGAAGAATACTGAAAGGTTTTTTTATATTAATATTTTTCAAAATTCTTATGAAGCCGAGTGGTGACATAAACTCATTTTTTTTAAAACTTTTTCAATTTGCGAGTGCGCGTTGTCTACCTCCTGTATTGCAGAATGACCGGCGATAGAATATTTCATCGTAACCTCTTCGACATCGGGATGGTCTTGCATGAATTTTAAAATTGCTGTAGCCATGTATGAATTCTTGTTCTGTGGTACACAAGAATCGCTCCATGTGATAAGTTTGGTGAATCCGGAATCATCATAAACCTTTCCTATTATCTTAATGAGCGCTGACGCAATATCGTTTCCGGTGCGCCCGGCTGTATATTCCGTCCACAAACAGCAATAGATTTTTTTGGTTATCGAAAAGTGCGCCGTAAGATTATATACGGTTAACTTAGAGCTATAAAATAATGAGCCAATGTTCGATCTTGGACAGTTTATAACATTTTCCAAATCAAAGCACAATACTGGAACATTTTTGTTATTGCGATCTTCGTTTCTAACAGTCCGCATGTTTTGTTTGAGACGTTGATGTTCCTCAAAATCACTAGTTAACTTTGGTGTACATACATTTACTTTTTCAGCGATGCGGAACTCTTCACATTTTCCACATATATCAGATTTGGGTTTATGGAAACTCAGATTGAATTCTGTGCAGAAGACTTTCCTGTAGTAATGAGACTTTGCTGCATTTTCTCCATCTTGGCTACACTGGCTGGCATATAACTCGTACATCTTTTGAATATTTAGGTCAGAATCTAGATATTTTTTTGAGGTTTTGGCGCGACAATAGTGACTTTCCATTACGGGAAAGGAATCTACATGCCTTTTAATTCTATCGGTAACCTCTTGTTTGGTTTGTCGGTTACAAGCCTTTGGTTTAGCTGCGATTAGTCCAGTGATGGTCTTTTTATTATGCCCATTATAGATAATTTTTTGCGGTATATCTAAGGTGCCTAGAAAGTATGGTTTGCATGCACGAATCATTTCTCCTTTTATTTCAAAATAATAACTGAAAGCTTTTTTTCGGCGGCTTGATTGTGCTTCTGTTTTTTTAGGCGCAATTTCAACCTAACTTGTACATTTTAAAATCAAATCATATTTACGTAAACGATCGAGAGAGTAGTAATGCTCAAAAATTAATTGCCTCTCACTTTTACTAATTTTTGTGGCACATTTAAACTTACAGTTTTCACAGTTTTTATTATTTTTAATCATTTTTTGAGGAATAATTTTTCCATTAGAATTTATATATTCCTCTCCCTTTTGCCGCTTTGTCTGCTGTACATGTACCTTCCAATTTGCTTCATTTTCTTTTGCGTTTCCGGCCGTCTTCATTTAAATTCTCACATGACTGACTATCTGATACCTAAACTGCCACTACATTTGAATGTACCGGAATATCTATAGTATCCGTCGCCTGTATATTCTCTAACACTGCTTCATTTATTATCTCTACCGTTCCATCGCTGTTACATTCTCCCAAAATAATGTATTCTGAATTCATTTTTCTAAAATGTTAATTAAACATAAACACCAAAAAATTATTAATTAATCACTAATAATTAAACACAAAAAACAACACTGTAATAATTTATTAAAACGATTTATTTGTTTTTTAACTTATTTTTATTTTGTAGATACCCCTACGTTTCGACGGTATATTCCGTCATCTTCAGGGGGAAATTAATTATAAACAAAATTTTCTCCATTACGTTTTTTCAAATTTTACAATAATGTCTAAAGTATCTACGTTTATGGCCAAAAATAAATTTTATATAATACAAAGTTTAAATTTAGAAATAAGATTACATGAAAATTCAATTTAAAATAATATTATCATAATAATTGAACAAAAATTTGGAAACTTCTTGTATATTTAATAAATTTTGAGAATTTTGAGATTTTTTTATATGTATACTTTCCAAAATAACCCTTTTAGTAAGATTCTCCTCCTTATCCAAAATTGTCGCATCCTCTATAGATAAAGAGTGGCCGGTTTGTCGTAAATGGTTTGAGATTGCGCTGTGTGATTGGCTAAAGGTTTTTGTGGAATCATAAATATGTTGGTATAGCCTCTTTTTTAAATATTGTTTGGTTTGACCAACATATTCTCTTCCACAAGAACACTTTAATTTATATACTAAGTTAGATTGTAACTCTAAGAGAATTTTGTCTTTTAATTTTGTAAATAAAAATGTATCTAAACTATTAAACGGTCTACCAACAACTTTTATATCATAATTATTTAATAAAAATTTAATTTTTTCCTATAAATTTTTTATGTAAGGGATCGAAATAAAAAATAAATTTACATATTTACAAAATTAAAAGACAAAATTCCCTTAGAGTTACAATCTAACTTAGTATATAAATTAAAGTGTTCTTGTGGAAGAGAATATGTTGGTCAAACCAAACAATATTTAAAAAAGAGGCTATACCAACATATTTATGATTCCACAAAAACCTTTAGCCAATCACACAGCGCAATCTCAAACCATTTACGACAAACCGGCCACTCTTTATCTATAGAGGATGCGACAATTTTGGATAAGGAGGAGAATCTTACTAAAAGGGTTATTTTGGAAAGTATACATATAAAAAAATCTCAAAATTCTCAAAACTTATTAAATATACAAGAAGTTTCCAAATTTTTGTTCAATTATTATGATAATATTATTTTAAATTGAATTTTCATGTAATCTTATTTCTAAATTTAAACTTTGTATTATATAAAATTTATTTTTGGCCATAAACGTAGATACTTTAGACATTATTGTAAAATTTGAAAAAACGTAATGGAGAAAATTTTGTTTATAATTAATTTCCCCCTGAAGATGACGGAATATACCGTCGAAACGTAGGGGTATCTACAAAATAAAAATAAGTTAAAAAACAAATAAATCGTTTTAATAAATTAAAATAAAAACTTAATAAAAGAAAACCCTATACTGTAATAATTAAGCTAAAATAAAATATAAAATTTCAGCTTACCAAAATTACAACCTTCTTCGACAAAATTCACAACACAAATGCGCAAGCGCAACACACTACATATTAAACTTTACGGGGAAAAACCTTATTGACCAAATTTTGTCATGAAAAAAGGTTCTATGTATATGCAACAATATAAATTGTTTTACGTAAAACTGAGATTCTTATTTGATTTTTCTTTGAGAAAGGTTCTATCTGTGTAATTAGAACTTTGTTGAATTAATTGATGCGCTTAATGAATTGAAATAGAACTTTTCTATTGTATTATCTCCGAACATATTAAAGTAAAGCAAATTTAAACGACATTTTTGAATTCTGCGACCTCGAAAAATGTAAAATCGATATTAACCTCAAAAAGTGTAAAAATGTTAGATAGAACGCGAAAGGTCGCGTAATGTTGACATCAGTTTGAATTGATTGCAGTCCTGCAATTTATGCTTTCCTTAACATCCTTTTACTATAGATACTGGCTGTTTACCGTTGCGGCATGTATCCGTTTTAATGATGGCATTTGTTGTGGTGGTGTATTTGGCACTTTGGTGATACCCATGGCCTCTAGTGATTGAAATCTCCTTTCAGGAAAATCAAAAAATTCCTTCATTTGGGGAATTTCTCCTGGTTTACCTAATGTTGTTTCGTATAGCTTAGTGGATTCAACGTCTAGTTGTTTGCCTAGAATGAACATTACTAGTGCTTCAAAAGGAGATTTCATCTCTAGCTTGTTAATGTTGTGTAGCATTTTGGCTGCAGTATCATGCAAGGATCGAATTTCTCCCGCTGATGCTGTATGTATTGTTGGTAGCGACAACAATGAGTTGCAGTACTTCTTTGCCAATAACCTGGCGTTGTTGTACCTTGTTGCAGTATTTCCCAGGCTCTCTTATAATTGTCACCAGTTGTTGAGAGATTACTGTATGTTATTTTTATTGTGTTGTATAGCTGGTTGTTGTTGTGGACAAGCTCTGTGAATATGTCGTTGAACAAACTGCACTGCTCCTAATCGCCATTAAATGTTGGTATTCCAGAAGGTTTCCTTATCTCTTCCTTCTGGCTATGCTGCAATCACAATATTACTGAGTTCACTCTATCCGAGAGTCTCATAGTAGTTATTTTGGAAGTAGGGAGCTGTTTGCTCTTCTTCTTTTATTTCTACTAGAATCTCTATGTGTAATGTATCAATTACCCTTATTTTTTGTGATAATTGCTTCATTTTTAGCTTGATATATTCCATTGGACTGTGGTTGTTGCCTAATGCTTCTTCAATGGAGTTTATTTTTCTGTACATATTCCTCATCAGGACAGTTTGCTTCTTGAGTAGCTTCTGGTTGGTGTGTGACAGCCCTTCGTTGAGATTGTCTAGCTGCTGCCGGTTGTCCCTACTTAATGATTGTGTCGGTGTTGTTGGTGGCCCATTGTTTGACAGCTCATTAATGGGACCGTCGACATGGTCCAGGTTGTCCATACTGGACGATGGTATTGTTGTTGGCGGTGGCTCATTGTTTAAGCGACGACGCATCTCGGCAAGTAGTTTTCTGTTTGTTTCGGCAACTCCTGCTCTTAGATTAATTTTATGATTGTTCTTTCTACAACCTGAAGTTCATTCCCGGTTAGCCAGCCCTTGCTAACACTTTTTTGTCTGCTATTGTTGATAAATCGTATACAATATGCGACTATGCGCTTAATTCTGTTGTATGCAGAGACCTCATGGAACAGCTCTGAGAATATGTGCGCTCTCGCTATAACCGTCATCAGCACTACCTTTTCTTCTAGCTCCGCTTGTAAGTTTAATGGTAAGACTGGAGTAACATCCTTAGTATTCCATTGGGGTGGCATAGTTCTCAGGAATGATGGTCCATACCTCCATAAATTGTAGTAGATGCAGTGTCTGCTGGATTTTCCTGAGATTTTACATGATGCCACCTTGCTGTTGGTGAAAATTTTTTGATTGTTGAAATTCTATTTGCCACAAATGGTTTGAAGCGGTTTGGATCACCTTTGATCCACATAGTATTATGGTAGAGCTAGAGACTGACCAAGCGTACGTCTTAATATCTCTAAGTTTCATGGTATCCCGTATGTGTTTCATCAATTTGGCCAATAATAAAGCTGCATTTAATTCGAGACAAGGAATGGATATCCTTGCTTTTACTGGTGCAACACGTGTTTTGGACATTACTAACATAGCTGGGTTGTAATTTCACCGGAATCATCCACTGTCCTACAATATACCACTGCAGCATACGCGTACTCTGATGCATCAGCAAACCCATGCAGTTCCATTTTGCATCTTGATGTCATGTTGACCCATCTCGGAATTTTTGTATTTGTTATTTCATTTAGTTCATCCTTGTATTTCTGCCATTTGGTGGTTATTTTTTCTGGTCGGTGTTCATCCCAGTTTATTCGAGTTTTTCATACATCCTGCATCATAGTCTTAGCCATGATGGTTATTGGTGATAACCATCCTATGGGGTCAAAGAGTTTTGATGACTCAGATAGGAGCGAGCATTTGGTGGGCTGGTTGTTAGTAAGTCCGGTTATGTCGAATTCAAACAAATATTCTGTCGGGTTGTATAGCATTCCCAACGTTTTTATGCATTCATTTAGCTGTATCCATCAGCTTATTATTCGCCAGAAATATTTTGTAATATTTTGGGAGAGTTGGATGCCCATTTTCTTAGATGAAATCCACCTTGTGCTGTGAGCTCTTTTAGTTCTTGTAGCACCAGTAGAGCCTCCTCAGTGTTGTCTGCGCCAAGAGGTCATCCACATAGAAGTCTGTCATGATAATTTTAGCCGCTACAGAATGTGTACTGGATCCATCCTTAGTTAGCTGAATTAACGTTCTTACGCTAGATAGTTGCCTTTATTGGCTCGGGACGGGATGGCTCCTTTCTCCACAGTATATGGTGATAGTCTTGATCTTCTGTATGTTAAGCCAAACTTACGAAACATTTTTTCAATGTCGGCTGTGATGACGATCTTTTGTTTTCTCCACCGTAGTAGTATGTCGGCTAAATCCTCTTGCAGTTTGGGGCCATTCATCATAATATCGTTTAGTGAGACTCCAGTAGTTGTTTTTGGTGATGCATCAAAAACCACTCAAAGTTTGGTTGTTGTGCTTCCTGGTTTGATAACACCATGATGAGGTATGTATGTTTTTTCGGTAGTTTCATTTTCTGTGGCAGTTTCAGGTCACAATCATGTGGGCTGCTATAAAATATTGAAATGTCTCAAAAATAAATTTATGTGGCGAAAGAGTAACGAATATGCCGAAAAATTTGTGTGGACAAATGTAAAGTGGCTTAAATATACCAAAGGAAACTTTGGTATTATAAACTATGAAAACACTTTAAACAACGAGGAACCTTTTCAACAATTAAATATAAGTCGGTGAGGGATTTCTACGATAAGCCTTGCTAATATAGAAATTGAAAACTACTCGCAAACTATTACCCATGAAAAGAAAAAAGATCGTAACTAACCATTGGCTTGGCAGTAATCGCTTAAATTTACCTAAGCCTTCAGCGATGGAAGTCTGCCATTTGAAGTAACCGCTTAAACTAGTTTTTGTCAATTGTCTTTAAATAAGTGCCTCTGACAGCATAACGCTCTGGCTCATGTTACACAAAATAACAATTCTTATCAATGATTTTCAAAAGGCGTTGAATTTCTTCAGCATTCATTTTTAAACTTAAATTGGCTCTACTGAAAAATGACAAAAATTTACTTTGAAGCGGCTATTCCTTGTGATCACAGAATTATAGGTACTATTGGAAAAATCGCGATTAGTCTCCAAACACGGTTTGGGGTACATAATAAACCCCATATTGAAATTGAATTTTTAGGAAGCCCAAGAAAATGAAAACCTTTTCTCAGTAATGAGCCACACGTTGGCCGCCAACTTATTAAACGCTTACCTCAATTATAAAACTGAATTAAAACCATTTTTATTACAGAATAAAACATTTATTTATAATTTTTATTTAAAAATATATGTGTAATTTATATTAATAACATATTTAATTTATTCTACAAAATGATAATAAATAATCCAAAAGAAAATAATTAATTCAAATAAAACTAGGTATCGATTATTATTTTCTCCAATATTGTGCCCACCGATGAATTTGTTCGACTAGCGCTGGCATTACGGCTGTTATAGAACTATCGAGTAGCCCCTGCAAATGTTGAACTGCTTCTTCATCGGTTAAATTTAATTTTAAATTTTCCTCAACTTTTTTCACCGCTTTATCGGGTTCAAGCGCAATATCGGGTACCGAAGCATCGACCATTAATGAGAATAAATTGAGTATAACATTTGCATGGCGACGCAAATGCAAAAATGCCGTGTAACATAATTTTCGAAATTCATGATGATACTCAGAAGTAACACCGCCCATTGCCTCGACCATTTCTTTGCTAAGTTTCATCGGTGGTGGCATTGGTTTTGGATCGCGGCCAAGTATATAACCAAAATCGATATGGAATATTTTACCCGACGTGGTTAATAATAAATTATCTAAATGGCGATCGCCCACACCAAGTAAATATGTTATTACACAGTATCCGGCGCAACTACGAATGTAAGTGTCCATAATTTCACTTGATATACCAAATGGGCCATTCTCGCACGGATGGTGTTTTCGGAAGAATGTTAATATACTTCCTTCCGCTTTAGCTGCCTGTGCGACTGTTACCGAATCTATATATTGCATAAAACCGTGCTTTGAACTTGTTGCCAACACACGGTACGGTGTTAATTTCAAATCAAGATTCTCTTTTCTCAACAATTTATCCATTAACGTTATCATTTGTAAAATTAACTGATCTTGACGCAAATCATCACCGTGCTTAAATATAGCCACATACTCTTTATTCTCGGTGGTGATAAATGTTAACTTGGCCGGCATCAATGCACTATTGAATAGTGTGGTTTTATGTGGTACAATTCCTTTTATACAAATTTCTGGATCGAGTGGGAATGGACGAATATCAAAATTACTAAAATTTATTTTAAAGGTATCAACATCGGATAGTAGTTCTTGAAATTTTTCCGTTTTTCGTTGGCGACTACCAGATTCTTTGGCCACCATTTTAACCAATTTCACTAAATTATCGATAAATGCTTGTTGTTTCTTAAGATTTGCATGAATTAGTTTTAGTTCCGGTGATCCTATCGAGAGTGTTTTCACAAATGTTTTCCACACACTTACGTACATTTCTCGTACTTTTTCATCCTGTTTTCGTTTTGTTTCCTGATCTTCGAACTCGATCGATAGATACCAATACAAATAATTGGCTAGAGTGGGATTCCGACAAGCTCGCTGTATTAAAAATCCAGCTAAATCACAATGCAACGATGAATTCTCGGACATGAGAGTATTTGAAATTTCGGATTCATTACCGTTCGATAGAGATGTGGAATTGGATAAGTTAGATTGTTCCGATTGTGTATGCTCGATGACGAGCGATATTGGAGCTATTTGTGTTTGGCCTGAATTCGATATGGATCGGCCGATATGATACGACGTAGTGGTTGATGAAATATCACTTATTGGAGTGCTCCCAAGCGAATCACTGCTTTGATCGCATCCATTGTCATCGAATGATTTTAGAATTTCTTTTTCAGGCATTATCTTGTTGTAAGCATCCAAAATATTATCGAAATTTTCATATTTCAATGCTTGAACAAGTTGCAATAGGTACAAAAGTAGATCCTCGTCAGGTGCTTTTTTTAAGCGTGTAATAGCGTAGCGACGTACAGCTGGATGCTTAAAACTAGGGCTCAATAGTTCTAGTGCGTCTTCAACGTTTAGCGGTTCCCACGAGGCTAATAACTTTAAAGCTTGTTGTACTTCATGTACAGTCTCCCAGTTGATACATTTTAGGAATTTTGTAAGTGCTTTATTTTGGTTGCTCAAATAGAAACGATATTTCCATACTAAATCCTGTTCATCACTGGACAATTGATAGGTTGGCGGATATCGATAAACAATTGTGTGTAGAGTATCTCGTTCGCTGGAATGTAATAAAAAAAAAAACGGTAAGTGATCTGCCAAAATTATTGAATCAGAACCTCGCACGTGTACGTGTGATAAATTAACAAGATCAAATCATGCATATTAAATTCACTGAACCATGCGAATAATGGAATCCAAATATTCCTACTATTTCATCTAAAATAGACTTGAAAGTTTTTATAGTGTTTGTTTTCAGATAAAATTCATCATGACCTAATAATACCGTGTAGACGGATTTCTCTCGTCGGAATTTAATTGCAATTTATCCTTAAGTGGGACTCATGTTCTCTATGCTCTTCAAATTAATTTTCCTATACCACCTCGACCTTGAGCGAAATATAAAATGCGAAAGGCGACAACAAAAATCGATTATGATTTATATGAAACAATGAAGAGCAGCTATCTTATCTTCATGTTTATTTGCTAACGAGCTAAGCTACATTAGTAGATTAAAAAGATTAAACGTAAATACTTACACAGCAGTGGGTTTGGCATCAAAGTCTGAAAGTCCTGATCGTGCGGAACGGGAAAGGCGATGATGCTTCTTCTCGACCAAATTATCCTGAAACGAAATGATAAAACACGGATTGTTACCCCATTTAGGTAAAATACAAGCCATATAGTACAAAGATTACATCAAAATCCCGAACGAAATAAGGTAAACCACAAAATGTCCGTCATTGTAGAATTTTTACTTTTAAGATGAACTAGGTAAGTAATTTGAGACAGAATTTTGTGGTTTGTTGAACACAAAAAATATATAACGACTAATAAGAAAAATGGAAAAATATTCTTAATTGGATTAAATTATTTACAATGTTAATGTTATTAGTACATTTAACAAATAAAATTTTGAAAAGTAGGATAATAACCATTTTCTAGACCAACCTGTAGAATTTCAGAATCCGGTACGGTCACCAATTTAGGTTTCGACACAAACGTAAATTTATTATCTCCATCTTGCTCGTAGTAGATAATCGTATAGATTTTATCACTGAATACAATCTCTGGAAATTCAATCATTAGGTACAAGTAATCAGATTCTTTTTTTTCCTTGTCGTTAATCTTCTCAATTTCCCGAAATGTTAAACGATCAAGCCAATCAACTTTGTGTATTTGACCGTTACGATACTTCTTTGCCAATTTCGCAAGACGTTGCATTTGATGTTTTTTACTATCTTTTCCTTTGCCTGGTGTTTTGGTCTGATGATTACCATCGGCCTCCTCATTGGGCCATACCCGCAAATCAAACATACCCTGACGATAGGTACCATCTTTCCCGAATAACGATATTGTTGTTCCGCCCACTATAATAGTTTTTCCAGGTCCAGCACAATCCAATATTGTTAGAGCAAGCGTTGCTGTTCGCGGAAGATCATTATACTGCAGCGGTAGCGTAACCCATTCATTCCAATTGTAACGCTTGTGAAAAGGTTTATACGAAGTGGTTACGGGTAACCCGAATGGTTTACCTTTGTTAAATACTTGACATCTCACCATCAACGGTGGCGTATGCTCAGAATATAATCCAGAAAATCGTAAAAGTGGCTCTTCCAATAGTTTTTCATAAGATGGCTTCTGGGTTACACCTTCAAGGGTTCCACTAAATTACAAAATGAAAATGAAAGTCCAATATTTTTATTTTCACAACCATCAATTTTTGGTACTTACATTTTGATTTGGATTTTATTGTCCAACGAAGAACTGTATACATAACGAAATGTATCATCCATTAAATCCATATTTGTTGTATATTTTCATAATCTCAAAATATGAGAATAATTAAAAATAAAGTAAATAAATACTATTAAATTACGATTTTTTTTGTTCTTTCTACTACACTTTGGAACAAATCGTGACAGATAAATGATTATTTTTATTATTTTGACAGAAAATCAAAACAAAAAATTGATACGTTTTTGTGAAGTAGAGCGACTTTTGTACTGAGTAGCGGAATAACATTTTGTAATTCAAGCCAGAGATTCATAAGTAAGTGGTCGCGAAACTAATTGGCTGAATTTAAGCTTCAAAATTAAACTTGCATACTTGAAAACTACCAACAGTAACTATTTTTGAAAAAAAAAAAATGAGCAAAAATGAATTCCGTTAACTTCTACTGTTGCGAAATTACCAAAAAAATTAGTCGGTAGTTTACTAGTTTTGAAGTATGCGGCTTGTGCTTGTTCAATGTTATCCGAATAAAATGTTTCATTGCTCTGACTCTGTAAACACATATGGGAAAATGGTCAAAGAAATCCTAGTTAGTTACGACAGCGCTACAGCCAGTAATAGCGTAACTAAAGTCAATAGATGTCAAAAGCGTATGATTTTGACATATTGTGCATACAAAATATTAAAGGGCACCTTTTGAATTTAATTTTAAAAAAAATGAATTTCCAATTAGCAGATAATGTCCTGGCTGGATTAAAGTTATTATCGACTGAGTTAGATTTAGAACAAACCAAAAAATTGATAATTAACTCAGTTTTATCAATATTAGGATATGGTAAGTGAAACTTTTGCCCATCTTATCGGAAATCGATAAGGCATTTTTTATGTTGCAGAGAAGCGACCAGTTGAATATTATCACGACAAAGAAGATATTATTAAGCAGTGTGAGGCATCTATATTAACAATATTTGCACTATCCGTACGACATGGATATGATGTGGAAACTCTGAAAACATATTTGGAAAATCAAAAAATTCCTAAACCTGCGATCATCCCAATTATTGAAGTATATCAAAAATACCATGAAGAACTAGTTAAATTGGCTGAATATAATGAATCGTCTGCACTTCCCAAAGTTACGGATATCAATTGGAATTTATCGTACAATATCAAAGGGATGGGAAATCAATTTGATAAAAATTCTAATGATGAGCTGACATATAAAATAAATTTGGGCAATTTTAACGAGGTATCCGGAGATCGAAATACTGTGACCGAATTTGAATGTAACACGGAAGAACTACAATCACTGATCAATAAACTCAAAGATATTGAAAGACATTGTGATAAAATTTGCATTAAATAAAAATAATCTCTCTACACAGAAAGTCTTTTATTTCATAGGTAGGTAGCTGGTTACTTAGATTTGTTTTCTAAATTATTATTTATTTAACTTAAATTTGCTTCTTTATACAACAATTTGACTAAGTCCAATGACAGATGCACACGCACGTCTCAGATATTCTCCTCAACCTCCAACAGACTCTGAATTAGAGGCAGATTTGATGGGGCATTTGTGAAAATATTCCCTGAAAATGAAATTTTTTCATCTGCACTAATAATCATACAGTTATTTTGGTATTCCAATTTAATTCCGATTCCCCGGAATCTTTCATCAATTTTATAGAGACTGCGTCCTGATGAATACGAATGAAATGGTTTGCCACTAAACGGATTCATAAAATCCGCCCAATAACCATTCAGTCGAAGTCGAGTGCATATTTCTCGTGCAGCTATTACAAACTGGAATTAAGATTTCATATTAGATAACATTATTGTATAAGCTATGGTTCGTGTTTGTTTAGGTACTCACAGTTTTTGCACCTGATTCAGTTTCATTTCCGAACACTGAAGCAAGTGTAATCATTGTTAGGTTGGAGTTTGATACAACTTCTGGTGCTGGAAATAGCTCGTGCAAATTTTTTCGCAGTAACACGGGGCACTCTCTTGTCGAAACGTGCAATTTTTTATTGTCCTTCGATGCAAAATCAACTAATTTTTCTAGTGAAGACTCTAACGGTATCGTGGTTGTGGCACCTTGCCAAGCGGGGCCTAATGATCCACGAAGATAAAATCGATTACCCTTTGGTGCAAAAAGTTCCCAATTTGGCGATCCTTCACCACCCATCCAATTCGATTCATCTATAAAGTAATTGGCAAGAAACCACAAATTAAGTAGGTAATTACACAACACAAAGAATTTTACTTTTTATATGTATGATGAAACACTTTATTGTTCATACAAACCCTCGAGTTTTATTTTTCCTTTGACAACTTTGTACACAGTTTTCGAGTCCTTCGAATCACTTCGCCTTGAGTAGCAAACACTCGAAATTGTGATTGGTGTCTTGCTTGATTTGAGTAAATTTATTTTTGATAACATATTTTCATTGTTTTTTTATTTTAACTTTATTTTAATGAAATTCAATTTATGTGTTTCTTCTTCTTGAAATGTGTGTGGCTTACGTTTGTAGTTTTTAACTTTTATATTTTATTTTCAAAAGATAAAGTCAAATATAAAAAAATTAATTTACAATAACAAATGACGTTTGTGAATAACAAAAGAAGAAAACGTGTGTTGAGGGTTGGTAAAATTACTAATTTGTTAGTAAGAATATAGAAGATGGCAATACTCATACATATTCCGAAATTTGTAATTGTTTTGCATTTGCATAATAAATTAAAAAATGCACAAAAAATTTGAATTATTATCCATTTTTAATATTTACATAAAATTTTGGTTCCAAAATTATTAAAAAGTGTTAAAATTTAAGCACCAGTGGTCCTTTTCAAATTGGACTCCGAATTTTTGACGGTTTTGACAGATTTTTGACACAACAAAACAAAAAATAATCAAAAAATTAGACACGTATTTATAATACTTGTATCGCACAAAATTTATTGTTTAAAATACAAATTATAATAAATAAATAATTAAATAAGTACTATTTAAAAAACATCACAAGCAAAATGGGTAAGACATTACATGTTTAGTTTGAGTATATGTAGTTATATCGAAACAGAATTAAACTCTCATAAATAACCTTACTATTTTTATGTTTCCTACACCGGTTAGCTGTTGGCAGTGGGACTTCAATGGTTTTAGCCTCAGTAATTTCAGTACTACTGTTTTCGGCTATGCAAATTTATCGACCTTGGTTAGCATCATCCCAATTGAATACGTTGCTAGGTGGATTTTTAGGATCTTGGTTGTTTATCCTTTCACTGACTGCGGTCAATAATTTGGAAAATGTTCTACTTGGTAAAGGATTTCAAGCACGATTATTCCCTGAAATATTATTTTGCCTGATTGGGGCTATGGTCGCTTCGGGTATGGTACATCGTGTTTGCGTTACAACATGTTTAATTTTTTCCCTGGTCGCTATATTTTTCGTCAACAAAATCTCACAGAAAGAGTACAACAGCTCATCGGTCGTCGCCGATGTCCATACCAGTAAAAAGAAGAAGAATAAATAAATCCACCTTTAATTAACTCAGAAAATGTAATAATCAGATTTAATTTCTTTTTATGCTTTAATTAACAATAAAATAATTATCGACAGAACATGTTTTTTTTTTGTAAATAAAAATTGTATGTACATACATATTTTATTAACCACAATAACGAGCATTTATTATAAACAAATACAAAAAAATTCGGTATATCGAGTCAAAATCGCATGTGGCAATACAAAATAAACATTGATTTGTTGACGTTTTGCAATATTTTGACATTTCCAATAAGAAGACATTGCGTTTTGTGGTGTTGTGCAACAAAAATAATTTAAGTTTTTTCCTTATTTTGTAAATGAATTAAATAATATTGAGTGTGCTAGTTAGTTAAAAACTAAAAAGAAAGTGTGATTTAAAATTAATCACTCATTATTGTTCATGTATATTTGTATAAAGTTAAGTAACATAAACATGTTTGGACGTTTGTCAGAAGTATTGCAATCAGCTGCCGATGTGGTATGGATTTTATTTTTATGATAAATTTAAGTTTATTTATATGGCGTTTGACTAAAACTGTTTAGCTATATTGTGCGTAGAAGGAACTTTAATTAATTTATAGTTGCTTTCAACTTTCTAAAGCTGATAAGGTGGACACTCCATTTTGGCAATAAAATTATGATGACGTTTTTAACCAAGACCATATTCATATTCCCTAGCACACCTTTAAGGTATAATTTGGCTTTAACATTAAACGATTTAATGATTACGACGGGTTAAAATAATTTGTTGTCCCAGTTTTTAACCCGATATTTATATTCCACTGATGTCCCTATTATGTCCAGTAACTAATATCAGCTCCATGTTCACCATATCACAAAACAGTCTTCACACATAATATTTAGGTGTACTTTTAGTCAACAGAGCTGACCCTGACCCCTGAATCATTACCATGAAATGAATAATGTAAAACTACCTTGGAAACAAGTTTGCTTCGGAGGGTCTAAATTTTTATGATTTTTTGTTTTGCCTGAGTTGTTCGTAATTTATAAACCAGGGTTAATTTATAATAAAAAAATAAATCTTTGCGTTTATTTTGTTTTAGCTTGCACCACCACCCTCACCATTACAAGATTTTGAGTATCATTGGAAAATCGTAAAACAATTTTACAGTATTGATCGAAATTTACCAAAAGTCCATTTAAATGACACGAACATTCCATATCATTTAGATCAAATGCTACAGATTCTAATCAAAGAAGAGCTTGCCGAAATTGAGAAATTAAATAAAAAACCAAATTCAATCCGAATAAATTATGGAGAATGCATGGAATTTCTCCTAAATAATAATTTACTCGATATACTAATTGAGTTGGGTATCTCTGATACGCCACCAGGCGCCCGCTTGAATGTACTCCATTGGATACGACGATTTTTATCGTGCCTCCAATATCCACCAATTGATCATATAAATATATTCCAATCGATTCATAAATTAGTAAAAGTTTGTAATGGTAAAGTACCATCGCCTTACGAAAGTGAAGAAATTTTATTTCTATTATCGGTGGCTGGTCTTGTACGAAAAAATTCCAATTTAATACATTTATTTTTGCCGTATCATCAGCATTCGGCATTTGTTGCAAAGTATATCGTTAAACCGGGGAATCGTTTGACTAAGATGCCAAATAAAAATCCACTTTTTGATTGTGATAAAATTGAGTCGAATATTCGGAGGATATCAATTCTTCATGAGGATGAGGAAAGTGCCGAACAAAAGAATAAGGAGGGTAGTGATAGCTGCCCGTTAACGTCAATTTCAAAAAGCGAACAAGCAAACGGTGATACAGTATGTGATTGTGATAATTACAATTATGTGTGTGATTGTGATGAAGGTGAACGCCTCTATTTATTAGATGCACTAATTTCGTATTTTGAAAGTCCTGATAGTATTGTAATAGTACGTGCTTGTGAAGGTGCTTTAATTTTGGCATCAATTTCAACGGTAACACCATTAAATTGCACCGCTGTGCAAACCAGCTACAGAGTACTTGCTAATTTGGTGTTAGAAAAAATAATTCACTTATCTCAACAAATACCGGAGGATATGGATTTGGGTGATATCGACGAGGCAAATGTTTCTTGGGGTTTAATACCTCGAGACGCGGAACAAGAACATTTTATCGGACGATATCAATTATTTAATTTTTTATGTTGGTTGGACTATTTGGATTGCCTAGCAAGAGAATGCACTGGATTGCACGTCTATTTGGCAGAAAATTTACGAAAAACTTTTTTTGAAGAAATTGTCGAACCGGCAATGCTAGATGTAAATGCACCGTTTATGACTGTATTAGGCGCTAAAATCGTAAGACAATTTCATTCAAAATTTTTGCAGGAGGAAATAGCCAATTGGTTAGTTGGTGACAAAAGTGTTTCGGAAATAAACGGAAGTGATTCGTTCTTGACGATAATTATAGAGAATGCTCAAGATAACAATGACTTAATATTTCAAACTTTGCAATTTATTGAAGCGCTTCTTGATAATCCAAATGAACGGATTTTGCATGGTATGATATATTTCTATATAAATAACCGTGGCTATTTTGATATATTAGCACCAAGGGTCCAAAGTTGGTCGGACGAAGAAGATGAACGAGAAAAGCGACGCGGCAGCGCAGATGGGCCGATTAAATCCCGCACTCTGGCACCAAGTAATATTCTCAAAATAATAAATAAGTAAGTTACTTGTTAAAATGTTAGACAGGTTTAATTTGTCACTATAAATTGTTTTGTTTTTAGTTTTTTACTTTTATTACCACGACAAATAGTTGGAGAAGGTGTTGGAACCTGCTACGAAGAATATGTCCAAGATGCATCGCGTCACTATCAAATTTGGATAAAAAAGACTGAACATTTCAACTGGCCCATTGAAGCGGTATTTTGTGATGTTAACGATCGATCATGCTCTGCATCCCTGTCACCTTCCACATCTCTTGGTCTCACGAAACCTACTACATCACCAATGTCTTCTATCGATACCAGCCAAAAACCCAAAAAAGAATCTCAATGTAATGACAGCGGAATTTCGGAAGAGACATTTTATGAGGGACCACTACTTCGAATGCTCTTCAATCATGTTAAAAATATGGCATCACAACAATATGAATTAAATTTAGCTGTTATCGCAATCCTTTCAAAATTAGCTCTATTCCCGCATCCATATTTGCACGAAATTTTACTTAGTCCTGAAATACCCGTTGCACATGGTGCTACCACACTATGGTCTGCGATGCAAGTTTTGGCGAAAAAATTACTTCTCGAAATTCCAAGAATAGAGAATTTCCAACAAAAAATTTTAGAAACTGGCAAACGATTACTTACGAATCCACCAATTCTAAGCGAGAACGATGATGATAATGATCCATTGTTCGAATCAATTATTGTGTTAGAAGAATTTTGTAAGGAATTAGCTGCAATCGCTTTTGTCAAGTATCATCATGCAACCGAATAGAAATATGTATTATATTTAAGCGACCAAGATTTGTTGGTATTATAGATGAGTCTAGTCATTTTGTTAAATTAAAATTTTTATTTTTCTGTAAATCATATTCCAAACTACCATATGTTTACCCGGTTCTATTTAATTTAAAAACTGCACAAATATGTGTTTTTTTTTTAATTTGATAATTTCGTGTAGTCGGATGGTTCTTCTCAAGGTACATACTCCGGAAACGCACGAAATGAGTGAGAAAAAATAAGGAAAATTTCATGAGTACAATTTATGGCATACAAACATAATTTTTAAGTTATTTTATTTTATGTAATTTTTATGTAAAACTATTATAGACCAAAAAACATAAGATTTAGTTCAATAATAAATATTTTTAAACTTAAGAATTTAGTTCAATAATTTGTTGGTTTTTTATTATTCAAAAAGTTATGAAAATGTACTACAGTCTTTACTCGAATAAATGGATTGGCATCGTAGTCCTTTTAAACTTCAGTCGATGCATAAGGGTAAAAGGTTACCCCAGGCTTATAAAAAATGAATTACCTAATACGAATTAAATCGAAATCTTTTAGGAATTTCTTCCCTGAAACGTTTTACATATAATCCCAAAAAGTCAGTCGAAATCGGGTCATTTCAAAGCTGATGTGGAACGATAAAACAAAATACCCGCCGGTCTGTGCATATGCCAAAAATACAGCCCAGACTAATGAAAAAGGTATAAATACATACGTTATGAAATTCGATCATGCAGATCGGAACATTTATTCGTATAATATAATTTCCAGCAATTCATGTTTCCCAACTCATTTTTCTGGAATGGACAAATTTATATTGGCGCAAAATACTATGCTTTCAATCTGGTCAGTAGGTTAGCTCGTCCCTAATGTTGATCAAAATATTCGCCAACGTTTAGCAAATTCAAACGCATTGGAAAGAAACGTTAAAATTGCGATGCAACATTACAAATGAAATACATTGTAAGATGCAACAGTTTTTAGCGACGAAAGGAAAAGGGCACATCAATCGTTATTGTTATATTCAACGAAATTGTTTATTTTTTATTTATTTTATTTTAACAAAAGCTTTTATTTTTTATCCAAGCGTATTTCATCATTTTTCAGTTCGTTTTTAAAGAATAGTCTTTCTGATGATTAAATTGACAGGTACAGTTGCTTTCTAATACGTTTACACTCCCCCTCAATTTAAACCGAAACGAATTCTACAATTTTGGTAATACATTGTTCTTCCTAATCCTTTGGTTAAACAATCAGCTATCTGATCTTTTGTTAAGGCACCAACTGGCTCCAACTTTCCCTGTTCAACTTTATCTCTCAGGAAATGATACTTATGATATCAATATGTTTTGATCGTTTGGTTTCAGGATTATTTGAGACATAAATACACCCCAGATTGTGTTTCATACAACTAAATAGGCCATTCCAAATCGATTTTCATATCAGTCAATATCTTACTCAACCAAATTACCTCACAGGCAGAATAAGTTGCAGCGACATATTCTGCCTCAGTTGATATTGTAACGATTGGTTGTTTCTTACTTGTCCATAAAACTGTATTTCCATAAACTTGTACCAAAAACCACTGGTCGACTTTCTATCAGAGTCATTTGTTCCCTTCAAATATCTTAAAACATTCTTCAAGCGTGACCAATGTTCAGAACCGGCTCTGTCTTGATATCTTTATTAAGTAACCAATAGCATAACAGATATCTGGTCGTGAACCTAACATGAAGTACATCAGAGTACCAATTTGTCCGCGGTACGGTTGACTGATTCCAACTTTAAGCCGCTTTCAATAGGGGTAGAGACCGAATTGCAATCGTTCATTTCAAATTTCTCAATGTAGGTATTATACCTACTTGCTTTGGTCAATCGTTAATATACCCTTCACTGAATCGATTGTGATGTTGACACCCATATAATTCTAACTTCAACAAGATCTTTCATTTTGAACTCCTTGGCCTGATTCAACTGCAGTTCAGTTGAACTGCATAATATGTATTGTAACATCAACATACGTGTATATTTAGCAAGATAAATTATTGTATCTCTATCATTAAAATGGTATAAGCAATAACCTGATTTTGTTTGCATGAACCCTAGTGATGCGATAAACTCGTGAAATCGTTGGTTTCAACAACAAGGTGATTGCTTCAATCCATATAAACTTCTTTGTAACTTCAATACATGACTGTAACATATGAATGTAATATTGTAATCATATGAACATTACTCACTATTGTAGATAGAGTTATCATGTCAAGGAATAGACTAATAAATAGAAACATAGTAGTTCTAACTTCACCCTAAACAAGTGCGGTTCAACTAACATTACATGGTGTCAGAAGAAAAAAAAAAAAAATATAGAAAAAAATCGGTAATCATCGGATAAAATAGAGAAGGTTTTGTGAACTTAAAACAAATTAAAATAAAAACTAAATAGTAATTAGTGATATCAAGGCGTTATTTGAAAACCACCAAAATGTCTTGAAATTGATAATACCAATCAAATGGGTATTAGATGGAAAAATTGGATCCAACAATATAAATGGTTTGAGGTTGCAACACAAATGGATAAGAAAACTGAACAAGTCCAAATAGCAACATTTATGGCGTCGCTAGGACCGGATGCACTGGACGTTTACAATTCATTCAACCTGAAGGACGATGATACGGAACAGTTGGAGATAATCAAATTGAAATTTGAGGAACATTTTGCACCGAAATCGTCAATAACATTAGAGAGATACGTGTTTAACAAAATGTATCAAAGTGAAAGTGAAAATTTTGATCAGTTTTACACAAAAATAAAAAATCAGTGCAAAAAATGTGAATTCGGAGAATTGTCTGATAGCTTGTTGAGAGACAAAGTCATAATAGGAATACGTAGTGAAGCAGTACGTGAAAGGTTGTTGTCAGAAACAGAGCCGACCTTGGAGATCGCAATTAAAATATGCAAGACAAGTGAAATGACAGCAATACAGCTAACAGAGTTACAACGCAAACAATCACAAATTGTGGATGCAGTTTCACTGAGAAAATCGGGAAAAAATATAAAACCTGAAGGTACAGTGAAAGGTGACGAAACGTTTGATTGTAAAAGGTGCGGAACCAAGCATAGCAAACGTAGTTGTCCAGCATATGGACGTAAGTGCAACAAGTGCAAATATCGTGGACACTTTGCAAAAATGTGTACCGTAAATAGAGTAGATGAAATCGAATTAGGAAGAAATGACAATGACAATGATTTCAGTGATCTGTTTATAGACAGTATCAACACAGTGGATGATGTGAGGAATTGGTTCGAAGAAATCCGAATAAAACAGGCGAAAATTAAAGTAAAGTTGGACACTGGTGCACAGTGCAACGTTTTGCCTAAACATATAGTCGACAAGCTAGGAATCAAAATTGTTAAGTCAAACACCCGACGAATAATAGGGTTTGGAAACAATAACGTTGATGTATTAGGCGAGATCGAGGTCGATTGTCAAATAAAAAACAAAATGACAAGATTAATATTCAAAGTAGTCAAAGCGGATGTCACACCAATATTAGGGAAAGAGGCATGTGAACGAGGAAATCTAATTATACGAGTAGAAGAACTAAGAACGAATAATAATATTTTCGACGGGTTAGGCTGCGTAAAGAATTACGAATATGATATAGATTTGGTGGAAAATCCGAAATTCGAAATCAAGCCAGTTCGGAAAGTTCCGTTAGCGATTAAGGACCAGGTCAAAGCTGAAATAGAAAACATGGTGAAAATGGGAGTGTTAGCAAAAGTTCATGAAGTGACTCCAGTCGTATCACCCATGGTAGTGGTGAGGAAAGAAGGTAAACTGCGAGTATGTCTGGACCCTACGGATGTGAACAACAACATCGTGAGAAGATACCATCCGTTTAAGACAATCGAAGAAATAATAACCAGAATGAGGAAAGCCAAATTGTTTACAATATTAGACTGTAAAAAAGGGTTCTGGCAGATAAGGGTATCAAGTCGTACAGAAAAATACTTGACAATGGGAACACCATGGGGCAGGTATTCATACAAGAGATTACCATTTGGACTGTCATCGGCTCCAGAGGTATTTCAAGATCTGATGAGTCAGATTTTAGGTGATCTTGAAAACGTAGAATGTTACATGGATGATATTCTTATTCATGCTGAGAACAGTCAGCAACTAGAAACAATCACAAATAAAGTATTAGCAAAAGTTGAAGAAGCTGGATTAAAATTAAACAAAGATAAATGCATATTTGGAGCAAGGGAAGTCAAATTCTTGGGGCATGTGTTGAGTGAAAGTGGTTTATCAGCTGATCCTGATAAAACAGCTGCGATCAAAAATCTAAAGAGACCACAAAGCGTCAAAGAATTACAAAGACTATTAGGAATGGCAACGTATTTATCTAAATTTGTACCGAATTTGTCAGCAATAACAAAACCACTAAGAAATCTTATCATAAAAGATGTAGAATGGAATTGGACCAAGGAGCAGGAAAAAGCATTTGACGAATTAAAGTTAGCGTTTTCAAGTACTCCTATATTAAAATTCTATAATACGAATGAGGACGTAACTATTCAAGTAGATGCGAGTATGAAAGGGTTTGTCGCGGCACTACTTCAAAATGGACAGCCTATAGCGTATGCATCTAAAGCGTTAAGCCAGGCTCAACGGAACTATCCACCAATAGAGTTGGAGGCAGCAGCGATAAGATGGGCATGTGGGAAGTTTCATGAATATGTCTACGGAAAGAAGCTAAGAATAGAAAGTGATCACAAGCCAATTGAGTATATATATAAAAAACGATTACAGTCAGCACCATTTAGACTACAACGTATTATGTTTGATATAAAACAATATTCGCCAACTATAGTGTATGTGAAAGGGACGAGTCAACATATAGCAGATATCCTCAGTAGAGACTGTGTTAATAATGAACCTGAAGAGGAAGAAGAGCTGCAAGTATATGTTGCGATTGATTTCACAAAGGATGCGAAACGTGAAATGGTAGAAGCCACAAAGCACGACCAAGAAATCCAGGAGTTGATTAAAGTAACAATGTCAGGTTGGCCCAACAATCAAGATGAGACTCATGAATGGGTAAAACCGTATTGGAATTTTAGAGAGGAAATATCATATTACAACGGTTTAGTGTTTAAAGGAATGAAGTTGGTAGTACCAAAGGCACAAATACCGAAAATGTTGTATAACATACATCGAGGGCATTTTGGAATACAAAAGTGTCTAAGTCGTGCCAGGGAAATTCTGTATTGGAGAGGAATGACAACAGATATAACGTCATATGTGGAAAAATGTTCAATTTGTCAGTCGATGCAGAGATCAAAGGTGAAAGAACCAGTTATTAACAAGGAAATTCCAAGTCTTCCATTTGAAGTAGTGGGAGTCGATCTATTTCACTGTATTGATAAAAATTATATACTCATAGTCGATAGCTACTCGGGTTATTTTGAGTTTAAGGAATTAAAAATGTGTACGGCAAAGGAAGTTATAGAAATTTTGAAAATCTGTTTTTCCACGCATGGAATACCAGCAAAGCTAGAGACGGATAATGGTCCACAATTTTCTGCGGCAGAGTTTAAGAAGTTCGCGAGTGATTGGTCGATCAACCATGCTAAGAGTAGTCCAAACCACCCACAAGGCAACGGCCTAGTAGAACGCTATGTGCAAATAGCAAAAGGAATGATAAAAAAATGCCAGAGAGATAATTCTTGCGTATACTTAGCATTGTTAAATTATAGGAACACACCGACGTCATCAAGTCTAGCATCGCCAAATCAAAGGTTATTGAGTAGAGCTACAAGAACGACAATAGTAGGACTTCCGGAAATGCTAAAGCCGAAAATTATTCCGGATATAACGGAAAAGTTGACAACAATAAGAAAAAGACAAAAATGGTATGCTGATCGAGGAAGACGAGTCGCGGAACCATTGAATGCAGGTGACAAGGTTAGAATTAAACGAAATGATCGTGATTGGCTTCCAGGAGTAATCGCGGAAAAAACAAATAATCAAAGATCGTACATAGTTCGAACGGAAAATGGTAACACATATCGGCGCAACACGGATCACATTAATAAAACGAGAGAACAAACAACATCAATTGAAAGTTTCAACAATGTTAATCGTAGTACAGAGCCGAAACGTATTCCAGAAATGATTAACGATACTAACCATACTCAGGTGAGGAAAGAAAGTAACGAGTCTGCGTCAAGGAGTTACGGGAATCAGGACAATGGGGAAGTTCCGAAAGTTGTAGTTCATCATAATACAACAGGAACATCACCTATGGAATTTACGGAAGCAACGACCAAACTACCCATCGTTACCAGATCGGGTAGGGTAGTCAAACCAATAATAAAAATGAATTTATAAGAACATAATAAAAAAAATAATAAAAAAAAAAATAAAAAAAAAGGGGATGTAACATATGAATGTAATATTGTAATCATATGAACATTACTCACTATTGTAGATAGAGTTATCATGTCAAGGAATAGACTAATAAATAGAAACATAGTAGTTCTAACTTCACCCTAAACAAGTGCGGTTCAACTAACATTACAATGACCATCAGGGACATTTATACTTCAGACGGCTTGAGGTATACGCACTCTTACTTTTTGAATAAAAGCTTTATTAGCAACTAATCGAGCTTCCATTTGTGTACCTACCTTTATTCTTGAATATCCACTGAGAACCGATTAACTTCATGCCTTTTTCTTGTTTCACGGTAATCCATGTTTCATTTTGTTCCAATGAATTTATTTCATATTGAACAGCATTGTGCCACTCTGACTCATGAATATTTCTGATAATGTCCGAATAATTTTTAGGAACACCATTTTCACAATTAACCAGTACACTTAAAGCATGTATATCAGTAATCCAGTGAACACATCGTAATCAGATAAATATGCTGGCCTCTTTTTTTCACGATTATACCTTGTACGAATCGTATTATCTGGTTCTGTTAATTGTGCTTCATCTTCTTCATATTATGTAGCAGATGTCATGGAAGAATTTAGTGAAACATTTTCCTCAATAATAGTAGACGATACAGGTGATAGCATTTCTGGTGTTTGAGAAGATACTTCTGTTTGACTGACTGATATTTTGTCATTTACTTCATTTATCACTCAAATTTCGTCATCAGAAATAGCACCTCTTCTTTATCAAAGTCGAAAAATCTCTCATCGAATTTAACATTATTTGATCGAACAATAACAAGTAACAGCTTTCACCATATCCAACATGTATACTCTTTACTTTTATCATCGAACTTGAATCTCAATTGCTTCGCTATATAAACAAATGCAAGACACCCAAAAATTCTCAACTTTGATATGTCTGGTTTATATTTGTACCACATTTCAAAGGGTGTTTTAATTTCTAAAGCAACAGTAGGACTTCTATTTACTATAGATACGCAGCTGTTTTGAGTGCTTCGCCCCATAATTCCTTTGGCAGTTTGGCTCCATTAAGCATGGCTCTTGCCTTTTCTACTAGAGTGCGATTCATTCTTTCGCTAACACCATTTAATTTTGGACTAAAAATATGTAGGTGGAAATTCCAGTTTAATACCGCTTCCGTTACAGAGACTCGTCATTGTAGACGACAAATATTCACCGCCATTGTTACATCTGAAACATCAATTTTACTATTGAAATGAGTTTCTGCCATTACTTTATAAGTTTTGAAACAATCGAACACTTCAGACTTGTTTCTCAGCAAAAATACTACCGTTAAGGCAGTGATACATGTTCAATTTTTGCCTTTAAAGCAAAAAAAATCTCGCTGATTGGTTAACTTTTTTTGTCTTAAGCATCAAACAGATAAGCGGCGCTCTACGCTTAGCTTCGCTTCTCTTCGCTTCTATTCGTCTATGTGATTTTTTGCAACCACATAGACGCCGCTAATTTGACATTTACTTATATGAAAAATGTTCTTTGGGTTTTGTCAACAAAATATTTTCATAAAAAAATATTTGTTTAATGATTTATTAAGACCAAAATCATGTTTACATTTAGATTTGTTTTACAATTGTCTTTCTCTAATGCCCAATTTAGATACGAGTTTCCAAGTATTTACTATAAAAACAACAACAACAAATCTAAATGTCATTGAACGCCTCAAAACATAGAAACTTTGCGAGTTTAGCGCCGCTCTATCTGTTCGCTCTTATGGAAATCCATGTATTCTAAATTAGCGCCGCTGTTAGTGCCGCTTATCTGTTTGATGCTTTACACGGCATAATTGAAATTTCTTTTATACCGATACTCATGTAACATTTTGTCGTAAGTGTCTTTTTGCCATCGTATAAAACATAACCTAAAATTTATTCAAATCAAAATTTTGAAATTGACGGTTGCCAAGTTTTAGTTAAAAGTGAAAATGAATAAAATCCAGAAAAGAAAGCAACGAATTATAAATATAGGTCTTTTATGCTTATTTAAAAAAATATTGAAGAAGAAGAACATATTTTTGAAAGGAAACCAAAGACTTGGTGGGTTTCACCTAATTTATTAAAAAAGGGATTTGATGGGATCCGAAGTGCTAGTTACCGAAATGCGATTAGCCGATCACTACAATTTCAAATTGTATCATCGAATGAGCGAAGCTCAATTTGACATGGTTAGCAATCGTAGGTTCAAGTATCGAACAATGATATTTAGTTCGAGAGCCGATTCGACCTGAATTAAGATTAAGGCTTATAATAAGGTTTTTTGTATTTAATAACATTAAAAACGTGTTACATATTAATACAAGCAAAATTAAAAATCAACAGAACTTACTTTGCACGTTCATTTTCAATTTTAGGTCTTTTAAATTAATTGTTATACAAATTTAATTGTTTAACCTTTGTAACCGACAATTCATAACATGGAAATTTCAAAATATTTTGAGGTTAGGTAATTTTTGCCGTACGAAAAATTGAGCAATGTCCAATTTTAAAATTTTGCCTAAAGACATTTCAAGATGGCCGATATTTAACCAATCAACGCGCAGAATTAAGGCAGTGAGCCAGTGAGTGATACATGTTCAATTTTTGCCTTTATGCTGAGTTTATGACATAGGAACATAGGAAC
This sequence comes from Tipula helvola, assembly GCA_963556165.1. Taxonomy (NCBI): domain Eukaryota; kingdom Metazoa; phylum Arthropoda; class Insecta; order Diptera; family Tipulidae; genus Tipula; species Tipula helvola. Next base: position 273,455,742 of record OY744481.1, read on the forward strand.
ATAGGAAGATAGGGAGTGTGACACGACCAACCAAATTATTTAAAATATCACAAGCCCCGCCTATTACTTCCATGCTCTAGTTGAAAAATTTCTTACTTTTAATCAAAGTAGGCTAGTAGGCGGGGCTGGCGATATTTTAAATAATTTGGTTGGTCGTGTCACACTCCCTATCTTCCTATGTCATAAACACAGCATTAAGGTAAAATAATTCTGCGCGTTGATTGGTTAAATGTCGGCCATCTTGAAATGTCTTTAAGGTAAAATTTTAAAATTGAACATTACTCAATTTTTCATACGGCAAAAATTACCTAAATTATTTTGAAAGCTTTTTCCATGTAGTGATTTGTCGGTTAGAAAGGTTAAAAAATTAAATTTATATAACAATTAATTTAAAAGAACTAAAATTGAAAATGAACGCGGAAAATGAATAAAGTAGGTTCTGTTGATTTTTAATTTTGTTTGTATTAATATGTAACACGTTTTTAATGCTATGTATTAGGTATAAATCAAAATACAAAAAATAAATAAAAATCTTAAGCAATTTTGTTATTGTACCCGGTTCATCGAGGAAAATGGAGGCAGCACCGTTTGAATCCTCTTCCTCATTAAAACATAATCGCTACTGGGAAACACCGACATCAGATCATAACTATTCTAACACCAGATACGTTAAATATGAATATTTGGAAGAATATAATGATGACCCAGTGCAATGTATTGAGGACGTCATACTTGAAGAGGATTCCAATACGGATATCGTTTAATAATATAGATTACGATTTTCAGGACGATGATAATTACCAAAAATTTGGTTTTTATAATATTCATTTATAAAATTTACTTCTGTTTGCTAGAAAAAATAATTGAAGCAAGGAAAAAATGCGTCAGCTCAATGCAGATAAATCACGACATTTTGTTAAACTAAAATTGTATTGACATTTAGATATTTAGCGATTAGACTAAACTAAAATTACGTAAAAGTTTTGGAATACAGTTTTTGTCCCAATTCACTCTCCTTGAAAATTCCTCCATCACTATGTGTCCCTTTATAATTCAGCTTGGTTGAGCCATAATTAGGTAAAGCCTTTAAGAAACATATTTAGAACACATGTTTGCCATCGATATCTCCCACGCAATTAGGAAAGTTTCACTTTTCTTCGAAACGGTCGGATATTTTTTTCCAATATATTGCGTTTTCAAAATCATTGGGATAAAATACTTTTGGACCCAGTAACGTTCAAAGTATTTCACACGCTTCACTAATTATTTTTCCAACTGTGGTTCTTCCGTCTTGCCGCGAAATTCAAGTTGCTATAAATATCTAAAATAGCTATTATACAGTACCTATGATTCTAATTAATTTATTTCTAATGTTATCATATTATAATCTTTAATCTTAATTCAGGTCGAATTCAGGTCGGGCCCAGAACATGTCACCACTGGTCGGACCGACGGTCGGCCCGACCAAATCGGATCGTCTACAGCGCTCTTTACAGAGCAATCGCAAACAAAAACATTTTACGGAATGATATCAAAGGGCCGAATGTCGAAGGGCCGAAATGGGTCGAAGGGCCGAATGGGTCGAAGGGCCGAATTTTTAATATTCACTAATTTACATCACTATAAGCGTGTTCGATTGGACTGAATTAACTGAAGTAGTAGCTGTATCTGAAGTAATTGAAGTGAAGAGACTGTTCGATTGACAACTCTTCACTTCATTTAAAAATTGAGCAACTGAATTAACTGAAGAGATATTTTGCTTATGTAGTTACTTCAGATGAGTTATTTGTTTTTCTTTTTTGAATTTTTTTGTTTTTGTTTGTTTTTATTCTCGCGTGTAGATTTAGAGGACTGTTTGGTTGGGAATTTGCGACCTAAAACAATAATTTTTAATAATAAATTTCTAGAAATTAATACAAAATTAAATTTTGAAACATTTTTTCTAACACAAGCCAACCTGAAATAAATTATTTCATTTTTATTTTGACATTTAACTGAAGTGAAGAATATCAATCGAACAGTCTCTTCACTTCAGTAACTCAATTAAGTGAAGAGTAACTCAATTAACTGAAGTGAAGAGTTGTACTCTTCAGTCCAATCGAATACGCTTTAAATCACAATGAAATTATTTTATTCGTCTAAATAGAATTTTCCTTCACTCTAACAAATATAAAATGGTCTGAAAAAAAAAATAATCGGCCCTATATTTCTAAAAACCAAAAAAAAATAAACAAAACAATTCGGCCCTTCGACCCATTCGGCCCTTTGAAATTCGGCCCTTCGTACCCATTCCACTTTTTACTATTTTTAAGAATTTTCAACATATCGAGCAAATGGGCGCTTTCAGGTCCGCCAACTGTTGGCAACATGTTAGTAAAATAAACATGTTGGGTTCTGAAAGCTACCGATACATCAAAAATGAAATGCCAACAGTGTTGGGCTAAATGTCATATTTTCCATCATAGTTTGTGTGTCGATACATTTAGGTAGCAGTTACTATATTTCGATTTTGTTAGTTTTTTAATATCAAAAAAAAAAAATTAAATATGCATATAATTTAATATACCGTATGAGTATGTATATATGTATACATACTTTTAATTAATCTGACCTGACATGACATACGATAAATTTACACTTACTAAATATTATATTATAAACCGAACTAAATATTATATTATTCAACAGAACTTTTAATTTAATTGATTTTATTTTATATTTTTAATTTATTCATTTTAAATACTGAAAAACTGCAATGTTTTGCAAAAGTATAAAGAATGTTGACAAGTGATCCATCAGTTTCATTCAGTCACATTTGTGATGGGAGCATGTATCATAAGATGTGATACTGATCAGTAGCGGCAACATGTTGGCGGATCTGAAAGCGCCCAATGTGTGTTCGTTTCTGTATCTAAGCCCGAATAATTTGTGATAAATTACATTTTGATTTGAAAGGTTCACAAATTATTCCACCAAAAATCGACAAATTTGTTCCACAAAATGTTAAGTTTCCGCGTGATAATCACCGTCAACATCATCTACCAAATTTTATCCATTTTATCACAAATTTTTCCCACATATTTTCCACCAATCACCATTTTATGTGAAATTTGTATCGTTTTTTTGTGGTGCTTGGTTACTCGGGTCTGTCTGCAGAGGTAATGTGATTTCCTTGCAACAAATTTGGCACATAAAAAAAACCGGGTGAAAACGGGCGACAGCAGCTGTCACTCGTCGCCCGGTAAAATTTTTCGGGGCGATTATTAACACAATTACATTTATAAAATGTCATGCATACGTCAAATAAAAATCAAGAAAAATTCAAGGAAAAACATATTTATAAAATATTAAAATAATTAATTCATAATTTTTATGTTTTAAGAAAAATATTTGCTATGGGAAAAGAGAAATGTCAAAAAACTGTCATTTTTCAACACGGTTTCACCCTGTTTTTTTTTGTTTAACTGGAAAACCATAGTGTCAAATTTGTGTCAACTGGAAAATGCTATAATAAGTCAAAAGTAAAAAGTTTTCTCATTGTGAATGGTCTTTAAAAAATTGATTCATTGTGAATGCTCTGTATGAATAGAATACTCGCGTGAACAATAACATGTATTTTCGGATTGCAGTAAAAGTCAAAATAGTGTGAAAATACGAACATCTCGTTTAAATTTTCTGGATATTTAATTCAATTCATTTAATTTGGGTAAGTAAAGTAATAAAACATTTAAATTAGTTATAGTCTTTTGTATCAATGGGCTTAAGAATTTATTTTACGTTTAAAATGTAGTTTTGTACAATCTTTTTTACAACTGGAACGAAAGATTTTTTTATTATGATTTTACAAACGTCAAAAATATTGTACACATTTGTTATAATTTTGTGTTGAATCGTATCATTATTTTATAATATAATGTTGATATCGCTCGTCTTTATTTGAGGAATAATAGTTTGCATTACAATGTATTATAAAACCAAGTAATAGTTTCTATTATTCAAAAGAATATGAATTGGCGCCTAATTTTGCTAAGTGGACTGGCCAACAGCCCTGTTTTCGACGGGACGTCCCAGTTTTAAAATCGAATGTTCAGTATCGCGACCGCCTAATTCGGCCCGAGTGCATGCGTTCTCTTAGCTTTTTCGAATTTTCGTACAACATTTTTGATTCACTATCGTATTAGAAGAGAGGATCAAAAATAAAATTAAAAAATAAAGCATAGGAACCAGTCGTTTTTCTCCATCGGAGTTGGACAATCTTCTAATCTATCATTCTTGGTGGTGGTATTATAATTAAGCCATAGAGCAATAAAGCGAAAAGAAATAAGCAACCGAAACGTAGCCAAAATAATGGCTTTTACTAAAGAGCATTTGGTAAAACCTAAGGCATTTAATAATTTGGAGGTATGAGAGTAAATCCAACAAGGTTGGAGGTGATGAGAGACCATTACGTAAGATGACCTCCAAACCAAAACAAAGGATGCCAAAAAAAACAATGGATCATAGCAATGCATCAGTAATGGTTTAGAGATGCTTCACTTCTAATGGTGTTGGCCTATCGTCAAAACCGATGGAATTATGATGTCCTTAAATATATCAAAATTCTCGATCAGAATTTAGAAGATTTTACGGTCTTCCGTTACGGTGGCATTACCAGCACCCCAAATATAATCTAAAAGTATGAATGGCGTATTTATTTTATAACGGCAAAGAACCGAGACTCTATGGGTAAATGTTAAATGAGAAACTCCACTAAGAAAACCGACAAAAAGAGAATATTTATGGGCCCAAATGCAGGAGGCTTGGAAGAATATAACACCAGCTCAAAATACCTCTCTTACATCCTGTATAGACAGGAGATGAAGTATGGTCTTGAAGTAAAAGGGTTTCCCAACCAAATATTGAATTTTTCTAAATTATTTTTTTTGTCTAAATTAATTATTTATGTGGCTTAATTAAAATGCCAGCCAAAACCACTTGTGTGCCTTTGAAGCCTTTTGGCTTTCTTATTCGCCTGCCGGTTTTAGGCTACATAGTGTAGTTTTTTTCAAAGAGAATAGTACTATCATACTGAATCAAATCCTCTTTATAGGGTGCTAGTAAATCGTTAATAAGGCCATTAAGTCACAGCAGGGCTAAATTTATTTTAATAACAATTCACTGTAAGAGAAAAAGGCTGTCATAATTCAGTGCGTTATTTTCCGCAAGATTGATTGATACATCAAGAGAAATAATACTGTTTTAAAGTGTCTTATTAGTTAGAGTTTCGTGCGAATATTATGATTCCAGCATTAAAAATAGAATGAGTTTTGCAATGTAATTTTTCATGTGTAATTATAACACAAGAAGTAACTAAAAATTCTTCTTTTCTTCCCTAGACATTCCAGATGAAATAAAATTGTTTTAAACATAAAAAATGAACTCGGACACTGAACGGGAAGCCTGGTTTTGTGAGGCACAGTTTGTAAATAGTAAACGGAACTGCAGGGGAGTTTGGTCGACGAATATAAAATATCACCTCCGTAAGTTGCCAAATGAAGCTATTCGGAAAGCTGGTCTCAAGGTTCGAATTGTTAAACTAATGAATGAGATCCGGTCGCCTAAAGAAATTATGTTACAGTTAGAATCTGAAGGATATAAGGTGAAACATCGCGAGAAGCTAATTCGAAGTTATTACGCTTACGCTGAAAGAAGAGTCAATAAATGGACATTTGAAAAGGTTTTTGATGGGATCGACGATGTCAAAATTTATTTAAAAAGACAAAAAATATGGAGTTTAAAATTCCAGAATCGTTCGTATTTTGGTATGATCTATCACTATCGGTGCCAATTGGTACCAAAAGTGGGACCACAGTGTGCAGCAAGAAAATATTTCATCTTTAATAGCTGCACGAAAGAAGTTAAACTATTCCAAAATGATTGTCTGCATACACATAAGGAAATCATGAATTTAGATAGTGAAAAGAAAACTGATTGGTTGCTAAAACAGTTTTACAAGGGTGATCGGAACGCTTTAATGGAACACGATTTTAGAGTTTTGGAAGCCGTTTCCCTTCAAAATTGTCTCGTTGATAGTGGAACGAATACTGAATGGTTGGTAAAACAGTTTTACAAAGGTGATTGGAACGCTTTAATGGAAAAACGTTATAGAGTTTTGGAATCCGTTTCTCTTCAAAATTGTCTTGTTGGTTCTCAAACATCAAATCAAATTAAAAAGTTTGGGGTACATTTATACCAAGGAAAACAGGAAAACAAGGAAACACAAAATATTTTTAAACCTCGACCATTTTTTGCATCAGATTGGGAATTCGAGTATACATTTCCTAATGAGCAAATGGCACTCGATTATTTAGCAAAAGATGACATCTGGCAATTCGATCACACAAATAATGACGCTAACAGCGAAGGTTATAAAGTACATTATCGTTGCAATCACTTGAATAAAACGGGACTTCAATGTGCAGCTGGTAAATATTTATTGTATACCATCGATAGTGATGAAATTTCTGTGTACAAAACTCGTATACACACCCATGAAACAGTTTCAGTCAAATACAATCGAACATACCAAAGGAAATCTGCAATTTCCGGTTGCGTTGGTCGGCGGCTGTTGAACCAAAGTAGCAAAACTGCTACAGTTAATGACCCTCATATCAGTAATGACTGCCAAGCAGCTCCAGTGAAACTTATCACTAGGGAAGATCCGACTCAGTGTATTCCAAATTTTAGTCACTGTGATCAATTTAATTATACAGCTTCTAAGAGACGAGTTACTCAGGTCCAGCAAACCTTTGCACCTACCAGGTGTAGTAAACCTGCTACAATTAATGATGGAAGTAGTATTAATCAAGCAAAATTAAATAGGTTAAATGGCTGCTCCGACCCTCGTATCAGTAATGACTGCCATGCAGCTCCAGTGAAACTTATCAGTGGGGAAGTTCCGACTCAGTATATTCCCAATTTTAGTCACTATAAATATGCAAGTCCTAAGAGAAAAGATACTCAGGTTGCAGCTGAACTACCCGAAAACAATTCAAATTGGTTATGTAAAAAATCGTTTGCCTCTTTTGAAGAAGCACAAACATATATTAGAAAACAAACGGAATGGGAGAATGTTAAAACCACGTCAATTAAAAATAAACGTAAAATATTCTACCGCTGTAGAATGGTTGAAAAGTTTGGACCGCAGTGTGATGCTCAGGCTTATCTGTTATGCTGTAAAGGATATAACAATGGAAATTATTTTTTTTTCCGAAATACGGCGCAGCATACGCACAATCAAATAAAAAAAACGTATAAAGCCCTACCGAGTGGAAAAAGTTCCGAACCTGATCCGGAAAGAGCAGAGAGAGTATCAAAATATTATATCAAGGTATCAAGAATAACAACATATTCCGGAATCAACCAATCTGCAGAGGAGGAAGTCCATAATAAAAACGAATCCAGAATGAATAATTTTGTTTTTAATAAAAGTCGTTTAATTTTATCGGATTCCAATCCAAAATCTAATATCATTGACAAAGAGCTAATTATTGATGGTGAACCTGTGGTAACTGCTCAAAATGACGATGACATGACCGATGAGCAAATAATTGTCACTCAAAAAGACCGTTTTGAAGAGGAATTTATAGAAAATAAAGCCGATGCAAGTGCACCAGCGATAGATGAAGTTGTTAATCCAGAAGAAAATCAACCCGAACCAGCCAGCGATACGGAGGAATCTATACTTGAATCATCCATTACTCCCATCTTGAATGAGGTGGCATTTGATAAATACGCAAACAAGACAGAAGCCTTTATTAAACTGGGACAAGAAGCAGATAGTTGGGTTTCTACATACCCTATGCCAGTTGGGAATGGTTACCGCATGTATTTTCGTTGTTGTAACTACAGTCCAGAAGTGGGAAGATGTACTTGTCGAGTTTTCCTCTTAGGAAGAAATGATTCTGACGAAGTGCTTTATTATCTTTCTAGTCCACATAATCATGAATTTTGGTTGCTTGAAAAAGAATTTAAAACCCATCTTGAGGCTGATGATTATTTAAACGAACAAGAAATATGGACCTTCAATGCAACAAGGAAATCGAAAAGGTCTAATGAATTTTACCGATGTAATTTAACAAAAAAATCAGGTGAACCATGTGCTGCTGCCAAATTTATTTCCTTCAATTCTAAAACACAAGGATTTTCTCTATATAAAAATGGAGAAACCCACACACACAACCCATTAACAAGCGCTTCTCGGGCAAATGAAATATTTGAAGCTTTAGATGATGCCACCAAGGACAAGATAAAAGAACTGGTTATGACCGACCATATACTAAACGAAATTTTAGCTGAGTTAGGAGAAGTTCTAGTTCCATTTAAAATGTCTAACCTTCATTGCTATATTACGCAGTTACGGCGAAAATTACCCAGGAAAATAACTAGTGCGCCACCATTTAACCTAGTTAAAGCAATCGAAACTTGGTTGTCGGAAATTACCGCAATTCCCAGGGATGACCATGAACCCTACTGTGTTAGTTTTGATGTAGTACATTCAAACGAATCCTTTCGATGTTTCTTTTCGACAAAGCGTTTGCTGAAGAATGCAGTGGACTCAAATTTGGTACACCTCGATTCGACAAGTAAATTGTATTGGCAAGATAATCCGGTCACTATTATTGGTACAACGGATTTAGACCAAAAGTTTCATTTATTCGGCATTGCTATTTGTACCAATAAGAAAGAAGGTGATTATGAATTTATATTTAAAACGTTACGAAAAGGAGTGCAGGAATGCTACAAGAAAAGATTTCAACCAGAATGTCTAGTTACCGATGGTAACGAAGCTGTGCGTGACGCTTTTATTAGAAGTTTTGGAATTTCGAGTGAAATTGGAATTTGCTCGAAAGTGGCGTTATCTAGAATTTTAGTTAAATTGTCAACTTGTTTGAAATCAGATCTATTGAAAAATCAAATCCAAGAAGATATTCTAAAAATGCAGAAACTATCATCTTCCAGTTTATTCTTCAAAGCGGTCGATTTATTCTTCCAGAAATGGAAATCTCAAGCTGACGTAAATCTGGATGCATTTTTAAAATATTTTAAAATGAACTGGGTCTATCGAAATCAAAATTGGTTTCAAGGATTTCGACAATTTACACCGCATACAAACAAAGCCATTTGGACTGAATATGAGTTGCTCAGAAATAGTTTACCGTTTATAATAAATCCTAAGCCAGTGGAAGCATTTCGTTATCTTATTCGAAATGAAATGGAACGATTGTCACGTCGGTATACAAGACATGATCACCAGTTTATTCGTGAAACAACTGTTCCAAATTCTGTTTACGAAAAAGCCAACAATTGGGCTACTTTTAAAAAGCAATTTGAAATCCAAAATTACGACACTGAAATCCATTATTACATCTCTTCGAGGGGCGATACTTTGATAACCAAGGAACAATTACGAAAATATCGAAGATGTGATGAGCATCAAACGTTTGACGAATTTTTGGATATTCATTTTAATTTTTGGTGTGTGCGGCAATTAAAAAGTAACGATAAACTTCTGTGTAACTGTCCATATTTTTTGGAAAATTTTGTGTGTGAGCACTCTGTTGGAATAGCAAAAGTAATGAACATAAAAAAATTTCCACCAAAAGTAAGTTTATTAAGGTAAGGTAATCTAAGCTAAGAAGGAAACTGAAATAGAAAATTTTATAAATTTGTATCTATTATGTAAATCGTAAAATTAGGTATATTTAAAATTAAATGTAAATTAATGTGTTTTTTATTGACATTTCAATAAATCTTTCGTATTTATTCTTTACAATTTTGGTTTTACTCGTCCATTACTACGTAAAATATTTTATGTTCTTTTCAGATTGGTTTAGGTCAAAAGCCCGGTACGATGCTGAAGTGAAATGAAATTCTGTGCGAAACAGAGAAAGCTAAAATAGATCAGGGCCGTGTTTAAAATTATATTCAGTGCAAAATGCATTGTAAGGAAGTTGGTTGCTTATCATTATTTCATGTTGCATCATTATTTTACACTTTTATTACGGGTCTGGTAATAGTTATTTACGTCACAAGGGCGGTAAATGAGTTGTTGCACTACGAGTTCGATGTTTATGGACGAGGCGACGAAGGAATTTTGAACGAGTACTGTGACGATCATTTAACGTACGTGTAACATACAATGTTTTATTTCATTCTACATGGGAAATTACTTCAATTTTTTTCATTTAAAATTAAATTTTAAAGTAAAAACATGAGTTTGAAATTTAAAGAAAATCAATCCAAATAATTTTCAAATTATCAAGTTACCCTAGCTTTTTTTTATTTGGCTTTATATTTTTCTGGGCGGTAATAGCTCGTTTACCGGACTGTTTTTTCTGTACCGTAATGATTCGTTTTTCGGACTGAAATCAATCACGTAAACATTAATTTTCTGTTTAATGTGAAATAAAAATTATTACAACACAATTTATTAACGATAATTCACAAAATCACTTTTTATTAAGTATTTTCGCACAATTTTACTAATCACTTATAATTTTTATTTCACACTACAACACTTTTTAAATTACTTTTTAATTCCTTTTTAATCTTTTCTTTGCCGCCTTGGTGACACAGTGGTCAGCATGCTTGCTTTAAGCTCCGGAGGTCCCGGGTTCGATTCCCGGCGGATGATGAATAAATTACGGCTAGTTAATGTAGGATCATTGAATTAATCATTCATTATCCGTTAAAAAAATAATGATTACGAAACTTCATAATGAAGCGACCAAATCCCTCTTGTGGGATGTAGCGCCAGCGAAAAAAAAAAAAAAAATATTCACTTTACCGCTTACCAAAAACTAATGTACTAATTCGATTCGTTCACTCCTTATACTTAAACCAAAATTTCTCGAAATTTCATGATTGTTCCAGTAAGAATAGTTTAGGAACATTTAGAACAGTTTTATCATAGAAAATTCCATAGTAGAAGTTTCCGCTATCAATTAATTTATTCTACTCTATCATAGGTGTCATCGTAACATTACCCCCCCCCCCCCCCCCCCCCCACCTACGCCTGTTTGCCCCGAACAGGACCAAAATCACCTCCTCTGTATAAGGCCAGCATCCTTTCCTAGTCCTGTAGGGTGCCGTCCATGTGGGATGCAGTTTCGACGATGAATCCTCCTTTCGATTCGGGTAGTGCAGCCATACTAATTGCCTTTCGTGGAATCCTTGTTTATTTACCTGTATGTCATATCGGGTTTTCATCCAGTCGCCCGACACTTGCACTCCACTTCGCACAATTCGGCACTTCTTCTCCAATATCTTAACCTGTGCAAGGATTTTGTTCAAAAAATGAGACTTGAGAGTTGCGATTTTCGTGTACGTACTAGATATACATCAGTAAATATTATTGTTGTTTTGTTTAATTTTAATATTATCGTACATCTAGTAAACCGATAAAAAATGCAACTCTCAAGTCTCATTTTTTGAACAAAATCCTTGCACTGATGTTCATTGGTTACCACCACAATTGTTTCTAACTTTAATGGCAGCTCTTCACGATGGCTGACTGTTACTCGCCTCATCGTGGTATCCGTACCATTGATTTGAAGTGACAGCTCGGTGCTATCGCTGTTCAATACTTCTCAATTCTTCTCAAGTCCATTCCCAAAATGATCTCGTCCACAACACAACATCTGCGATCAGAACTTCGTTGTGGAAAAGTCTTCCCGATCCTTATGTTCACAATCTTCTTCCCTCTTATCACCGCACTACCTCCATTTGCCATTCTTAGTTTTAACCCATCAGCGGACAATAGTATGAGTTGCTCCAGTATCCAGTGTAATGATACACTTTCTCCCGTCAACATCGCCATTGATTGTTACGCTGCTACCGCCTCGTACTACACTCGTGAACGGGATGTAAGTTTTGGGGCAACAAGATGGTGAAGCCAGTTTCTGCTCCTTCAAACTGACTTGTCATCTTTCACCGACTGTTGCCATGCGTTCATTCAATGCCTGCTCTTTTCTGGGTGCTCTTTCCATTGAAGTAGCCGATTCTTGCCGTTTCTCATGATTGAAGTTGCCGCTTCCCAGCAATCTCGTGGTATGTGGCCGTTCGACGTTCGCCCGTATAAAAGGTGGCGATCTTTTCCTTCCTTGTATTATTTTCCGACAGTCTCTTGAGATATGACACAGCTTGTCACATCCACCTAGGCCTGCCTCTTTCGATTGTTGGTACGATCTGCTCGATGTTCCCTTTGTTGTCCGAATTCATTTGGCGCCTAAATAATGACGGTCTGGTGAGTCTGCACAGCCTCGTGCATCATCGCACAAGCTACATGGTTTCTGCGAATGTCACCTTAGGTAACAACTAGCCTTGCGTATCTCTGGATATTGCATACCATCAATGAATTCGTAAATTTTAAGCCTTTCCATGTAATCGGCCGACGTACTTGTATATGCTAACTAGATGCACTAGTCGCTCGATTGCGGATTAAAATTACTGTAGCTATACTCCTCCCTTTTGGTGGCGGCTTTTCAATTCCATGCGATAGATTTGCGCTCTTGTTCCGGGATGGTTTGTAAATCCTCTGCTGCTTCGCCTTTGAGAGCCTCTATTAACGCCGCGACACGATGTTCGTCGTTAATTTCAATCGATTTCATCGAAATTTGAAAATGACGAGAGATGTTGTTCCGTCGAATGTTGGAGGCTTTAATTTGATTAATTGAACGGTCTGTACCACTTGTGTTGTTGATCCACTTGCCTTGACATCAATTAATTCTTTCTCGAGCCGTTTAACTTCCGTTTGAAATTTCTCTTCAACTTGTTGAACCTCTGTTTTAAATTCTGTTTGTAGAAATTTTGCAATTTCTCTATTTCACTATGAACATTTGTAGACAGTTCTAGAATTTTCTCGTCCATTTTCTTTTGACCTTTGGTAATTTCTCCCATCTGACGCTCTATAATTTGGTTTCACTGCTTAATGTCGCCCAACTGTTGCTTCATTGTTTGGTTTGACTGGTTTATTGTCTCCAACTGTCGCTAGTTTTGTTGTTGAATGTCGACCTTTTGCTTCTCCAATTTTAGCTCCATCGTTTCGTTTGACTGCTCAAATTATTGTTTTATCATTTGGTTTGACTGATCTCCTTGCTGCGCCATCTGATTTTTAATTTCTCCTAGCTGTTGCACCATCATCTGGTTCATAGCAGCCATTAACGGCGACACATCGAAATTTCCAGAAGAGACTTGTGTTGTTTCGACCAATCGCTGGGTTTCTTATGTCTTCTCTACGGTTGCCGCATCCGTTTTCACGCCAAAATCATGATGGCAAGCGTTTATCTCTTCTCTGTCCACGGCCTCACGTAGTCGCACTTATAAAGCTGCTTTAATACCGTCAGTGGACAAACTCCGTTTCGCTAGTTCCTTCTTTAACTCTGGAACTCTTAATTCGGAAAGAATCATTCTAATTTGTTTTATTATTCACAATCCCACCGCTGTCACCAATTGTTACGTTTTTGCCTTGTCAATCAAGGTTCGAACCACTGGATTGTGAATAAAACAACACTTTAATTTATCACAAACGAATTTATTTCTTGACCACAAAAATTACAACACAAGTTATTAACGATAATTCACAAAATCACTTTTTAATTCCTTTTTAATCTTCACTCTATCGTTACCAAAAACTAATGTTCTAATTCGAATTCGTTCACTCCTTATATACTCAAACCAAAATTTCTCAACATTTGATGATTATTATTATTATTACTTGAGGGCCATGTGGGCGTTAAGCCGCCTCGCACTGCGACCTAAAAGATCTTTTGTGCATCAAGCCCTACTTAATTATCCGTGCAGCCAATATTCAGGCTCTTAATGAACCTGATAATACTGCGACCGGTACGTGATACATACTATCTCTCCTAGATGTATACTGTAGCAAATACTTCTACACGCGTTACATACCATCTGGGCTCATTGCTCTCCCTCCTAGATGTAATAACATTTATTTCTACTAGAAGAGCGGTAGCATTGGGACTCAAGGACTTCGAGAGGGCAGACCTACTCCCGTATATTCCTATCCGTGCCTCGTCTACCGTTTTGATTTTACTCTTGCGAGTTTCTGGGACATACTATCTGGGCTCATTGCTCTCCCTCCTAGATGTTTACTGTTGGAAGTACTTCTACACGCGATACATACTATCTGGGCGCATTGTTCTCCCTCCTAGATATTTACTGTAGGAAATACTTCTAAACGCGTTACATACTATCTGGGCTCATTGCTCTCCCTCCTAGATATAATAACATTTACCTCTACTAGAAAAGCGGTAGCACTGGGACTCAAGAACTTCGAGAGGGCAGACCCACTCCCGTGTATTCCTTCCCGTGCCTCGTCTACCGTTTTGCTTTAACTCTTGCGAGTTGCTGGGAATAAAAATAAAGTCACCTGTAGGTCACCCAGGTTTACTACAGGAAGGCTAAATAAAACTGGAGGGTGCCTGGTATCCAGAGTCCGCATATATGAACTGATTAACCTATCAGCCATTCATCCTTTAGCATATGCTGTTCCACCTTAGATTAGGGTTTTTTGTCAAGGTTTTCTCCTTTAGCGCCGTACTTTAGCCTGTACCAAAAGGCCACATTCTGCTTAATGGATCCAGTTTCCAGTGGTGCCGCGAGGAGGCAGTACGTACACTTGCGCCTACTGGGGTGACATGTTGTACCATCACTTTCGATTCGTTTTCGATTGTGTTTTGTCTCTTGTAACAAGAACAACATTGTACGCTATTTTTTTCTTTCATTACAATTTTTCTAATGCGACCTCAGCCTCCTGTATACTTTTCCTTTACTTCACATTGAAAAATATCGCAATCAAAATTTTTTGTGATAAAGAGTGATGAATGAAAGTAGAAATCGAATGTTGTTTTATTTGAGCAAGCTGAGAAAGCTTTAGAAATAGCATAATTGAAAAAGCGAAATAGGCTACAATTTTGTTCTTGTTACAAGAGACAAAACACAATCGAAAACGAATCGAAAGTGATGGTACAACACGTCACCCCTGGAAGGTTACGAAGCCCCCTTCCAATAGACGCCAAACCACCAACATTTGATGATTGTTCCGATAAGAATAGTTTAGAAACATTTAGAACAGTTTTATCACGGAAAATTTCATAGTAGAAGTTTCCGCTATCAATTAACTTATTCTACTCTATAATAGGTGTCACCGTAACACTATTATTTATAAGGACACCAATAGACATAAAAACATTAGACCTGAGACAGTTTTTCCCATATCAAATCTTCTATTTCAAGTATAAGTAGTTGGAGAGACATGATTATATTTCTTTTATGTTTTATACTCTTTCTTTTATGTAAACCAACCATTTAGTTTTCATTCTTCAAAAACAAAATTCAAAATTATCAAATAAACAAACCAATTAAAAAGAATAATATATAATTAATTATTATTTGTGAAATCAATTAACAATTTTTACTCTAATTTTGAATTAATTAATTCGTGTAATTTCTATTATGCAACCGATGACAATAGATCATTTTAATGTGTTTTACAGACAACACGTAGAAGTATATTAGTATTTACGAACAATTATTTATCACCCTATACACTGATAGACAGGTTTTCAATATTAATAATTTTTTTAATTTATTTGAAGTTACTATTTCCGAAAGATTGTAAGAGAACTTAATCCAGTTTCGAACTGATGAGCTTATGATTTTTTGAAAAAATCCTGATGAGAGGATTGATTTTTTCAAAAAATCATAAGCTCATCAGTTCGAAACTGGATTAAGTTCTCTTACAATCTTTCGGAAATAGTAACTTCAAATAAATTAAAAAAATTATTTGTGAAAAACTATTAAAAACAATTTCAATTGTTTTCAAAATGTCATAACAATACTCGCAACAAATTACCGGGAATTTAATTTCATCGGGAAGTTTTATTCTGGTTGATATAAAATGAAAATAAAATTGTGATGCAAGTTGTAATTTATGTTAAAAAAAAGTGCACTTTTAATTTAAATTAATAATATAATTATCAAAAAAAAAACAAATTTTGTTGTTGTTGGGTGCTTAGGAATCTTACGATTTGTTTACAACTATTTTAGCCAGGTGCGCACTAAAAGTGCAATATAATGACGCGCTTTTAGAAAAGTTATTTTTAATAATAAAATTAATTTTATTAATAATAATAATAATCTAAATAATAATTATCCGTGTATTTGCAACTAAAATAAAAACATTTTTTAAACTGTAATTGTTTTATTTTAAGCCACCCACTCCGTTTCAATGATTGAATAAAATTCTAAATGTGGCCCTGGTCTATTTTACGCTATCTCTTTTTCCCACCGATTTGCTTATACTTGAGGTTTTTTATTTCTTCTCTACAGTTTTTAGCTCTATGAAAAAAGATGAGCACAAAAAATACGAAGAGCGATCGAATTCGAATGTCAATTTTCCATATAATTTAATCGTAAAAATTCTATAAGTTCATTGAAACTAATAACAAAAGATTAATTTGTTTTTAATTATAAAAATTTATTTGGGTAAGTAATCTACCTTTAATTTAAATTATTAGTATGTCTTTTGTGTAATTGAACTCAAGTAGTGTTTATTTTACGTTTTAAATGTGTCTTATTACAATTTTTTCTTACAACTTGAAAAAAATATGTTTTTTTGTTAATGTTTTATTTCACAATGTGATCATTATTTTATAATTTAATGTTGATATCGCCTACAAAATTATCAACATTATCGAAAGTTTACACATAAATTTACCGACTAAAAACACATTCTGTAGAAATATATTCAGCCGTAAACTTGATGACTGAGCATTTGCGCAATTCAGCTCAAGTTTCACATTTGTTTTTATGACCTCTACTACATAATACAAATTTGTGTTTTTGTGTAATTGGTTTCATCGATTTGATTATGATTTCTGTGGTCGCAAATCATAATGGCTTAAGGTGAGATAAGCTCTTTTACGTATTATCTCAAATTCGAAATCTCCAGATTCGATTTCATATCATTATTTTTTGTAATATTCCGTTAACTACAAACAACCGTAATAATCATTATAAAAGCAAAAATTCAAAAACTCATACGATTTTGAACGACTCTTTAACTTTAAAACAGGGTTTCGAACAGAACCCGAACCAGAATGTCGAACCCGCTCCTGTGGCCCTATTCTGGTAATTCCCGGGGAATAGGGAATATTTTGTTTTTACAGCAGTTATTCCCCAGATAAATTTTTCCAACTTTTTATTCCCCATTTCCAAAAGTGCATTCTGGCAATTGGGGAATAAATATACAGGGGAAATAAATTTAGTTGAACGTGTTCTTCATGGAATCACATTAAAATAAGTAAAGATCCGCGAACGACCCTTACAAACAATATTAATATGATTAATTATTAATATCAACTAGAGAAACACAAACATTTTCGTTAAAAAATGTATTCCCCATAAATTCTTTCATAAAATAGGTATGGAAAAATAAACGTCAAAACTGCTGTAATTGGGAATAATTTTTTCCCAATAGAATTTTTTCCCAAACACCAGAATACACTTTGGAGAAAAGGGAATAAAACTGCTACAAAATTTAAAATTTCTATTCCCCGGGAATTACCAGAATAGGGCCACTGTTCAAACATTTTTATGTCGTTTTCGATTGATCAAAAAAAAACTAAGCTCAGTGCAAAAAAAACTAAACTCGCTATAGTAAAAAGTGTTCGTGTTTAGTTTTTTTTGCACTGAGTTTAGTTTTTTTAGTCAATCGAAAGCCACATTAATAATTTTTTCGAACCCGAACCCAATATTTCGCGGGTTCGATTCAACCGAGTTCCGAGTTGACTTTGAACTAAGCGTGAAAAAGGAATTTGGCGTTTATGAATCCTTATCACGGGTCCACAAGGATTCAAAAATATTATGGAATGGTGGGAAAACCATAAAATTGAAATTCCACTTTTATACGAAGCTACGCAAGTTGTGTGGAACACCAGTGTGGAATGGGCATTTTCGGCCGTAAAGTTTAGTTTAGCACCACAAAGGGTACACCTTAGAGAAGAATCATTAAGAGTTATCCTATTCGTCAAATTAAACGAAATTTTTTTAATGAAATACTTGTGAAGTCTTATTTTTTTTTAATCCGAACCCAATTATTTTCTTGCTTTGAACCTGAACCCGAACCCGAACCCAAAATTGTGTGGGATCGAAACCCTGCTTTAAAAACGTTTTCCTGAAAAATACGAATTTGTCACTTAAGCCATTATGATTTGTGATCACTTTTGTTAAATAAATGTGGAAATTTGGAGATGAAACTTGTCGACAGTAAATTATTTGCTAATTTCTCTATAGAAAAACGAGACGGAGAGATTCTGATCAAATGACAAATCACAATTTTTTGTGACTGTACTAAAATTTTAACTGCTATAAAATGACAATATATGTATGAGTTATGTTTGCCACTTTTTTTTCTTGTGAAATTTTGAAAAGTCATCAGCAGAATCACATTTTAGAACTCACAGTCACAACTATATGTATATTGTCATTTTATAGCAGTTAAAATTTTAGTTCAGTCACAAAAAATTGACATTTGTCACTTGATCAGTATCTAGGCGTAGGGGGCTGTTCACAAATTACGTAACGCAATTTTTCCAGTTTTTTAACCCCCTCCCTCCCTCTCGTAACAGATCGTAACAAATTGCGAGGAACCCCCCTCCCCAAAAGAATAACGTAACAAAAGTTAAAACAATTTTTAAATATTTTTTAAATAAATTTTTTATTCAAATAAAAAAAAAAAAATCATTATATGTAACTTTAAAATAATAAAGGAAAATAATAAATAACTACCCGATTTTCCAGATGAAAGCGAAAATGTAGGGATCAGACTAAACATTGGCCAAGATTTAAGTCCTAGAGATGCTTTTGATAACTTATTTAGTAAAGAAATAATTGAAAATGTTTATTTTTTGCTTTAAGTACGCAGTAGAAGTTATCTCGAGAACAGTAAAGTTTATTTAATCACTAGACCTAGTGTGTACTGTGAAAAGAAAATTCAGTTATAGTTAATTATTATGATGCTTCATTGAATGGATCTCTTTAGGTTAATTTCAAATTAATGAAAATTTAATATCCAGAAAAATTATGTAATTTTTTGGTAAAAAAGAAGAAATTGTTTGGTTACGTAACATTTTGAAAAACACCCCCGCTCCCCATCGTAACAAATCATAACGAAATGTTCAATACCCCCCCCCCCCCCTAAGGCCGTTACGTAATTTGTGAACAGCCCCTAGGGGTGTGATGTTGTAACCATCACATTTTTCGCTTCGATGTATTTTCGATAGAATAACTGTACTCCTTTGTTAAAAATATAAAATTTTAAAACAATTTTGTTCTAAAATTCCGTTATTCTATCGAAAATGCATCGAAGCGAAAAACGTGGCGGTTACAACATCTCACGATAACCTTTTTACATCAGGTTTTCCTATTTTGTACCCACACATTCAAAAAGCATACTTAAAATACTTTTCCCCAAGATAAAAAATTGGGGTAAACTTTTGACAGAAATTTTACTTGAATATTTACATCTTATGGCATGGGGCTCGTTCTCTTAGTCGTATCGTTTGTCACGCCAAATAACAGTCAAGTTTTCGTATTCCTTTTATAAACTGGGTTGCTGCTATGAAAAACATCATATTGCATTGACTTTTTACGATTGAAGTCATTTCAAATAACTTTCCTTGTCATGATTATACATATTTTCATGTGAGTAGTAGAACAGAAGGGACCGTATTATTAAAGGACCGTAGTATTGAAGGCCAAACCGTCAACAAACAGTATTATTTGATTGTTATGCGTTGTCTGCGTGAAGTTATTCGCAAGAAAATGCCAAAATCATGGGCAGACAATTCTTGGTATTTGCACCACGATAATGCACCTTCTCACACTGCACTCGTTCTTCGTGACTTTTTCGCCAAAAATTCAATCCATATCATTCCACAACCAGCGTATTCGCCTGATTTAGCACCGTATAACTTTTGGCTGTTCCTGAAACTTAAAAGGCCACTGCGGAGAAATCGTTTTGAGACGATGGAAGGGTTAAAACGTGAATCTGTACGCGCTCTGAAGGCCATCCCGGAAGACGACTTTAATTTTTGTTTCGAAGACTGGAAAATACCTGGCATAAGTGCCAACTGCCATATTGGGTCGGGAGAGGATTACTTTGAAGGCGGCGAAATAGATTTGGAAGAATAAATTAATATTGATATTTCTAAAGATTTCGATAATGTAGATACAAATATTTTATTAAATACCTTTAACAATTTTAATTTCCCTAGTAATATTATACATTGGATTTCTCAATTTCTCACATTTAGAAACAGGTCTCTATCCATGATACTAACAAAGACATCCACAAGACTCTCACCCAGTTTAATGGAGGGGTAAATCCTGAAACAATGATCAACATATTTAAAGCAATTGTTAAATCAAAACTTGAATATATGTATATGCATTTTCACAGATAATAAATACAAAAAAGACTTTAAAATCTGAACTTGTTTAGCTTTTCTAAGAACTACCCCGATCCCGGCCATTTTATCAGAATCCTTAGAGACATCTTCAGATCTGGACATCATTACAAAATCGTTACTCTCCATTATTAAAAATCTACATAATAATTCTCAAAATTGGTAATGACATTAAACTTAAGAGATCTCTTCCTAAACTAAATGAACTAAATGACTTATACAATAATTACTCTTTTCTTTCCAAAATAAAACTTTTTCACATTAAACTAACTTCTCCCAATAATTTTAACATAACAAAGTATATTGAAGCAATTACAAAAAAAAATGTTATCAACCATTCTGAACAGTTTACGTTATCTATGGCTGAAATCAATAACTATGCTAGAATTTTCACAGACGATTCCATAATTAATATTATTATTATTATTGTTGAAGAGCCATGTGGGCGTTCAGCCACCTCGCACTGCGACCTAAAAGATCTATTGTACTTGGACCCTGCTTAGTTATCCATCCAGTCAACGCGATACATACTATCTGGACTCCTAGATGTTTATTATAGAATTTACTTCTGCTAGAAAGACGGTAGCATTGGGACCCAAGGACTTCGAGAAGGCGATTCCACCCCCGTATATTCTTACCCTGCCCCGTCTACCGTTTTGATTTAACTCTTCCGAGTTGCTGGGAATGGAAAGTCGCCTGTAGGTCACCCAGGTTTACTACAGGAAGGCTAAATGAGGGTGCCTGGTATCCAGAGTCCGCATATTTGGACTGATTAACCTATCAGCCATTTATCCATCGGCATATGCTGTTTCACCTTAGATTAGGATTTTTTGTCAAGGATTTCTCCTTTAGCGCCGTACTTTAGCCTGTCACAAAAGGCCACATTCTGCCTAATGGTTACAGTTACTGGTGGTTGCCGCGAGGAGGCGGTAGGTACACTTGCGCCTATTGGAAGGTTACGGAGCTGGTAGATTAATACCAACTTTTGTCCTCCCCTCCAATAGATGCTGAACCACCAACCCTAGAAATAACATCTTTATTTCTTCTAATGGCTAATTTTTCTTTTGGAAGATTTAAAGTTCTTACAGTCAATAATAGTTGTCAATTAGTCAACTATCACAGATAGTTAAGCTAAAAAAAAAAAAGCAATTTTTTCTCCCACTCATAGTTTGGATATTGAACCAACTTTTTCAGACTCAATTAAAAATATCTCTAGAAGCATGGACATCAAATGTAAAAATATAAATTCATTTCGGGTCTAGAATTCACACCAAATTGCGAGATTTGCGACACTGTTGAAGATGATGACCATATCATTACTGATTGCATCAAATAAGGAATAATTTTCCTCTTCTGTACAGAGTACAGTAAATCTTTACTAAATATGTATACTAAAAGATCAGAGAATGGAGGAATTTAAAATTTTATTTGATTTTATGGATAAGATACTTGCGGATTCAAACCACAGCAATAAAGCGAAAAGTAAACCACAATTAAGCAACCGAAACGTAGCCAAAAGAAATGCTTTTGCTAAAATTAGTAAATTATAATTATTGGCATTTTATAATTTAATTAGGGGAAAAAGCCCGTGATACGGGCACAAACAATAACAGAAAGAGAACAAAATGATATTGCAACATGACATTTATTTTGCAAAAAATTCTTTATACAGAACATTTTTGGTAAAAACTGCATTTGATCCTGCTAATAAGTCCCTTTGATAGGGGCCATTTAAAATTTTAACTTTTGCATCCGTGGATTTTCGGACTTTTGATAATGCTACGTATAATTAACCATAGCCAAACACAGGTTCCGGTAAGAATAAACCCACTTTTTCTAATGTCTGGCCCTGAGACTTATTGATTGTCATTGCAAATGTCAATTTAATTGGAAATTATCTTTGTCGTAAAATAAACGGTAAGTCTGATTTGATCGGGGCTAGGTCAATTCTAGGAATGAATACAGTTTCCTTTTCTGCACTTCCCGTTAAAACGTCGGCAATTATCAGATTTGGTTTCAGTACGAAGCGGCATCTCAGATGGCGTTAAATCATTTAAAAATTTTGTCGGGTAGTTCTGAATCTCTTCTTCATTTGCATCATCAATCGAGTCAATGCTATAATACGTGACGGGGCTTTCCGCAAAACGTGTCAACACTTCCTCGTTGATCAAGTCCACTGCATTTTTTGGATATAAAATTGCTATTTTTGAAAATGTTTCGGCATCAACTGGCGACAGCGTTTCACCAAAGATTTCGGTTATTATGGAGGCTTTGCAAGTAAAGTTGCTCGGAATTTCAATTAAGTCGACGGTAAGACCATGATTGTTGGTTAAAGTTCCATCGCTTAATTTAAGTAACCAATTACTGTATTATGGGTTCACTGAACGTACGTTATTCTGGAGCCTGGGAACAATAAACTTTTCCCAAAGACCATCACATTTTAAGCTACATAGCATCAACAATTGCAGGCTGACTACCATGTACAACTACAGGTAAAGTTTATCTAAAATCCCCACTAAGTAGCATTGTTAAATGGTTTCTGGTTTTTCATTATTTCTTTACAAAGCTTATCGACAGCATTCATAGCAACACTAGGGCCCGATTGTATGAACGCGGATAGACGATATAACCTCGGATTTATCGTCGTTTGCATTGTATGAACAAGAAAATAAATTCATGGATAGAGTTATATCCTTTGTTTCTATCTTCTCTTTTATAGAACAGAGGATACAAAATATTGTTTTTTTTTTTTTTTGACATTTTAAAATGTTCACAGTTTGTTATCGTGTTATAGTGACGATAACATTGATTAATTAATAATTATACTAAAGAGATAAGATGGAGTCAAATAATAATCCACCGATTAAACGTATGAAAAAGGAAAAATATGAAAATTTATTTTCAATTACATAAACGTCAAAAAAAAAAAATGTTACCATTCAAATAAAAACTGCTCTAAAACTGCAATAAAACAGAGGATAGAAAAATATTTTAAATTGTTCATACAATAGGAAAAAAATAAAATTCTCGGATAAAGATATATCTGTACTCTCGGATTTTATTTTTTCTATCCTCGTTCATACAATCGGGCCTAGGTGCCATTGTAGCTTTATCACAATATAATTTTGCCTTTCTAATTAATTCTGCGTCAATAGATGTCATTCGCATAGAGGACGTTGAGGTTTCTACGATTAGCACAGGTAGCTTAAATTAGGAGTGATAAGTTCTGCCTCCGTTAAATAAATTGGCAGCTATGCCTGTAGAAGCAACGGTAAGCACAACGATTGATTTTCCGCGAATCGTGTTAAGCAGTGTTTTGTCCAGATACGTTTTACTGGAGCCTCCTGGACCATCTATGAAAAATAATCGGTGTGAAAGATCATTATGATTTACAGCTGTCATTTCTGTTGTTGATTTAATGTGCATTGCATATAGCATCTCCGATTTCTTTCTGGATACGTGCATCGTAATATTGTACCGGCTCTCCTAAATTAGTACAGGGAGTTGGTGGTCCAAAGTCAGTATATTGTTTGCCATGTACTGATAATCTTGCTATTTTCGTTATTATTCTGCCAATAAAATCCTATTTGGGTGAACAACACAGAATAATAAAATTAAAATAAAATGCAATATTGCATACCTACATTTTCTTGGACGAATAGGCTTCTACTTTTCTCAATTTCCCATTTAAAAAACTAATGTAAATTTGATCATTTTGAAATAAATATTTATGAACTAAAATTCACTCGAATTAAATATATTATTCGATAATTTGCATCGTAAATGTGTTTAGAATGGATGATTGAAAATTCGTAGAAGGAAATGTCTCTACATTTTCAGGTAGGATCAAAAATGAAAACCGCCATTATTTATCAATCACTTATACAATCAAACAATAAAATTTAAAAAAAATTTAAAATCGGATTTAAAAAAAGACTTTAAGCAAAACCAATACTTGTACAACAAGCCTGATTCCGTAATGAGGTATAGTGAAAATAATATCTCAGCGAAACTCATTTTTTCATCGTTGTGCGCAGCCAACAGTGAAGTAGTTAAAATAAATTAAAAATTCAGAGAAGGGTCGCCTGAATAATAGTTTTAAAAACAAAAAAAAATTATAAATAAAGATATGTGAAATTTGATTCCATTTCATAATCTAATTTATATTGGAAAATATTAAAAATTTTCATTATTTTATAGGTAAATTCTAAAATAATATGTGAAATTAAAAAATATAAAAAATACACTGCGCCAATTAAAAAACGGAACAGAAATTTTCTTCGAAAAAATACCCAGAGTTGAACGCTTGTATCTTGGTGAAATAATACCTTTCATAAAAAAATTTTTGTTTCTAGTTGAAGGAAATTTTGTTTTCTTTTCGATACAGGAAACCGTTTTATTTCATTTTGTTTTTTGATGACTTTTTTGAGTAAAACAAAAGATGTCTAAAAAAAAAAAAAATTTGCTGCTGTTTGAAACTGTAAACGAACTTGCTCGATTTTTCTTTCAAAAATCCAAATAGGCCATTTTATAGAGAATTTAGAAACCTTGCAAAATGATCCTAGGAAAATTTCTGTGCGGCCACTCCTTGTCGAGTTATTGAAGTTTTAGAGAAAATGTATCAAAAAGCGTAGAGGTAAATTTTTTGTATCTTGTAAACTTAGCACTCTACGATAAAATTTTAAGTCACTTTAACACTAAAACTTAAACACACTAAAACTTCAATAACTCGACAAGGAGTGGCCGCACAGAAATTTTCCTAGGATCATTTTGCAAGGTTTCTAAATTCTCTATAAAATGGCCGATTTGGATTTTTGAAAGAAAAATCGAGCAAGTTCGTTTACAGTTTCAAACAGCAGCAAGTTTTTTTTTTTTTTTAGACATCTTTTGTTTTACTCAAAAAAGTCATCAAAAAACAAAATGAAATAAAACGGTTTCCTGTATCGAAAAGAAAACAAAATTTCCTTCAACTAGAAACAAAAATTTTTTTTTTAAAGGTGTAATTTCACCAAGATACAAGCGTTCAACTCTGGGTATTTTTTCGAAGAAAATTTCTGTTCCGTTTTTTAATTGGCGCAGTGTATTAACAACACCACTGGGTATGTAACGTTATACCCATTTAAGGTACGAACTGGGCATATTTAGAAAAAAATGTCAGTTTTCATGTTAAAGCAAAACAATAAAAAAACTCGATTTTAAATTTCAATTTGTTCGAGGTAAGCTAATGAAATTAAAATTATCTTAAATGTTATCAAAAGTTCTAGTGCTAGTGTATTATCTAAATTAAAATTACATTAATTATTGTGAATAAATTTGAGGAAAAACATAATTCAAAATAGATAAATTCTAACCTCAAAATGTAAACAATTTAGCCTAAATACATCGCTGTGTTTACGCCATTTGTTTTGATGCGCGAGAGCTGTCAGAATTTCGCTGAGATATTATTTTCACTATACATAGATACCTTCTAACATTAAATCGCTTATACTTGGAAGTATTGGTGGGAAACTTCGTATGTTTTGGTTTGGCTACAATTTATATAGTGTATCCGATCACCACTACTTTCATGTATAAGCGAAAAATAAATTATGACAGTCTGGCTTAAATACATTAATGTTAGTTTTGCTTTAAGCATAAGCTCTTTTGTGAAGTTATATGAACATGACGTTTACATGAAAATGACGTTTACATGAAAATGACGTTTTCAAATGCATAGAGCATTAAAATTTATAATTTTTAATTAATAGGTTATAAATTCGTATCTATTGCAAATACAAAATTAAATTAACAACAATATTTTTCATTTATTTTGGCTACGCATTTAACAAAACATCGGTAAAACGTGCTTTGTTTGTTTATATATAGCAGGCTCTGATAAAATCGAAAAAAAAAAAATTATAAATGCGAAAGAGGGAAAACACTAAAACAGTACACATTTTTACACTGCTTTATGCTGGAAACACATGTGCAGAATTTCTGCATGCAGTGATGCACTCAGATATGCATTCAAAACACACGTTTATTTAATTCGTATTTAATTTTTATATACCATTTTTTTGTATGAATGATGTCTTATTTTGTCAAAAATTAATTAACGGTCATCCTCCATTTTGGCACTTTTAACACAAAACATATTTTCTGTCAACAAATTAAAAAAATTGATTGGAAAACATAAAAACCCAAGTATAACAAAGCTGAAAACATGAATTTTTTTTCAGCATATTGGTACAAAAAATCGGAAAATGATGAAATTGGGTTGGGTTTCCAAATTCCAACTTTTAACACAGCAAAGATGCTGGCGTTGGTGTGTACTTTTTTATTTTGTGTTTACAAATTTTACAACTTTAGTTTTGTGTGAGACGCCATTATGAATGGTTGTGTTTTGTTTTTACTTTAACTTAAATTTTATTTTTTGTGTTGTGCGATTATTTTTGGGTTTGTAGAATTTTTATTTTTGTGTGTACGAATTAATAATAATAATAAAATTGATTTTAATTTATAGATGAACGCGAATTGGATTATTTTGTTCGTTTCGTTTCGTTTTTTGTTCTATGATTTAATTTAAAAAATTGTAAATAAAAATAAAAAAAATATTGTGTTAATAAAATTTTAAAATAAAAAAAAAAATTGTTTTTATTTAAGTAGCCATGTTTGATTGTTTGTATGGATGTATGTAAAAGCGAAATTTCCCCGCCAAATTTTATATTGTAAGCCCCGCCCATTTTTGTGCGACATAACCTCACTTTTTTTGTCATCATTTTCCGATTTTTGTGGCCAACTTTCATAGTAAATCTTAGAATAAGTCGGACATTATTTCGGAAAAAAATCGGTGATGAAATCAGCAAAGTGTCAGAAAAATCCAAAAATTGTCGGATATAAAAATACTTGGGAAGTATACAAATTGTACTAGATTTGTTTTCTTTTACGTAATGTAGCCTACTGATTCGCAGCAAAATTAGAAATAGAGACAACTTGCAGAATTCTGCGAGGCAAGCAGAATGCATGTATTTCATTCCATATAAACTAGTGTTTTCTAATTTCGATGCTTGCAGAACTCTGCACATCTGTTTCCACCATTACACTGGCATTTTATTATAGTAGAAGATAATTTGGAGGGATGAGACATGAGAGTAAATCCAACGAGGTTGGAGGTGATGAGAGACCATTACGTAGGATGATCTCCAAACCAAAACAAAGGATGCCAAAAAAAAACAATAGATCATATCAATGCATCAGTAATGGTTTGGAGATGCTTCACTTCTCGGGGTGTTGGCCTATCTTCAAAACCGATGGAATTATGGATGTCCTTAAATATATCGAAATTCTCGATCCTTTAGATGAGTTTACGGTCTTCCGCTACGGTGGCGTTATCAGCACCCCAAATATAATCTGAAAGTATGAATGGCGTATAACGGTAAAGGACCGAAAAAAAAGAACCGAGAATCTATGGGGAAATGTTAAATGAGAAACTCCGCTAAGAAAACCGACAAACAGAGAATATTTATGGGCCCAAATTCAGGAGGCTTGGAAGAATTTACCGCCAGCTCAAAATGCCTCTCTTACATCCTGTATAGACAGGAGATGAAGTATGGTCTTGAAGTAAAAGGGTTTCGCAACCAAATATTGAATTTTTCTAAATTATTTTTTTTGTCTAAATTAATTATTTATGTGGCTAGTGTTTTTTTTTTTTTTTTTTAAGAGAATGGTACTGTCAAACTGAATCAACTCCTCTTTATAGGGGGTTAGTAAATCGTTAATGTGAAATGGGATAATCGAGACTTTCGTTCGGCCATTGAGTTACAGCAGGGTTAAATTTCTTTTAATAACAGTTCAATGTAAGATAAAAAGGCTGATAATTCAATGCATTATTTTCCGCAAGATTGCTCCTTCAAGAGAAATAATACTGATTTGAAGTGTCTTATTAGTAACAGTTTCGTGTGAATATTATGATTCCAGCATTATAAATAAAAGTACTTTTGCATTGTAATTTTTAATGTGTAATTACAACACAAGAAGTAACTAAAAATTCTTCTTTTCTTCCCTAGACAATCCAGATGAAATAAAATTGATTTAAACATAAAAAATGAACTCGGACACTGAACGAGAAGCCTGGTTTTGTGAGGCACAATTTGTAAATAGTAAAAGGAACTGCAGAGGAGTCTGGTCGAGCAAAAAAAAATATCATCTTCGTAAGTTGCCAAATGAAGCTATTCGGAAAGCTGATCTCAAGGTTAGAATTGTTAAACTAATGAATGCGATCCGGTCACCTAAAGAAATTATGCTACAGTTAGAATCTGAAGGATATAAGGTGAAACATCGCGAGAAGCTAATTCGAAGTTATTACGCTTACGCTGAAAGAAGAGTCAATAAATGGACATTTGAAAATGTTTTTGATGGAATCGACGATGTCAAAATTTATTTAAAAAGACAAAAAATATGGAGTTTAAAATTCCAGAATCGTTCGTATTTTGGTATGATCTATCACTATCGGTGCCAATTGGTACCAAAAGTGGGACCACAGTGTGCAGCAAGAAAATATTTCATCTTTAATAACTGCACGAAAGAAGTTAAACTATACCAAAATGATTGTCTGCATACACATAAGGAAATCATGAATTTAGATAGTGAAAAAAAAACTGATTGGTTGCTAAAACATTTTTACAAGGGTGATCGGAACGCTTTAATGGAACACGATTTTAGAGTTTTGGAAGCCGTTTCCCTTCAAAATTGTCTCGTTGATAGTGGAACGAATACTGAATGGTTGGTAAAACAGTTTTACAAAGGTGATTGGAACGCTTTAATGGAAAAACGTTATAGAGTTTTGGAATCCGTTTCTCTTCAAAATTGTCTTGTTGGTTCTCAAACATCAAATCAAATTAAAAAGTTTGGGGAAAATGTATACCAAGGAAAACAGGAAAACAAGAAAACACAAAATGTTTTTAAACCTCGACCATTTTTTGCATCAGATTGGGAATTCGAGTATAAATTTCCTAATGAGCAAATGGCACTCGATTATTTAGCAAAAGATGACATCTGGAAATTCAATCATACAGATAATGACGCTAACAGCGAGGGTTATAAAGTACATTATCGTTGCAATCACTTGAATAAAACGGGGCTTCAATGTGCAGCTGGTAAATATTTATTGTATACCATCGATGGTGATGAAGTTTCCGTGTACAAAACTCGTATACACACCCATGAAACAGTTTCAGCCAAATACAATCGAACATACCAAAGGAAATCTGCAATTTCTCATATTAGTAATGACTGCCAAGCAGCTCCAGTGACACTTATCACTGGAGAAGATCCGACTCAGAATATTCCCAATTTTAATCTATGTGATCAATTTAATTATACAGCTCCTAAGAGACGAGTTACTCAGGTCCAGCAAACCTATACACCTACCAGGTGTAGCAAACCTGCTACAATTAATGATGGAAGTACTATCTATGAAGCTAAAGTAAATAGGTTTATAAATGGCTGCTCTAACTCTCATATCAGTAATGACACTAATGACTGCCAAGCAGCTCCAGTGAAACTTATCACTAGTGAATATCCGACTCAGTATATTCCAAATTTTAGTCACTGTGATCAATTTAACTATACAGCTCCTAAGAGACGAGTAACTCAGGTCCAGCAAACCTTTTCACCTACCAGGTGTAGTAAACCTGCTACAATTAATCATGGAAGTACTATCAATGAAGCTAATGTAAATAGGTTTATAAATGGCTGCTCTGACTCTCATTTCAGTAATGACTGCCATTCAGCTCCAGTGAAAATAATCAGTGGGGAAGATCTGACTCAGTATATTCCCAATTTTAGTCACTATAATTATGCAGATCCTAAGAGAAAAGTTACTCAGGTCGCAGCTGTATTATCCGAAAACAATACAAATTGGTTATGTGAAAAATCGTTTGCCTCTTTTGAAGAAGCTCAAACATATATTAGAAAACAAACGGAATGGAAGAATATTAAAACGGTTACAATTAAAAATCAACGTAAAATATTCTACCGCTGTAGAATGGTTGAAAAGTTTGGACCGCAGTGTGATGCCCGTGTTTATCTGTTACACTGTAAAGAAAATAATGGAAATTATGATTTTTTTCCAATTACGTCGCAGCATACGCACAATCAAATAAAAAAAATGTATAAAGCCCTACCGAGCGGAAAAACAATTTCAGAACCTGAGCCGGAAAGAGCATTAAGAATATCAAAATATTATACAAAGGTATCAAGAATAACAACATATTCCAGAATCAACCAATCTGCAGAGACGGAAGTCCATAATAAAAACGAATCCACAATGAATAATTTTGTTTTTAATAAAAGTCGTTTAATTTTATCGGATTCCAATCCAAAATCTAATATCATTGCCAAAGAAGAGCTAACTATTGATGGTGAACCTGTGGTAACTCCTCAAAATGATGATGACAGAGCTGATGAGCAAATAATCACTCAAAAAGATCGTGTTGAAGAGGAATTGATAGAAAATAAAGCCGATGCAAGTGCACCAGCGATAGATGAAATTGTTAATCCAGAAGAAAATCAACCCGAACCAGCCAGCGATACGGAGGAATCTATACTTGAATCATCCATTACTCCCATCTTGAATGACGTGGCATTTGAGAAATACGCAAACAAGACAGAAGCCTTTAATAAACTGGGGCAAGAAGCAGATCGTTGGGTTTCTACGTACCCTATGCCAGTTGGGAATGGTTACCGCATGTATTTTCGTTGTTGTAACTACAGTCCAGAAGTGGGAAGATGTACTTGTCGAGTTTTCCTCTTAGGAAGAAATGATTCTGACGAAGTGCTTTATTACCTTTCTAGTCCACACAATCATGAATTTTGGTTGTTTGAAAAAGAATTTAAAACCCACCTTGAGGCTGACAATTATTTAAAGGAACAAGAAATTTGGACGCTCAATGCAACAAGGAGATCGAAAAGGTCTAATGAATTTTACCGATGTAATTTACCAACAAAATCAGGTGAACCATGTTGTGCTGCCAAATTTATTTCCTACAATTCTAAAATAAAAGCCTTTTCTCTATATAAAAATGGAGAAACCCACACGCACAATCCATTAACAAACGCTTCTCGGGCTAACGAAATATCCGAAGCTTTAGATGATGCCACCAAGGTCAAGATAAAGGAACTGGTTATGGCCGGCCATAGCCTAAACAAAATTTTTGCTGAGTTAGGCGAAGTTCTACTTCCACTTAAAAAGTCTAATCTTTATTATTATATTACGAAGTTACGGCGAAAATTACCCAGGAAAATAACTAGTGCACCACCATTTATTAAAGCAATCGAAACTTGGTTGTCGAAAATTACCGCAATTCCCAGGGATGACCATGAACCCTACTGTGTTAGTTTTGATGTAGTACATTCAAACGAATCCTTTCGATGTTTCTTTTCGACAAAGCGTTTGCTGAAGAATGCAGTGGATTCAAATTTGGTACACCTCGATTCGAAAAGTAAATTGCATTGGCAAGATAATCCGGTCACTATTATTGGTACAACGGATTTAGATCAAAAGTTTCATTTATTCGGCATTGCTATTTGTACCAATAAGAAAGAAGGTGATTATGAATTTATATTTAAAACGATACAGAAGGGAGTGCAGGAATGCTTCAAGAAAAAATTTCAACCAGAATGTCTAGTTACCGATTGTAACGAAGCTGTGCATAACGCTTTTATTAGAAGTTTTGGAATTTCGAGTGAAATTGGAATTTGCTCGAAGGTGGCATTATCTAAAATTATAGTTAAATTGTTAACTTGTTTGGAATCAGATCTGTTGAAAAATCAAATCCAAGAAGATATTCTAAAAATGCAGAAACTATCATCCCCCAGTTTATTCTTCAAAGCGGTCGATTTATTCTTCCAGAAATGGAAATCTCAAGCTGACGCAAATCTGGACGCATTTTTAAAATATTTTGAAATGAACTGGGTCTATCGAAATCAAAATTGGTTTCAAGGATTTCGACAATTTACACCCCATACAAACAAAGCCATTTGGACTGAATATGATTTGCTCAGAAATAGTTTCCCGTTTATAATAAATCCTAAGCCAGTAGAAACATTTCGTTATCTTATTCGAAATGAAATGGAACGGTTGTCACGTCGGTATACAAGACATGATTTCCAGTTTGCTCGTGAAACAACTGTTTCAAAATCTGTTTACGATAAAGCCAACGATTGGGCTACATTTAAAAAGCAGTTTGAAATCCAAAATTACGACACTGAAATCCATTATTACATCTCTTCGAGGGGCGATACTTTGATAAGCAAGGAACAATTACGAAAATATCGATCATGTGATGAGCATCATACGTTTGACGAATTTTTGGATATCCATTTTAGTTTTTGGTGTGTGCGGCAATTAAAAAGTAACGATAAACTTCTGTGTAACTGTCCATATTTTTTGGAAAATTTTGTGTGTGAGCACTCTGTTGGAATAGCAAAGGTAATGAACATAAAAAAATTTCCACCAAAAATAAGTTTATTAGGGTAAGGTAATCTAAGGAAACTGATTGAGAAAATTTTATAAATTTGTATCTATGTACGTCGTAAAATGAATTGCTTTTTATTGAAATTTCAATAAATCTTTCGTATTTATTCTTTACAATTTTAGTTTTATTCGTTCTTTACTAGTTTTTTTGCAAAAATGCCCGACCCAATGGATTTTGATGATGTAAAATATTATATGTATGTTCTTTTCAGATTGGTTTAAGTAAAATGCCCGGTACGCTGCTGAAGTGAAATGAAATTTGTCATACAAGTCCGGTACGCTGTGGAACGCGGAAGTGAAATAAAATTCTGTGCGAAACAAAGGAAGACTAAAATAGATCATCACCCGAATTCCGGTTCAATGATAAATGAAAATGAAAAATTACTTTTTTATTCCGCGTGCCATAAATAAAAGTGCAACCGACTTAGTTGAAATAAAAGTGTAAGGAAGTTGGTTGCTTAAAATAAAACAACTAATGTTTAAAAAATAATTTCATTTTAGTTGCAAATTAACATATAATTATTTTTAAATTCAACATTTTTAATAAAATTAATTTTATTATTAAAAATAACTTTTCTAAAAACGTATCATTATTTTACACTTTTAGCACTGATATTAGTTTTTTCAGTGCAAAAAAATGTCATTCTAAATTTCAAAACGTATTATTTTGTGATGGCACCGACAAAGCGAGATATATATATATATATGCTTCTTTTTTTCGCATTCTTCAAAAAAATACAAAACAAAAAATAACAAAATAGTAGTAAAAAAAAAATTCATGAATGAAACACAAAAAAGGTCATTAGTTTGGTAATTTTGTTTGTATATTTTTGTATATTTTCGAGTATGTATGATGCACGTGCAGACGATCAGTGATCATAATATATATATACCAGTATACCTATTGTATTAAATACATTCATACACATACATATTTTATATTTGAAATCTTCTTTAAACTAAACCAAATTTTGGAATAATATTTGGAATAATCCAGTTTGGTAATTTTGTTTGTTTTGTATATTTTTGTATATTTTCGAGTATGTATGTATGATGCACGTGCAATAATATACTCCGATGTTTCATTTTCGATCTGTTGTAATTTTCTGACATGCGCAATATATTACCTTGCATAAACTGTGAGTGATCATAATCTATATACCTATTGTATTATATATATATATATATATATATATATATTTATATTATACACATACATATTTTATATTTTGAAATCTTCTTTAAAACTAAACCAAATTTTGGAATAATATAGCTGAAAATGAGTTTGTGATGAATTTTTTTTTTTTTAAGGTCATTCACCGTTTTGATTTGGATGTTATTTACCTTGCTTTTGAAATGCTTTCTGATGCGTTTTCCTAGGTGCAAGAAAGAAATACAATAATAAAATGGATAATAAGTTTGATTAAAATTTGAATTGCTAACAATTTGACTACATAGGCATATCATTTTTAAGGACGTCCCGCAAAACATTCTTTGTTTCTTTGCTAATTGAAGAAATGAAAAGTTAGAATAATTATTTTCAGTTTTCTATTATGAATGTGTTTTTTCCGACTTGAGGAGAACATGACAATCATTTATCATAATAAACTTCATTTGTTCCTGGTGAATAAGTTTAATGGGATACCATCTACGCAAGAATTAAAAGGGCGTAAATCGACTTATGCCGTAATCGGCTCTTGCTCATTTTCAATCTAATTTTCTGTTAGTACGTTTTCATTCCAATTTTTAGGTAATATAAAGACAAGAAGATATCTTACTTTCTTCAATATTACCTTAGAAATTGGCATAAAAAAAATAAATGAATTGGTAATAAAAAAAATTTTAAATCCGATTTCCTTGGCGTAATTTTGCAATTTGGAACAATACAGGTGACGTGTTGTTTCCTAGTATCCAACTGCCGTTTTCGTTCTAATTTTTTTTAAGAAAATGAATAATACACTCAAGTTTTTTAAAAATATTTTTGAAAGATCCGGAGGATTATTTGTGAATTTGATTCAAACGCATTCGAATCTTCAAAGTTCATATCTGAATTGAATCAAATTCGTTTGTTTCTTATTTAAATCAAATTCGAATTTTATATTTCGTAACTACATTTGCCTCACCCAAAAGATCCCGCTCTTTCACCCCATTTACCACGTAATGATGGAGAGGAATTAAGTACTCATCTACAAATTATTTACAGTTACCTGAAGTAACTAGTTCGTTTTCCCTCTTCTCTCCATCATTATAGAAACGTTCTATTCTATCGGTCAAGGTATTATTATTATCATACACATACACATCCATTTTCCCCACTACTCGTCAGGGCGAGTAATACAATTTAGTTATTAATAAGAAAAATTTCGTGTGTCAAAGGCACTTTTTGAAGGAAAATGTTACATGTACAAATCGTTTAACGAAAAATGCTGTGCCAATTCTACATATAGTTCAAAGGTCTAATATTGATGAAGAACATTTCTCATCTAATAATTTGAATAACTTCGATCTGGAACAGGACATTCCATCATTGGTTCAATCACAATCGCTAGTTTTGGAAACAATCGGTACCCAAGCTGACCAAACTGACGAAGAAATACAATTTTTGAAATTTATTGATAAAATCAACTGTCTCCACTGTGAGACGCCGAAAGAAAATTCATATATTTGCCTGAAATGTGCTAAAAGTGGAAGAGCAATTCAATTATATAAGAAGAAATTGAAAAAAAGTCAACGAGACTATAATTTATTGAAAGCCTCCTACAAGATTCTCAAGCTTTGCTTAAGTAGAATGAAACTTAAACATAATAAATTTAAAAAAATTGATGATCACATTGATAATTGAAAAGTAAATGAAACCACGAAAAGTGTTTGTAAACGTCTTGTAAAAGAAGATTTTGACTATAATGAGAGCGACAAAATATTTGCTCAGTCATTATTTTATAAATCGGCTTCAACGTACAAGTATTTGAGGGACCAATTGAATTTAAAATTACCATCTACCTCATCTATATATAAATGGTCTCCCATTAAATTTATTAAACCAGGAACAAATGAAGTTTTGTTAACTCAACTAGAGAAAGTATTCCAAAATATGGCAACAAAATCAAAAACTTGTGTATTATCTTTCGACGAAATGTGCATAAATAAAGACCTAACCATAAATATATGTATTTTTAGCCCGTGTTGAAGGGTTTTGTGACGATGGCCGTGAAAGAAAAAACGAATTGGCAACGTCAGTTTTGTTTTTTATGCTGCGCGGACTGGTGGATGACTGGAAATATGTTCTCAGCTATATTTTAATTAACAAATCTGCTGATCCTTTTTATTTATCAAATTTAATAAAAGAAAATATAAAGATTTGCAACGATATGTTGAAATTACATGTTGTTTTGGTAACCTGCGATCAAGCAGCTACTAACATCGCTACCTACAAAACACTTGGAGTGACTCTAGAAGCACCATATTTTTTTGTTAACGATACACAAATTCTGGCGCAGTTCGATCCTCCGCATCTAATTAAATCGGTTAGAAACGCCATTTTAAAAAATAAATTTCAACATTTGGATTTTGGAGTGGCCGATGTTAATGTTATTCGAAAAATATTCGAATTTGACACAAAACAAAATGTTAAACTGATGCCAAAACTTACCATCCACCATTTCGAACCAAATACGTTTCAGAAAATGAATGTCAGTTTGGCAGGTCAAATATTGAGCAGTACAGTAGCCAGTGCAATTAGGACAACATTGAAAGTTAAACCGGAAACGTTTGGTGAATTTCTGAACAACGCTATACCAACCGCTCAAATGGTGCAAAGATTTAATGATCTGTTCGATTGTTTAAATTGCCGACATTTCAAATCTTCAGCTCCTTATGAACGACCACTCAAGATTGGTAATAATGTCTACACATTTCTTGAAGACAGCTTAGCATTCTTAGATAAAGTAACCATTCTTTCAAAGAACGAAAATTATTTTAAGTTTCTCAGAGGTCTTAAAATCAGCATAAAAGCTAACATTTTACTAGCTGATATTTTGAAGGAAAAGTTCGACGTTGAATACATATTAACAGGGCGAACCAACCAAGATTGTTTGGAAATTTTTTTTTCAATTCTTCGTGGGAAAGGTGGATTTAATTACATGCCATCTAGTCATGAAATTGGTATGCATTTTGCCAACAACATATAGTGAGAAAATTGCTTTAAATTCTCCATTTAAAAATTGCTTGTCAGACGAATCGCAAGCTATTGATTTGGACTGGAATAGCTTTAAAACTGAATTTGAAATGAGTCTAAAACTCTAAAGTCTCAAGAGTATGCCAGTACCAATAATTTACCACCTGATGACATTGAGGAGACAGATATCCATGTTTTAAAGCAAAATGCGTTAGTATACTATACAGGCTACTGTATTTTAAAGAAAATTAATTGCCAAAGCTGCCAGGAGAAGTTGGCGATGAAAGACGACGAAATAAAAATTTCGGAAACTTTTTTGACGGAAAATTTTTTAAGAAGAATGAAACTAACTTTGGTTCATTGAGTGCTCCTTCTGTTGAATTTACCAACATAGCTCGATCTTTGGTAGAGGTCTTTGAAAAATATTACCATACAAATTGTTGTTCTCCAAATGTGATTAAATTTTTAACAAATGAATGTTTGAATGAAATTAGTTCATTTTTTTATTCTTGTTTTTATGAGAAAGAACTGCAAATGGTCCACAGTAAATAATGAATTTTCCAAAATTAAAACTCATTTCGCTTCAAAACAAGCATCAAGAAAGCTTAAAATATTAAAAAGTTGATAATAAATTTTTTTTTATATATTTTTATGCAATTTTATTACACTTATGTCTCTCCATTAACACGATGTTAGCGCGAATATAATTTAATTTTAATCAACGCGTTTTTGTCTCAAGCCACTAAATATGCCATTTTCACAAAAACATTCAAAGTTTAGACAAAGTGATGGGCACGAAATTAATAACCTTTACACAACAACCAAATCCTATCTGTAATAGAAATTGAAAAAAAAAGAAATTATCTTTGTTTGTTTATTTTTTTTTTGCTTAGGCCGGTATTACATTATCACATTTGAGGAGTGTCTGATCAAAAGTGGTTATTTACGATATTCGAAAAATATTTTGTAATGATCTGGCATCTGGCTGTTTTAAACGCACATTTAAAGATTACTTTTTTATATAGCTTGTTTTGACTGTTTCTGATTTTA
This sequence comes from Tipula helvola, assembly GCA_963556165.1. Lineage (NCBI taxonomy): Eukaryota > Metazoa > Arthropoda > Insecta > Diptera > Tipulidae > Tipula > Tipula helvola. Next base: position 273,494,011 of record OY744481.1, read on the forward strand.
GGGACATTTTTGATAGAGAAATAGCCACTTTTGGTTCATTCTGATATCGAAAAAAAATTATGTATAGAAAAAAAATAATTAAACATGTTGAAAAATGTAAATAGCTACTTTTGATCAGACACTCCTCATTTATATAACTATATAAATATAATTATATTTTTTTACGAAGAAAATACTGTTATATTTAGGTTCAAGAAGCTAAATATAACAGTATTTTCTCTGTAGAAAAATATAATTATTAAAATGTGATAATGTAACATCCGCATTAGGTCGACTAGCATTTATAGCTGTATATGACCTACTATTATTATTTAAATAACGATTATTCCAGAATCTTCTCGAAAGAAGCCATGGACATCCCCGAATATAATTTTAATCTCACTGAGTCACAAATTTGTGTTACCTTCGCACTGCACGAATATTATGGGCCTTATACGATTATACATATAATAAACATTTTCAACTGTTAGTTATATCGTGAAAATTGTTTCGTCTATATAAAAATGCTCCTTTCATGCAGTTGTTCTGAATTTTAATAAATTTAAAAAACCACATACCTTGCTTAGGGTTATTGCCACAGAATTGGTAATTTCCTACTTAACATTTTTATAAAAATTATTATGTACAATGTATTATTATAATAATGTACAATGTAAAAGTTGATTCAATTTTATAAATAGATTTGCATAATTTTTATTCGTACGAGTATTGACATTCGTACGAGTATCTTTTAATAAATCATTTCAAATACGATCAAAATGACTTTTAAAGATTAAATTAATATTATTTATATCGAATTATGTATTTTAAGCTTTGTCAAAACGAACAATATATCATAAAAAAACAGGTTTTGGAAATAATTACCGTATTATTAAAAATATTTGATCATGTATGGTATTGATTTTGACATATAAATTCGCTCGCGTTTAGTGTAAATCAAATTTGCGAATTCGTGTTTGGAATTTATTCGCAACTCGCAGTTCGCGTTTGGTGTGAGTAGTCTCTAATAGAATAGTTCATTTTATTCAAAATGTTTATTTTGATAAATGATTTTTGTGTGAGTGATCTGATCATATTCAATATAAATGATCCGTTCTGCTCAAGTATATAAGATTAGTCTTTTCAGTGCAAAAAAATGTCATTCTAAATTTCAAAACGTATTATTTTGTGATGGCACCGACAAAGCGAGAGATATATATATATGCTTCTTTTTTTCGCATTCTTCAAAAAAATACAAAACAAAAAATAACAAAATAGTAGTAAAAAAAAAAATTCATGAATGAAACACAAAAAAGGTCATTAGTTTGGTAATTTTGTTTGTATATTTTTGTATATTTTCGAGTATGTATGATGCACGTGCAGACGATCAGTGAGACAGTGATCATAATATATATACCTATTGTATTAAATACATATACATACACATACATATTTTATATTTGAAATCTTCTTTAAACTAAACCAAATTTTGGAATAATGTACATTTTTTTGTGAAAAAGAGTTTGTTGATGATTGTTTTTTTTAACCTTCATCCGTCCCTCGCTTCATTTTGACTTAAATCGAATTTTATTTTTGAAATATCTTATTAAATTACTGCGTTATCTTTCGTTTTAACCCTCTCAAACGCCTTGGACAATATATTGTACATCAACTTTCATCGCTTCGACCAACGGTAATTTTTAATTTTTGCCTCATTTCCCTTGTGCGATCGTTCTCTTATGTATTTATGTTCACACTACAGTTTTATGAGCAATCCCATATCATAGCAGTGCATAATTGTGCTACGTATTTTATTTTTGGAAGAAAGTCAATTTTAAATGGCGTTTGAAAGGGTTAATAAATAAAATTAAAAATAAAGGTGAATTTTGTATTTGCTTAGCGTAAATTTACTGATGAATTTATTTTGGTAATTTTTGCACAAAGGAATTTTAGTGTTACTTTTTTAAGAGACGGATGAAGGTTAAGGTCATTCACCCTTTTGATTTGGATGTTACATATTTTTCTTGCTTTTGAAATGCTTTCTGATGTGTTACTACTATTTTGTTATTTTTTGTTTTGTATTTTTTTGAAGAATGCGAAAAAAAGAAGCATATATATATATATCTCTCGCTTTGTCGGTGCCATCACAAAATAATACGTTTTGAAATTTAGAATGACATTTTTTTGCACTGAAAAAACTAATCTTATATAGCTAATCAGTGCTTTTAGTACGAGTCTGGTAAAAATAATTGTAAACAAATCGTAAGGACCACAATTCACAACAACATTTACTTAATTTTTTTTTTTTTTTGATAATTATGTAACAAATTTAAATTAAAAGTGAACTTTTTTATAACAAATTACAATATTTACATCACAATTTTAATTTCGTTATATATCTGTGGTCACAAATCAAAGGGGCACAAGTCGAGTTGTGCCCTTGTATTATTTAAAATTAGAATTCTCCATATTAAGTTACAATTTTTTGTATTATTCCGGCAACTTAACAGTTTTCGTATTTATAAACCTCAATACAAGATTTGTTTGTAATATAACAACGCTTATAGTGATCAAAATCCACAACTATAATCATTGCTGCAAAATATCCAAAACAAGAAAGTAAATTCGTATCGAATTTTAGAAATGATTTTCAACGTGTTGAATCTCCGTTTTGACAGATTGAACTTCCGTTTCTAATTTTGTTTCAACCTGTTGAATCTCCGTTTGCAACTTATCTACTTCGCCGTGTATGTTAGTAGCTAGTTCCGAGAAGTTTCTCGTCCATTCTCTTTTGACCATCTGTAATTTGGTATTTAATTTCCAGGTTTGAGTGGTTTATTTTGTCCAACCGTTGCTCGTTTTGTTGGTTTGACTGCTCAATTTTCTCCAATTGTCGCTGGTTTTGATGTTCCATTAAACCCATTATTTTAGATGGTACTAGATACTAGTGCTGATTATCCTTGTATTTCATCTGTCTTCTCTACGGTTGCCGCATCCGTTGCTTCCGCGTCAAAATCATGATGGTCAGCGTTTAACCCTTCTCTCTCCATGGCCTCACGTGGTCGCACTTGTAAAGCTTTAACACCATCAATGGACAAACACCGTTTCTCTAGTTCCTTCTTTAACTCTGGAACTCTATTCGAAGAAAACCATTTTCTTTGTTATATTGTTCACAATCCCACCGCTGTCACTGTCACCAATTGTTACGTTTTTACCTTGTTAATAAAGGTTCGTATCACTGGATTGTGAATAAAACACAACACTTCAATTTATCATAAACGATTTTATTCCTTGATTATAAAAATTATTCCAACACAATTTACTAACAATAATTCACAAAATCACTTTTTATAATTTTTGCACAATTCTACTATTCACTTATAACTTTTATTTCACACTAAAACACTTTTTATTTTTAAATCACTTTCTAATTTCCTTTTAATCTTCACTTATCGCTTACCAAAAAATGTTCTAATTCGAATTGGTTCGCTCCTTCGCTCGAAATTTCAGTTAGAATAGTTTGGAAACATTTCGAACAGTTTATCATGGAAAATTCCATTCTAGTACAGTAAATTTGTGCTATTAATAACCCAAGTATAACAAAGCTGAAAACATGAATTTTTTTTCAGCATATTGGTACAAAAAATCGGAAAATGATGAAATTGGGTTGGGTTTCCAAATTCCAACTTTTAACACAGCAAAGATGCTGGCGTTAGTGTGTACTTTTTTATTTTGTGTTTACAAATTTTTACAACTTTAGTTTTGTGTGAGACGCCATTATGAATGGTTGTCTTTTATTTTTACGTTAACTTAAATTTTATTTTTTGTGTTGTGCGATTATTTTTGGGTTTGTAAAATTTTTATTTTTCTGTGTACGAATTATTAATAATAATAAAATCAATTTTTATTTATAGATGGGCGCGAATGGATTATTTTCTTCGTTTCGTTTTTTTTAATATTAATTAATTTAAAAAATTGTAAATAAAAAAAAAAAATTATGTTAAATAAAATTTTAAAATAAAAAAAAATTTTTTTTTTATTTAAGTAGCCATGTTTGTATGTATGTATATAAAAGTGAAATTTCCCCGCCAAAATTTATATTATAAGCCCCGCCCATTTTTTTGTGCGACAACCTCACTTTTTTTGTCATCATTTTCCGATTTTTGTGGCCAACTTTCATAGTAAATCTTAGAATAAGTTGGACATTATTTCGGAAAAAAGTCGGTGATGAAATCAGCAAAGTGTCAGAAAAATCCAAAAATTATCGGATATAAAAATACTTGGGAACTTATTCTATTCTCTCCTTTCCCAAGTATAACAAAGCTGAAAACATGAATTTTTTTTCAGCATATTGGTACAAAAAATCGGAAAATGATGAAATTGGGTTGGGTTTCCAAATTCCAACTTTTGACACAGCAAATATGCTGGCGTTGGTGTGTACTTTTTTATTTTGTGTTTACAAATTTTATAACTTTAGTTTTGTGTGAGACGCCATTATGAATGGTTGTGTTTTGTTTTTATTTTAACTTAAATTTTATTTTTTGTGTTGTGCGATTATTTTTGGGTTTGTAGAATTTTTATTTTTGTGTGTACGAATTAATAATAATAATAAAATCGATTTTTATTTATAGATGAACGCGAATTGGATTATTTAAAAAAATAAAAATATTGTGTAAATAAAAAAAAAAAAAAAATATTGTGTAAATAAATAAAAAATAAAAAAATATTGTGTTAATAAAATTTTAAAATAAAAAAAAAATTGTTTTTATTTAAGTAGCCATGTTTGATTGTTTGTATGTATGTATGTAAAAGCGAAATTTCCCCGCCAAATTTTATATTGTAAGCCCCGCCCATTTTTGTGCGACATAACCTCACTTTTTTTGTCATCATTTTCCGATTTTTGTGGCCAACTTTCATAGTAAATCTTAGAATAAGTCGGACATTATTTCGGAAAAAAATCGGTGATGAAATCAGCAAAGTGTCAGAAAAATCCAAAAATTGTCGGATATAAAAATACTTGGGAAGTGTCACCGTAACAGTACATATATTTGTTTTCGCCCTGCGTTTCGATGTTGTTTTCAGATCTCTTAGTTTTTGTTGTTGTTTTCTTCATGGTACATATTTGCAAAGAAATGCTCCAAAAAAATGGTACATATTTGCAAAGAAATGCTCCAAAATTTGCAACAAAAATGCCTTGTATCCAATACCATTTTGGTATTCGTGAATACCCGCTGTGTACTTAAGTTTTCAAAATCCAATTGACGATTGGAGCATCACGGATTCCACCTACTTAGTAGACATTTTTTAAACTGAGCTACCTGATAATTTGAGTTCGAAATTATTGTAAACAATTCCAATTTTGAACTGTAAACACAATTTGTACTTACCGGATTGTTAAGTAATATAATTATAAATAATTCCAGTTTTGGACTAGAGAAACAATTTTTAATTACCGCATTGCTAAATTTTCTTTTGTCGCATTTATGACAAATGTCATTTTATCAGGTGCATCATTTTAACTTTTTTCCTCGAGAGGCGCTTTCTCTACTTTAACAATCGTCAATATTTTTTAGCAGGGACGCAATTCCGAAATAAATACCAATTTGAATTTGGCCTACACAGCTGTGTAGGCACTTGGTTTTCAAATTTTAATTATGGAATCTTCGCTAAATTTTATTTTTAGAGTTCTAAAGGTTGTTGATACTTGTAGTGTTCCATTGGAAACAATTTTCTACTTGCAAGTACTTGTGAGTAGATGTCCAATGGAACGCGAATTTTCGTGACAGTAGTAAAACATAACCTCAATTTAAATAAAACTGGTAAATTTTGATAAAAAATACGTTGTTCCATTAATAATAATACTTAAGAAAACATTAAACAACAAAATAATTAAAACATTTTTGCGATTTAAAAATTGGCGCGTCGTATCACAAACTTAAACAAATTGCAAAGAATGCCAAGTACGTTGTATGGAATATATGGAAATGTTTCAAAATAAAATACATACAAGTTTATAACTAAATTAACATTATTTTAAAAATCGATGCATTTATCAAATGAGTCAAAAGGCACACCTTGGTTGGATTAGGGTTAAAAAATGACATTCCACATAAACAAAATTGGTATAGAGCCATCTATTAGAATTTTGTAAACTAAAATCCCTCTGCCGTTAATTATGTGCGTAACTACTTCTCAACTACACCATCGTTTGAGCATGAGTAGTTGCGAGTAGATACAAGTACTTGTGAGTACTCAGGCCAATGGAACAAAACAAAATTGTTGTTTGGTAATTGTAATTTTTTATTTTTTGTGCCAGTGTCTAACGTAAATTACAAAATAATTGGACGTGTTCAATCGGGCAAAAATGATAAAAAATATCATGATATTGATAATATTACGTAAAACTGTACCGTAAAGTGCCACCTATAATACCGGGGACAAACACTATGCAAACATTTCGTGATTGTCTCCGATATGTGTGATCCACATGAATCCAGCAGCAATAGAGTTTTTTGGCATACCAAATATTTGCCACGCTGTTTGAAGCATCAATTAAGCCACATTTTTATAATGAGTTCGTTTATTGGGCCCCCCATTTGATAGACTAACCTCGATATTTTCTGGCGCGTTATTTCTTGGAACCTGTTTCAGCTATCGAAATGTACAATTCGACCGTAAATTGGTCCTTCGCGCTATTTGCGCTTAAACCTTCCACTGATTTTTGGCCTTTAAAACGTAAAGCGCTAACTGTAGGCAACATGTTGACTAAAACAAACATGATGTTTTTTGAATGCCTCCGATTTATCGAAAAAATTCATGGCAGCGTGATAGATCGAATGTTATTTTTTCCATCGGTTGGTAAATTTTGAATGCCAACATATTGCGGGACCTGAAAGCGTCCAACGACATATATTAATCATGTTGAAAATTTTGGTTGCATGATCTAACACAATCGAATTTAACTTGGAGAAATATTTTTCAACCTTTTAATTTTTCTCTGCTTGTGAACTATCGTCCTCTTGACCTTGGTGCGTGATTTTTATGGCAGATATCTGATTTCGTCTTTATACCCCACTACTGGTTCAAAAATGGAATATATGGGGCCATCTCTAATAATTCCGCTATTAATTTCGCTTGGCTTCTGAAAGCTTTATAATTAACTGCTATACTTTAGCTTGGCGTTGAATTTTAAACCAGCTAATTATTTGATTTTTAATCTCAGAATAATAACTTTTCATCCTGCTCCTTTAATCTGATAGTCAGTTATTGGCATTTGACAACAGTTTGCGATTCACTTAATTTTGATTTGCATTCTTCTCTCCTTCAGCTACATTTATAATTATGTATGATACAATTTCTATTTCGATGATTGTACATAAAAAAAAAAATCATAATAACCAAACAAACCAGAAAATCAGATGACGAGTGGGAAAGTATAAAAAGCGCCTCTAGTAGCGGGTTTATAAGTTTGAAATTGATGTAAACGAAATTTGGCAGTAGTAGTTATATGGAAATATTATTCTAATAATTTTAATTTTAATTAATTAAAATTGCAAAGAATTCAACTCAAAATGCTACCCATACATAATGTAAAGTATGGTTTTACTGTATTTGATTGATTTAGTTCAATTTTAATATTAAGAATGCCAAAAAACAATGTTCAAAATTGCATAAATTTGTTATTAATTTAGCGCCATTGAATACAATATATATAATTTTGCAGTTTGGTTTGTTTTTATCTTGTGATAAATATGATTTAATTATAGTAGTAAATATTTAGTGTAACAAAACTAAAATAACAACGAATGGCGCTAACTTATTATCAAATTTATGCTAGGTTAGCAGTGGCGTAACTACAAATTTTGGGCCCCACCGCAAAACTTAATGTGGGCCCCTAGACTACCCTCTAATGATGAATTCAGTTCTTTTTTTATAAAAACGTAAGAGGAAAAAGCAAAACAGAACAAAAAGAATCGATTTAGCACATCACTACTACCCTCCCTGCACCTTGCATATATTTCCCTTCAGATTAATTAAAAAGATCGATCGTTCCGCTGCTGCGACCGTCGCAGGTAACGTAAGAAATTATAATAAACATGTTATAACCTGCGAAACACTTGAAGCTGCTATAGGAAATTGTATTATTAGAACTTCTGCGAATTCAAGTATTGATGGTATCCCTGAAATTTCCTCGTTAAGCATTGACTTTACTATCACCATTTGTAGCGGAAACTTTTTCGATAGGTCGTTTTTATATTTTTCTTGTATCGCTCCTGCAGACTTCATGAGATCATCGTCATTCATTTCCACAAATTTATCTGGCTGCATACAACATTTTAAATCAAAATTTAATATTTTATTGTTAAATTTTGACTTGAAATGTAGAAAATCATATTGTTGAGAGTATGAGACAGTTCTTCATTACAAGAGCAAAGACTACGGGACCCGCGTTAAGGGCCCCCATCGTTGCGGGCCCACCCGCAGCGCGGGGTTTGCTTCCTTGTAGTTACGCCGCTGTAGGTTAGGTTAGGTTAGGTTTGGATGGCGGTCCACCAGGACCAGGCATAGACACAAAAAGGTCCGTAGCCATACCATAAATTAAAGATTTTTTCCTCCAACTCATTGAAACCACTTTGAGCTTGCTATGAAGCGCTGGATACTCCTGACGTCCTTCTCGCTGAGCTCCGCCAGGTCGTTGAAAAGGGGTGCCCCTAGAAAATTCAGTCTGTTTCGTGCCAGACGAGGACAGGTGCAAAGAAGATGAAGTACTGTCTCTTCCTCCTCTTCGTCCTCGCAACTACGACAGTAGTCATGTGAGAAGAAACCAAGTCTACTCGCATGTCTGCCTATGAGACAGTGCCCCGTAATAACTCCAACAACCACACTGATCTGACTCCGCTGAAGTGAGATCAGCTGTTTGGATCTCGCCAAGTGTAACTTTGGCCAGATCTGCCGAGTTATTACGCATGAGGTACTATTTGACCATCTGTCATTCGTCAACTTACGGGCTTCCTCCTGAAGCAGCAGCTTACATACCGCAAGAGGAATTTCAATATCCTTTTTGCTGTTTGAAATGTGGTCCGTTGTACCATGTCGAGCCATTTCATCGGCTTTAATGTTCCCCGTACTAACGAAATGTCCTGGCACCCATATGATATGGATGTTGAACTGATCTGTCATCTCGTTAAGAGATGAGAGACAGTTCTGGACTACTTTCGACGTGAGAAGGTGTGATTGAAGCGCTTTAATGGCTGCCTGACTGTCCGTATATATGCGAATATCACGAGTCGATATTACATTATACCTCAACCAGTCCACGACTTCCTTTATCGCAGTTACCTCAGCTTGAAAAATGCTGCAGTAGTCAGGGAGACGAAAGGAGAGGTTTAACATGAGTTCCTCGCAGAACACCCCAGCCCCTACTCATCTATCCCGTTTAGAACCATCAGTGAAGAAGTTCAAAACTCCTGGTTCCAAAACTGCATCCATCATCCAGAAATTTATGCTAAATTGGACACTATTTTATGGTACTTTTAATATTAAAATTGAACTAAATCAATCAAATATAGAAAAACCGTACTTTACATTATGTATGGGTAGCATTTTGAGTTGAATTATTTGCAATTTTAATTAATTAAAATTAAAATTATTAGGATAATACTTCCATATAACTACTACTGGGAAATTTCGTTTACATCAATTTCTCGGTTACAATTCCTTCCGCTAGACCAGTAGCGGTCCGTGGGTCTTAATACAGGGTGGGCAAAATTTTAAAACTGGTGGTTAAAATCGGAAAATTAAATATATTAGTTAGTGTCATAACCGTTCATTGCAAAATACTACAAAATTTATAAGAGTAATTTCAATAAAAATAAAAGTTTTTAAACTAAGAGAAACTAATGGCGCGTTAAAGCCGTAGATAAATGCTTCATATCAGGATATCCTTGCCGAGTCTACACATTATCAGTTATCACCACCAAATAGTACACATGGAAAGCAATACAAACTTTTAAATTTTAAACTGAGAGTTAACCATTTTTTTCTTTCGAAAACCACTCTTTGTTGAATTTTCTGTTTGACGCTTTGGAGTTGTTATTGATAATACCACATTCGGACGATCTGGGCCCATTTTTTTAGTTTATCAAAGTTTAAGTTTATCAAATAAAATCAACAGAATTCAAATTTTCGACAGACATTGTAATATAAAGCTTACATACGAACTCTTTAAAAATGAACTTGTAGCATATAACAATAAAGTCCGAAACTTTTTAATTAATTATTTAATTTTTTTATAACACACAAATTAGTTTCAAAATACATATGACAAAGGGCTGACTGTAATTCACAATACTTCATAATGAAAAAAAAAATGATTTACACTACACTTCCTAGTGCAATTTTGATACCGTAAATTTTATTTAAAAACATATAAATATGTAGGTCGTCTTCTGATTGTGTCCTAGATGAATTTTCTGAATATTTATATACATATACAAATCAAAAACTACTCTAATTTTACTAGGTAGCATCGCGTAAGGGGAGGAAGTCCAGTACGAAAATTAAAAACAAAAACAAAATTCAATCGACAACAAAAAAAATTTACTTGCGGGTGATTTTCTTGAATTGCCCACAATGCTTGTTTGTGTGTGTGAATATTTAGCTTAAAGGAATAAAAATAGAAAAATTGAGGTAGAGAGCGAAAATGCGCGCGCATCTCAATGTTATGCAGATTTGCACCATCATGCGGCACTACACGATTTGCCCAATGAGAATTTATGAACGAAGAAGAGAATGAAATGAGGTAATATACAGTTAGACGGCTGAATGTGTGGTAATTTAGATTTTAGAATATAATTGTAGACGTACGTTAAAGAGAAATAGATATAGAGATTATTAGCTTCACATTTAAAAACAATTTTTTGTATTAAAGCTTCGCTCTCGTTTTATGGACTTAAAGCCTCAATTCCATTGTGAAACAAAGTTTGTCAGTCAAAATAACTTGAGATAAAAATATAAAATCGATGGTTGCGTGAACGAGATGCCCAACGGAGTCAGTCAAAATTTTACTTAGAAAAAAGATGTGTCTGTGTTAGTTGACCTGATATCAAAATTTAAAAAAAGTTCAAATCGAGAACTATTTATGGCAGTCCAACTAATACAAGGACATAAATATTGTGTACCGATGAGAAATATTTCTCGCACACATTATTAATTTTAATAGTATGGCACCTTTATGGGAATGATTTTTTTTAATTTTGTATTTTAAGACAGAAAATATTCGAAAATAATAATTCTGATATGAGCAATAATAATAATTAATTTTTTAGATAATTTTGAGACTAGAAATAATTGAATTAACACATAATACTTAATTTGTTAATTAATTGTAGGTTATGTGTTTGTTTGCTGTCAAAATACTAATAAACAATAGTGTGGCATTGTTACGGGAAAGATTTTTTTAATTTTGTATTTTATGACGGATAATCTTCGAAAAAAATAATTTTGATGTGGGTAATAATGATAATTAATTTTTTAGATTATTTTGAAACGTGAAAATAATAGAATTTACATTAATACTTAATTTGTTAATTAATTGTAGGTTATGTGTTTGTTTGCTGTCAAAATACTAATAAACAATAGTGTGGCATTGTTACGGGAAAGATTTTTTTAATTTTGTATTTTATGACGGATAATCTTCGAAAAAAATAATTTTGATGTGGGTAATAATGATAATTAATTTTTTAGATTATTTTGAAACGTGAAAAGCATAGAATTTACACTAATACCTAATTTTGTTTAATAATTTTTGGTTATGTTTTTGTTTGCTGTCAAAATGTGTCAAACAAATTTTGCTATAAAAAAAACAATAACAACATACTTTGTCTTTGTCACTCTGCTGGATTATTTTTTTTTGTCTTTTTCCAACTGAAGTCAGCTCAGTCAATTTTTCACAATGGAATTGAGGCATAATTTGTATAAAGGATTTGTTGTTGTATTTCATATTTGAATCTTATACACAAATTATGAATGGGGAATATTTACAGTGCAACTTATACTAACATTGTTTTGTATGATGTCGGTCGGTGGACATTTGTTTTTAATTTATAAAAAGAAATCTGTGTAATTGGGTCAAATTTAAGAGTGGGCACTGCCCACGTTGCCCAATATGACCGACCGCGCCTGCGCTAGACGCACGGTGCAAGTCGTCAATACTCCGGGTACATTATTTGGATTTAAAGGCCAAATAATATTCCCGGGTATTTTATTGTAGGGGTATTATAGGTGGCACTTTACGGTACGTCAAACCCGATTGAACAGCCAAAATGTATAAAAAAATGATAAATTGATTTTAAATGTCCAAAAAATTCAATAGATGGCTCTATACCAATTTTGGTTGTGTGAAAAATAATGTTAATTTAGTTATAAACTTGTATGTACATATTTTATTTTGAAACATTTCCATACATACAACGTAGTTGGCATTCTTTGCAAAAATTTAATAAATTATTTGATTAGAATTTGAATTTACTGACATACATAACAAAAATATGTTGGTTTGATTAGGGTTAAAAAAAAATTTGGTAGTGTTTGTGACACGGCAATTTTTAATTCGCAAACATATTTTAATTATTTTGTTGTTTAATGTTGTATTACTAATTATTTTTAATGGAACAACGTATTTTTTGTCAAAATCTAGCAGTTTTATTTAAATTGAGTTAAATGTTTTATTTAAATTGAGTTAAATGTTTTATTAGTCACGAAAATTTGTGTTCGATTGATTCAAAAGTACTTGGCAGTAGCAAATTATTTCCAATGGAACACAGTGATTAATGCATGTTTTAATTTTTATTTTACTTGTACACAAAATCTTTAGTATGCATTCACAGTATTGTTTTCGCCCTTCGTTTCGATGTTGATTTGGGCTTATGGTGATGCAACAAAATTAATCGAGATATCACCGTTTAAGACCGCATTTGATTGCGGAGACAACCTTTCCCGAACTCTTTAAACCTAAAAATCTCAAAATCGCAGAGTTCAAGGAAGTTCAACCATGATATATAGCCTTATAGCCCTTAAAATGCCATATAAAATGGTTTTTAGAACATTTAGACATCTTTAAAATTAAGGAAGTTTCGTAAAACCCAATCGCGTTTTTCGGGGAAATTTTCGGATTGCTCTCAAACATGCATTTTTTAGATGAAAAATCAACATCGAAACATATTGATTTATCGAAAAAACTTCATACGATATTTTTTGCTTAGAATTCATCCCTCTATCGATTTCTGTGGATAAAAAAGTAAGAATTCAGAGGTAATGACCTATTTTTACCGTCAATGACTGGACTAATAAATATTTTAGAAATATTAAATTTTACCTTGAATTTATCATTCAAAACGTGGTAAATGTGGTATAATATAATTTCAGAAATATTCAGTGACTCAAAGATAAATTTATAGTCAACTTAACACAAAGTTTTCTGTCATTTTTAATGATAAAACTATTTCAAATTAATCAAATATATAAAAATCACACGTTGAACAACATAATGGATATATTTGATTTTCCAATCATTACAATTTTAATAAATAATAATGAAAATGAAATAGACTCTATTTCCATATAACTTCATATATCACATTTTTGTTTACAGCGCTTGCTTAGTTCAATATTGTCCGCCAGAGCACACCATACCAGTCGTGCCGTGATTCGTTATAAAATACGACTCAAAAAATCAATGAAAAGCGAAAACGTGCGAAGAGCACCGCTATTAATCTGTTTCATATTAGCTTCATATTAGCAAACACATACGCTCAGAAACATATTATTATTTCTATTTTTTTCGCTTCATATGACATTTTGTTAAAAATGGCCGACTTTAAAGTAAATTATGAAAATAAAATTTTATTTTAAGAATTTTTTAAAAATATTTTATTCCCGCTGAATTTATAAATTACCAAATTTAAATATTGCCGCCCCGGTGGCACAGTTGTTAGCATGCTTGCTTTTTTAAGCCCCGGAGGTACCGGGTTCGATTCCCGGCGGGTGATGAAAAAATCACGGCTGGTTAATGTAGGATCAATGAATTAATCTCTCATTATCCGTTAAAAAAAATGATTACGAAACTTCAATATGAAGCGGCCAAATTCCTCTATGGGATGTAGCGCCAGCGAAAAAAAAAAAAAAAAATTTAAATATTTATTGTATTTTTTAATTATTTTTATTTAAATATTTTGTAGGTTAATCAGTCTTCGGCGACGTTACATGAATTAGATGAGGTACTCCTACATAAAATAAATGTAATTTGTTAGAATAAAGAAATGTTATACTGCTATTGAATATTTTATTCTAGGATACGGGTCCGGGTCAAAATGCCGCGTTTTAAAATGTCGCGTTTTAAAATATCGCGTCTTAAAATGTCGCGTTTCAAAATGCCGCGAGGTACAAAATGTCGCGTGGTACAAAATGTCGCGTTTTAAAATGTCGCGTTTCAAAATGCCGCGAGGTACAAAATTTCGCGTGGTACAAATTGTCGCGTCTTAAAATGTCGCGTTTCAAAATGCCGCGAGGTACAAAATTTCGCGTGGTACAAAAAGACGCGTTTTAAAATGTCGCGTTTCACAATGTCGCGACGTACAAAATGTCGCGTGGTACAAAATGTCGCGTTTGTAAAGAAGGAATAAAATAAATGTTATATTGAGATAATAAAAAAATGTATATTATTAAACAATATAAATGATTTCACTTCCGATATATAAGGACTTAACTTTAACATTTTAGTGAAGGAATATTCTAATAAATTTCAACATTTGCGTTCTTTTTCTTAGACCCACTTTATAATTACATAAAATTACATTTATAAATAATTTCCATTCAGTGAAGGAAAATTTTACTATATGTTTAAACACAATTTGCTTGTTTCAAATAATTTTTATCAAATTATTTATTATTCCACATCATATTGTGTTGATTTATAAGGGATTTTTCAAAACGCGTCATTTTAAAACGCATCATTTTAAAACGCGTCATTTTGTACCACGCGGTTTTTTGAACCACGCGGTTTTATGAAACGCGACATTTTGTACCACGCGACATTATATACCACGCGGCATTTTGAAACGCGACATTTTGTACCACGCGACATTTTTTACCTCGCTGCATTTTGAAACGCGACATTTTAAAACGCGACATTTTGTACCTCGCGGCATTATGAAACGCGACATTTTAAAACGCGACATTTTGTACCACGCGGCATTTTGAAACGCGGTATTTTAAAACGCGACATTTTAAAACGCGGCATTATGAACGGTTCCCCCAGGATACATAGCTAATAGGCAGCATAAATGTTTGTAGCTGTCCAGCGACATTCGTGTATGCATTAAAAAATGATCATGATTCACACATTTTATACATTTTAACATCATATTAAAATACCCATTTCTAAAATTAAATTAATGTAGTAAATTAAAAAAACACTAAAATAAATTGTTTTCTATAAATACATACCTAGATTTATCCCGGAATATTGGTCGAACCCATCATCTTCCCGTTGATCTTTTAGATCGATTTTATTCCAAAATTACGATTTGTGTCAATTCATGGTAAATAGCATCATTACCATTTTCAAAAGCTCAACGTCAAACGGCGGCGTCTATGTGTTTGGTTAATCTTGTATAAATGAAATGCGACGGCGAAAGTCAATGTGCGGCGTCTATGTGTTTGGGGCATATAACGTCAAACGCTCACGCCAGCTGCCTTTGTGTTTGTAGTAAAATAGAAGAGCAAAAAAAATACGAAGAGCAAATGTCAATTTTCCATACTCAATTTAATCGTGAAAAATCTATAAGTTCATTGAAAGTAATACGAAAAGATTAGTTTGTTTTTAATTATAAAAATATATTTGGGTAAGTAATCTACCTTTAATTTAAATTATTAGTAGGTCTTTTGTGTAAATGGACTCAAATAGTGTTTATTTTACGTTTAAAATGTGTCTTATTACAATTTTTTCTTACAACTTGAAAAAAATATGTTTTTTTGTTAATGTTTTATTTCACAAACGTCAAATATATCGTACAAATTTTGTTATTGAAAATTTTGTATTGTATCGTGATCATTATTTTATAATATAATATTGATATCGCTCGTCTTTATTTGATGAATAATAGTCTGTAGGTATCTGTATTGTATTATAACTTATAAAACGAAGTACGAGTTGTTATTATTCGAGAAAAGGAAAAATATGAATTGGCTTTGGCGCATAATTCGACGAGTGAATAAATGAATATGGTACAGTGTTGCCTCGATGGTTAGTGTTGATAAGGATGAAAGGACGTGTTCAAGCTTCTCCCTTTTTTAGAGTTTTTAATTATGTACATAAATTTGAAGATTTCATGTAAATAGAATTTCCTACTTTAATTTATTTGGTCGATTAGTGCACCTGCAGCAACTATTCTTGCAATTTATGCTGTAAAAACAATAAAGAAACAACAATAACTTTCGATTATTAAAAACGGATCAAGATCTCATTATCTGTTCTATCACTTGAATTGTGTCAAAAGTCGTAATAATTTCAGATGGCTTATATCTACCTAGCCTACACAACCATGAGGTAACAAATTGAATATACATACATACATTTTTAAAATTGCAGTAAAACATAATAAATTTTAACCTGTTTATGAAATTCTAGCGATTGCGTTATTCTTCTCGATTCCACAATCCCATTATTGGAGCAATTTGAAGACGGACGCACACTTCGAGGGCGGTTTTAGTGTCCATTTTTAATTCACCGGATTCGTTGCGAATATCGCTGCTACGTGGATGAAAGTCCGTAGCTGTTTCTCTTATGCAACCATATCTATCTCTCAGGCTAGAATTTTGGATGTTGCATGCCTGTTGCTCATGCCATTTTCGTTTCTGCCTTCTGCCGTCTGAATAGCTGATTGGAGATTCTCCTCGCAGTCATGTAAGTAGGCGTTATGGGATTGTTTTGTTTTTTTCTCGATAGATTTCGTTGTGCGCGATCTTTCTCCTGAATAGCACCAATACAATCATCATCAAACCAGATATTTTTAGGCCTAAATGAATTTTGGCCTATTTTGGACATTGAGGCATCGGTTACCACCGTTTTGATGATCTCCCACACTCCCACTGTTCTTGAACGGAGTCAGGAAGTGGTTTATTTTTCAAGATTTCTGATACAGTAATTCCAAAAGTGACCCGGGTAACTTGTTGTTCAATGCAGCAGTGTTCCAACGAGTGATGAACTGAAAACGATGATTTATATATGATGGATAGATGAAATTTTATTTCAGCTACTAGGAAATGGTCTGAATCGATGTTAGCTCCTCGTTTAGTTCTGCAGCCTGATTCTAAAAAATAAGATAATGTGTAAATAGAAAAAAGTGTAAAATTTTATATATCTAAGGTTTACACATAAATTTATCTTGTTTAACAAAAATGCTTTCTGTAAAAATATTATATTCAGCCGTAAACTTTATCACTGAGCAATGCAGCACAAGTTTCAAATTTGTGTTTTTGTGTAACCGGTTTCATCGATTTGTTTATGATTTGTTAAATAAATGTGGAAATTTGGAGATGAAACTTGTCGACAGTAAATTATTTGCCGATTTCTCTATAGAAAATCGAGATGGAGATCAGAGGTCTACTGTGTATTCGGATCAGAAAGTAAAGCCGATCGGATAGTGTAATGAAACCAATTCAATTTTTCCTTCTTTCTTTCTATACATATTTCTGAATTCAGAAAAAATTACTTACGGCCGAATACATAGTAAATCCAGTCCGATACAGTACGTAAATTTTGTCCGCAAACCGAGTCACGAGAATTGAGAATTTTGTATTCGTACACAATGTCTAGTATCAAAAGCAACACAAGTATTTTTACAAGTTGTCCCTTGTCTCTATCAAAACCAACACTAATGTACTACAAGCCTGATTCAGTGATAACGCGCACAGATACCCTCTAACATTTAATCGCTTATACTTGAAAGCAAAAACATCTTTAATTCCAAGACGAATTATAATTTGTTATTGAATGAAAATGACTACGGGGCCCCTATTCTTGAAATTCGTCGTAAAAAGTCACCGGTGACTTTGGTATAAAACAATTTAAATTTTCGACCGAAATGACCACTAGAAAATTATCGGCGACTTTTTTGGGTGAATTTCAAGAATAGGGGCCTCGGGGCCCTATTCTTGAAATTCACCCAAAAAAATCGCCGATAATTTTCTAGTGAAATACGTCATTTCGGTCGAAAATTTAAATTGTTTTATACCAAAGTCACCGGTGACTTTTTTCGGCGAATTTCAAGAATAGGCGCCCTGGCCCGAATTCCGGTTCGATGACAAATTATAATGAGAAATGACTTGATTTTTTATTTCAACTGGTCGGTTGGATTTTTATTTAGAGTAGGCGAAATAAAAAATCAAGTCATTTCTCATTTTCATTTATCATTGAACAGGAATTCGGGTGCTGGAGGTAGTATTGGTAACTAAATGACGACGGCAACGTTCCAATTAAGGTGGATTTACATATATTATCCGTTCCTACACGAACCGACACAGACAAATGTTGTTCAAAAAATGAATGTCTGACGGATATTATAAATTGATTATGTCTCACACGATACGTGTACGTGTAGGAACTGAAAGGAACGGATAATATAAATCCAACTTTACTAAGGTGACCATTCGTACGCGTTTAACGCGTACAACACGCGTTTCTGTTGGGCAGCATGAATGATGTACGCGTTTTCGATTTAAGAAAGATGGCCACGTTTAAGGTGACCATTCGTACGCGTTTCGGTTGGGCTGTATGAATGATGCACGCGTTTTAAAGATGGTTACCTTACCTTTACTAACATTTATTTTCATACTTTTTATTTGCACACTCTTGACAAAAATATGTATTGTATTAATTCAAATTCATTTTTGAATTTAATACAAAAATTATTAAGATAATTTAGATTTAAAAGGTGTCTTGATGTTGAATATCGAATTGTGCCTTAATATTTTTATGGGTGTAGTAAAGCATTAAAATATGTACACTTATTACAAATTATTAAATTTGCGCACAATCGCTATACAGAATCATTTCAATTTTCTCTTATACAGTTAGATACACCATTCTGAAGTAGTATTGATAGCTTTACACAGGTATTGTTGTTTTCGAAATAATCTTCGGACTGAATCGGTATTTTTAAAACAAAATACAAACAATTTCATTAATTTGAACGCTGATTTAACCGCATGTTCCTGGGTTACGATAATGACAAGCCATTTTTCAGTATTGAAAATTTAAGAAATACAAATTGTTTAAGACTAATTTCGTGAATTTACAACGAAACCATGGTATTTTTATTGCAGACGTATTGCAGAATCGTTTGCGTAGGTTTTCAGTAGGAGAAATAAAAAAAAATTGAATATCGTCAATTACAGCGCCACCTATCATGAATGGAAAAAAATGTTTCAGCTAAATCCTACGTATTTTAGCCGTAGAACCCGAATCTGCAATAAAAAATAGAGGTTCCTATCTTAGTTTCAAAGTTACTCCCACCCCACCTACAAGGAGGGGAGAGGGCTACTAATTTTAACACTAATGTATTTCCCCCGCGGAATAATTAAATTTTGATCTCTACCATTTTTTCGTAGAGTGCTTATTTTCCGAGATATTTAATCCGTGATAAAAATTGAATATCGTCAATTACAGCGCCATCTATCATGAATCGAAAAAATGTTTCAGTCAAATCCTACGTATTTTTAACCGTAGAATCCGATTCTGCAATAAAAAATATGGGTTCCTATCTTAGTTTCAAAGTTACTCCTCGCCCTACCTACAAGGAGGGGGAGGGGGTTCTAATTTTAACACTAATGTATTTCCCCCGCGGAATAATTAAATTTTGATCTGTACCATTTTTTTCGTAGAGTGCTTATTTTTCGAGATATTTGAGTGTATCAGGTTAAAAAAATCACCCGGTAGATAGGTTATAGATATTTTTCCTCAACATATGACATGTTTTCTGGCGTAAAATTAGAATATTAAAACTAAATAAATTAAATTATTAATTTCATTGACTTGTTTATGTAAAGCCTAGGCGAGGCGGATTCATTGTCAATGTCATTAAACATTTATTTCAAATCTAGAAATATTTATCTTGAATATGATGAACAAACATTTAGCGCATTTTGTTGAGAAATTTACAACAACAAGAGTGCACTACCCAAGTATAACAAAACTGAATTCATCATCGACTTTTTTCAGCAATAATGTCCGACTTATTATAAGATTTACTATGTAAGTTGGCCAGAAAAATAGGAAAATGATGAAAAAAAAATTGCAAACCAAATTTCATCATTTTCCGATTTTTTTGGCCAGCATTCGGAAAAAAAATTCATGTTTGCAGCTAAATATCAGAAAAATACAAAAATTGTCGGATATAAAAATATTTGGGGCCTATAGATCATGTTTTCCAAAAGAGGCAGCACGATTGTTGAAAAAGTACCGAGCGTTTTCGAAAAGAGGCAGCACAATTGTTGAAAAAGTACAGAGCGATTTTCGAAAGAGGCAGCACGGTCAAAAGAGAAGTACAGAACGTTTGCCACTAGATGTCACTACACAATCAAAAAAATATTTCTGTCGTTTTCCAAAAGGGGATAGTCAAAATCAATTTAATTATCACGTATTAAAATAATCACTTGTATAACACGAAAATATTTTTGTTTATGTTTATAAAATGCACACATAAAAATGTCATACAATTTTTGACAGCAAATATTTAGTGACACCTAGTGGCATCAGGTGAAAGTTGCCTGTGTTTCGGAGTTTTCCGAAAGATGGTAGCTCTTGCGGTTTTTGAAAACTTGACATTTAAACATGATCTATATGCTCAAAAATTAATGTCAAATTCTTTGGAAAAAAAACACTGAGGGTAAAAAATTTTACTCGAAGGGTAAAAAATTTTACTCGAAGGGTAAAAATTTGACATTACAAATTCTTTGGGAGAAAATAAAGCACTCTGTTTTTTGCTCGAGAGCATTTTGCTTTACTCCGGATTTTTTCGTATATTAACTTTGCTCTTTACAAATACATACAAATGTGAAATGTCAAAGTGTATTGTAAACAATAACAAAACTCCATTTTGATATTTCATTTGTGGTTTATGTGAATATTAATACGCTAAAATTTATGAAAGATCAAATAAATTATAATATCTATAAGGGAAATTAGTCATAATTCTCATAGTAAAGCTTGAAGCAAACATCTGCTTGTTGGGTTGCGTTAAAATGCTAGTACCCGTGCCTTGGGTAGAGATGGCGCCACTAACCGTTGAACAAAGAAAATGAAATAACAAAAAAATTGTATTTGCACATAAAATTGTTCCCTACCTTTTAACCGAGATTTTATTTTTTTATTTCGTTTAATATTAATATTATATTCGCTTTAATATTTAATTGAGTTGTTTATTGGGATTCGTTCAATTACTACCTAGTAATGCCATCTCTACCTAAGATTCATGTTGTCTTCAAAATTTGTTAGCGATTTCCCTTATAGGTTATTATAATTTATTTGTGAGCGATTTATTAAATTAAAAAAAAAAACTTGTTTTAGTTATTTAATCGTATATTATTAGTTTTTTATGTAAATATTTAAAACATAACCTTAAAACAGTAAAACATAACCTCACTTTTTGCTTTTTTTACACCAACAACTACAAAATTATTTCATATTCTTTGGGACATAAAAAAGTTACTTTATTTCGAGCAACCCGAAAGAATTTGACATAAGTTTTGGGTGTGTGAATTAATTCTTAGACTCGACATTTAGATGTCGCTACGTGAGATCGCGTATAGTTTGACATGCAATTCCAATTGCATTTTGTAGCTGTCACAATTGTCAATCTAATTCAGAGCAGAAAGTGATATTTTTCATATTACGTCATTTTTTTGTAATCGATTTAAAATGGATCGTGATAAGTTGTTTTTTCGAGGGGTTCTTCTTTTCTTTTTTGATTCCAAGAAAACTACCGCTGAAGCTCACCAATTGCTTTCTGATACTTATGGTAATCAAGCTCCATCGAGAGCAAGCTGTTTCAATTGGTTTCATCGATTCCAAAGTGATGATTTTGACTTGACAGACAAAGAACGGCCAGGTCAGCCAAAAAAGTTTGAAGATGCCGAATTACAAACATTATTGGATGAAAATGCATGTCAAACGCAAAAAGAACTTGCAATGCAGTTAAAAATTGACCGATCAACCATTTCTCATCGTTTGCACGCAATGGGTAAGATTCGAAAGCTAGGAAGAAGGGTCCCACATCAACTGTCCGAAAATCAATTGAGAGCACGAATTGAAGCATGCAAAAAAAATCTTGCTGAGTACAAAAAACATAGTTTTTTGCATCGAATTGTTACTGGCGAAGAAAAGTGGGTCTATTACGACAACCCCAATTGTAAAGCAGCTTACGTCGATCCAGGCCAAGCAGGACCATCGCAGCCAAAACGAGATATTCATTGCGATGAGGTTATGCTGAGTATTCGGTGGGACCAGAAAGGTGTGGTGAATTATGAACTGTTAAATCCAAATGAAATGGTTACAGGTGATCGCTACCGACGCCAACTGGACAATTTGGCACGTGCGCTAGACGAAAAACGGCCAGCGAACAAAAGCTATAAAGTTTTGTTTCATGATGACAATGCCAGACCACATCGTGCAAAAACCGCTCAAAACAAGGTAGAGCAACTCGGTTGGGATCGGCTTGAACAACCTGCGTATTCTCCAGACCTTGCACCTTCCGACTACCATTTGTTTCGATCAATGCAAATAGGCCTGGCTGACGTACGCTTCCGAAACGCCGGAGAAGCGCGAAATTGGATCGATGGCTTGGTAGCTGGGAAAGTTGAAGGCTTCTTCAAACGAGGAATCCACAAACTTCCCAGGAGATGGCAGGAAGTCATAGCTAACGATGGCGAATATATTGGATAAAATATACTGTATCGTTATCTTTTAATAAACATTTCTTTTTTATAAAAAAAGTCTAAAAATTAATTCATATACCCAATAGTAAACATGCAAGTCCAATTATTACGTAATACAAAAATTTTGTTTATCCTTCTTTATTGTAGGATTGGTTCCGAATGGTATATATAGATATTATATAGACGGCATTGTTCAGATGCCGGTAATGCGATTACATCCTGTAATGGGTTTTCCTTCTTTTTTTATTTTAATATTCTTTTCTATTTCACTGATTAAATTTTCTTTTACATATTATTATTATTACTTTTATCGTTGTTTTCATTGTAACCCCTAAAATTTTCCTCTGAATTCATGCAGTTTTCATTGACATCGTTTAGTCGGCTTTGTAGGCCGCCATTACGAATTATCGCATTATCACTTATTTTTGAGTTTTTTACTTTAATTTCACACTTTTTATTACTTTTTTTACATTTTATTTTGTTATTATTTTTTATAAACATATACCTATTTAGAATTTTAACTTTTATTTGGAATTCCACCACGAAAAACACAGATTTATTTATTTTAATCTCCTTTATCACTTTATAGGTGTTATCACTTAAAAGATCACAAGTCGACTGAAAATTATTTTTGAAATTTTAGAGAATTGGGAAGCTATTTTCAGTCATAACTCAAAATCTACAAACATGCAGTTATTATGTTTTTATAAAAAAATACAGATATATATTGAAAATAATTTAATTTTAGTACTTGGTCTAATGCTCTCGGTCCGTCGATTTTGTCAATTCGTTACTGCGCTATAGCGGCATTTTCAACCGGTTGTATGTACTTTCAAAATTATAAACCCGCTCCTAGATGTGCTTTATATTCGTTTCCACTCATCAAGATAAAAAAAATATCTACCTATTAGCCGGTATCATGACAAATAATTCGAATAATAGGCCCGATTCTGCATTCCAAAATTTTATGTTATGTTATGTTATTTTTGTTTAATACAAATTATAGGAGGCGGGAAAATAAAATAACATAACATGAATTTTAAGGCTTCAGAATCGGCCCCAATAAATAAAAAATTTAAATAAATCAAATATTTTTTTGGTTTGTTTAATTCCTAATTTTTGGATTAAGCCTCCACTTTTAACCACAGTGTTTCTTTATTTCTCCTGTTTTGGATAACCTTTGCTTTCCCATCTCTAAGCGCGTGTATTTATGTACATATTTGACTTGTGGTAAGAATGAAACTTTTCTAAGTAGGTAATAATGAACATTTCTATATTATTCAGTGTGGGCGTCTTCTCCGTATTCCAGGATGTTATGTCAGCTTTTCTGTTTTATATTCATCTTTCGTTACTTCCATATAGCAGCTAATTCTCGCAAGTTTCGCGTTCATTATCTGAAGCTTTTGCAAAACTCGATCGGTTTTGCTTTTGGTTGATCATTTGAAGACACTAACAAACCATTTGTTGGAGTTCAGTTGTGTCTCTTTAAAGGCTTTTGAATTACTTGCTCGCCGACCTATTTTAGGCTACTTAGTGCTAGTCTTTTTGAAAGAGAGTGTCAATGCCAAACTTGTTAACTCTTTTGTAAAGAATGGCGGCGGTTAAGGTGAAATGTGATAATCGACCCTTTCGTTCGGCTCTTGAATCACAGTTGGGTTGGGCGAAATTTCTAGTAACCATACATATTTTACTTTAAGAGAAGAAGGCTGTCATAATTTAGCCAAATGCAACAAACTGTATTTTTCAGTGTGACAAGTGATCGTGCCTCAGCGGTGACTATTGTTTTATTGATAACTGTTTATTATTTTCCGCAAGGTTGATCCTTTCCACGAAAATAAATACTACTGTTTTAAAGTGCCTTATTAGTTACAGTTTCGTGCGAATATATGATTCCAGCATTAAAACGAGAATGAGTTTTGCAATGTAATTTTTAATGTGTAATTATAATTCACAAGAAGTAACTAAAAATTCTTCTTTTCTTTTCTTAGAAAATCCAGATGAAATAAAATTGGTTTAAGCATAAAAAAATGAACTCGGACACTGAACGAGAAGCCTCAGAAAACGAATCATTTTTAACTAGTAAAAGAAAATGCAGAGGAGTTTGGTTGACCAATACCAAAAACCACCTCCAAAAGTTTCCAAACGAAGCTATCGGAAAGCTGACCTCAAGGTTCGAATTGTTCAACTAATGAATGAGGTTCGGTCCCCTAAAGAAATTATGGTACAGTTGGAATCTGAAGGATACAAGGTGAAACATCGCGAGAAGCAAATTCGAAGTTATTGCGCATATGCTGAAAGAAGAGTTAATAAATGGACATTTGAACATTTTTTTAATGGGATCGACGATGCCAAAATATATTTAAAAAGACAAAAGATTTGGAGTTTGAAGTTTCAGAATCGTTCACATTTTGGTATGACCTACCACTATCGATGCCAATTGGTACCAAAATTAGGACCACAGTGTGCAGCACGAAAATATTTCAGCTTTAATTGGTGCACGAAAGAAGTTAAACTATACCAAAGAGATTGCCCGCATACACATAAGGAAATCATGCGTTTAGATAATGGAAAGAAAACTGATTGGTTGCTAAAACAGTTTTACAAAGGTGATTGGAACGCTTTAATGGAACACGGTTTTAGAGTATTGGAATCGGTTTCTCTTCAGAATTGTATACAAAGCACTTTTAAATCTCGCCCTGTTTTTACACCAGATTGGATATTCGAGTGCAAATTCCCTAATGAGCAAATGGCACTCGAATATTTGGCAAAAGATGACATCTGGCAATACGATCACACAAGTATTGATGCTGAGGCCGAGGGTTATAAAGTACATTATCGATGCAATCGCGTGAAGGAAAAAGAATGTCAATGTGAAGCCGGTAAATATTTATTGTATTACATCGACGGTGATGAAATTTCCGTGTACAAAACTAGTAGTGAACACACACATGAAGCAATTCCAGTCAATTACAACCGAACATATAAAAGGAAATCTGCAATTTC
This sequence comes from Tipula helvola, assembly GCA_963556165.1. Lineage (NCBI taxonomy): Eukaryota > Metazoa > Arthropoda > Insecta > Diptera > Tipulidae > Tipula > Tipula helvola. The sequence goes on from OY744481.1 coordinate 273,519,985, forward strand.
AGACTCTGTCGGCGGTCGGCGGTTATTGAACCAAAATAGCAAACCTGCTACAATTAATGAAGGAAGTAATATCAATCAAACTAAAGTAAATCAATTTGTAAATGACTGCTCCGACACTCCTTTAAGCAAGGACTGCCATGTAGCTCCAGTGGAATTTGTCGTTGGGGAAGATTCGAGCCAATATGTTATCAAATGTATTGACGATGATCAAGCTAATTATGCAAGTCCTACGACTCAAGTTATTCACGTCACAGCGATATCATCAGAATGTAATTCAAATTGGTTATGTGAAAAATCTTTTTCCTCTTTTGAAGATGCGCAAAAATATATAAAAGAATCAGAATGGGACAATTTTAAAACCACTACAATTAAAAATCAACGTAAAATATACTACCGCTGTAAAATGATTGAAAAGTTTGGACCACAGTGTGAGTGTGATGCCCAGGCTTATCTATTATGTTGTAACGAAAATTATTTTTTTTACCGAAATACGGCGCATCATACGCACGATCAAACAAAGGATACAGCAGTAACAATATCATCATATTCCGGTGACAAGCAATCTGCAGAGATGAAAGTTGATAATAAAACGGAATCCACAATGAATAATTTTTTGTTAAATAAAAATCAGATCATTTTACCGGACACATATCCAAATTCTAATATCATTGTGAAAGAAGAGCTAATCATTGACGGTGAACCTGTGGCAGCACCTCAAAAGGATGATGTGATTTATGAGCAAATACCGGTATCTCGAAAAGGTAATTTTGAAGAGGAAATGGTAGCGACAGAGAAAATGGTTGGTCCAGAAGCAAATCAACCTGAATCACTCAGTGATACAGAAGAATTTATACTTGAATCATCGATTACTGCCATCCTAAATGAGGTGGCGTTCGAGAAAATTGCAAACCAAACAGAAGCCATTAATAAAATGAGGCAAGAAGCAGATCATTGGGCTTCTACTTATCCTATGCCAGTTGAGAATGGTTATCGCATGTATTTTCGTTGTTGTAACTACAGCCCAGATGTTGGACGATGTACATGTCGGGTTTTTCTCTTAGGGAGGAATGATTCTGACGAAGTGCTTTATTACCTTTCAAGTCCACATAATCATAAACTTAAACTGAGCAAGGTTGAAACAACAAAAATTTTAAATCCTTCCAATTCAAATGAGAATCATGATGAAATTATTATTTCTGATGACAGTGATAACGAATCATTAAACGGCAATAAAGTTGAAAATAATCAATCGGAATGGACATTTGACACAACATTTCCAGGCTACCAAACGGCTAAACTTTATATGCAAAGAATTTTGAATTTGGTCAATTATAATTCGAAATTGTCGAATAACTACATCAAGGAATATTATAGTTGTGGTGCAGTCTCTAGTGACGTTGCACAATGTCCTGCATCACGATATCTTCTCTACAAGGATCTTAACGAAGAAGTTTTAATGTTTTATAAAACTATTCAACACACAGATGGTTGCTTAAATAAAACGTCTCTCGTGTCAATACAAAAACCGTCGGATGTTATCGAGCTAGTTGATAGCGATGATAACGATGATAACAATGATAACGATGATAACAATGATAACGATGATAACAATGATAACGATGATAATAATGATAACGATGATAACAATGATAACGATGATTCAAATTCAATTACAGTAATTGAATCAGACACAGACGAGAAAATCGTAGAAATTTTGGAAGATGAAAAAAGATGGCTGCTTGAAAAAGAATTTACAACTCATCATAATGCTTACGATTATTTACACGACCAAGCAATTTGGACCTATGAAGCAAGAATGGAATCGAAAGGGATTGTTAAAGAATTTTACCAATGCAATTTGACAAAAAAATCTGGTGGACAATGTGCTGCTGCTAAATGTCTTTACATCAATTGTAAAGCAAATACATTTTCTGTACATAAAAATGGAGAAAACCACACGCACTACCCATTAACAAATGCTTCTCGGGCTAACGAAATATTCGAAAATATAGATGATGCCTTCAAAGACAAGATAAAGCAACTGGTTATGGCCGGCTATAAACCAAAACAAGTTTTAGCTGAATTAGGACAACTTATAACTCAATTTAGAAAGCATAGCCTTTATTGTTATATTATCGGGTTAAGGCGAAAAATGGGCTTGGGATTGGCTTATACGCCACCATTTACTAAAACAATCGAGATTTGGTTGTCGAAAAATACCGCGATTCCCAGGAATGACCATGAACCCTATTGTGTTAGTTTTAATGTAGATCATACAAACAAATCGTTTCGATGTTTCTTTTCGACAAGGCGTTTGCTGAAGAATGCAGTGGATTCAAATTTGGTACACCTTGATACGACAAATAAATTGCATTGGCAAGATAATCCGGTCACTATTATTGGTACAACGGATTTAGATCAAAAGTTTCATTTATTCGGCATTGCTATTTGTACCAATAAGAAAGAATGTGATTATGAATTTATATTTAAAATGGTACAGAAGGGAGTGCAGGAATGCCACAAGAAAATATTTCAACCAGAATGCCTTGTTACCGATGATAATGAAGCTGTGCGTGACGCTTTTATTAAAAGATTTGGAATTTGTAGTAAAATTGGCATGTGCTCCAAGGTGGCATTATCCAAAATTATGGCTAAATTATCAGCTTGTTTGGAATCGGACCGGTTGAAAAATCAAATCGAAGAAGAAATTCTAAAAATGCAGAAACTTTCATCATCCAGTTTATTCTTTAAAGCGCTCGATTTATTCTTTGAGAAATGGGGATCGGTGGCTGACGCAAATTTGAATGGATTTTTAAATTATTTTGAAATGAATTGGGTCAATCAAAATGGAAATTGGTTTCAGGGATTTCGACAATTTACACCGCATACAAACAAAGCCATTTGGGCTGAATATGATTTGCTCAGTAAAAGTTTACCGTTTACAGAAAATCCTAAGACAGCAGATGCATTTCGTTATTTGATTCGAAATGAAATGGAACGGTTGTCACGTCGATATACAAGACATGGTCTCCAGTTTGTTCGTGAAACAACTGTTCCAAAATCTGTTTACGAAAAAGCCAACGATTGGGATACATTTGAAAAGCAATTTGAAATCCATCATAACGAAAAGGAAATTCATTATTATATCTCTTCGGGTGGCGATAATTTGATAAACAAGGAGAAATTACGAAAATATCGAGCTTGTTACCATGACACGTTAGACGAATTTTTTGATATTAATTTTAGTTTTTGGTGTGTACGGCAATTAAAAAGTAACGATAAACTTCTGTGTAACTGTCCATATTTTTTGGAAAATTTTGTTTGTGAGCACTCGGTTGGAATAGCAAAGATACTGAACATAAACCAATTCCCACCAAAAGTTAGTTTATTATAGGGTAACGTAATATACGAGTAGTTTTAAGAAGGAATTATAGAATCGTACAAATGTCGTAAAATTATGTTTAAAATCAAATGTACATAAATTATGTAAATTGCTTTTTATTGAAATTTCAATAAATCTTTCATATTTATTCTTAACAATTTTGGTTTTATTGGTGACGTAAATATTTTTATGCTCTTTTCAGTGTTTTCAATAACTTCCCTAGGTAAAAGAATCGTGGTTTCCTTTTTTTGTATGAAATTACACCGCATTTTGCGAAGGGAACCGGACTAGTTATAAAAACCTCTTCGTAACACGATTATTTTCAATTTTTCGACAAATTTCTATTCGTCCAACGCACATGTTGATAATTCGAAAATAACAAATTTCTAGTGGTACCACATAGAAGCTTTGCATGAAATGTTAATTTTATATATGTAGTTTTAATCCGGAGTTCGGGCTACAATAGGCTGCATACATTTAATATTAGTAATTTGAGTTATCAACTTATTGCACGGTTGTAAATTAAATTAATTACCTAGGTTTGGTACTTCATTTGCTTATTTACTTACATGGACAAATAAAAATAAAAAAGGTTTGTATCTGATATTAAAATTTAATTCATGGTAACATTTTTAGTTTCAAGAGTTATTTAGTTTTATGTATGATTATTGTTGTTTTAAATAATTAAAACAAAACAAAATATTTTTTTTTCATACTCCTAGATTCACCCTACACACACATAATATTCACCCTAAACTACACATCAACCAATTAAACCTAAGAACATATGTATGTCTCAAACTCCCTCCTGTTTGAGATTTATGTTATCCCTTATGAATTTAAATTGACCTCCAGCCAATGATTTCGTAAAGATGTCCGCTAGTTGTTGTTCAGTCTGCACGTTTCAATACTGAACTCCTTTCCCAATAGACTTAATAAAGTGATAACACACATCTAAGTTTTTTGTCCTTTTGCGTGCCGTTTCATCTCCAATAATTTTGATTGTACTTTGATAGTTCAATTTTAAAGTTAATGTTTTTTTACACAAGTTGAGTTCCTCACACAGTCTTTCTATTATTATAAGTTGTTTAACACTGCTTCAATGCAGTGATATATTCAGCTTCTGATGTTGATAAAGATATGACTGACTGGCATCTTGTGTAGTGTACCAATCTACTGCTGTCCCATTCACCACCATTAAATATCCTGAAGTTGATTTCCTTGTTTTTTTACCGCCCGCGAAATCTGAATTACAAAACCTGCACCAGTTAATTAATTTAGGAGATTCCATATATCGACTTAGCTTGTTTACTGCATATTTTTATATCTAAACAGATAACAGAAACAATAAACTCCCGATTGTGCGCACATTGATTAAATTTCACTCATATTGAACTTTTCCAACATCTTGATAATATAATTTTCTTGTTTAACAAAAATATCACCAGATGGTTCTTTTGTAATTTGCATTCCCAAAAATTGTTTTGGATTATCTCTTATAATATCAAAATTATTTTTCAGATGCTTCAATAATTTATCAATTTCAGTGACACTTGACAATACAATTAAACCATCATCCACATAATATTATAAAGTATAGTTGAAAAAAACAGTTTTAATGTCAAATTGGGATAAATGAAGTTTCAGAGTAGCAGCTACACTCAGAAGTAATCTTATACATACTTTTATATTGTACCACTGGACTGCACCCTTTCGCAACCAACCATGCCTTATATTGGTTATTTAACTTAATACGAAAAATCCATTTGTTTCCAATCGCTTGTTACCATTTTACGTCAATTTCCATCTGTTGTTAATGTTTAAAGCATTTATCTCTTCATTCCAATTATGATCTTTGACTGGTTCTGAATATTAAATTTCCGTGCATGCAATCAAACTGATATAATCATTATATTTATTTGGTAGCATCAACTGACTTCTGTCTCGCAACACGCGACCTTCTTTCCTCTGCTTGTTGGTTTTAAATAGTTTCATTTTCTTTTGTTACAGTATTATTCTCTTCAGTAACATCCTCAATTTTAAATGAATCTTTTGTTGCCTCTTTTTGTATTGAATCTGTGGTCTTTTCAACACCAAAACTTTGCGATTGACTACTGGTTTCCTTAAATATAACATCTCAGCAAACATCAATTTTATTTTCCCTAGGGAAGTATACTCGATATCCTTTCGTCTCCTCCGAATTTCCAACAAATATTCCATTTTTGCTTTTGAAATCCCATTTTTGACCTTTTTCCTTTGGTATCTGCACATATGTAGGTATATCTTATTTCCAAAGATTTGAAAAGTGTCGACACATGGTTTCTTCTTATATACATCAATTCAAATGGTGTTTTCCCGCTTATTGTGCTTTTTTTCCTGTTCTATTCAGCACATATGCTACTGTATTTATAGCCTCTGCCCAAAATTGATTTCCCAAATTGTTCGTATGAAGTATTGACCGTGCTGCTTCTACTAGTGTGCGCATTTCTCTTTCTGCAGCTCCATTTTGTTCAGGTGTGTATGCTATACAGTCTCCCCAGTTTCCACCTTAAATTTCAGTATCTACTCTTTTAATTTATCATATATGTACTTCGGATTTATATTTTAGAAAATATACAGTTTTATGACGAGTAAAACCATCCTTAAATTGTTGTATTGAAAGACGAGGTTGGGAACAGAGTGACGAACATTTATTCATTTTATATGTTTGTACAAATAGTTGCGTTACCAATGTGTTATGTCTATGCCTAATACGTTTACATTATCATATAACATCCCCTCGGTTTTATTATTTATTTTGTTTTTTACTATCTTACAGTTTCTTAATTCAAATTTACTTTTTACTGTAATATATCAATACTAAATAATAAATTTATATCAGATTTTTACTTAGTACATTAAATAATCTTTATATTTTTCAGATTGTCTTATATTTCTTTTCGGTCTCTCTAGTTGTGACTTGTGACGTTGTAGTTTCCGACTCGTTACTATCTATTTCGGTTTCATTATAAGTAACTTCGTCTGCCATATGATCTTGATTATTATCGGACTTTATGATTGATTCCTTCGTTGTATTTAGTTGATTATAAGCAATACCAGCCGGTCGTATAAAAGATCGATTTCTCCTATATTCACTTCCATCTATTTCGACTATATTCGATGAATTGTCCAAATTTAATATGATAGAACCTTTTGCCCAAGATTTGTCGGGTGAAAATTTCTTCACAAAAACTTCTTGCCCAAATCTAAGTGTTGGTAACGCTTTTGATGATTTATCGTAATAAGATTTTATTCTTTTCCTATTCTGCTCAATGGCGTTCATTGTATTGCTGTCAATTTTTTGCTTCAACTTACTCTTTGAATATGGAAGATTTCCTTTTAAGTATCTGTTGAATAATCGTTTTGCAGGGCGTATTCCAATTTTATTAGGTGTGTTTCTCCATTGCAGTAAGCATTGATAAAAATCTGTACCACTATCTACACTTTTCCTAATTAAATTTTTTGTAATTTTTACAGCCGCTTCTGCCTTACCATTTCCTAGTTGGTGATGAGGACTGCTTGTTGTATGATTAAATTCCCACTTTCTTGCAAATTCTTTAAATTCATCATTGATGAATGTAGCTGCATTATCACTAATATACAGGGTGTTCGGCACATGGACCGACACAATTTTTGGGGAATTGGTTGGGTCATTAGCTAGTTTTTACCCATACGACCCTACGTCCTAAGTGACACGGTAACTGAGATATGAATTTTTTTCGTTTTTTATTTAAATTACCTGAAATTTCGCCTTTAAATCGTCATATTTTTTTTGTTTGTGATTGTAATAGCACGAAATAATTTTTATTGTATTCTGCAATTTATTTTTAGTCTAAATAAATCACTATTTGGTACAAATGGCTTCAAGAAAATAAATTATATGAGCTTCGAAAGTCTTGAAAATGTGTAAATGTATGAAAAATTTCTACTTCTAAATTCAATATAAAAAAAAAATAAACATTATTTTGAACATAGGTTTGTTTTAAAAAGTTGTCTAGTTTATACTCTTTCCAACGGTATGCTACATGTTGGAGAAATTATTTATAGTATGGTCAAAATAAGAGATAGAAGTTGTCAGGGTCAAGAAAATTTCATTTTATCTTTATTATGTTTTTATTAAATATGAGTTATAATATTTGTTCGAATTGTTCTCCTCTACTCCGTATGCATGCACGACACATTTTCCTTATATCAAATGTTATTGTGCGAAGTCGCATTTCTCTTTTCATTATTTCAAATGCAGCTGTAATTCGCTCCATTAAAATTTCTCGTGAGGGCACCTCTGTTGCATAAACCAATTCCTTTGCACGTCCCCAGACGTAAAAATCGAGGGGTGTCCAAAGAAATTCCAAAAATTCCCAGAAAAAGCCCAAAAAATTCCCAAAATTCCCAGAAAATGCCCAAGAATTTCCAAAAATTCCCAGAAAATGCCCAAGAATTTTTAAAAATTCCCAGAAAATAGCCCTGAATTTCCAAAAATTCCCAGAATATGGCCTTGAATCCAAAGATTCCCAGAAAATGGCCTTGAACTCCAAAAAATTCCCAGAAAATGCCCCTGAACTTCCAAAAAACAACCCTGAATTTCCAAAAATGCCCAGAAAATGGCCCTGAACTTCCAAAACTTTCCAGAAAATGGCCCTGAACTTCCAAAAATTCCCAGAAAATAGCCCTGAATTTCCAAAAATTCCCAGAAAATGGCCTTGAACTTCCAAAAATTTCCAGAAAATGGACTTGAACTTCCAAAAATTTCCAGAAAATGGCCTGGAACTTCCAAAAATTCCCAGAAAATGTCCTTGAATTTCTCCATTTTCTGGGAATTTTTGGAAATTATTGGACATTTTCTGGGAATTTTTGGAAATTCAAGGCCATTTTCTGGGAATTTTTGGAAGTTCAAAGCCATTTTCTGGGAATTTTTCGAAATTCAGGGCTATTTTCTGGGAATTTTTGGAAGTTCAGGGCCATTTTCTGGGAATTTTTGGAAGTTCAAGGCCATTTTCTGGGAATTTTTGGAAATTCAAGGCCATTTTCTGGGAATTTTTGGAAATTCAAGGCCATTTTCTGGAAATTTTTGGAAGTTCAGGAATTTTTGGAAATTCTTGGGCATTTTCTGGGAATTTTTAAAATTTTTTGGAAGTTTTCTGGAAATTTTAGAAATTCTTGGGCATTTTTGGGAATTTTTGGAAATTTTTGGGCATTTTCTGGGAAGTTTTGAATTTCTTGGGCATTTTCTGGGAATTTTTGGAAATTCTTGGGCATTTTCTGGGAATTTTTGGAAATTCTTGGGCATTTTTCTGGGAATTTTTGGAATTTCTTGGGCATTTTTTGGGAATTTTTGGAATTTTTTGGGAATTTTATGGTATTTTGTGGTATTTTTTGGTATTTTGTTGCTCTTTTGGGAATTTTTTGGTAATTTTTGGTATTTTTGGAAAGTTTTAATTAACAAAAAATAATCAAAAAATACCAAAAAAATACTAGAATTTTTGGGGAATTTTTTGAGAATATTTGGGAATTTTTTGGGAATTTTTGGATTTTTTGGAATTTCTTGGGAATTTTTTGGGAATTTTTGGAATTTTTTGGGAATTTTCTGGGAATTTTTGGAAATTCTTGGGCATTTTCTGGGAATTTTTTGGGAATTTTTAGGCATTTTTGGGAATTTTCTGGGAATTAGGATTCATTTATTTATTTACCAACTTTGACACCGCTCGATTTTTACGTCTGAGGACGTGCAAAGGAATTGGTTTATGCAACAGAGGTGCCCTCACGAGAAATTTTAATGGAGCGAATTACAGCTGCATTTGAAATAATGAAAAGAGAAATGCGACTTCGCACAATAACATTTGATATAAGGAAAATGTGTCGTGCATGCATACGGAGTAGAGGAGAACAATTCGAACAAATATTATAACTCATATTTAATAAAAACATAATAAAGATAAAATGAAATTTTCTTGACCCTGACAACTTCTATCTCTTATTTTGACCATACTATAAATAATTTCTCCAACATGTAGCATACCGTTGGAAAGAGTATAAACTAGACAACTTTTTAAAACAAACCTATGTTCAAAATAATGTTTATTTTTTTTTTATATTGAATTTAGAAGTAGAAATTTTTCATACATTTACACATTTTCAAGACTTTCGAAGCTCATATAATTTATTTTCTTGAAGCCATTTGTACCAAATAGTGATTTATTTAGACTAAAAATAAATTGCAGAATACAATAAAAATTATTTCGTGCTATTACAATCACAAACAAAAAAAATATGACGATTTAAAGGCGAAATTTCAGGTAATTTAAATAAAAAACGAAAAAAATTCATATCTCAGTTACCGTGTCACTTAGGACGTAGGGTCGTATGAGTAAAAACTACCTAATGACCCAACCAATTCCCCAAAAAATTGTGTCGGTCCATGTGCCGAACACCCTGTATATTTCTGGAATGATATCAAAGGGCCGAATGTCGAAGGGCCGAATGTCGAAGGGCCGAATTTCGAAGGGCCGAATGGGTCGAAGGGCCGAATGTCGAAGGGCCGAATAGGTCGAAGGGCCGAATGGGTCGAAGGGCCGAATGTCGAAGGGCCGAATGGGTCGAATGGGTCGAAGGGTCGAATGGGTCGAAGGGCCGAATGGGTCGAAGGGCCGAATTTTTTTGGTTTGTGTTTAGAAATATAATTTTTTAAATTTCTTGTTTTTAGGAATATTTTGTAAATGTACTGAATTTGATATTAAGAACTATAATTTTTATTTATTTATGGAAAACAATATTAATTTTCCAAATATCTCATATCATATCAAAATAGGTAATACATTTCAAGTTGAAACAATATTTAAAATAACACATGAGACAACAAGATACTTTAAAATAAACAGTTTTGCTTAATTTAAGTAGACATTTTGGAAATTATGCCTAAAGGTTAGGTTAGGTTACATCACTAAATCACAGAGAAATTATTTTATTCGTCCAAATAGAATTTTCCTTCACCCTAACGAATAAAAAATGTTCTGATTTTTATGACATTTTATGACAAAATTCTTTTTTGGTTTTGGTGAAATACTTATTTATTTATTTATTTATTTAGATCAACAGTACAAAATACATCTGATCGTGACTGACTTATTATGTACAAATATTTTTCCACTTGATAATTACAAAAAGAACACAAAATATAAACAACACAATTAATGCAATATTTTTGCCGATAGAATATCCAAAGATTAAACATAATAAAATATGTATAAACTCATAAGAAATTAATTTATATTTGATAAAAAAAATTACAAAATATTCCTTAAAACAATAAATTTAAAAAATTATATTTCTAAAAACAAAAAAAATAAACAAACAAATTCGGCCCTTCGACCCATTCGGCCCTTTGACCCATTCGGCCCTTCGACCCATTCGGCCCTTCGCCATTCGGCTCTTCGACCCATTCGGCCCTTCGACCCTTTCGGCCCTTCGACATTCGGCTCTTTGACATTCGGCCCTTCGACCTATTCGGCCCTTCGACATTCGGCCCTTCGACATTCGGCCCTTTGAAATTCGGCCCTTCGTCCTCATTCCATATTTCTGGTGTGCCATGTCTGCTGAAATTTTTTCTACACATATGTCTATTATTGTCTTGGCTCGCATATTTAAAAATTCGTCTATTTCAAAAAAATCAGAGAACTGATCGACTGCAATCAAAAACTTTCTCTGTTTTCAATTTATAATTATTTCCATTACATCTAAATTTACACGTTGGAATGGGTATTCCGGGATTTTGTGTGTTATCATCGGTTCCTGTTGTTGTTTACTTGCATATTTTATACATGTGTCGCAATTTTTTATCAAATTTGTAATATCTTTATTGATACTTGACCAAATACCTTGGATTAGTTTTACTTATTTTATCTGCCCATCCGGTTTTTACTAATTTCATGACATCTTGAATTTCCATGTCTTTAGCACTCTCCAGTTTTATAATTTGTATCGTGTTATTATATATCCGTAGATTTTCCGTAGCATCCGTCTGTTCGATTTCATTAAATATTTATTCGTCGTTTAACTGGTAAATATCGTAATTTTTCAGTATCTCATTTTCGGTATATGTTGCTCGTGATATGCAATCATCAATTACCATATCTTTACCGTTTTTATATTTTAAGAAAAACGTGTATCGCTGCAAATACAACATCATTTTCTGTATTCTTTTTGGTGCTTCATAGATTTTTTAAATATTGAAATTTACGGCTTGTGATCCGTTTCGATTGTAATATTACGGTTACCACATAGCACATACGTATTGATCGAATCTACGTAAAGCAAATAGTACCGCTAGTGTCTCTTTTTCTATTGCTGCGTAATTTAGCTCATAACCTTTCAAAACTCTTGATGCAAATGCTATTGGTTGGTCGTTTTGCATTATTACGCATTCCAAAGCAAATGAAGATGCAGTCTGTATAATTATTAGCCGACTTGTATCATAATATTTTAGAACCAGTGTTTAAATTCATTTTTTCGTTCCCTTCTTTTATCATTTTTTTCGCTCTTTGTGAGAGAAAACATATTTATATTTTTTTTGTTTCTTTCTCCGAGAACGAAACCAAACAAATTAAAATATCTCTTTTCAGCAGTGTTTAACTTCATTTTTCGTTTTCTACTTTAATCTCTCTTTGTGGAAGGTAGAATAGCTATTTATATTTTTTTTGTTTCTTTTCCCAGGAACGAAATACAAAAAAATAAAATATCTCTCTTCGGTAAATTTTTTTTTTAGTTTTTCGCCTACCCATTGCCAATATGGACTTGATTGTTTCTCGTTTTATTCGTTTAATTGTTTCTCGTTTACATTGGAATACAGTGATATGTCGCCGTGTACAAACGCGATATAAATAAAATATTTCATTATAAAACTTACTAACAACACTGACACAAGCCAATGTACATTTGTTTTATGATATCTGTCATATGAAAAAAACGCAAGGCCTGTATAAGTATCTATATATATATGTGTTGGTTTTGTGAGTTAACATATTAAATTTCACATCACACAACCAAAATGTACAACCGTCAGTCTTTACTAAGTCATAAAACGACTGAAAATTCCTTTGAAAGAATTGTTATATTTTAACGAAAATATTTTAACATTTAGGCTGTTAGTGAATTATTTAAAAACTAGTTAAAAATGAAAATTTTGACAAAATTAAATTTTTTTTTTTATTCACCACAAAAAAAACAAAAATAAATTTAACGCAGTCGACACCGTTTATAAATTTTGACAACTGATGTTAAAAAAACGTCATTCAAAAACATTCAGTATTGAACGTCGTTCAATAAATGATGGCTATTTATTGACTACGGTTTGACACTGGATGGAGTAAAAGCTTTTATAATTTAGATATTCATCGTGCTTATTGACTGGGCATTTAATTCTTATATGATATCCGTCAATAGCACCGATAACATTAACAAAGATTCCAGTTTTTGCCCTTGTGTAAAATCTAACCCCGATTTCTTCTCGTTCGTCAATAGTTGGTGGTGTGTTAATATGCCGCATATGATGTGTAAAAGAGTCCAACATTTTACGTATGATGAATTTTACTGTAAAAGTGTATGGGAAAAAAGTATAGGCATATAACGCTAATGATTAAATGCGATGGATTTTGAATGAATTTCAACTGTCAAAATTTTAACTAATTCACACAGCAAAAATTCTACTTTTGTTGTTACAAATATTTCACCACGATTTTTAATATATTCACTCATGGCCTTAAAAAGCGATAATAACGATACAAATACCCAAAATTAAAATTAAATGGTTTTAACTTTTCGGGTTTTCTAATTTGTTAACAAAACGAAAATACATAAAAAAATAATGTGATACTTGCATTTTTTCTTTCGTTTTATTTTGTCATAATGTATAGCTTTGTCTTGACGGCAAAATTAATTATAGTTCTAAAAATTAATTTTATGATCATAATTTGGAATTATCGTCTTGACGGCAAAATTAAACTACTACCATCCCTACTTTCGTGAAATGCGCGAACTAGTTATTTTATTATTGTTATTAGACGTCAAATTTTGAATTAGGCGTCAATGAATGTTATTTACTTTTAGCACTCAAGCGAATTTGTAAAGCTTTTTAATTTGTATTTGAAAAAAATTAACAAACCAAAAAATCAAAAAAAGATGAAACCGAAGAGTTTTATTTATTTCTAATCAGTGAATGTTTGAGCCTGCAAAATAGAATAAACGCGCACATACAGAATAGAAAGCAGAAAACATTCATTTTTTAAATTTTTTTACAAACTAATCGAAGTGATCCACCCGTATTTTCCAAGAAGTAGAAGTATGTTCCAATTAATTATGGGTATTTAGGATAATTAATTATAGTACTAAAATGTACTAAAAATGGTTAAATTATGTTCGTATTTTACATTTGCTGTGTAATATTACACTGCTAAATCAAATTATGCTCCAATTAATTATACCGTCAAGACAAGGCTTATGTGTAGTTAAAATCTTATAATTTGATGTCACCAAAATTACCTTCTCATTTGAACATTATAAGGTTATTTGTACATAACGTTATGTAGAATTGTACTGTCTGTATTACTCTAACAAATAATTTAAAATTTTTAAATCATTCTAAATGCAGATCAGAAAAGTAACATAGTCCAGGAGATTTTATTAACATAATCCTATTTGAATTTTGCTAAAAATCTAATAAGTCGTACTGTGAACAGTATAGAACACCGTTTCACTATAAGATCAATGCGATGATCTTAGCGAAAGCAAAATACAAATAACAATTTTGAGGAAACAAATAAAACGAGAAACAATCAAGTCCATATTGGCAATAAGTAGGCGAAAAACTAAAAAAAAAAAAAAAAAAATTCGAAGAGAGATATTTATTTTTTTTGTATTTCGTTCCTGGGGAAAGAGACAAAAAAATATAAATATTCTACCTTCCACAAAGAGAGATTAAAGTAGGAAACGAAAATTCAATTTAAACACTGCCGAGAAGAGATATTTAAATTTTTTTGATTTCGTTCCCGGAGAAAGAAACAAAAAAAAATATAAATATGTTTCCTCTCGCAAAAAGAGATAAAACAAGGGAACGAAATTTAAATTTAAACACTGTTTAGAACTGGCAGGGTAGTCATAATTGCTTTTAGATTTTTAAACTCCTTCTCATGTGTATCATTCCACTCAAATTTTGATTCATCTTTAACCAAATTTCTCATATGTTGTACTTTCTGTGAGAAATTATTGATAAATTTTGATAAATAAGTGAACATCCCTAAAATTCTTAACAATTCCTTTTTGTTTTGCGGTGATGTCATGTTCGTTATACATTCTATCTTCGATGTAGCTGTTTTTAGGCCTTCGTTAGATATAATATGCCCATAGTATTTAACCTCAGTTTTGCATAATTTCATTTTCGACAAGTTTAACATAAAATTCGATTCTCCTTTTGCATATACCAAGATGTCATCCGCCATTACTTCAACACCTTGTAGTCCATGTTTTCATGTTGTCTTTTTTGCTAAATATCCATGGCTGGACCTATGCCAAATGGTAGCCTAAGCCATCTGTACCTTTCATACGGAGTCCAAAATGTTGTCATTTTGCTACTGTTTTCATTTAGGACTAGTTGCCAAAAACCGTTTTTCGCGCCCAATGTCGTAAATACTTTTGCTTGCTCTAATTTAGGCAATATTTCCTCAATTTTTGGGATTTGATAATCAACATTTTTGATTGCTTGATTTAAATCTGATGGGTCTAAACATATTCTTACTTTGTTGTTTCTGTTTACTATTAGTATGTTGCTCACCCAATCTGCGTGATCTTCAACTTTCATAATAATTTGTTGTTCTTCCATTTCTTTTCGTTTTTCCAGGAGTGGTTTCCTTAATTTCACAGGTATTCTTCTTGGCTATTGAATTACTGGATGATAATCGGGATTTATTTCTAAATTAACTGTCCCTTCTAATTTTCCAATATCTTAAAACACGTCTCTATATTTATTAATTATTTGCATTGACGATTCGGACGAAATTTTATTACGTATTTTTATTAACTTTAGATTTATACTGGTTGTGGCTGAAATCATTGGAATTGTATTGATATGAACCAATATTACTTTAATTATACAACTTGCGGTTTTGTGTATGCATTTTAAGTATGCTTCGCCAATTGGAATTATTTTGTTGTCACCAAAAGATTTTAAAATAATATCTGATTTATTAATGTTTATAATATCACCTACTATTTTTTTATAATCTTTGATATACATCACGTTGCACCAGTATCGACTTGGCATAATAATTTGGTTGATTGTTGATTAACTGGTGGTGAAAATTCTAATTCTATTTTTATTTCCTTCTCCGAGTTCAGTCACAAAATATTTTCTTCATCATCTTCAGTATTGATGACGTCAATTTTTACGTTATTTTTTCTGCATTTAACTTCAAAGTGATTGTGAATACCACATTTTTTGTTTTCGATAGTTCTATTATCACTTTTATTATAATACGAATTGCTTGTTTTATTGTCACTTTTATTATTATATGCACCATTTCTTTAATTGTTATCATTGTTTTTATTAAAATTTTTATTCTTATTATTTTTCTTATTATTTGAGGTTTTTATTTTATTAATTTCCTCCGGATTATCCAATTTTTTGATTTGTAATTCTGTTTGTTCAGTAATTCTACAAATATTAATGGCTTCTTGCAACGTTGTTTTCTCTTCTTCCCATAACCGCTGTCTTAATTTAATATTTTTGATTGACACTACTATTCTGTCTAATACTAGCTCATCCTCCATTTCCTTATTCGCCTTTAAAGCGCCGCAAGAGGTGCTACGATTTTTACGAGCCAATGGTGGTAACCGGTTATTAATGTACGTGGTGGACATGTACCTCTTCGCATAGTAAAAATTACATGATTAGATTTAGCATCATTAACTTTAATTCCCCATTGTTTTATCCATGCTTGATAATACTATTAATATTTTCCTGCAAAACTTCTGTAGCTTTACTGGGGTCTTCATGTGATGAGAGTACTGTCGTGGCGTCTGCAAATGTTGCGACAGTTACTTGATTGCTTGTAGGTATATCTGACATAGCAGATATAATATCGGCCCAAGCATGCTGCCCTGTGGTACATCAGATTTAAATGGGCGGACATTTGTATACGCATCTTGATGTTTTAATATAAAATATCTGTTCAGTAGATATGATGGTAATATTTTGTAGAAATCATGTGTCAACCATCGCTTAATTTTGTATTTTAATCCCACATGCCACACCTTGTCAAAAGCTTGTGCTACGTCCATGAATAAAGCAATATAATATCTTTTTTCTGCCTTAAACCCAAGCTGATGATCCGGAATCAGCTTCTTCTCCAGCAATATAGGCTTTAGACGCTTAAGTAGTAATTTTTCAAATAACTTAGACATAATTGGTAGCAAGCTTATATATCTGTACGAAGTAACTTCTTCTGGAGGCTTGCCTGGTTTTGGTATTAATATTACTTGTGAAACCTTCCGTTGTATTGGGAAATATCCTGTCCTAAGTATAGCGTTGAATAAGTAGGTTATTAAATCAAATACCCTTATCTGACAACTGTTGCAAAATATTTCCTGTAATAAAATAATATCCTTGCGCTTTTTTAGGATTTATCTCTCTCTCTCTCTCTCTGTATCACAGGTCTAACTTCTAATATAGAAAATCTCGTAATAGTATGATTCATTTGCAATGGTGCTTCCAAGTAGTTTTGAATGTTGTGATTCTGTTCATCCGTACTTTCTGACGCATATGGTTGAAATACCCTTTCAAAATGGTCTGCAAATACTTCAGCCTTTACTTCATTATTTCTCGCCCAGTGACGGTCACTTTTACGTGTCGGCGGAATATGCTGTTGTGGTTGTTTCAGCTTCTTAGTCGCCTGTTTTTTCTGTTGGTGAGAGTTGGGATAAATATTGACTGTTTTTGAGAAGCAGTTCTTTTAACTTTTTGACGGCTTTGTTTAGTTTATGTTTATCTCCCGTTAGTCGATATCGTTACCATTGCTGTCTTAACTTTCTTTTCTCCTTAATCATTTTCTTGGCAACATTCGAACATTCTCCTTTTTTTCCTTTCTCATTTTGAAGTGGAGTGGACTTCCAATCTGCCGATTGATACATTTATTGAGATGTTCCTCTGCTTCGTCTAAGCCACTTTCCACCTTTAACTTGATGTTTGAAGTTAAATTCTCTGTTACTTTATATCTGAAACACTTCCAGTCGGTTTTATTGTTGCTTAACATTGGTTGTTTCTGTGTATTCAGTATCTTTGTTCCCAAAGTGATTAAGACAGGCGAGTGGTCCGATGACAGGTCCAAGCATGGCATAGCTTTAATATAATTACATGCTATTCCTTTGGTGATGTAGAAATCTATGACATCTGGAATGTTTCTTCTATCACTTGGCCAATAGATAGTTTACTGGTTGATACATGATGAAGATTACGTTTTTGAATTGATTTTAATAAATCTTGTTCTCTCGTTGTCACCAATCTTGATCCCCATTGTTGATGTTTTGCATTATAATCACCCCTTGCTATAAAGCAATGACCCAAAGCGTTATAAAAATGATCAAATTGTTCCATTTTTATTGCATATTTTGGTGGGCAGTAAATGGCCGAAATGGCTATAGGACCTAGCCAATCTTCTACTTATTACTACAGTAATTGCTTGTAAATGCTCTTTCTTATACTGTTCTGCTTCATGGTTCCATCAGGACGATTTGTTTTGTAGATTGTATATCTGGGTATTTTTAGGAAACTTTTAACTTCTTGTCCATGTTGTAACGATCGATTGCTTGTAACGACCTTTAATGATTGTAGATAATTTATTATTTATTTGCTTAAAAAAATTATCAAAAATTATTTAACAGTAGTTTTGAATTTACTTGGCATATATTTTTGCTGCTTGCAGGGGTTAGGTTCTGAACAAGTAACAAAAGATTTTTTGTATGTGACGTACTACAATTTTTTAGACTTCGGTTCTAGAGTCAATTTCTAGGGACATTCTTTTGTAAAAGATATCTCAAAAAATTGTAGTTTCATCAGAATCTAGCCCCAGAACATTGAAAAGAGACAACGTTGAAAGTTTTGAATTTGTACCGTTCCATACCAGTTTTTATGATCGTACAACTGAAGTAAACATGTAAAATAAAATGAAGATTTTCTGTTACATTTGCAAAATGACACTTTCACCAAAAAAGTAATTAACGAAGTACTTTTCTATTGATTGTTACACATGATTGTTATAAAAAGCTTTGGTTACAGCAGATTCCAGCCCATGAGGGCCAAATGCAGCTAATTATTTAAATAAATTAGCAACGGAAAATCGACATATGTAATTATTGTGTTGTGTCTATCTACTATGTAGTCAGATACTTAGATTATGTCTTTACCGGGAGGCTTAGGCGTAAGACATTACATATGTTAACGACTTATTAAAACGGTCGATAATCTGAAATTGTAAAACTGTTATTCCGACCTGTTGAGAGATGTAAGTTAAGCTAGTCAACCTTTAAAAAGAACCCTTTTTAAAAATAAACAAATTTATGTTTGACGAGAGTGATGAAGCTTTTATTAAGTCTGCAAGTACTTAGCAAAACTATTTATAATGTAAATAATAATTCTTAATGAAGTAACTGAACATATTTTTAATTATTTTTCTTTCCTCAGATAAAATAAAATCGATTTGAAATTAGAAAATGAGCTCGGAGTCTTCATCATGGGAAGCCTCGGAAGAGGAATCAAAGGAATCATCTGTAACTAGCGAAAGGAAAAGCAGTAGAAAATCCCAGTTTCAGTCAGACTGGATTTTGGAAATTAAGTTTCCTGACAGAGAATCGGCATTGGACCAATTAACGGCAGAAAAAATATGGTGTGTTGATCATCACCCAGGTTATTTGATTCAAGGTGGTAGTCAAAAACACTATAAATGCAATGGATCGAATATTAATGGTTCCCCATGTCCGGTGCTAAAATGTTTACATTTTCCAACGAACAGTGAAACAGTTTGGTTGTACAAAACAAACACTAAACATAATCATAAAATAGCTAGGCCGACTGGAAACATCGCAAAAAGTTTTGATGAAAAAATAGAAGATAGTCTTAAGGACCGAATTGTTAAACTAATGAAACATTTACATACGCCTGAACAAGTTATGTTACAATTAGAATCTGATGGATTCGAGGTAAAAAAGCGTGAGACACAAATTCGAAATTGCTGCGAAAATGCTGAACAAATGTATAATAAATGGACATTTGAAAAATCTTTCGACGGGTTGGACCAGGTTAAATCATATGTAAAATTGCAGCATGGATGGAGGTTGATGTACCTGAGCAATACTCATATTGGCATGAATTATTACTATCGATGCAAAAAGGTGCCAAAAGTTGGGCCACAATGTTCGGCACGAAAATATTTCAGTTTCAATAATTTTACGAACATAGTCAAACTTTATAAAAACGATTGTCGGCATACACACAATAGAATTATGGAAACTACAGGGTTACCGGTTAATTTTAAACCTGATTGGATACTAAAACGGTTATGCGAAAGTGACCGCTCTGCTTTATTTAAACAAGGTTTTAGAGTTTTGAAAGCCGTTGGCCTTCAGTACTGTCCTGTGGATTCTGCCAAAGGACATAACAAAGACAATGATTGTACAAAAATATCTGCGAAATCACCTGTTCCATCGGGTTGGACATTCGAGGGCAAATTCCCTAATGAACATAAGGCATTTGAATATTTGGCACAAGATGATATTTGGGAAATCGATCAGCGCACAATTTATGCTGGAACTAGCGGCCGCAAAGTAAGTTACCGATGCAATCAAGGGAGGTCGAATGGGTCTCAATGTGCTGCTGGGAAATGTTTATTTTATTCCTTCGTTAGTGATGAAATTTCCTTGTACAGGAATAATAAGGAACACTCACATGATACAATAGAAGCCTTGGTTAGAACAACTGTACCTACTATACAACATGCTTTTGATGATAGTCCGGTCTTACCAAGCTGGGAGCGCCGGTATGCACGCAAAACTTTTGCAAATAGTGAAGAGAAATGTATTAACAAGCAATTAAAATTAAATGAATTTGATGATATTTCCGATTCTCGTATTGCCAATGACTACCTTGCAACTTCAATGAAACAGATTGCAGAGGATTTTGCAGCAGCAGAGAGTCAACAAACCCAAGACGATGCTTTGTCTGCCAAAAATAATTCAAACTGGTTCTGTGAAAAATCGTTTACTACGCTTGAGGAGGCGAAAGCATATTTAAAAGAATCTAATTGGGGCAGTCATTTAGGCTCTTCATCAAAGCATCAAAATAAAAGGTACTATCGTTGTAATATGGTTAAATACTCTGGCCCGCAGTGTAATGCTCGAGCTTATCTATTACACAGTAAAGAGACCAATACAATTTTAGTTTACCGTAATTTGGCAGAGCATTCGCATGATCAACTAATAATGGCAAATGAAGAATTAGCAAGCCGAAACTGGAAGAAAATATCGAGACGCAACCTGAAATCGATGCAAAACCAAAACGGTTGGAGGCTGGAAACTATAATTCCGAGACAGAATTTGGTTTCATCGTATTTAGAAAACGAAGGCACATGGCGCTGTGAACCTAAATGTGGTACAAGTTTAAAAGTATTCTACTGTTGTACTACGGGGAATTGTGATGCTCAAATGTGGCTTATCTACGAAAAAAACAGCGATAAAGTGTCAGTTTATCGAATTATTAAACATAATCATGGTATTACTCACAAAACAATCGATTTACCATTACACTTCAATGAGATTGAATTAATACCGGATACTTATCCAAATTCTAACATCATTGTAAAAGAAGAAGTAAACATTTATGATGAATTGGTGGTAAATAATCAAAACGAAAGCGATGCAATTAATTGTGCTACTATTTAAAGCGATTTAAAGCCTCGACAGAGGAATTTGTTTTTGTCAGTTGTGGTTTCAAGCAATAATCCGAATAATTGTTTACTTGTAATTTGTGTATTAAATTTAGTTACATATTTGTCTTTTATCGTACGTGAATAATGTTAACACCTAAATAAAATTAAATGTAACTAGTAGCTTTATATTAAAATGTCATGTAATAATCCTTGTACCTTAAGACATATGAAAATATAGGAGCAACACCATGTGCGTTATGGCACCACTTTGACTTATCCAACTACGTAACGAGCAAGGAAATAAAATCGCAGGAATTATGTTGAACAACAGAATGAACACTGCAACAAATAAATTGTAATACTTAACATGCAATCAACGCAACCAAAAAATAATTCCTGAATCAAAAATTTTACAGCGCAACCATTGAAATTCCAAAAAATTTTAGTATATAAGGATTGAAAAGTAAGAAATACACCCATCCCTCGATTTACACGGTCGATTGGAAAAACCAAAATGGAAAAACCACCGTATAAATCAAAATCGTGCAAAGCAATGTGTTTCATGGTAAATTAGGGGATTGGTTCCAAAAAAAAAAAATGTATAATAATTTTTAATGTTTAATTCATAATAAAACTTAAATTTATAACATAAAAATTATTAAAATAACACAAAACTATAAAAAATGTAACCAAATTCTATAGAAAACTCTAAAAAAAAACGTTTTCCCGACATTCATAGATTTTTAATCTGTATCATTACTTGTTACGATTGTTAAAGCTTTACGTTTACTCCTTGGTTGAAGAAGTTCATCGCTGTCTGTAGAAGAACTGCGCTCTAAATTTGGCTGGGAACAAAAAAAAAATCGTAATTAAAATTTGCTTTTTATTTTTCTGTAGCTCCTCTCTCTGCTAACTATAAGCTATGACATATTAGGGTCATTATCAATAAAAAAGTTTCTAATTATTTTGCAATGGCAAGGCCTTTAGTAATATTATTTAACGTTAGCTCCGGAACTGTAGCCTCAGCCTCACTTTCAGAATCACTAGAAATGTTGACTAATTCTAGCAAATCCTCTTCATTCAAGTTACTATCCGCCATCATAAGATGTGCCAGATTAGTAATTTCGGCGTACTCGGAGTCCCTTGATGGAATATTACACTCGCCTAAAACCACTTCGGGCCAAATTGCTTTCCAACACGCATTAAGTGTTGAATTTTTGATGTCCTTAACGGCCAATGCTGTCATTTTAACACAATCCAAAATCGTAAAGATTTTCGAAGCGTTAATTAATGTTAGAGAATTGTTCGCGTCAATTTTGCCCAAAATCTGCTGAAACGTTCGTTTTATGTAGCTGGATTTAAATGTGAAAATTATTCTCTGGTCTAATGGTTGAATAAAAGCTGTTGTATTAGGTGGTAAAAACACAACTTTTACATTTTCATATTGCAGATCAATTGGATCATCCAATTTGGATGTCCTGGAGCGTTATCAAGTATAGCAATAAGATTTTTGAAATGTTGATTTTTCTGTTTCATGTAGTTTTCTGCATCCGGAATAAAGGAATTGTAGAACCAGTCTCTAAATATTCTCGCAGTTACCCACGCTTATTTGTCCGCGCGCCAATAAACCGGTAAGCTATTTTTATTTAACCCTTTCATTGCTCTTGGGTTTAAAGATCGGTGAATCAACATGGGCTTCATCATATGATAGCCAGATGCATTGCTACAAAATACCTTAAAACCCCCGGCTGTTTTCTCTGCTTCCGATATGAATGTCCTGCTTGACATTTTCTTCCAGAATAGTCCTGTTTCATCTGCGTTGAAGATTTGGTCAGCTGTATATCCGCCTTCTTCTATAATTTTAGATAAAATGTGTGGAAACTCTGAAGCAGCCGCTTCAACTGATGACGCAGATTCTCAGTTTGTTTTCACATTGTGCAAATTGTGCCACCGCTTTAAATTTTCAATCCACCCTTTGCTAGCTGTAAAATCTAATTTGCAATGTGTTTGTTGGCTAGTGCTTGGTGTGGCTTCTTTTAATCGTTCAAAAACTCGAAGCGCTACAGGAATGTTTTACACTAGATCGGATTGATTCCTCATTTTTCTTTATCGTTTGTACAGTAGCTTCATGAAGTTTAAAGTGTTTAGCAACAGCCGAAGAACCTTCACCACTTCGTAAACGATCCAACAGTTGAACCTTTGTTTCAAAAGAAATCACTTTTCTCTTTGAAGCCGTTTAGTCTTGTTTTGCATACATAATCAATTCAAATTCACTAACGAACTGATTCTAAACAAACTGATTTTTAATTTTATTTTATTTACTGGTTATTTTATTACAATAGTTCACACTTGTTGATTTCACATAAAATAATGAACTGAATAAAATAATCTTTCCTTAGTTATAGTTTATAAAGTAACGGTTCTAACGGTTAATTAGGCAGCAGGAACAGGGCGGTAGTGCAACAAAACAATTGTACATATGTGTATTAATAGTTATAGATCATGTTTTCCAAAAGAGGCAGCACGATCACTGGAAAAGTACAGAATTTTGCCAGAGCGTTTGCCACTAGATGTCACTACACAATCAAAAAATATTACTGACGTTTTTCAAAAAGGGACAGCCAAAATCAATTTATTTATCACACAATAATAGTCACTTTTATGACCCGAAAATATTTTTGTTTATATTTACAAAATGCATTCATAAAAATGTCATACAATTTTTGACAGCAAATATTTAGTGACACGTAGTGGTATTATGTGAAAGCATAAAGAAAAATAGAATAAGAGAAACTACGTAGGCCAAATCTCTCTAATGATGCCAGCGCACGTAGTTTTTTACATTGAACCTTATTCAAGATCTTTTATAGAAATGAATCCAAGCAATCAAACAAACCCAAAGCAATTTACTTTGTCTGTATGCTAAATTTGTATATTCGTATTTATCAAGCTATGCTATTGGCTTTGTTTGTGTATAAAAAAAAACAACGGGCGAGTTCACGCTCAACTCGCAAAAGATTTATGTGAAAACCTTCAACTATTGAATCATTTCAAGTCTTTTCGATGGGCCTGAGAACTGTTCGCTCAGTATTTAAATTACGGTACAATTTTGGTTTTAAAAGTCAATAAGTTATTCTATTTTGGATTTGGAGGACGAACCTTACCAACATTAATTGTTTAATTTAAAATTGAAATTTATAACCAACTACATTTCAGTATAGCGATGTCTTGGTGAGATTGAGCAAAGTACAGTTCTGTTAAGTTAATCATCTAAACCTACCCTGAACGCTTTAAAATTCATCATTACTCATATATGGCAATTGTTGAAGATTACATATTTCGACTTTTGTGAATGGTCACGGCAAACCAGGTGAACAAAGCAAAGTGCGGCATCGCTGATTTGATTGAATTGAACTAAATGAAATAGGGCGGTTCTATTAGACAAAGACGCTATTTTCACTGTAAAATCATAGCAGCTGGAAAGCTGCGGCTCCTTCCTTGTGCGTATCTTTAGAAAATTGCATTCGAATCAGTTTACTACTATTATAGTTTTTGTTTCCTATATGCCCCGCATAACCAAACTCAGCAGCAGCATGAGCAATACTAAACATAGCAGAGCACACCGATCAAACAATTTCAAAATTATTATTTTATTATGATATGATTGTATCAATGTAGTATAAAAGTGTTATTTTCACAGCTCGCTAAGATGTATGAATAATATTTAATATTTAAAGTATGTGTGCATTTGTCTTTGTTTAACGTACTTCCATTTCAGTTTTTTTGAATAACTTACACTACACATGCATACTTTTTGTGCCTTTTTATTTTAATCTGACGGAAATTGTAATTCGAATTATATAGTATGCAATTTCAGTGTATTTTGTGTTCCTGTTTCTCGTATATAATTTGGAATTTCGGTCGTACCGGATTTTCCGTTCCTTTTTTTACATGAAATTTTTGACTTACCCCCGCTAAAGATGTTTTCACATCAAAAATCAAAAACCTAAACAATTTACAAGGAGAAAATAAAAATAAAATCTATTTGTTCCTTCTGCGTTAGTAATTGTAATCTTTATGAATGAAAAAGGCGTAGCTATTGGCGGATTGTTGTTGTTTATTGTAGATTTATGCGAATGTATAATAAAATCACCGAAATAATATCATACGTTGTTCATTTTCTTCTTTTACAAGAATTTAATTGAAATTTTTAGAACGGCCTGCCGAAATCAAATGAAATCTTACACAAAAGCAATATAAGTAAAATTGTGTGTATGTGAAAATACATTAGCGAATTTAATAAAAATTTGGTTTTAAAAATTTTGGTTCTACAAAATTTCGTTTTTTCAAAAATCATAAATTTAAAAATCTCGGTTTTCAAAAGCTCGGTTTTCAAAATCTCGATTCTAATCGCGGATTTGTTTTAGTTTTTAAAATTAAATTCCCCATTTTCCAGAATTTATAGAAACCGAGATTTTGAATCACCGAGATATTTTAGCCTGACGAAATATCCCACCAATCTTGATTTTTCGAAAACTTTAAAATTAAATTCCCCATTTTTCAGAATTTATTATTTGTTGATATTTTAATTTTAAAATTGCACTCCCCATTTTCCAGAAGTTATAATTTTCAGTTATTTTCGTTTTAAAATGGAAAATCCCCATTTTCCAGAATTTTGAAAGTGATGGAGGGGATTTTGAAATCCAAGATTTTGTCATCCAAGATTTAATACCCAACCCCAAAACCTTCTACAATTCTCTCTTGAGAAAGCCCAACTAAATGTATACTAAGCCATCATATATATATATATATATATATATACATATATATAAAATAGTAGTGATATATGAAATAGTAGTGGTAAGAAACGAAAAAAATTGAATTTTTTTTATATGGTTTCTCGTAGCGACCAATACACTAACCAGTATATATTTTTAAATATGTGTAAGAGAGCTATACAACGAAGTCAGGTTTTCTGAAGAGAGAATTTTAGCAGGTTTTTCCCAACCCCATATACACAAACACACATATGCAAACATACATACTCACCCATACACACTCAAGCAAGCAACCCGCAACCAGATACATAATCGCAAATTTCATCAAAAGCTCGGTTTTGAAATTTTTTATTAATTCGGGCGGCTCGAATTAATAAAAAATTATTTTTCAAACCCGAGCTTTTGGGAACGGAGATTTTCAAAATTGAGATTTTGAAAACCGAAATTTAGAAAACCGAGATTTTGAAAACTGAGATTTAAACACCAAGATTATGTAGCCAACCCATTTAATACAACTCATGTACTAGATAAACAAAATATGTAATAGAAAAAGATAATTAAGGAAATGATAACGAAATTGAACGAATAGTTATGATTGAACAGATTTAATTTAGAGAGGATACAAATGAATTTTAGAAAATTACCTAAGTAACTAACACGAAAATAATAAGATGTATATACATATGATGTATTGTAAACATCTCTTTTGTACATAAAGCAAAAATAGTAAAATATTCTAAATAAATTTAGAAGTAAACAGTGTAAATAGGATAAAGCTATGTACATCATAGTTCGGATATCTCATTTCAACATATGGATGCTAATTTATTTTACTATTTCTGAAATAATGGGACATATCTAGATACCGCATTTTTGATATTTTATTTACAACTTTATTAATTGCGTAAAACTGAATAAGTTAAAAAATTAGTTTTTTTCAAACTCACATCGTTCTGATTTATAAACGCAGTGTTTTCTGATTATTTTTTTTTTAAATTTCAGATAACTAGTTTTGATGAAAATTTTCTCGAAAAATATAAAAAATTATGTAAAATGACTTCAAACAGCTTCAAATTTTAAAACGAATTGCATGAAAAAATAAAAAAAATGTTTTTTACAAATATCCAGATTTGGTTAATTCCACAGAATTTATCCATGCTAATGTTTGGTATGGAAAATAGATGTATGCATTTTTTATCACTTTCCCAGTGTGCTTACAAATTCGACATAAACTTTATTATTTTGCTAAATTAAATTGTTCGATTTTGAATTTTGAGGAATTAACAAATAAATTTTTAATTAATAAAAACAATTAAGATTTTTTCAAAGAATGTCAGGTAAACTTTTATTTTGTTTTTAAGGAAATGCATATACAAATCCCCCGGTTTACGGACAATATGCTTTCCCCAAAAACTGTCCGTAAACCGAAAATCCGTAAAAGGAAACGTTTATTACTATGTATATCTTTTGAAAACTTATAAATGCGTTGTAACTAGTGAATAAAATCCGAAAAACGAAACCAATTTTACCATAAATTAGCGCAAATAATGAAAAAATACGTGTTTTTGATCTGCGTTACACTGAACTTATGTACTTTTATAAAGGGAACTGTAAAAAATACAAAAGTAATAGTAAATTGCAACGAAACAAACACCATTTTTTCATTTTAAAATAATCAAATAAATTCATACAAATCATAATTTATTTTTACTTTTATTAAATCTAAATTATAAATCTAACGAAGTTTACAATTAATTGTCTGAACTGCTGAACTGTTCATCGGAACTGCCACTAAAATTTGCACCAGCACATTTTTCAATAGCATTTGCTTCAGTAGTTTTAGAAAAAAATGGAAAAGCTTTTGACATTTTACTTGCACAAATCATGTTGAAGTTGAGTTTCATGTCTATCGTGGATCGGTACTTTCTTTAACTAGCGTGAACAGCTCTTCAGTGAAAATATGCTCATTATCATATTCCAAGAGTTCAAAAATATCTACTGTATTTACGGGCATTGTCAACGATTAACAGAGCCCTGTTTGAAATATTTTGATCAGTGTTGGATTTTGTAACTGAATTTGTAAAATCATTATTTAACCATTCCTCAAAAATTCGTGTAGTCATCCAGCCTTTTTTATTTGAGTGCCAAATAATTCCAAGTTGTTAATTATTAATATTTTTGAAATTCTGGGGAGTTTCTGAATAACAGATTAGAACCGGTTTTAAATTCTGATGACCGGCATCATTTCCTCCATTGAAAATTGCAATTCGATCTTTAGCTGCCTTGAATCCTGAGATATTTTTTCGTCTTTGGCGTTACCTGTCTCATCGACATTATACACCTGCAGTAATATGCATCCATCCACCGGCTTGTACAATTTTTAAAAACTCCTCTGGATAGCGCTTTGCTTTTTCCTGAATTATCATGGTGCTTAATGGTATGTTCCAGTAGTTTAATGGTCTATCCACGCACTAAATAACTGCTCCATCTCTTCCATAACCTTAGTTCCTTACTTTGAAATATTATTGCGGTTAAAGGTATCTCTTTGTACAATTGACAAATTGTACCTCTATCGCCCGCATTAAACCGCTTTAAAATACCAAGTTTTAATTCTAAAGTTATTGCTTTGCGTGCATTTTTCACGCGCTTTCCATCATAACTCGCTGTTCGCTTTTCAGACATTTTCATATAAGTTCAGTACAAGTTTAATTTATCCCACGTATAATCTATTTTTGAGAGTCAAAGAAAAT
Organism: Tipula helvola; assembly: GCA_963556165.1. Taxonomy (NCBI): domain Eukaryota; kingdom Metazoa; phylum Arthropoda; class Insecta; order Diptera; family Tipulidae; genus Tipula; species Tipula helvola. The sequence continues at coordinate 273,548,894 of OY744481.1, forward strand.
GAGAAAAAAATATTCAGTCCGTAATTGCGAATATTTCATCCGTATACCGAAACGTTGATCATATATTTGTCATGTCCGTAACTTTGATTAACGTATGAGGAATGAAATATGGACAAATGTAAAATGTATTTGTATTTGTATTGTACAACCAAAAATAAAAATTTCCTTGTTTTTAAATAAGGTGGTTCCCGTATATTTTATAAAAAATACATTACAACTGCGTCATTTTACGATTAGTTACAAAAATGTCGTTGTTACAAGTAGATCGTCGTAAATTAATTTGTAAATTTTGTCAGGAAAATCCAGACAAAAAAAAGAACGAGATTTTTCACTACTTCAAGGATCTTGGATTCAAAAAATTCTTTATCTACAAAACAATTAAACTGTTTGAGAACAATGAACCTGTGGAAAGAAAACCCGACTCTGGTAAAAAATGTCAACTACAAGGTAGCAAAGTTCGAATGAAATTGAAAGGTGAAACAGTGGGTCGAACTGCAAAATCGTACAGAAAACTGGGTAAAAAATATCAATTTGCCCCAAAAACTATCAAGAAATATTTACAAAGTATGAATATTCAACGCAAACCCAAAAAATCGGCACCAGCAACTACAGACAAACAATTAGCTACAATCAAATCTAGATTAAAAGTGCTTTCCCAAACATATTTCGCTGCTTCTTCAGCTTATAAATGTGTGATGGATGATGAAAGTTATTTCACTGTTGAAGGTAATGAATGGCAGCCAAAATACTACTACGAGTCTCCCGATCACAATGCACCAGAAAAGGAGAAGTTTATTCATAAGACCAAGTTTCCAGGTAAAGTTATGTTGTGGGTGGCTATTAGCGAACGAGGTGTCAGTGACCCAGTATTTTTCAAAAGTGGTTTGGCGGTTAATGCGCAAACATACACAAACAAATGTTTACCTGTGCTTCAGAAATTTATAAATAAATATCATAAAAATGATAAAACGATTTTTTGGCCTGATTTGGCATCCTCACATTATGCCAACGCAACGTTATCTGATTTACGTCAACGCAGAATCGAATTTATACCTAAAGACTATAACCCACCAAATGTTCCACAACTAAGGCCCATTGAAACTTTTTGGGCAAATCTGAAGAGAATGGTATACAGCAATGGATATCGTGCCAAAAATGTTGAATGTCTGATTAGAAAGATAAAAAGAGATTTCAAGAAGATTGATACATCAGGAACGCAGGCGGTAATGAAAAGAGTGCCAGAAAGGATCAGGAAAGCGAATCGATATGGAGCGCAAATTTTTCTGTAAATTTTATCTAAGAATTAAAGTTTTAAATAAATGATGGATTAAAATCATTTGATTAGTAAATAATTTTTTTTTTACTTTTTTTTGTTTGTCCATATTTTATTCCTCATACGTTATCTATAAATCGAGCGTCCGTAAATCGGGGTAACTTACAAAAGTTTATTCTGATTATTAAAATACCCATTTTATTTTTGATTTGCTTTTCATTTCTTATCATCTTTTCTTGAATGACTTTAATTTTTTGATTTAAGGGAAAATCATAATCATTCGAAAAGTCACACGATTTTCTTATTGTTGTTGTTTTATTTATTTATGTGGGTTATTGACCTACCTATAATAAATACATTTTCAAATGAGGAAAATAATTCTCTGGATTTCCAAATCACACTTGCCGTAATCATACGAAATTTCGTCGTAACCCTATTTCAATTTGTTGACGTTTTCGATTTTGGTGTTTAAAGAACTCGTGCATAGTATGCTCACGGAAAAGTGCTGTATTTTATTTTTATATATCTTTCCACTGGCGTTTTGGTGCTGGTTATGTGGTTGATCATATAAGCAATGGCCAAATATGACCAATTTACAGTTCCTTATCTGATTATGGTGAAATTTGATCTGATTGTGTAGAAATGGAATTCTAAAATTATATTTAGAAGAAGTTCTGGCATATGGCCAATTTAAAGGAACATAATCGGTTAAGAAACAACCGAGTTCCTATACCTTAGATTTTTACTGTATGTTCTCGGATACTACAATTTTTCATTATCTATTTATCAACACGAAAATGAAACAACTAATTCAGAAGCATAGTCTACTCTTATTTCTTAAGCAAACCAAATATGCCATGCGACCCTCTGGGAATGAGCTGCCGATTTACATACCTGAAATACCTAAATAGTACATTTAATTCTGTTGTAGTGTTACCCATTAACAGGTAATCATAGAGGTGTTTGCATAGGGGCTTCACCTTCAACGGCTTGGCAAATGAAATGGCAAACCTATGTTTGGACTATCATATTATCCCATTTTGTCTTCATAAATGCCAAATGCAATTTTGTGTAATTATAGTTGTTGTTAATAACAGATTGTTTGAAATATCGTACATAAGAAAGTAAAATTGTCCATTTGGAAAATGTTAATTCGTTTTTGTTTATATAAAATTTCTGTGTCTACCTATCTTATATTGAATAAAAGAATTGTTTGGTTATATTTATATTGAATGAATTAAGCGTTACACTTTTTTTTTTGGAATAAAAACGAAAATATGAATTTTTATTAATCCTGAATCCACACCAGTTTGTGAATGAATTTAATAAACCATTTGTTGCGGTTAATAGGTGCAGGTAAAAATTGATCCAGCGATTGAAATAATAGTAAGACTAATTATAGAAAGCGTACATCATATTGAGCAAAAAATTTCCTATCGTTACTTTCCAAATATGGCTTATCAGGCTGTTGTTTGCAGATATCATGTTTTTGTTTAATTCCACAGAATTATACAGCGACTACAATAGGAAAATATCGCTTCATTGATATAAAAATTCAAAAGTACATTTTAAGTTTTTTTTCTCTTGAAACTAGTTATTTATTTTCAAGAAGGATCGTAGTATGTGTAATTCTGTTAATGTGTGTAATATCTGAAAAACCCTAATAAAAACATTCTCAACACAATGATATTTTGTAAAGAAAGTCAGCTGATGTAGGTACTTTTTTTATAAATCATTTTGTTATAGTGTGTCAGTTTTAACGCGTTTTTGGTTCCCTCGAAATGAATTATCATCATCGAAAAGGATCATAGTAGGCTTAGACCTACTCTTATACATATCTGTTCCATTTACAAATGAAAATTTGGCAAAATATAGAAAGAGATACGTCCCATTATTTCAGAAATAGTAAAATAAATAAGCATCCATATGTTCAAATGAGATATTCGAACTATGATATACATAACTACATACATAGCTTTATCCTATTTACACTCTTTACTTCTAAATTTATTTAGAATATTTTATTTGCTGGGTTGGGTACGAAATCTTGGTTTACAAAATGTTGGTTTTCAAAATTTCGGTTTTCAAAATCTCGATTTTGAAAATCTCCGTTCTCAAAAGCTATGGTTTTGAAAAATAAATTTTTATTAATTCGAACTCGAATCATCATCAAAAGCCCGATTTAATAAAAATGAATTTTTCAAAACCGAGCTTTTGAGATCAGGTTTGCGATTATGTACATTGTTGGAGTTGGCTATAATATCTCGGTTTTCAAAATATCGGTGCTACAAAATTTCGATTTTATAAATTCTTGAAAATGGGGATTTTCACTTTAAAACGAAAATAACCAAAAATTATAAATTCTAGAAAATGGGGAATTCAATTTTAAAAACTAAAACAAATCCGCGATTAGAACCGAGATTTTGAAAACCGAGCTTTTGAAAACCGAGATTTTTAAATTTATGATTTTTGAAAAACCGAAATTTTGTAGAACCAAAATTTTTAAAACCAAATTTTTATTAAATTCGCTATTGTATTCTCACATACACACAATTTTACTTATATTGCTTTTGTGTAAGATTTCATTTGATTTAGGCAGGCCGTTCTAAAAATTTCAATTTCAAATTCTTGTAAAAGAAGAAAATGAACAACGTATTATTTCGGTGATTTTATTATACATTCGCATAAATCTACAATAAACAACAACAATCCGCCAATAGCTACGCCTTTTTCATTCATAAAGATTACAAATACTAACGCAGAAGGAACAAATAGATTTTATTTTTATTTTCTCCTTGTAAATTGTTAAGGTTTTTGATTTTTTTTATACACAAACAAAGCCAATAGCAAAGCTTGATAAATACGAATATACAAATTTAGCATACAGACAAGCATGCGATTTAGTAAATCACATTTTCATGCGAATATAACATAGTAGGTAGTACACCAACACAAATGTATCATGTTTATAGAATAGAATAATACAACAATTATTTTGCTTGTTGTTTTTGTTTTTTCCGATCTTGAATCGAGTACAAAAAAATAGGATATATGCTTTGTCGCTAGTTTCGTTAAAGAATAAATAACTAATTCACCGTAATCTCTCTTATTCTATTTTTCTCTATGGTGAAAGTTGCTTATGTTTTCGGAATTTTCCGAAAGATGGTAGCTCTGGCGGTTGTAGAAAATTTAACAGTTAAACATGATCTATTGACGATTGTAAATGTTCGAAAACGCCGACCTACCAGAAAATTGAAAAATTAAGCAAGCTATCCTTAAATGACATTTCATAATAACAAGAAAACGCGCGTGGTGTACTTGACATTTCAAAATAACAAAATATCAACATAAATGACATTCATAATATCTTAAACGTCAAATTGGGATAGCTCGTTCAGTTCCAAATTTCTACGCTACGTGGTATCCACGATCCTCCAATCGTCAATTAATTTGCAAAAAGTTATAATTTACGAATGTGCAAAGCAAAGAGAAAATGAAAAAAAACAATACATACATATCTGCATATACCTGTTTCTAAATTTTTGTTTAAACTAGTCACTGTGTTAAAACTAGGATATCATGAAATCTATTTCTCTGATATCACCAAATCAACTATCGTTTAGTGCTTACATTAACTTTTATAAATCGACGTATCACAATATAATTTTCTCTGTATGTGTAGAAATCTGACATTTCGTGTAATGTTTAAATCAATGCCTTCTATAATATACAAGCTATACTACTGCAAGTAAAAATTATTATTTTTTATTTCATCGACATAGAACAGATGGCAATGAACGTTCGAAAAATGAAAGAGTAGAGGGAAATAGAGAATAAAACATTCAAAATATAAAAAAATAATTTAGTATTATCTCGAAAGGAAGGTTGTACATATTTTTATTTCCGGCAATTTTCTGCAAAATTCAAAACTACTAAAATTTTTAATAAAGTAATAATTTAAATATAAATAAATATTAGCTAAAAATGAAGAATTAGTTAGAAAATATATATAAACTACAATCCCATTAATAACTTCAAAATATGAAAAAACACACGACGTACATCCTTCCTTTCTTGCGCTTCGTTTAATACTAACTTATTTCCCTCAATGAGTTAGAGGAAATTTTTTAAATTGTGGTACGGCTACGGACCTTTTGGTGTCTATGCCTGGTCCTAGTGGACCGCCACCCAAACTTAACCTAACCTAACTTATTTCCTATACCTATACTTTTCACATGACCCTCTTCGTTTTCATGTTTTATTCTCTTTCGTTTTGTAACATTACTGCCATCTGCAGAAGAATAATGGAACTGTCGACATAAATTGAGTGACGTAGCCAACAGTATGGCTTGTATATTCTAGAAGGCATGACCCACAAAAATTTTTGGTGAAAAAAGAAATTAAAACATTTTCTTGACAAAACCAGTTTCGTAGGTAAACGGGAAATCCATTTCATGATATCAAGTGTAAACAGGCTGAATGAAATATAGAATCATAAAACAGAAAGAAAAAACGTTAAACAGAAACACTATCGTGTAAATCGAAATAAATACAGTAGAAATAGAAATTATTTGACCGTGCAAAACCGAAATCGTGCAAACCAAGTACCGTGTAAATCGAGGGATGGGTGTAATTCACAAATCACTTATAATAGATTACGCCTTCGTGGATTTCGTTTTCGTAGTTTACTGCTCATTACGTCAACTGAGAGTTGCTAGTAAGATATTACAAAGGAAATGTATGAAAAATAAGGAATTTGCCTAATAAATGTATAATATATGGATGTATTATGGTTGAATATGGATATATTATGGTTAAATATTTCTTTCCTCTTACAAAATAGGATCCATGCTTTCAACAATCTCTTATTTGTTGGAAAAGAATAAAAAATATATGGACAATTATTTATATTGTTTTTACAACAATTAAATACGGTGCACCACGTTATTTATTTAATTTAATTTAATTTTTGGATTCAATTACATACAACAATATTGTGAAACAAAACTGTTCACTCTCATTTGACGTCATTATTGTAGGCCGTTTATTTTATGATCCAAATAGGCAAAGTGCGCAAGGCGTAATCTATTATAAGTGATTTGTGGGTGTAATTCAATAAATAAATCAATTGATGATGGTGCTATAATTATCATCGAAATCGATATTGAAGCGAAAAAAATATTTTATTTCACAATAAGGAGCTACTTATTGGCGTACAACTGTATAATAATAAATATTTAATTAAATAAATATTTAAAAAATTATATTATTTGGCTTTTGTTGATTTAAAATGAAATATCCACAAACACCAGAATCATGAATTTCGCTTATTTTATATATTTTTAGAAACATATAATGCGTCTTATCGCTAATTCTTTCCATTTCCGAGCAATAACGGCGAAATGGGGTTATAACGCTGGTCTCTCAAGCGTTAGAAACACTCTGGGTGTTAGAGCGTTAATAATAATACACGGACACTTTATGTTTGATTTTATAAATATGTATATGTATATTTAATATATTTATTAAAAAAGTTATTGTTAAATACACGTATTCAATTAGAACTATTTTATAGCAAAAATTTATTTATCATATATAATTTTTAAAGGGCAGGCACAATATTTTTAGAATTTAATTATGATTTTTCACCACCATTTTGTAAAAATTAATTTTGTCAAAAACTAACGCACGTATGTTATGTCCATACTATTTTCGCTAGATGGCAAATGAAAATGTTTCACCCAAAGAGATATCTTATGCGTAAACCGAATGGGTATGTGGTGGCGAACGTATGTATATCAATTTATATATATATAAATAAATAAATAATTTATATAAATAAATGCGTGAGTCGCTACAGGACTCCGCCGCAAGTGGGTCCCTCTCCCTAAGGAAAAGTTTCTTCGACTGCGAAACGAACATGTTTATGTGAGCGATGAAGTGATTTTGCTTCAGTGGAACATAGTGTGCCGTAAGCCGGTTTAAGCCGATCAATTGAAATGGTTTGACTCTTTCCATTAATTGAGACGGTGAATTGTTTCCGAAGGCGTCGAATGACTTTAAACGGGCCTTCATAGGGAGTGGATAGGCCTGTGCGGACCTTATCTGTTCTTACGAATACAAAATCACAATCGGCAAGTTCCTTAGGAACAAAAATGTCATCTTGTTTGGCTTGGCGTGTTGATTTTGGGATAAGGTTTTGTATAGTGTTTCTGTAAAATTTCAATTCCATTTAAGTCGAATTATGTCTCGACTGCGGCCGTTTCATTGTCCGTTGTGCGAGAGAGTGTATCTGCAACAACGTTGTCGTGTTCGTGAACATGCTGAATGTCCGTGGTACATTGACTTATATAATCCAAGTGGCGAGCTTGCCTCGGATTACGTTCAGTTTTAGACTGAATTGCTCTAGTCAGAGGTAAAAATAGTAAAATCCCGACCTTCGACAAAATATCTGAAGTGTTTCACTGCCAGATATATTGCGGGTAATTTCCGATTGAATGCGAAATATTTCTTTTCAGCATAAACTTTGAATCGCTCAGTGGATACGCAAGCAGTGTTGTTTTCGCAAGTTCAGCCTTAAGTGACGTGAATGCTTGTTGACATTCGTCAGTCCAAGCGAAATTCTTAGTCGTTATGGGCTTACATAGAAGTACGACCAGATGGCTGTGAACAGGTGCGAGTATTTCAGCGAGCTTTGGTATAAACCGGTGGTAGTAGTTTACCATACCGATGAACCGATGAATATGCTTGATTGAGCTTTGAGCTGCAAATTCCCTAACGGCGTTAATTTGTTCTTCAGACGTCAGAATACCATTAGGGGTAATTTTGTGGCTTAGGAAATCAAGAGTTGTTACGCCAAAGACGCATTTCGAACTGTTGATATGAACATCAAACTCATGGAAACCTATGGAATATCTGTTCCAGGTCGAGTTTGTGCTGTTCCTAAGATTGCGATGCCACAAGAATATCGTCAATGTAGATGAAAATAAAGTCTAAGTTACGAACGATTTCGTTCATAAAACGCTGAAACGTTTGAGCGGCATTACCTAATCCAAATGGCATTTTGAGACGGGAATCAAATGATAAGCTCTGACCAAATTAATCTTGGAGAAAATTTTGCATCCATGCAAGATTGCAAGTGCATGGAGTAATTTTGAATGTGAGGTGTCGGGTAGCGATCCGGTGTTGTCACCATGTTTAAACGCTGATAATCCACACATGGTCTCCAATCATGATCTTTTTTCATAACCATGTGCAATGGACAAGAGGCTGGAGATGCAGATGGCCTACAAATTCCTAATCCCACCATATACTTAAATTACGTAAATGCGGCTTTATGGCGGACTTGATCTAGTCTTCTCGGTCTTGACACAGGGAGATGTCCTTCTGTGTTAATGTGATGGACCACAATGTGTCGGACTGGCAATTTATAATTCAGCTCTGCTGTAAGTTGAGGAAACTTTTTAAGCAGTGCCGTAGCCTTCGGTGATGGATCGAAGTCGGTGTGTCGACGTGAACTATTGTGACCAATGATGGGACGATTCACAGCAGCTAATACATATAAAAGCATGCGTGGAGGTTCGTTTTAGTCCCAAATCCAACTGAAGCAACTTTGTGCCGTAAGTTTGGATGTTAGTGCCATTGGCGGCCGATAAAACTAGATTTGTATTTCTTTTCAGAATTGTGTATTCGCTTTTGAAATTGTACACTGGAATTACTGAGAGATCAGCACCAGTGTCGACAAGATAAGTAATTCGGTTTATTCGATCAATTACGAATAACCGAGACGTATATAAGGGTTGTTTCTTATTCGGGTCTCGACCTCGTGTTGAGACAGTTTTTTGAACTATCTTGAACAACATTAATGTTGTGAGACGTAGACTGTTGTGACGATGAGAAATTGCACGGTGTTATGTATTTCTTCGCAGCTGGACCAAATTTCACATGGTACCAGCATCTGCCGTGACGGCGAGAGTAGTTGTTGGAGCTACGGGATCGCGACCGTGAGTTAACGTCCCGAAAAATTAAACCAACTCTTCTATGAGGATACACCCGACAGTCCATTTTTCGAGTTCTCGTCTCGAAACCACAAACTGTCTTCCAAAATATTTTTTTTTTTTTTTTTTTGGGTTGGTCGTCCCCAGTAAAAACTGTTTGGTATACAATACCGAAACGAAAACATAGGAATTTGGGACATTGTATAATGTGCCAAATCAAAAATACTTAGGTTGGTGTTTTGTACAATTTCTACAAGCAGTAGACATAGCGTTTTTTGTTGTAGAAATACCACCTGATAAAAAAACAAGAATGGCACACTTTATGTATATCAAATTACATCATTGCGTCATGAAATTATTTTATATTTTCTTGATTAATGCAACTTGACACTTTTCAGTGTGTCAATTTTTAGTTTAGTTTAGTTTGTGTCAATTATTAGGTTGCCCCAATTGAAACAATAAATTCATGTTGTACTTATGAATCAGATTGACCAAATTTTTTTAGAATTATGGGAAACGGGTCTGTTGGAACGGGTACATAAAAACAAAGAAAAAATGCTGCGCGATACAAGACCATACCCTGTGTTTGGTGGGGCCATCGCGGTATTGTGTATTGTATTGAATTCTCGAAGCCCGGCGAAACCGTTAATACACAACGCTACCGCCAACAAACGATTAATTTAAACCGCGCATTAATCGAAGGACGACCGGAATGGGCCAGAAGATATGGCAAAGTGATTTTGTTTCACGACATTGCGCCGTCTCACACAGCAAAACCAGTAAAAGACATCTTCAAATCGCTTGGATGGGACATCCTACGGCACCTGCCATACTCCCCGGACCTGACGCCATCTGACTATTACCTCTTTGCATCAATAGGACACGCGCTCGCAGATCAGCACTTCAGCAATTTCGAGGAATTTGAGAAATGGCTTGACGATGGTTTGCCGCAAAAGACAAGCAGTTTTTCTGGCATGATAAGCATAAATTACCTGAAAGATGGGCGAAATGTGTAGAAGCCGATGGCCAATATTTTGAATAAAGAAAATTAATTTCCGTTGAAAATTTCGTTTTTTTTTTACCAAAAAGCCGGAAAAAGCTTATGCATACACCTGGTATTCGTCGATGCTTAATTGCTTACTAACCCAACGAATTAAGTTAACCAAAACACAATTTAGAAGCGATAAGTGCGATAGAATTCCTTTAAAATACATAATTCATTAAAAAAATTTTACCTTTACTTCAAAATATAACTTATAGAATGAGAAAATGAGCAATTGAGTAGTAAAGATGAGCGGTAAGTTAATTTTTAAAGTAGCCCCTATTTTACTAAGTTTTTATTAACTCACTTTCTAGTCTGTCTGTTTATCTGTTCGGTACAAATTTTGCTCTCGATTTTAAAAAAAACTTCCCGATGAGCTATATGCTTGAAACGTATAGCCCAATATATAGTAGTTGACTATGTTTATGGTTTTGACACTACAAGAACAAATAAAAGAAAAAAATATTAATAGATTCGTGCATTAGTGGCAATTTCCACGATGGTCAAGGAGACAGCTTGTAACGTAAAGGTCACTAGATCTTATCGTTAAACAGAAAATCCGTGTTGGTTTCATCTCGTAAGCAGCCATTTGCCTGCCAGGTAAAGTAGGCGTGGGAGTGAATAAAAATGAGATGGGGTGCGTTCACTGCCCAACAAAATGTTACTAAAAGTTACATTTTTTGACAACTTGTCGTTCACTGAGAGCCAAGATGTGACAGTAGGCGTGTTTTCCATGAGAACTGCACTAGAACTCGATAAACTTTAAATTCATTTTATTGTAAGTAAACCGAAAAAAATAAGTTCATAAAGCGCGAATATGTAGTGTATTTAGCATAAATACATATTTTAAGTTTAAAAATTTCCCCCTTAAGTTATTTTATCAATATTTTCTTATTTTTTGGTGACGTCATTACACGCGACTGCACTCGATAAATTTGTGGGTTTATCAAGTGTAACTAAAAAATAAGCTATAATGGTAATTATTTATTGCTGTAAAAGCTTAAAATATGTATTTATGTTAAATGCACTACACATTCGCGTTTTATGAATTTATTTTTTATTTCGGTTTACTTACAATAAAAGGAATTTAAAGTTTATCGAGTTCTAGTGCAGTTCTCATGGAAAACACGGCGAGTATATTATGACAACTTGGTGTTCACTGCATATGTTGCCGTCGACACAAATCGACATTTTTTGACTGTAGTAGCAAGTATTGTTAGTTGATGTTGAAAAGCGATATAATTTAATGTCAAAAATAGATAAACAAAAATAAAAAATAATAACAACATTGATGGAAAAATTATGCCAATTTATGGTTGATAGGAATTGAATATGCAATTTCGAAAAGGGCACATCTCGAAAATTTTGACAAAACCGTTTTTTCACGTTAATGTGATGGAAATATATCCCCGCACCTATTTTGTTTGAAATAGGCACATCTCTTGTATTAATACTGCTACCAGTGTTGATGTGTATGACAATAATTTCGAAAAGGTCACAACTCTTGGAGATGTGCCCTTTTCGAATTTAATGCATTTTACTAATCGGTGAAGGCGATTTATCTCCGTCTCTTGCTGACGTGATTTTGATACATAAAAGTTTCGTAAAGTTTATACAGCACACTAGGTATAATATTATTGCAAATTCTTAATTAACTAAAAAACTGCTTATCAATTTTCAATTTTTTTTTACTTACAATTAAATATAAAAATTCATATTTAATCACAGTTAATTTCAAAATTCATTTCTATTCTTATTTGTATATGATTAAACCTAATATGCATTTTTATTGAATAGTATTGGTCGTGTGATTTTCTTTCCGAATCACTTCACCAGCTCCTGGCATTTGTGAACGGTGATTTATTCCAAATTCGACAAATTTAAATCAAAAATTTCTTTTTCTTTTTGTGTTTCTCATTGTTAATAGACTGTTACTCGATTCCAAAATTGTTCGGTCAAATTCAGATCAGGTGAGTGATCACGCCGTTGTAATTTGCTTAATTAATTCTGTCGTTTGCTCTGATTGAGGTATGGTTGGCCGTTGTTTTGCTGAAAATACAAGCCTCTGGGGACTTTAATTATCCGAACTGCAATGAAACATTCTTCTATCACCTCTAACGAATGAAGGTTTATAAATCTTAATTATTTAGAAGGCATCATTCACAAGCAGTTGCTCGAAATAGTTTGAAAGACCCGAGCCGTTCCTTGTTTATTCAAACATAGTTTTGATGCCGAAAAGGAGGAAAAAAGTACTATGAATTGACAAAATAAAAGCTAATCTGTTTGGTTCTGCAGGTCGATATTATAAATGATCTCAGCCCAATACAAACTTTCGCCCTAATATACGTGGTAGTTGTAGTAATAGGATATAACTAAAGATGTCATGGATGTAACAGAAAAGATATACATGTACGAAAATAAGAAAATGGAGTCAGAGTAAGAGAGCCGTCATCACGGAAAGTAATGTAAAATAATATTGAATAAAACAAAGCTTAATGTAAAATATCACAAGAGTTTATTATTTAATAATTCAAGTTTAATATATAAAGAATATAAGAATTACTAATATTACATGGCGCAGCCGATTATTTATTTAAGTAATAAATATTAAATAGATAATAAATAATGGAAAATATTGTAACACCACGTGCCTTGTCATTCGAAGGGAATGTACAGGTTAATTGGAGTAAATGGAAAAGAAATTGGACCCTGTACGTAATTGCCTCGGGATGTGATCAGAAAACAAAGGAAATTCAGGTTGCTGTATTATTACATTCATTAGGCGAGAAAGCGCTGGAAATTTTTGATACATTGGAAGTGTCTGCAGATGATAAAAAAAACCCGGATAAAATTATTGAGGCATTTGATAAATATTGTATTCCAAAGAGTAGTGAGATTATTGACCGACATTTGTTTTTTGAACGGAAACAAATGGATAGTGAGAAATTTTGTGATTTTGTTACTGAGCTGAAGAAGCTGGCAGCAAACTGTAATTTTGGAAATCTAAAAGATAGTTTAATTCATAGTAGAATTATTAGTGGATTGCAGGACAAAAAGTTGATGGAATTTCTACTTAAACAGGATGATTTAAATTTAACAAAAACGATTTCGTTATGTAAAACTGCGGAATTAGCTTCGGTACAGTTAAAATTAATAAATGCAAATGTTGAGAATGTCGGTGTGATTTCACAGAGAAAGAGAAGTGAGATTAAATCAGAGTATCAGGAAAGAGTTTGTGGATATTGCGGGAAAATACACGCGAAAGGAAAATGTCCAGCATATGGAAAATCATGTAACAAGTGTTACGGAAGAAACCATTTTTCGAATGTCTGTAAAAACACAAACTATACAAAAAATAATAATGTTCGTAAAGTTAGTGCGGTTGAGGATGCGGAAAACCCGGAACAATATTCTTTAGAGAATATTAATGCTGCGGAACCAAATAACTGGTATGAGAATGTTAAAATTGGAAATAAATTTGAAAAAATCTTAAAATTAAAAATTGATACAGGTGCACAATGTAACGTTATTTCAATCTATACATATAGAAATCTTGGACTTAATGAAAATTTAATTCAGGACTCAAGAGCTATATTGACAAATTATAGTGGCTCTAGGATTGAGATAACGGGACAGTGTGTTTTAGAATGTTTGTTTAAAAATAGAATTTATTTGCTCAAATTTCAGGTTGTGAACTGCAATTCACCTCCTATTTTAGGATTAAGATCAATTAATGAATTAAATTTAATTTACAAAATAGATAATATTGAAAATGAATTTTTAGAAATTTTGGATAATTTTTCGGATATGTTTAGTGGCATGGGCTTAATTAAAGATTATGAGTATCACATAAGATTAAAAAAAAATTGTGTTGGAGTAATCCAACCTTGTAGGAAAGTAGCAATACAATTATTGGAGCCTCTGGAGATGGAATTGAATAAGATGGTTAATGAGGGTATAATAGAGAGGGTGGATGAGCCGACGGAGTTTGTTAGTTCGTTGGTTATTGTAAAGAAAAAAGATAGAAGTTTGAGAATTTGTCTTGATCCACAACACTTGAATGAGAGTATTATGAGAGAGCATTTTCAGCTTCCGACATTTCAGGAAATTGCGGCAAAGATGGGTAAGGCAAAATATTTTTCGGTGTTGGATGCAAATAGAGCTTTTTGGCAAGTGAGATTGTCTGAGAAATCTAAAAAATACACAACTTTCAACACACCCTTTGGAAGATTTTGTTTTAATAGACTTCCATATGGATTGTGTTCTGCACCGGAGGTGTTTCAAAAAGTAATGAGAAAAATATTTGAAGGAGTAGAGGGAGTTGAAATTTACATTGATGATATTATCATTTGGAGTTCCAATTTAGAAGAGCACAAACGTAAACTTAATAAAGTGTTTGAAATTGCAAGGAAATGTAATATAAGGTTTAATAAAGCTAAAAGTGTAATTGGTGTGCAAGAGATAAAATATTTGGGACATAAATTAACTAAAGATGGTCTAAAAGTTGATGATGAAAAAGTTAAAATAATTAAGGATATGGAAACACCAAAAAATAAGCAAGAGCTGGAACGATTTTTGGGAATGATCACCTATGTCAGCAAATTTATTCCAAATATTGCAACACTAGCTAGTCCGTTAAGACAATTAATAAAGAAGAACGTTTTGTTTGATTGGCAACAAGAACAAGGTAAAGCTTTTAATGATTTAAAAGCTAGTCTGACTTGTGAACCTGTACTTCAATATTATGATATTAGTAAACCAGTACTATTATCAGTGGATGCCTCAAGAGACGGATTGGGTGCCGTTCTGTTACAAGAGAATTTGCCAGTAGCATATGCTTCTAAAACTCTTAATTCGACCCAACAAGCATATGCTCAAATTGAAAAGGAAATGCTTGCCATTGTGTTTGGTTGCGAGAAATTTTTTCAATATATTTATGGCAAAAGGGTTACGGTAGAGAGTGATCACAAGCCATTAGAAACAATTTTTAAAAAACCTTTGAATGCAATTCCACTACGTTTACAAAGAATGAGGCTTAGACTTCAACAGTTTGAGTTAGTTATAAAGTATGTTCCTGGAAAAAAAATGTACTTGTCGGATGCGTTGTCTAGAACGTCTACGCAGGATGAAACGGTATTGGATATGGATATTGAGGCTCATGTTAGCATGGTAATTGAAAATTTGCCAACTACTAATGATCGATTAAATAAATTTAGGGAAGAAACCAAAAAAGATGTGGAACTAATGCTGGTATTAGATCTAATTAAAAATGGATGGCCTGATGATAAATCACAGGTCCCAGATTTTGCGAAAGTTTATTTCACTTTTAAGGAGGAGTTGTTTGAAAAGGATGGACTGATTTTTAAAAATAATTGTTTGGTGGTTCCCATCTCTATGAGAAAAGAAGTATTGGATAGGATACATTTTAATCATTTAGGCATAAATACATGTAAACTTAGAGCGAGAGAATCGGTATTCTGGCCGTGTATGAATAATGAATTAACAAACTTCATATCTAACTGTGGATTATGCTCTAAGTATCAGAATTCAAACAAGCCACAACCATTAATAAATAGAGAGGTTCCAGAAGGTCCTTGGGAAACCGTCGGTTCTGATATTTATGAAATTGATAGAGTACATTATTTGATTGCAGTGGATTATTTTAGTAAATATCCAGAGATACATATGTTAAATTCATTAGAATCATCGGAAGTTGTGAATGTTTTAAAATCAATTTTTGCACGTCATGGGATTCCAAAAATACTATATACGGATGGAGGACCTCAATTTATGTCACATATGTTTAACGATTTTGTTCAAAAGTGGGCATTCACACATAAAACGTCCAGTCCATTTTATCCTCAGTCAAATGGAATGGTGGAGAGACATATTCAAACTGTAAAAAAAATGTTGTGCAAAGTCAGGGATTCTGGTCGTGATGTTTACTTGGCTCTGCTTGAGTTAAGAAATACCCCACTTGATGAAACAATTCCATCTCCAGCGGAGCTCTTGTTTAACAGAAAAATTTCAGGTTTGCTTCCAAATTTTAATATAAAGAAAAATGATGTGGAAAAAATCAGAAATAGATTTGTAGATAAGCAAGAAAATCAAAAATACTATTATGATCGTAAATCATGCAAATTACCACCTCTTAAAATTAATGATAGTGTGTACGTAAATAATAAATATAAACATAGGAAAAAAGGAATTATAATTGATGAAGCTGATAGACCTAGATCGTATAAAATATTAAATGAGAATGGCAATATTATTGAAAGGAATAGAAGAGATTTGATAAAAACAAATGAAAAATTCAATGTTAATAATTTTGATTATGATAGGTTTAATTATTTTAATATATTAAATGATAATAATGATTTCAACAGAGAAAGCTCTAGTGAAAATTCTTGTAAAAATGATAGTGAGAATGTGGAAATTAATGAAGCAGATAATAATATTAATAATCATAGTTTTTCTAGTATACCGCCCATTGCCACACCAGTAACATCCAGCTGGGGAAGACAAATTAAAAAGCCTTCTTATTTAAATGATTATGAATAAGGTTAATTGTTAAGTTCTTAATGTATTCATATGTACAATGTAGATTTTAAGGTTATTGATATGTAAAATATGCTTAAGGAGAAAGATGTAGTAATAGGATATAACTAAAGATGTCATGGATGTAACAGAAAAGATATACATGTACGAAAATAAGAAAATGGAGTCAAAGTAAGAGAGCCGTCATCACGGAAAGTAATGTAAAATAATATTGAATAAAACAAAGCTTAATGTAAAATATCACAAGAGTTTATTATTTAATAATTCAAGTTTAATATACACTCTACGAATTAATTCACCGTACGATCTAAAAAATTGAATTTTCGAACTGGCTTTTGAAGCAAATAAATCCTGCTTACTGTAAATTTAAAAGGACAAAAAATACAGACAAAACTAATATAAATTTAGTTTATTAATCTATTTTTCAAGGCCGAAAATAAAAAAAACTTTACATTTGTATTCCTTTTTTGCGAACAAATTCATCGTACGATTAGTTTAATCATTGTTCAACACAAAAAAAAAATTATTAATAACGGGTAGGCCTCCTTCGACATCTAGAATGGCTTTTAGTCTGTTATTCATGGACGAAACCTATTTTTGGTGAATTCTGGCGACACCCGATCTCAATCATATCTTATTGCTCCTTTCAGTGTTGCCTTAGATGTAATTGTGTGTATTTTTAGTTGCCTTTCTACTTAATCCCCCAGATGCTCTATGGGATTAAGGTTCGGATTTTGTGGAGGAGAATTTAGCTGCTTAGGGGTGGTTTACAGCTACCAGTCTCGAACAATTGCCGCTATGTGCTTCGAGTTGTCATCTTGCTAGAAGACCCAATTTTGTGGCAGTTCTAATTTGTCTACCGATTCGTGCAAATTGGCTTTCAAAATATTCAAATACATCCTTTTATCCATATTTCCTTCAATAACTATCAAATTTCTGACTTCCGAACCCGCCATACACCCCCAAACTGAGTACATTTCCTCCAGCGTTTTTAACCGTACCACGAAGATTTGCTGTTTCCATTGCTGTTCCCTTCTTGCGCCATACTTATGATGGTCTATCATATCTAAATCTATTATACTTAATTTCGCCGGCAAATACCACTTGTTTCCAGAATGAAAATTCAGCATCCAGATGTGATTTAGCGAACTCAACGCGTTTCTTTTCAATTATCTCACTAATAAGTGTTTTTTTCTGACCATTCTGGAAAATTACCCGTACCAGTTTAATGTTTTCTGGTTTGTACGTTAACATACATCTGCTCCATAGTTCTGGTGTAGCATTGTTAGCAATATTGAACTAAATATTCGCTGTTCTTTGCGTACACAACGCCATACTACCCTTTATTCCTTCTCGGTAAGAGTACGCGGACGACTAATTCTATTTAATTATTCAACACTACCCGTCTTTTTATATGTTTCTACAATTTGCATGACGATTTTGATTTTTTTGTTAACTTTGGACTTGGAAGATAACGGTTTTCCTTCCAAATGCTTATTGATAACGACTTCCTGGAAGTCAATACTGGTTTCTGTTCGCGTGGCCTTCAAAATGATAAAAGGTGTTTTATGTACCGGTAGCTTTAATGTCTTACAATATACTGAACTATTCTATCACAAAAATATTGAAAAAACAAAAGATGCGCGGTGTTGTGTTGTTAGATAAAAACAACAACCGTACGATGAATTTGTTCGCAAAAAAAGGAATACAAATGTAAATTTTTTTTATTTTCGGCCTTGAAAAATAGATTAATAAACTAAATTTATATTAGTTTTGTCTGTATTTTTTGTCCTTTTAAATTTACAGTAAGCAGGATTTATTTGCTTCAAAAGCCAGTTCGAAAATTCAATTTTTTAGATCGTACGGTGAATTAATTCGTAGAGTGTATAAAGAATATAAGAATTACTAATATTACAGTAGTGGCCTTATTCTGGCATGGAACATGACAATTTATTGTCCGGAAAATGGAATGATTGCGGTTGTTTACATTCATATTATTAACTCATCTAATTCTTGGTTATACCGAAGAAGATAAACCACCACGCTTGTGTTTTCAGCAAGATAGCGACCTAAAGAATACCTCGAGGTAGCAAAATGTTAGTTTAACGATTATGAAATGGGGGTCGCGGAATGGCCAAGTCAGTCACCTGATCTGAATCCGATCGAACATTTTTAGAATCGAGTAAAAGTCTATTAACAATGAGAACACAAAAATAAACAGAAATTTTGGAATTGAAATTTGTCGAAATTGGAATAAATGACCGTTCACAAATGCCAGGAGCACAAAAACGCATATTAGATCTAATCATGCACAAATAAGAGTAGAAATGTATTTTGAAATTAACTGTGGTATTATTTTGAAAATCACTGTACGTTTATGTTTCAGGAATTTCGAAAAGGGCACATCTCTTATGTATAAAATATATAAAAAAATATATAGAATAAAGATTAACATTAAATATTTATATAATTTTCGATTACTTTTTGACCCTACATGTAACCTTAAAATAAATTGTATAAATTTATTTACTACTTTAGAAAATAATTAGTTTTCTTCAATTCCTGAAAAATTTAATTTTTCAGACATATGCTCTTTTCGAAATTGCATATTCAATTGTTTTATTCAGGAGAAAGGTGTAGTTTGTGTAGCTAATAATGATCGTCCAATAACTCATACGAATATTTATTAATATTTGTTATATTTTTTATTGCTCTATAGCAATGGAAATAATAATTTTTTTATTTGTATCACTCATTATAAATAAGCGTTATTATCTTGTTAAAATACAAAATATAATAGCCAAATATAGTTTGCTCTACTGAAAAAAATTTACGATTGACAACAAATAACAAAATGAAGTTTGCTTCAAAATTTACGATTGACAGAAAATAACAACATGTCGTTCAATGGGTTTTAAAGTTACACTGACTGACACCGATGTTTATTTGACATTTCAAACATCACACCACACCGACAACAATTTTTACGCAACCATGGTACAACGGATATACGAAGCTGCTTTCATGTTATCGACAAAAGAAAAAAATCTGTAGATATAGCCTAGCACTGTGAACGATTCATGTCGAGACCCCCCTCCCTTATAAAACAGAAAACTTAATCACATCATAATTACTTAGTTTATTTAGGCATAGAAATAATAATATGTGTTTTGGATATCCATTATGTCACTTTTTATGTGTACTTTTATCACAGGTATATTATATTAAAATAATAAAAAACTTTATATATTTTTTGATTATTTTGAATTTTTATTATTATTAATTATTCCTTATTGTGATAATATTTATTTAATTTTAATTATAAAATCGATTTCGGAGTAACTCCTTCATCAGTTATATTATAATATAACTGATGAAGGAGTTACTCCGAAATCGATTTTATAATTAAAATTAAATAAATATTATCACAATAAGGAATAATTAATAATAATAAAAATTCAAAATAATCAAAAAATATATAAAGTTTTTTATTATTTTAATATAAAGTAATAATAATCATAATAAACATAGTGAATTGACATAAATTTTATGTTAGGGTAGATGGTGCATATTTTCCCGTTTAGATCAAAATATGTATTATAATAATAATAAAAAAAAATATATGTAGGTAAATTAATAATTATAAATATAAAATAATTAAAAAAAACACTTACCAAACGACCTTGACGAAACGCTTCACGGATGCCGTCCGGTATTAGGGAAGATAGGGGTTGGTTGTAACATTTTTGAGAATACAAATTCTAACATTTTGTCTGGTGAAAATAATTCAATGACAAATAATTTACTGAAATAAGTGATATCTAAGCTACAAAATGTTATATAAATATAGACAATATTCCTCTAGGAACTGAGCGAAATTGAGGATTAACCAAATTTGGCAGAAGTTACTTTCAACCCCGATCTCGGGGTTGAAAGTAACAACGTCCGGGGTAAATAGTAACAAAATCTTCTTTGTATTTCAAAATTATATATTTTAATTTATTTATGCCCAGTTGCACAAAAAAAAAGCCAACACCCAGTTAACTAATATTTTCTCTTTTTCTTCTGTTATGAAAATGCGACTTGTTTCATAATATGAATTCAACGCCAGTTAATTTTGTTTTATTTTTACGTAGAAATATTTATCATTCAGTTAAATATTTAGTAAAACGAAATCTGGTAGACAAATATTTAATTCTCCAGTTACAATGTTCAAGTAAAAAAGAAAAATAATCATAGCTTGCATTGATTTTGTATTATGAAACAAATCGTATTTTCATATATGAAGAAAAAGATGAAGTATTTCTTAACTGGCTGTTGCCTCTTTATTTGTGCAACTGGGCATCAGTCTATAAAAGTAACATTTAATATAAAAACATAAAAAGTAACATTTCAATAAATAATATCTTGTTTTAGCATCACAATGACATATGTATAAAGGAAACTTTGGCAGCACAATCGTGCAATTAATTAGATAAATCATCTGAATCACAATTTAAACATGTATAAAACGTTACATCGCCTTTAACGCAGCTATTATGTGACCATTTTTTGCAGTTCATACATTGAATCCACTTCTCTCCAGGTCGACTTTCTTTAAAAGATTCGCAGCAAATTAAACTAAAATGTTCTTCATCTTCATCGTCTGTGGACTCATGTAATATTTTCCTTTTCGTTATTCTTTTTATTTTATCACATTTTTTTCCTTTATTTCGACTCTTTTCAAATTGTTCTTTCGCAAGTGCTTCTTTTTCAGGACTGTCTGTTACAATAGCCGTTTTTCTAGTCCTCCGTGTATATTTTTTTATCCTTGGCGCGGCTTTCGGGAAAGGTCTTATTATTTCTGGAGAAAAGGAAATATTCGCCTTGAAATTAGATGGGCCCGGTAGTAATGAGCTGGCCGTTTTATTAATCTCTTTAAATGCAGGCATTGTATTAGAAATCTGTGACGTTTGATACTCGACATTTTGGTAATTAACAACCTCTTCATTTACAGTTAAAAATGAATTGGTGACGAATAAAACTTCAGGCTGTATATTTTCCAATTGAAGAACTGCTTCATTTACAGTCAGTTGTCCATCGGTAACGAATGGCACCTCAGGCTGTCTATCTCCAGGCTTAGGGCTGTTTTCAGTAGCATGTAATGGTCTATCGGTGACGAATGAAGAGAGAAAATCGCATTCTTGGAACACTTCTCTATTGAATGGAACAATACCAGTTTTTTTGAAACCGTTGATGACATTTACTGGGTTCAGTGCCATAGGAAGAGCAATTTTAACTATGGACGGAATATCATATATTGTCATAGTTTTTCCAGGATTATTTCGTAGCCACGCATCCTGTTGATTAGCACAGTATGTTTTAAAAGGGCCATAAACTCCCACATCCAAGGGCTGCAGTTTGTGGGAGCAATACGGAGGAAATGATAACATCACCACTCCATTATCTTTTGCTTTATCAATTACACCGATATCCAAATGAGAAATATGGTTGTCGAGCAATAAGAGTACTGGTACAGATCTGGACGGCTTTACTTGTTTAATAAAGTGATCCATAAATTTAATAAATTCGACGTTAGTCATCCATCCGGAAGCATTTCCAGCTCCTACAGACTCTGATGGTCCATCACGAATGAAGAAGTTTTTATATTTAATCCGTGGAAATATAAACATGCAGGGAATTGAGTTTCCAGAACCGCTCACTGCCGCACAGACAGTAACAAGTGTACCTCTTTCCGCAGAAGTCACAGATCCCACCTGTTTTGAACCTTTCTTAGCTAAGATTTTTCTTGATTTTTGTACTGTGGTAACACCTGTCTCGTCGCAGTTCCAAATGCGGGATGGACTAAAATTATGTTTTATCATTAACGAAGATAGTTTGTCGAAAAAATTATCTACGTTCGACTTGTTGAACGACGTAGCTCGGCTTAAGCTAGTGGCTTCTGGTAATCTTATTGAAATATTTGGATTTCGCTTCAAGAAAGCCCCAAGCCAGTCTACGCCAGCTTCTTCATTTTTACCCCATGATTTGGGCATGGGCATACTGTACTTGTTTGCATAATTGTAAGCCAACTTTCTTACATCTTTTGGCGTAAGTCCATAATAAATATTGCTGCATTTAATAAGGTAATCTACTAAAATTCCTTCTTGCTCTCTATTAAACACCTGCCTGTTAGATTTGTATCCAACTTCGATGGTTGCGCCACTATTATTGTTATCCTTCCTTTTCTTTAAATATCTATAAAGTGGATTGTTTTATTTTTGTCTTCCTGTAAGACGATCGCAGCTCTTTTAAAGGTGTCTTTCGAAATTTTCCCACGCTCGGTTTTCCTTTTGTATGTTCGCATTCTAAAAAGTAAATACATACACAGAATAGTATGATACATTATTGCATTATTTATGTATGTATGAGGGGCAGGTTGTACCATGTTACAACCTACCTC
Organism: Tipula helvola; assembly: GCA_963556165.1. Lineage (NCBI taxonomy): Eukaryota > Metazoa > Arthropoda > Insecta > Diptera > Tipulidae > Tipula > Tipula helvola. The sequence continues at coordinate 273,572,206 of OY744481.1, forward strand.
GTACACGTGTTACTTTTATCCCCTACACCAAATTCGAACATTCGAGATGCAATAAAAAAAAAATCGAAATGCTTAGGATATCAGCAAATGCATTAAACAATAGGCGAAATATGTCCGATTTTTTATATTTTTTTCTTTTTATTGTAACTCTACTGTAAACAACAAAAAAACCAAAAATATCAAAAAAAAAAAGTTACTTACATGAGGATTTTGACAGCTCTATATATTAATGCGTTCAACGGTGGTTCACACACAACTGAATTGAATGATGCAATACTTTGTTTCATTATGAACATTTATCTCTTTCTCACGTATTTATATCTCTATCAGATTATTTGTTTTTATGATTGTTACTACTTGCCCCTGTTACAACCAACCCCTATTTCCCCTACACTATACCACAGAATACCCAGGCGACATAACGCAGTTTTTATATGAAGAAAAATAGACTCATTTTTTGACCTCGGTTTATTGATGATTGTAAAAGTAAAGAAAGCGCCTCTCGAGGACAATAGCCAAAATTATGCACCTGATAAAATGACATTTGTCATAAATGCGACGAAAGAAAATTTAGCATTGCGGTAATTAAAAATTGTTTTTATAGTCCAAAATTGGAATTATTTACAATTATTAGCAATCCGGTATGTAAAAATTGTGTTTACAGATCAAAAATGGAATTATTTATAACAATTTCAAACGTCAAATTATCAGGTAGCTCAGTTTAAAAATAGTCCACTAGGTGGAATCCGTGATGCTCCAATCGTCAATAGAAGTTAAGATTTTCGGTGTTAAATTATCGTTCAGTGGCTGAAAATTCAAAATTAACATGTAAAATATAAGGTTAAAGCAAAAATTTTTCGGTCCACGTAATGTCGGTTCTGGTTGTTTTTGGTAATATACTTAATGGCACAATAAATCACTAATATACGCCAACACTCAATAATATAAGAATTTTTTTTGCCAAGGAAAAATTTAAGAAATCAAAATTTTAACAAACTAACACTAGAAATGGAAATTCTAACAGAACATTATAATATTAATAAATAACTTATTGAACTTAATGAATTTAATTTAGCACATAATCACGAACTAAAATTGCGTATTTATCAAGCGCTGTTTATCCGATGAAAACCGCTTGTTGTATTTCTGCAATCTGTATACCATATGTCCAACGCGTGAATAACCGCGACACCAAAATATAACACCAATAACAAAATGTGTTAACTTGGCACGTTATGAGCTATACGTAACCGCTCCTGATTTATTACGGACAACAAGATCCGAATTTGTAACAGTCTGCAAAGTATGTGTATGGAAGATTGCCAATCACAAATACGCCGAAAAGCCTAATTAATTTTGAGTATGTTTAGGCATACAAATTACGGCCACGTAATCAAAATTTAAATATATTTTCACCGCACGATTTTATAAAAAAAATGTAAAAAAAATTATAATGTTTCTCAAAATTCGCTGTTCGTAAAAGAAAGTCGTGTGTTGGCCACACCTCAATTTTTTAGGATTTTCGTACTATCAAACCCTGAATAGGAAACAGGTTATTTTCATCATTTTCAGATAGCTCGACCATCTGTTTATCTCGTTGGCCAAAAGCATTCAATTTTGTTGAACCTTACTGTATTTCAGATAATTGAAAACTTGACTGATTTTTGATAATTAAATAATTGTTTAGCGCCAATCCTGGAGATGTCCCAAAGGTACCGCACATTTTCTAGAATAACTAGGCCATATAGCTGGAAATGTCACCAAGCTGATCCAATTGTGACGAACATGCTATATATTTCACTGAATGTGAAATTTTCAATAATTTTGGATGATTTTAAAAGTTGTTATATCGCCAACCCTACAAATGTCCACGAGGTTTTTCCCTCATTCTCGAATAGCCCTTATAATAGCCCGTTTTCATTTACAAATATGTCTCAGGTAAAAAATTGATTCCCCATATGTTTTATGTGTTTTAGCAAAGCAATCTTGATTATACAAATACAGAGCCATAGTCTAAAAACGAAGCTTTCATAAAGGAATTAGAAACGATCAAAAAACAAAATTTCCATAGTAAAATAAATATGGGAAATCACTTTTTTACCTGAGACAAATTTGTAAATGAAAACGTTACAAATTCTTAATTGTTATTTCTGAAATATTTTCATAAATGTTTGAATTTTAACGTATAGTAACGGTGACACAATTGATTCAGGTTGGCCATGCATATTGGCACATGGCCAAGTTATCCGAAAATATGGACGAGACATTGTGGACATCTCTGTGATCGGAGATACAATAATTTATAAAACCATCAAAATTATTAAAAATTCTAAATTCTGTGAAGTATAGTAAAGTTCGTCACAATTGGATTAGGTTGGCCACGTATATTAACACATGGCCAAGTACTCCGAAAATATGGACTATTTGAGAATGAGGGAAAAACCTCGTGGACATTTGTATGGTTGGCGTTGGCGATATAACAACTTTTAAAATCATCCAAAATTATTACAAATTTCACATTCAGTGAAATATACAGGGTGTCCGGGTTTGGGATGCTGATCCGTTAAGGGGTGAGTCCTTGGTTCATTCTGAGAAAAAAATCGTATGGGAGGGGGGGGGGGGGGGGGTCAATTTTTGATATCCTTTGAGATACAGGGTGTTTACAAAATTTGGTTCAGAAAAAAAGTACACTCAAATATTAAACTGTAACTTCCAAAATATTTATCATAGAGCAAACAACTTAGTCTTATTTGACTGGTAATTGTATAGGATAGGCTATTATTAAGATCTAGGTGGTTATCTTGCATCAGCATCCGTTTGAGAGCCAAAAAAAACCGTTATAATTTTTTTATTTTTTTATTTAATTTTAATTCACCTTGATCTCCCCTACAATCCCACAATACAAAGTTTGAGCCTAGGAGTTATAAAAGGTGCTCTAATTGCCCTTCTTTTGATTGAATATCGACTAAAATTCGTCCAAGTATACCTTTGGTTATTTCATTTCTTGGTAATTCTTTCCTTATCTAGTGTGCTGCTGTGTGAATTCGTTGTATGAGTTCTACTTTTATTTCAATTTTTTGGAGTATACAACCGCCTTTATTGTTCCCCATACATAAAAATCCAATATCGTACGATCGGCCAATGAATTGGATCATTTCTTCCAATCCATTTATTTGGATAATTTTGGTTTAACCAATTCTTAACATTTTTATCGTAGCGACAAGGTGCACTATCATGTTGGTATGTGTGCGAGACTCTACTTAAAATAGGAACATCATCAAAGAGGAGTGGCAAATCCTTTTGTAAAAATTGTAAATAACGATCACTATTTAATCTCGATAGTAATATGAATGGTACAATTATCCCCGATTACACCAGCACATAAGCGGTGCTGAAATAATGTTTGTTTTTTCGAATGAGGATTTTCAGCAGCCCACTCGTGTAGATTCTGAAAGTTTGTTATATCATCTCTTGTGAATTATGATTCATCCCGCCACAGAATACGTTTCACAAAATTATCGTTGTCCAAATTCCTTTCCATCAACCAATTAATAAACCTCAATCTTTTATTGCGGTCTATCGCTAATAGTTCTTGAACGGGTGTTATATGGTATGGATGAAGATTCTCCTTGTGTAATTCTTGATGAATTCGGTAGCAAGATACGTTCAATTGTACTGTGAACTTCCTTATGCTAATAGAAGGATGTGCTGTTACATTACGAATTATTTCTTCGTCGACATCCAAATGATTTGGTTAGACTGAAAGGTGCTCCACCCGGGTATTTAATGTTGTTACGATATCTCGCAGTCTTCTATGAATATTTGTAAATACTCTTGCGTCAGGAACGCGACCTCTCCCACAAAGTTTGTAGGCAAAGAGGTAAGAAACGAGGAAGTGTTCCGTAGCAATGCATGCAGGTGTAGACTTTAGTATGAAAATGTTTAATTTTTGTTTTTTCAACATTTAAACAAAGGAAGTGATAATCGCCTACTGTTTTAGTGATCAAAAAAAAAAATTGTTACAATTTTAATACTTTAACATCTCTTAATTAGATTGAGAATAATCGATATACGTAAAAAACTATGGTACGTGGGTACAAATAATGTATTGGGAGATTGTAAGAGAGATCATGGCGAATTAAAATTAAATAAAAAAATAAAAAAAATTATAACGGTTTTTTTTTGAGGAAAACTCAATTTAAAAAAAAAAAAATATTTTTTTTTTACTTCAAAGCATTATAGCTCTCAAACGGATGCTGATGCAAGATAACCACCTAGATCTTAATAATAGCCTGTACAATTACCAGTCAAATAAGACTAAGTTGGTTGCTCTCCGATAAATATTTTGGAAGTTACAGTTTAATATTGTATCTCAAAGGATATCAAAAATGGACCCCCCCTCCCCATACGATTTTTTTCTCAGAATGAACCAAGGAATCACCCCTTGACGGGTCAGCATCCCAAACCCGGACACCCTGTATAGTAGCGACAACGTATTCATATTGAGCTTATCTGTAGAGGGTTGTTGTGTCATGGTCACTATGATAAAATGTATTTCAAAATTCAATGCTACAGTGTGAACATCCAAAATGGAACTACGTATTTCTTATTAATTTACGATTATTTACATAATTCAACAAAAGTGGATAAAACGTTGTATGCCACTCGTGAGCAAAGAGATATTATCCACTCGGGATAATGTCCCACTTGGCTATCGCCTCGTGGGCCAAACTTATCCGGATCCCTCATGGATAATATATCGTTTTGCTCACTAGTACCATAAATAACTATTCTTTTTATAAATTGGTTTGGTTTAGATAGTTCTATAGCTGTGTAAATAGAAATTATACATATATTTTGTACAATAAATAAACATGAAAATAAATATAACGCGCATATTAATGTGGAGTTATGCTCAACCGTAAATGCCATTAAATATATCCATAATTATGTATATCACAAAAGAACATGATTGTGCTCGAATTGGCGTTCAGGTTGTTGATGTTAATAACTCTCACGATGTGGTTCAATATTACGAAATTACTCAATTTCTTAATGGTCTTTATATAAGTTCGCAAGAAGCAGCATGGCACCTTCAAGAACTTCTCATACATGAATAGTCGCACAATATTGTCATGTTCTCTATCCACCTTAGAGAGGGACAATCAATTTTCTTTAATGAAGATAATATAGAAAACGCATTACGACGTGAAACTGTTAGAAGGACCACCCTAAAAACGAATTACCAATTGGTGGTAAAGTTATTGTATTAGGTGGTAACTTCCGACAAGTACATACTTCCAGTAGTTAGAGGAGGTAATCGCGGTTCATCGTCAGGGCGACGATAAAGAAATCACATTTGTGGAAACATTTTCGCATGTTTTATTTAAAACAAAACATAAGATCTATTATACTGATCCGGCTTTTGGAAAATGGTTATTAGGTGTTGTGGCGGCAAAACTAAAACAGAATAAATGTAAAAAAAAACTCAATTATCGCTTACTATTCCCAGGCGCTATATTACAGAAGAATTGACAACTACGATTTTTGGAGAGTATGTTGTATCAAATGATATTTCTTCAATAAAAAACAATAAAATTAATTAAATATTACGCGACGAATCAAGATTTGATGTTAGTGTAGATAAAAATTTAAATGTAAAAAAAAATTTATTTACAAAAACAATTCCACTAAGGTTCTGCGAGTTTCTAACATTTTTAAAAATGTTTAATAAATCACTGTCACTGAAATTAGGCTTCCTTTTTATAAAAATTATTCACTCGTTTTATTTCAAATTTCTTCAAACTTTTGTATTTTGTGGTTAAGTTATTTTGTTTTTAAGTGAAATGTCAAAAATTATATTCAGCATTTCGCTGAATATTAACAAATATGGCGGACTTGCTAGAAGTATTGAGAATGCCTTTTCTAGCAAATAAAAGAATGGCTCGCAAATCCGCCATATTTAACAGTCGCAATTTGTTAACATGCGAGATGTGCGACTATGGGGGACATCCTCGATACGTTCTAGCAAGCAAATTAGCAACTTGCGAGCTGAAAATGTAATTTTCGCATTCTCGATTGGTTTTGCGACCTTCTAGTAAGAAAAATATTTAAAATATTTGCGACCCAATTTTTGAGCTCGCAAAACAGAAAAACAGTATAAAAACATAAATTTTTGGTTGTTTGACATTTCACTTTGAGACAGTTTACAAGCTATCAGTGATTTTATATTTTATATTGAACAAATAAAATAAACAGTAAGCATGAAATAACATATATTTAGTAGTAGTGGTTTTTATATTAATTATTTAATGGTTTGATTGTTTTTTAATTTGTTAGTAAATGGAAGCGTTATTCATTGTAAGACGAAGAAGAAATCGGGTTCCTCGAAAAATATTTCTAGACAGGGAAAATCCATTTGAATGCGAAGAGGAAACTTTCTTCAGGCGATATCGATTCACAAAACCGGCCGCTCAATTTATCATTGACAAATTAAGCGATCAGCTTCAAAGGGTTACTGGCAGGAGTAAAGCAATTCCTCCTTATTTAACAGTAAGACAATTAACTTATTTTAACAACACTATATAATAATGTTATTTTAGGTACTTACCAGTTTAAATGTGTTAGGATCTGGAAGTTTTCAGTTCATGACTGGTGAGATGAATTATCATCAACTGCCACAGTCATCTGTAAGCAGGCTATTGAAGGAATTTGTAAATTCAATACAGGGACACTTAAAAGAATTTATAAAATTTCCAACGACACAAGATGACGTAAATAAAACCAAACAAGAGTTTTTTAGAAAATATGGATTCCCAAATGTAATAGGGTGTATTGACGGAACTCATGTTGCAATAAATAAGCCGCACTTACCAGATGCGTGTGCATTTTACAACAGAAAAGGATTTTTTTCTATAAATGTGCAAGCAGTAAGTTTGTTATTCAAATACCAGAAAAGAGGAAAATTAATTTTGTTTATCTTATAGGTGTGCAACGCTGAATATTTTTTCACTGATATTGTCGTCCGTTGGCCAGGATCCACACACGATTCCCATATATTCAAAAACAGTTCCCTCTATGAGTTTCTGTTATCAAGCAGACTTCCGGAGAATTCCTATCTTCTGGGTGATAATGGATATCCATTGTTGCACTGCCTAATGACTCCCATTATTCATCCAACGACGTTCGGTGAAATTAGGTACAACAACCGACATAAGAGAACTCGGAAAATTATAGAACAGGCATTCGGTATACAGTAAAGGCTCGATTTGTGCAACACATTAAAAACCGGCCTGAGTGCAATTTCCGAACATGCCGCAATTATCGAACCTTTCATTCAATCATGTCGTTTTAACTTTTACCTATTCATAGAAACAATCCTTTGATGATGTAATAAGAAATTTTCGTTTATACCTGAAACTAGGTTGTCGATATTCTCAAAAATACGCATAAATGCAAATAAAAAAGTAAAATTTATTACCTTACATATACAAAATGTAACTAACAATTCAATATAATTAATGTAAAGGATATAAGTATGTAAATCTAATATGTATACATATTTTATTATTTTTGAAAGCATGCAATAAGTTCATGTTTTTTTAAAAAAATCGGAAATGCTGGTTTGCTTTAAGCAACCATTCCTTTTAAATACTGCTTGTTCTCTTAAATTATGAAGAATCATGTAGTCTTGCATAGGGACTTCATTTTGTTGAGCCCAATCTAAGCAAATAATACAGCTCTTTATTGCGTCGCCTATCTTAATAAATGGTTTATCACTAATTATGATATCGTCTTAACTGAATCAGCAATAACTGAATAGATTCCACCTCTGACCTGGAACGTTGTAAATTGTTTCAGAGTTCAATCAATGGTATGCCATTCCCAGAATCCCACATCATTGATGCTTGTCTCATTTTCAAGACTTTCCAGCTATTTTTAATTGTGGTTTGCTTAAGACCAGCCCAAAAATTAGCTAAAAACATCACTGCATTTATCAGATTATAATTTATATTGTGCTGCCAATTTTCCAGCTGATACACCTTTTTGCAAACTTCTTAAAATTTTTTGTTTTTGTTTTATAGAAGGAAACGATTTTTTCACTTGAGAGGGCATTATTATTATTTTTTAAATGCAAATAAAGCAATTTGAACTTTTCCACTTTTCCTTTTCACTTTGTTTACTTCTGAGACTGACTACACTACACAAGAAAAAATTGTTTTGTGGCGCGGTTGTATCAATAAACATATCCTTTTCATAAATTTAGATTGTTTCATTTAATTACAGTTATACCTAAGTGTAATATCACTATACAGAGAATCAAAAAGAACAAACGTAAGATAAAGATCGAACATGTTACGTAGAATATTTTCGTGAAAGAAATATTGATTTGTTGTTCCAGTATGATGCTTCCACTTTTTCCTTATAAATCATACATATTAATAAAAGATGACTTGAATTAGCTCAAATGATAAGATAGCGGTAATTTCATAAATATCACGTGCAATTATAGACAAATAATAGCGGTTTCCAAACATTATTATTAGTATTTTTCAGTCACTAAAAAAATTATTGCAATTATTGAACGCAAAAAAAGAAATGTTGCAATTATCAAAAGTTAGAAATTTTTGTTTTGATTTGCATTTATCGAAAGTTGCAAGTATCAAATGTTGCACAAATCGAGCTTTTACTGTATTGAAAAGCCGATTTCGTATTATTTGCAAAACTGGGGGATTTATGTGCTACGGACTGGACAAATGTGTGCAAATAATTACAGCTTGTTTTATTTTGCATAACATAGCAAAATTAAAAAATGTCCCTAATGTTGAGTTTGACATTGAAGGCGAATTATTAGACTCCGAAATAGAAAACTTAATTGAATTTGACGAGAGTTTGTCTTTTCAAATCCGAGGTAATATAACAAGGCAAACATTGATTAATTATAATTTTAGAAATATTTGTAATTAATTAAATTAAACTGAATTTTAATTTCTGCGTTTTAATTTTATTTTCAAAAATTCATTCTTTGTAGAAAATCACATTTCACTTACTCCAAAATAATGTAAAACTAAATATGTAAATTCAATAAATGTACTTAAATTAATTAATTATCTCTAAGATAAAGCGGTATTCTTTCGGCAATGTCGCGCAGTATCTCGTTTGTCGCTTTTAATTCTTCAAGTCGTATTTTTGTTAAATTGTTCGCTAACTTTGCTTCCTCTAAACTCTGTTTCTGCAAAGCGTTCATAAACTGAATAAACTCATAAACTGTCACTGAAATTTGGTTTCCTTTTTTTTGGGGCACTCATCTTGATAAAAATTTTAAATTATTAACTCGTTTTATTTCAAATTTCTTCAAACTGATGTATTTTGTGGTTAAATTAGTTTGTTTTTAAGTGAAATGTCAAAAATTATACTCAGCATTTCGCTGAATATTAACAAATATGGCGGACTTGCTAGAAGTATTGAGAATGCGCTTTCTAGTAAATAAAAGATTGGGTCGCAAATCCGCCATCTAACATGCGAGATGTACGAGGATGTCCCCCTATGTTGTCCCCCGCTTTCACTCTTTGTGTTTTTGTATTCATGAGACAATAATAATTTTCTTTATTGACGATTGGAGCGTCTCGGATTCCACCTAGTGGATTTTCTTTTAACTGGGCCAACGCAGTTTTTTGGCATTTATAGTAAATAAATAATAATCAAACAGGCATTGAGAAATAAGTCATGATTTGTTATTAAATTGTATCTGTTATTTTTTACGGTTCTTGCGTTCTTTATAAAATGTATGCGTCAACTTAATATATTTTTGGAACATTTCCATTTTTAAAATTTATTGTTAATAAAAAATATTACCTGATTTTGGATGAATATTGTGCTTCAAAACCAAACAAAAATAAACTGACAAATTGCCATAAATTCAAACGTCACATTTCGGCGTTGGGCCAATTATATTTTGTTCCGCTAGAGGCGCATTTTTTACTTTTACAATCGTCAATAATTGACGATTAGAGCATCACGGATTCCACCTAGTGGAACAATTTTAAACTGAGCTACCTGATAATTTGACGTTCGAAATTGTTGTAAACAATTCCAATTTTGAAATGTAAACACAATTTTTACTTACCTGATTCCTAATAATAGTAAATAAGTCCAATTTTGGACTATAAAACAATTTTTAATTACCGCATTGCTAAATTTTCTTTCATCGCATTTGTGACAAATTGCATTTTATCAGGTGTATCATTTTAACTTTTTTCCTCGAGAGGCGCTTTCTCTACTTTTACAATCGTCAATAATTGTAGTGTTCCATTGGAAACAATTTGCTACTGCTAAGTACTTGTGAGTAGATGTCCAATGGAACGCGAATTTGCGTGACAGTAGTAAAACATAACCTCAATTTAAACAAAACTGGTAGATTTTGACAAAAAATACAGTCACACCTGTTTTTGTGCGGTAGATAGGGACCGTACAAAAAAAATCGCACAAAAAAAAAATATTCGCAAACTCCATAAATCGCTATAATAAATAATTTTGTACAAAAATTACAAAAAATTTTTTTTTATGCGGTGGATAGGAAAATACATATGTCAAAGTTTTACGAAATAGCGAGAAAATGCTTTCTAAATAAAATAAATAATTAAATTACACGTGGAAACATTTAAAAAAATTTTAATTTCTCATTTTTAAATAAAACGGTAAATTTCCTTTTTTCTTACATATTGTATATTTTTTTAGTTTATGTTCAAGGTTAAAAATCAGTGTGGCTATTACTACGCATTTCATTAGTTGTGAAATAAACATTTCTTTTAACTAAATTATGTTCTTTGTGTGCAAGATAATATGTAATTACATATTGAAATTTGCTGGAATATGGAACATATAAGAATATTGAGCATGTCTAATGATTAATGAACTTGGCTGATGCATTAGGTATGAAAATGGCTGAACAGAATCTCGATATTCATATACCGCATAAAAAAAATCGCACAAAAAAAATCGCATACAAAAAAAAAATCGCACAAAAAAAGCGCATAAAAAAAAATTCGCATAAAAAAGACCGCACAAAAACAGGTTTGACTGTACATTGTTCCATTAATAACAATTAATAATAATAAGTAATAAAACATTAAACAACAAAATAATTAAAATATTTTTTCGATTTAAAAATTGCCACGTCGTATTACAAACATAAACAAAAAATTTTTTTTAACCCTAATCCAACCAGCATATTTTTGTTATGTCATTTTGTTATGCAGTAAATTCAAATTCTAATCAAATATCTTCCTAAATTTGTGCAAATAATACCAAGTACGTTGTATGGAATGTATGTAAAATTTTCAAAATAAAATACATACAAGTTTATAACTAAATTTACATTATTTTGAAAATCGATGCATTTATCAAATGAGCCAAAAGGCACACCGTGGTTGGATTAGGGTTAAAAAAGTGACATTCCACACAAACAAAATTGGTATAGAGTCATCTATTAGAATTTTTGAAACGAAAATCCCTCTGCCGTAAATTTTGTGAGTAACTACTTTTCAACTACACCATCGTTTGAGCATGAGTAGTTGCGAGTAGATACAAGTACTTGTGAGTAGTTTACTCAGGCCAGTGGAACACAGCAAATATAAACCATGAATTACACAAACACAACGAAAATTTTATTTTATTCGATTCTAATAGGATTTTTATTCTTCGTATTATCGAGTACGTAGAATATCAGATTAACCAAGCCCGAATGATTTTGCGGTTTTTTGAACTGGAACCCAATTTTAAATGTGTCTGTAATATTTTATCATGGACTCAAAATAATACGAAATTGATTCACGTAACACCATCTATCGTAAATAAATAAAAATATTTTTGAACAAATAATTACTTTTATTAAACATTTATATTTGGTATATTATATTTTAAAGTTAAATTATTAAAGCAAAAAGTATAGTTGTAATTTTTTACAACAAAAATAGGCAAAATCACCTAAAAAATAATGAGCTTATTAAAATGTGTCTCTACTAACTGTCTTTCTTTTATAAAATGTTAGATGGAACCTCAGTAAAAATAATTTAAATTGGTTTGAGTTTCAGGTTTTGGGTTCCAGAATGAAATGCCAAAAATTTGTTCGGCTTGAAACAACTAATATTCTTATCTGTGGTTTAAGTTAAGTTTGAGTCGAATTGGAAACTACCAGCTGTAATCCATATAAAATTGTTTATTTAGGATATTTTTGGGTTGGATTAAGATTTGGTTTGCAACACATAATGATGTATTTATTTATGCATGCCAAATTTTGATTCAATGAATGTGAACAAGGTTGAATTTTATAAATTAATTTATTTGGGTAAATAATTTTGTGTTATTATAGAATGACGATACTACAGCAAAACTAATTAAGATACTATTGACGATTGTAAAAGTAGAGAAAGCGCCTCTCGATAAAATGACATTTGTCACAAATGCAACGAAAGAAAATTTATCAATGCGGTAATTAAAAATTGTTTTTATAGGCCAAAAATTGGAGTTATATACAATTATTAGCAATCCGGTAAGTAAAACTTGTGTTTATAGCACTGATTAGTATATAAGATTAGTCTTTTCAGTGCAAAAAAATGTCATTCTAAATTTCAAAACGTATTATTTTGTGATGGCACCGACAAAGCGAGAGATATATATATATATGCTTCTTTTTTTCGCATTCTTCAAAAAAATACAAAACAAAAAATAACAAAATAGTAGTAAAAAAAAAAATTCATGAATGAAACACAAAAAAGGTCATTAGTTTGGTAATTTTGTTTGTATATTTTTGTATATTTTCGAGTATGTATGATGCACGTGCAGACGATCAGTGATCACGGTGTTCCTGAATGGACTTTAAATCCGACTTTAACATACTCGAAAATTTCAAATTGGGTATTGTTTGGGGACCTTTCAAGAATCATTTAAGATCAAAATTAAAATAATCCGCTTAGCTGTTTTTAAAAAAAGTGCTTTTCTTTATTTAAAAAAAAAAAAAAACATTAGAACCTTCAAAATATTAAAATAAAGAATCAATCTTATAATTTTATTTTATTTAATATAAATTTATTTAACATTACAGAAGAATAAACATTATGATTTAACATTATTTAATTGCCAAAAACTACTATCTGATGCATTAGTCATTGTGATGAGAAAATTTTAAGTAACGTTTATGTTTGTTGTAATATAAAACCAATGAAAATTATTTTTTTGGATTTTCTTTTTGTCTTATTTAATTCAATTATAAATAACGTTTTATTTGATATACATTTCATAAATAAATTCATAATGTAATGCAAATAAATTCAATTAAACTTGATTGAAAAGTATTTGTGATTCATATTTTTTATGCATAAGTATTTGTGATATGCAGAAAAATTTAAAAATAATTAGTAAATCAATTAAATTTAAAATTATTTTTGGCTAATTAAATAGTAATTAAGTCATTTATAATTTGTGAACCATTGGAACATTTTTATTAAGCCTCCATCACGTCTCGGAGGTGGCCCAAAAATTATGTAAAATCGCAGGGAATCTTATCCCACACGGTTGTATAAGCAACCCATAATACATTTTTAGTCTTGCTAGATTGCGAATATCTTCCGGGTTCATTTAAACCCCAACAAATAAAAACTCTGCCTTGGCCTAGGCAACTAATTATGTTCAATATTTTTATTAATTTTGAGGCAATGTTACTTCTTTTGTATTGGAGCGTTATTGCGCTAAATAGCAAATTAAGGGCCGACTGAGCTTTCAACAACTGAGAAAACTACCTCATTCAATAAACTGAAATTGAACATTGACCTTGAAGTGTTGTGATTTATACTACCGCATAAAATTTTATTTCTTCCGAAAGAATACTACGCGAAGAGGTAACCATCCTATTTGATATTATCTGCTAATGTAATATCACATTTTTTATCCTTATTTTCTAATTAATGGCAAAACACACTATTTGGGATATAACAGAGGGTTATCAGTTCAATTGGCAATCCAATATAATGAAGTTCACATTTTATTTTCTCACAGTAAATCATATTCTGTTTGGCTAAGTGTTCTATAAACTACAACTCTTCAAACCCAATGTTCAATTTCGGTTTATTTGTTGTTAAGTGTTGAAAAATTAGTTAACCCTCAATTTTCTATTCAACACAATAACGCTCCAATACACAAGAAGTATCATTGCCTCGAAATTAAATAAAAATATTGAACATAATTAGTTGCCTAGGCCAAAGACAGAGTTTTTATTTGTCCTTGTTGGGGTTTAAATGAACCCGGAAGATATTCGCAATCTAGCAAGACTAAAAATGTATAATAGGGTGATTAAAAACCGCGTGGGATAAGATTCCTTGCGATTTTATTAACACAATTTTTGGGCCACCTCCGAGACGTGATGGAGGTGTAATAAAAATGTTCCAATGGTTCACAAATTATAAATGACCTTATTGTTATTTATTTAGCCAAAAATAATTTAAAATTTAATTGATTTACTAATTATTTTTAAATTTTTCTGCATATCACAAATACTTATGCATCAAAAATATGAATCACAAATACTTTTCAATCAACTTTAATTGAATTTATTTGCATTACAGTTATGAATTTATTTATGAAATTTATATCAAATAAAACGTTATTTATAATTAAATTAAATAAGACAAAAAGAAAATCCAAAAAAATAATTTTCATTGGTTTTATATTACAACAAACATAAACGTTACTTAAAATTTTCTCATCACAATGACTAATGCATCAGATAGTAGTTTTTGGCAATTAAATAATGTTAAATCATAATGTTTATTCTTCTGTAATGTTAAATAAATTTATATTAAATAAAATAAAATTATAAGATTGATTCTTTATTTTAATATTTTGAAGGTTCTAATGTTTTTTTTTTAAATAAAGAAAAGCACTTTTTTTAAAAACGGCTAAGCGGATTATTTTAATTTTGATCTTAAATGATTCTTGAAAGGTCCCCAAACAATACCCAATTTGAAATTTTCGAGTATGTTAAAGTCGGATTTAAAGTCCATTCAGGAACACCGTGGGAGCATTTTTATATAGACGAAACAATTTTCACGATATAACTAACAGTTGAAAATGTTTATTATATGTATAATCGTATAAGGCCCATAATATTCGTGCAGTGCGAAGGTAACACAAATTTGTGACTCAGTGAGATTAAAATTATATTCGGGGATGTCCATGGCTTCTTTCGATAAGATTCTGGAATAACCGTTATTTAAATAATAATAGTAGGTCATATACAGCTATAAATGCTAGTCGACCTAATGCGTATGTTACATTATCACATTTTAATATAATTATATTTTTCTACAGAGAAAATACTGTTATATTTAGCTTCTTGAACCTAAATATAACAGTATTTTCTTCGTAAAAAAATATAATTATATTATATAAATGAGGAGTGTCTGATCAAAAGTAGCTATTTACATTTTTCAACATGTTTAATTATTTTTTTTCTATACATAATTTTTTTTCGATATCAGAATGAACTAAAAGTGGCCATTTCTCTATCAAAAATGTCCCTAAAATCAGAAACAGTCAAAACAAGCTATATAAAAAAGTAATCTTTAAATGTGCGTTTAAAACAGCCAGATGCCAGATCATTACAAAATATTTTTCGAATATCGTAAATAACCACTTTTGATCAGACACTCCTCAAATGTGATAATGTAATACCGGCCTAAGCAAAAAAAAAATAAACAAACAAAGATAATTTCTTTTTTTTTCAATTTCTATTACAGATAGGATTTGGTTGTTGTGTAAAGGTTATTAATTTCGTGCCCATCACTTTGTCTAAACTTTGAATGTTTTTGTGAAAATGGCATATTTAGTGGCTTGAGACAAAAACGCGTTGATTAAAATTAAATTATATTCGCGCTAACATCGTGTTAATGGAGAGACATAAGTGTAATAAAATTGCATAAAAATATATAAAAAAAATTTATTATCAACTTTTTAATATTTTAAGCTTTCTTGATGCTTGTTTTGAAGCGAAATGAGTTTTAATTTTGGAAAATTCATTATTTACTGTGGACCATTTGCAGTTCTTTCTCATAAAAACAAGAATAAAAAAATGAACTAATTTCATTCAAACATTCATTTGTTAAAAATTTAATCACATTTGGAGAACAACAATTTGTATGGTAATATTTTTCAAAGACCTCTACCAAAGATCGAGCTATGTTGGTAAATTCATCAGAAGGAGCACTCAATGAACCAAAGTTAGTTTCATTCTTCTTAAAAAATTTTCCGTCAAAAAAGTTTCCGAAATTTTTATTTCGTCGTCTTTCATCGCCAACTTCTCCTGGCAGCTTTGGCAATTAATTTTCTTTAAAATACAGTAGCCTGTATAGTATACTAACGCATTTTGCTTTAAAACATGGATATCTGTCTCCTCAATGTCATCAGGTGGTAAATTATTGGTACTGGCATACTCTTGAGACTTTAGAGTTTTAGACTCATTTCAAATTCAGTTTTAAAGCTATTCCAGTCCAAATCAATAGCTTGCGATTCGTCTGACAAGCAATTTTTAAATGGAGAATTTAAAGCAATTTTCTCACTATATGTTGTTGGCAAAATGCATACCAATTTCATGACTAGATGGCATGTAATTAAATCCACCTTTCCCACGAAGAATTGAAAAAAAATTTCCAAACAATCTTGGTTGGTTCGCCCTGTTAATATGTATTCAACGTCGAACTTTTCCTTCAAAATATCAGCTAGTAAAATGTTAGCTTTTATGCTGATTTTAAGACCTCTGAGAAACTTAAAATAATTTTCGTTCTTTGAAAGAATGGTTACTTTATCTAAGAATGCTAAGCTGTCTTCAAGAAATGTGTAGACATTATTACCAATCTTGAGTGGTCGTTCATAAGGAGCTGAAGATTTGAAATGTCGGCAATTTAAACAATCGAACAGATCATTAAATCTTTGCACCATTTGAGCGGTTGGTATAGCGTTGTTCAGAAATTCACCAAACGTTTCCGGTTTAACTTTCAATGTTGTCCTAATTGCACTGGCTACTGTACTGCTCAATATTTGACCTGCCAAACTGACATTCATTTTCTGAAACGTATTTGGTTCGAAATGGTGGATGGTAAGTTTTGGCATCAGTTTAACATTTTGTTTTGTGTCAAATTCGAATATTTTTCGAATAACATTAACATCGGCCACTCCAAAATCCAAATGTTGAAATTTATTTTTTAAAATGGCGTTTCTAACCGATTTAATTAGATGCGGAGGATCGAACTGCGCCAGAATTTGTGTATCGTTAACAAAAAAATATGGTGCTTCTAGAGTCACTCCAAGTGTTTTGTAGGTAGCGATGTTAGTAGCTGCTTGATCGCAGGTTACCATAACAACATGTAATTTCAACATATCGTTGCAAATCTTTATATTTTCTTTTATTAAATTTGATAAATAAAAAGGATCAGCAGATTTGTTAATTAAAATATAGCTGAGAACATATTTCCAGTCATCCACCAGTCCGCGCAGCATAAAAAACAAAACTGACGTTGCCAATTCGTTTTTTCTTTCACGGCCATCGTCACAAAACCCTTCAACACGGGCTAAAAATATATTTATGGTTAGGTCTTTATTTATGCACATTTCGTCGAAAGATAATACACAAATTTTTGATTTTGTTGCCATATTTTGGAATACTTTCTCTAGTTGAGTTAACAAAACTTCATTTGTTCCTGGTTTAATAAATTTAATGGGAGACCATTTATATATAGATGAGGTAGATGGTAATTTTAAATTCAATTGGTCCCTCAAATACTTGTACGTTGAAGCCGATTTATAAAATAATGACTGAGCAAATATTTTGTCGCTCTCATTATAGTCAAAATCTTCTTTTACAAGACGTTTACAAACACTTTTCGTGGTTTCATTTACTTTTCAATTATCAATGTGATCATCAATTTTTTTAAATTTATTATGTTTAAGTTTCATTCTACTTAAGCAAAGCTTGAGAATCTTGTAGGAGGCTTTCAATAAATTATAGTCTCGTTGACTTTTTTTCAATTTCTTCTTATATAATTGAATTGCTCTTCCACTTTTAGCACATTTCAGGCAAATATATGAATTTTCTTTCGGCGTCTCACAGTGGAGACAGTTGATTTTATCAATAAATTTCAAAAATTGTATTTCTTCGTCAGTTTGGTCAGCTTGGGTACCGATTGTTTCCAAAACTAGCGATTGTGATTGAACCAATGATGGAATGTCCTGTTCCAGATCGAAGTTATTCAAATTATTAGATGAGAAATGTTCTTCATCAATATTAGACCTTTGAACTATATGTAGAATTGGCACAGCATTTTTCGTTAAACGATTTGTACATGTAACATTTTCCTTCAAAAAGTGCCTTTGACACACGAAATTTTTCTTATTAATAACTAAATTGTATTACTCGCCCTGACGAGTAGTGGGGAAAATGGATGTGTATGTGTATGATAATAATAATACCTTGACCGATAGAATAGAACGTTTCTATAATGATGGAGAGAAGAGGGAAAACGAACTAGTTACTTCAGGTAACTGTAAATAATTTGTAGATGAGTACTTAATTCCTCTCCATCATTACGTGGTAAATGGGGTGAAAGAGCGGGATCTTTTGGGTGAGGCAAATGTAGTTACGAAATATAAAATTCGAATTTGATTTAAATAAGAAACAAACGAATTTGATTCAATTCAGATATGAACTTTGAAGATTCGAATGCGTTTGAATCAAATTCACAAATAATCCTCCGGATCTTTCAAAAATATTTTTAAAAAACTTGAGTGTATTATTCATTTTCTTAAAAAAAATTAGAACGAAAACGGCAGTTGGATACTAGGAAACAACACGTCACCTGTATTGTTCCAAATTGCAAAATTACGCCAAGGAAATCGGATTTAAAATTTTTTTTATTACCAATTCATTTATTTTTTTTATGCCAATTTCTAAGGTAATATTGAAGAAAGTAAGATATCTTCTTGTCTTTATATTACCTAAAAATTGGAATGAAAACGTACTAACAGAAAATTAGATTGAAAATGAGCAAGAGCCGATTACGGCATAAGTCGATTTACGCCCTTTTAATTCTTGCGTAGATGGTATCCCATTAAACTTATTCACCAGGAACAAATGAAGTTTATTATGATAAATGATTGTCATGTTCTCCTCAAGTCGGAAAAAACACATTCATAATAGAAAACTGAAAATAATTATTCTAACTTTTCATTTCTTCAATTAGCAAAGAAACAAAGAATGTTTTGCGGGACGTCCTTAAAAATGATATGCCTATGTAGTCAAATTGTTAGCAATTCAAATTTTAATCAAACTTATTATCCATTTTATTATTGTATTTCTTTCTTGCACCTAGGAAAACGCATCAGAAAGCATTTCAAAAGCAAGGTAAATAACATCCAAATCAAAAGGGTGAATGACCTTAAAAAAAAAAAAATTCATCAACAAACTCATTTTCAGTAAAAAATAGATATACATATGTACATAGCTATATTATTCCAAAATTTGGTTTAGTTTTAAAGAAGATTTCAAAATATAAAATATGTATGTGTATAATATAAATATATATATATATATATATATATATATAATACAATAGGTATATAGATTATGATCACTCACAGTTTATGCAAGGTAATATATTGCGCATGTCAGAAAATTACAACAGATCGAAAATGAAACATCGGAGTATATTATTGCACGTGCATCATACATACATACTCGAAAATATACAAAAATATACAAAACCAACAAAATTACCAAACTGGATTATTCCAAATATTATTCCAAAATTTGGTTTAGTTTAAAGAAGATTTCAAATATAAAATATGTATGTGTATGAATGTATTTAATACAATAGGTATATATATATTATGATCACTGATCGTCTGCACGTGCATCATACATACTCGAAAATATACAAAAATATACAAACAAAATTACCAAACTAATGACCTTTTTTGTGTTTCATTCATGAATTTTTTTTTTTACTACTATTTTGTTATTTTTTGTTTTGTATTTTTTTGAAGAATGCGAAAAAAAGAAGCATATATATATATATCTCTCGCTTTGTCGGTGCCATCACAAAATAATACGTTTTGAAATTTAGAATGACATTTTTTTGCACTGAAAAAACTAATCTTATATAGCTAATCAGTGTTTATAGTTCAAAATTGGAATTGTTTACAATACTTTCGAACGTCAAATTATCAGGTAGCTCAGTTTAAAAAATTTCCACTAGGTGGAATCCGTGATGCTCCAATCGTCAATAGTAGGCGTGTTCGGAAATAGACGTTGAGTAAATTCACAGTAAATTTAGACCATTAAATTAGACCATTACAGTGTAATTTAATGGTCGAAATTTACTGCGAATTTACCCATGGTCTATTTCCGAAAACGCCTAGTAATATTATTATAGTAATTTTTTAACTGTTAAGTGGCGCATTTCTGAGTTTTCGTGTTTTTACCGTTTGCATTTTTAATGGAATGTTATCGGGAATGTATTGGAAGGTTTTGTTGTGATGATGGAAATTATCATATTGGGCTAGATACTCGATACTCAGATAAGCAGATAAGCAGTTATTTTTGCGAATTTGCTAGAAATGTTATATACTATAATTTAGCAACCCAATTTGTTTCTGAATTTCAGAAAATGAGATACTTTAACGCACTTTATCGTTTGTGCTGAATACAAAAATATATTTACTTTGCTAAAATAATCGAGTAGCCTACGCAAGCAAATTTTCGATTAGTAAATCAGCCATATTTATCAATTTGCGAATTGCTAGAGTATCGTGTATCTGGCCCATTATCAGTTAACTAATAACCTGATATTTGATATGGTGCAGGAAGTTGTCAGTTGGTCGATGTTCTAATACTTGATAATATATTGCAGTCTTACTTTGTTAATTTTTTTCTACAACGGTGTTATGTGTTTTCATTCACTTTGGAATAGTTTAAACCAAGTCTTGTTGATAGGGATTTATTCTTGCAATAATTTTGGAAATTTTATTGGTTTATTTAATGTCTAATGTCAACTGATTGAAGTAAAAGAGGTTACTTTCGGTTTTATTTTGAGCATATATTGCATATTATTTTTATAAAAATTATTATTTATTTATCAAAGTTTAGGTATATCGGTTCTGGTTATAAATTTCACAGTTTGATGGGTATGGAAATAGCTGTAGTCAAATCATGAAATGACTACCGCAAAAATATCATTTGTGTTTTATCCTTATCTTTATTTAATTGTGTTTTTATTTATTTTATCACACCTTCATTATGGAGCGGACCTCAATAGTACTGAAGTCTTAGAGGAAGGTTGATGACTATATTTTCAGTTCAGTCGTTGGCTAGTGTGAGGATACTAATTGGATTTATTACACTTGGTCGGATCTGAGCTGCTGCTATATAAGTTTTGAATATAGTTCGAATTAATGATGATAACTTTCTTAGAAATTGTTTCCGCTGCTTACTCAATTTAATAAAATAAAAATACAACGCGTTTACTTTTTACTTCTTTCTTCTTCGATCGTTTATTGCGAATCAAACCAAAAACCTTTTTTCTTTTGTCTTTTTCCTCTTTGACCTAATTTCATACGCGCGTTCATATATTAGACCTCATACGTACGTTTTCATCATGAGTTCGGTTTATACCAATCGGTCTAATATACGGAGCGCGTTCTTTATAGTAATAGGTATAATAATACGTTACAATGAATTCAAATAATATATTAATCCTACGTTAACAATACAAACAAATTATCATCCATTCAAATTTAAATATAAATATCCGTTGCTTGCTGCTTCTTACGATGGCCGTAACAACCTGGCGCCTTGAGGTATAACGGACCTCAATATTCCTCTTCTTCAAAGACCGCGAATTATCTTCATACAACTAGGCTCAATACAAATGTTCACAATCAACATCCAGCATTTGCTCAAGTATACTGGGAAAACCTTAGAAAAAACTTCAACGAGAAAACTAAGGAAAACCAGCATCGGATGTTGTGGTATTTTCATCTTCCATTGGTAGCAAGCATAATTGGGTGATGGGTCGTACTAAGTCGCTCTTCTCGGTCTTAACCTTACACGTTCTAACCCTTCCATCCTGTCCGGTAAATACTTCGATAACTCTCGCCATCAGCCACTGGCTTGGTGGTGTTATTTCATTTCGTACGAATACCATATCTCCAACCTTTAATGATCTAGCTTCCTTTGTCCATCTATTGCGCCGTTGTTGTTCAGTTATATATTCTTCCGACCACCTGGCCCAGAATTCTTGCTGTAATTTTTGTAATTTTTGCCAAGCAGACAACCGATTCGATGGAATCTCTGCTAACAAGGTTTCATACGGGGTGAGGATTGGTTGCCCAGTTAGAAAATGACCCGGTGACAAAGTGGCTAAATCTGTCGGATCGTTACTAATTGGCGTCAATGGTCTGGAATTCAAACACGCTGCAATTTTTGCTAAAAGAGTGGTTAGTCCTTCAAAAGTATACAACTGCGCTCCTGCAATTCTTCTTAAATGATGTTTGACCGATTTAACTGCTGCTCCCCAAATGCCTCCATGGTGTGGGGCATTTGGCGGGTTATAATGCCATTGAATAGAATGTGTCTGCAAATAATACGCCACTGAGGAGTCCTGCCATAATGTGATGGCTTCACGAAGAATTCGGTCGGCTCCAATGAAGTTACTGCCGTTTTCACTATACATGTGATGAACCGCTCCGGCTCGTAAGTTTACAAAGCGGGTGAACCCCGCGATAAATGATTCAGATGCCAAACTGCTAATTAATTCTAGATGGACTGCCTTGTACACCATACAAACAAATACCGCAATGTAGCCCTTCAGCGTTGTGTTACGACTTTGCTTTAATTGGATAGGCCCGGCATAATCAACGCCACAATGGTAAAATGCAGGCGTCGGCTCTAACCGATACCGCGGCAGGTCGACCATTAATTGCTGCGCTGCACTTTGTTTATATCTGCAACACGTCACACAACGATACACTATACTACGTAATAAAATTTGACCTTGCAGAATCCAATATTTTCTTCTTAAATATTGTGTACAAAGTTGCACTCCCCCATGACACAATTCCTTATGAGCCTTTCCCACGATTTTCCTAGCTAACCCACTTCTGTGATCTAATATAATTGGGTTTCGTTGATTTAATGGAAACTTTGTATTGTCTAGTCTCCCTGATATTCTCAGTATCCCTCGATCATCCATCCATGGTGTCAACATCCATAGTCGACTGGATTTCGGTAACCCTTTATTACATCGTATTGCCTCATAGTCAACTGGAAATGTTTGTTTCTGCGAGACAATTATCCAATAAATCAGTGCATTTTCTATTTCACAAATTGATAACCTTGGCACATGATTCTCAACATTATTTATTGTGATAATTACAACGTTGCTTTGATTTGGTTCGGGTGGTTTATGATTGTCCAGTAATTGATTGACATCCTTAGCATCCTTTCTAATTCTTCGTCTACTAATTGGCTCAAAGCATAATTTACAAAATCGAAGAACATATGCTGTGATGCGACATACGACTTCATGTGATGATGTTTTGTCCATCAAAACAATTTCTTGATCGGGGCCTACAACTGTCGTTAATAGAACATTGTCAAACCTAATTGGTGGCTCCTTACATTCCGTCTTAATTAGAGCATTAGTTTCCTTATTAGATGATTTTGGAGCCCATACCGGCCAGGATTCAATGGCTTCCTTCAGCATATTCGGCCTCCCAACATAATTTATTGTTTAATAAATTAGTAACCTTTATTCCGCGAGATATTAAATCAGCAGGATTATGTTCAGTTCCAATATGACGAAATTGACCTAACGTTGATCCTCTTAATATTTTGCTGACTCGATTAGCCACAAACGTTTTTAATTCATTTATGGGCTTCTTCAGCCAATGCAGCACTATTTCTGAATCCGTCCAGATACAAATTGGGGCCGCTGCAAACATTGGTATTTCCCTGACCTTAAGAATTAATTTACTACTTAGCTCCACTGCGCATAATTCCAATTTTGGTATGGTCACTAACTTAATTGGTGCTATTCTACTTCTGGAACATACCTTGCTCTCCACTGGTTATTCGTATTAACTCGTACGTAAACAGCAACGCCATATGCTTTATTCGACGCATCACAAAATATGTGAATCTGAATCTTCTGGTCACTAGACGTGTTTAGCCATCGTGGTATCCTTAATTCATTAATGAGTTTTAATTCGTCATAAAAATCCTTCCATTCTTTTTGTATTGACAATCCCAGCGATTCATCCCAGTTATTTCCTTGACGCCATAATTCTTGAATAAACAACTTTGCTCGGATGGTAACTGGAGATACCCATCCTTGAGGATCAAATATTCTCGCTGCTTCACTAGTAATAATACGCTTGTTAATAATCTCAGGTTGGTTATGATCCTGCACTTGAAATTGGAATTCATCCTTTACAAAATCCCATTGAATGCCTAATACACTCGTATTATTCTGTAGCTCTACAGTCTTTGCTGACATTTCACTCTCCATAATTTTTTCACAATTTGAGCGAAATTTGGCTAATGTGAAGCCACCTCCCTTAAGCATTTCAATAATTTCTGCTTTCAGTTTTATTGCTTGACCTTCTGATTCTACTGAGGATAACATATCGTCCATGTAGAAATCATTTTGTACAACTTGATATGCCGTTGGCAGCTCCTTTGCGCTATCAATCGCACATTGATTTAATGCCTTGACTGTCTTTGACACTGTGAGCCAATATTCCGTTATGGGTTCTTTTGGATCGCTTCTCCACAAAATTCTTTGTAGGTCCCACTGCCTCGGTTGAATTTTCACTCGGCGAAACATTTTACAAATGTCCGCCGAGACGGCAACTCTGCCCGTTCTAAGCTTCATAACTATATCCATCAAGTCCTTTTGCAGACGAGGTCCAATGTATTGTATATCGTTTAGTGATTTTCCATTAGATGTTTTTGCCGAACCATCAAATACGACTCTAAATTTGCGATCTGGTTACAAAGTTGCCTTTACAATCATTCATCCCATTTCTTTCACCATTTTCCATTCATATCAATTTGTCACATCTTGCATTTTTTCCTACTTAATCACACAACATTTATGCCTTTTTCCATAAATTCTACCTTGGTTTAATCCTTAATCAATTTAAACTTTTTATATAATTTAACCCCTGTTGGTTATACTTGTTTATTTTCCTTTCCCCTAGATACCTTAACTTTATAGTGGGCCTTGTTATTCTACTATTTTGTGCTTTCTTCCAGCCTGGGACCAGTATGTCCATTTATTTAAAGTCAATCCCATAGTACGGTTCACCGTACTAATACTGGGTACCATTGACCTTCCCATACGATAAATCGGAATCAATTCAGAAGAGCGATCTTGTGTATGGCCATACTATTTTTTAATAAACAAATTCAAATCAAATAATAAAATGTTTTAAAGAATTAAGATTGACGTTACGTTAATAGTTACTTTACTTATGATCACTCAACCTTCATAACCCTCAAAACCGCTGATGGTATCGGCAAAACTCCATGCCTACTAAATTGCTTTTTTTGTTTTATATTTAGAAATAAAAACTAGTATTTTCCATTCAAAAAGCGAAATACTTCAATCTTTAATATAATATTATCAACGATAAATTTATATTTGCCGAACTTCTGAAATGGTAAATTATCTGTATTCAATGTTTTGATCTTTAATTCCTTAATGATCCTTCAGCAGGCTCGCCTACGGAAACTCCACCCCGCACTACATCTTGGTAAAACTCGATGCCACACTACATTACTTTTTGGCAAAACTCGATGCCACATTACAATACTTTTACACATTACAAACTCGATGCCCCATTACATTACTTTTTGGCAAACTCGATGCCACATTACATTACTTTTTGGCAAACTCGATGCCACATTACATCACTTTTCGGCAAACTCGATGCCACACTACATCTCGGCAAAGCTCCATGCCTCGAGAACCTTTATTTGAACTGCATTTTATATTGCAATTCTTCTTGCTTCCGGAAGACTTGCTCCTTATATATCAACTACTACTAGCCCACTACAAAATTCCTAGCCTATCGATAATCATCAGTTGTCCTTTTCTATATTCACCTCCTCACTACCAACTGTACCGTAATATTCCTAACCTATCTAATCTATACCTAACCTATAATTGTCCATGCTTGTTCTCTTACCTTCTTGTTCGCTCTACTTTTTCCTAAATTTAACCTCATAGAATTAATTTAACCCTATAATTCTCTTTTTAGTACTCAACTAGTATTACAATAATTTACTCATCTCTCAATTACCCATCTAAACATGTGGCGTCCACATTCCTTTGCGACAACTATCTTAATAATTTTGCTAATTTCTCGCATTCTATCATGCATCATTTATGCAGTTTTATTTTCTCCCTCATTTTTTACAATTAAATCTCACATATTTAGGCTAATTCACTACTCGGCTAATATGTCCAACAATATTCAATAAGAATTGAGTCTTATACGTCTTACAAGTTGCTCACTCCAAAATGGGAATCCCCCATTACATTATAATTTCCATTTATTCCAAAAAATCAATTTTTCCCATTACGTGTTGAATCGTAATTTCAATTATCGTGTTTAATCGTGTTACACATTAACGCTTCCATCACGTGATAATCCTCTTTATACCGGATCCGTTTGCCACCAAAATAACCGTTATTCCGTATTATAGTACATGTGCTACATATAACTGTTGTCTGATAATTTCTTATTCCAAACTACTCCACGAATTCCAATAACTTGGTACAAATATGCTCATTAAGGCTCCCCAATGTCTCGGTAATACCACGATGCTCCTTTTTTATTTATCAAATTCGTTTTTTTTTTATTTTACAAATTCGCTTGCTCTACCCTTTTCTCGATATTTTTTCGATTTTTCCAAAATAATTTTACCATTATCCGGTCTACCACGATGCTCTATTTCTCCTTTTTCTTTTAATTTTTTTTTTTGCTTTTTTTTTTTTATCACTTTATACACTACTTTTCTTTTTTCACCTTTTCACTATTAGACTGAATTTCTACCAATTTTCTCCAGTAAATTCCCGGTTTCTGGCACCCTGTTTCCGCTGCTTACTCAATTTAATAAAATAAAAATACCACGCGTTTACTTTTTACTTCTTTCTTCTTCGATCGTTTATTGCGAATCAAACCAAAAACCTTTTTTCTTTTGTCTTTTTCCTCTTTGACCTAATTTCATACGCGCGTTCATATATTAGACCTCATACGTACGTTTTCATCATGAGTTCGGTTTATATCAATCGGTCTAATATACGGAGCGCGTTCTTTATAGTAATAGGTATAATAATACGTTACAATGAATTCAAATACATAATATATTAATCCTACGTTAACAATACAAACAAATTATCATCCATTCAAATTTAAATATAAATATCCGTTGCTTGCTGCTTCTTACGCTGGCCGTAACAGAAATAATGAATAATTTGATTTAAATTTTCAGAGGGATTAATGACCATGATGATGAATTTGCAGCAATTTTAACAACTAAACCATGAGGATATCAGAGTTTAATTATTTTTAGTTTTATTTTTAAAGTAGCATTTGGTGACAATTAACAAATTTTGATCTTAATTTTCAGAAATATTCGGAGAAACCCAATGCAGATTTCCATAAATTTTTGTGTTGAATTAACTTGGAATTTAAATCATTAATTGAAGCTGTGGTAAAAATTTATAATCTATGTATGTTCTAAAGTTATTTTAAAGAATTTTTTGCTGAGTGGTGCGTAAGTGGGTGTTTAGTGACTGATTGAGTTGACGGAAATATCCCTGGAACCTTTTTTGGTGACTATTGGATGAGTGCCAGAAGGAAGCTAAGCTAGCAATACTCTTGTAAGCTGATGAAATAGTTAATTAATTGTTAAAATTTTTAGGGGTGTCACCTAGAGGACATTTTAAATTGTTTAAAGAATTATTGAGGTGGCCTAGGATTGATGCGGATGCAATTTTAAGTATACTTAGATTAATAAGAACATATGTGTTTAGAGAATTTGAAGGGTTTTATTTTAAGTATACTGTTAAATAATTTAATTTGTTTCAGAATTAATCATTTTTAAAGGGATTAAATTTAATCTTAATTTCAGTAATAAAGTTATAGCCGACCCAACCCTCCAGGAACAACAAGCAGTCAACTTCTGTTTTCTTATTTACTAACTATCAACTACTTAGGTGTCTGGAACCGGGTTGATTCTTTGTTACTAACATACCTTTTCCTTTCCCTCGATTTTGTCATTCGTAAAACGGTGTACAGTGAACCCGGCGTATTCCGGGAATCTTACCTTAGGCTTCAACCAATCAATCAAACAAGCGCTAAATCATTATAAAATAAACAAAATTATATTTTGAATTAACAAATCATTTATTAGGTTGTTTTTTTTTAATTATTACAATATTATATTAATATTTATATATTATTTATTTATTTTTCTTAAATGTGTCTGTGTGTGTTTTTTTCTCTGTTTAATTATTGATTTAAATTATTATTTTTTTTAATTTTTTTAAATATCGATATGCTTACAAATTAGATTATTATTTTTTTAAATAAATTTCTCATTGGTAAAATGGTAAATTGGTAATATAATATTTTAATTATTTTTTTTTATTAATTAATTAGTTTTTTATTTTATTTTTTAAAACAATCATTTTTAATATTATAATATTTATTTAGGTTTAAATTTGTTAACTATTTTTATTTACAAACGAAATAAAAAGTTAATTAAAATAAACAATTATATAATTTTTTATTTTTATTTTAAATTAAAATATAAATGATTTATTTTTAAACAGAAACAATATAATTATTATTATTTTTTTTGTTTAAATTTTATTTGGTCATTACTTTTTTATAATTTTATTTTTGTGTGTTTGTATAATAAGTATATGTATATGTATATTAAAAAAAAAATGATAATTTAATAACTACAAAAACAAATTGAATATAAAATATTATATATTTATTTATTAATATGTGCCCCCTGGGTATTTTGGTATAAATTTCCTATTTAAAAACATTTTTTTTTGTTAAATAAATTAATATTCACATTACATGTGACTAGTTAATCTTTTATTTAATATAATTAATTTATTTAAAAAATATATATCTTGTGTGTGTATGTGTATATAATAAAATTAAAGCTTATAAATCAAAATTAAATTTGTTTTTTTTATTTTAAATATATTATTGTGTGTTTTTATGGCGTTAGTTAATTAATATTTTATATTTATGTTTAATAAATTCCTTAATGTTAAACAATTAGTTAAATAAAAATTTTAATGGCACTATAATTTATAGTATTTATGTGAGTAAGAAAATAAGAAAATTTTTATGAAATTATGATGTTAGGTAAATCGTGAATAAATCATTTTTTTAGCCAACCGTGTAAAATATATTTGATATATAGTAACTACCGACATTTAACAAATTATATAAACAATTTTATTTCTCAGAACTTTGTGCCATTATCATTAATAATTATATTAGTAATGCTATATTAGGTCAAGAAAATTAATATTTTTTTTTATTACATATTTCTATAATTAATAATATTTTATAGTTTATTATAACAAATTACTACTACTCTTGGTTTATTCAATATTCATCACAGAATTAATTTCAATTCCATAAAATAAGAATAATAAAATAGTTATAATTATTAGTTAGAATTAGAAAAAAATATATAAGTAATAATTGTAGTAATAAAAAAATTATTTATGTTATAAATATAAAGAGTTGAGTAAATTTGGTAAAATTCTAATATTTACAACGATATTTCATTTTTTTTTATTAACATTAAAATATTTATTTATGTGGTTATATATTAAATATTTGTATTATCTAAACTATGGTTTTAAAAAATAAATAATCAAAAATATATAATTTTTAAAGTTTTATTGGAATATTTTACAAGTTTATATAGAGTGGTAGTTTATAGTGAGGAAGAGATACACTATACTCCTATTGTTTGTATTAACCATACCTATTTAGGCCAGATCAACTTTTGTTATTTAGCCATTATTTTTCATAACACTACCGCTCTGTGTAACTTTCCAAAATTCATTTATTAACAATAAAAATAATAATAAGTGTAACAAATATATATAAACTTAATAAATTATGGTAACTAATATAATAACAAAAAAAAAGAAATTATGGTGAAAATACACGTAAACTTCGTAATAAACTAGCTAATGCATTCGCTAAGCATTCCGCCTGAAGCGCCAGCTGACCAGCACCCAACGGTCCAATTTTACAACTAACCAGCTCACGAAAACTTGATGCCACATCATGCACTTTTAATACTATGTTACGCGTTTGTAGTGGCGTTGATGTAAATTTTGATAAATCTTTTGCCAATTCTGTTATGCTACGGAATGCGGTTAGGCATGCCGTTAAATTTTCGGGTAGCCCAATTAAAGCACCATCGGATAATGAAACGACCAATAATTTTGATGATGATACTAATTGTAAACCATATTCCGTTAAATTGTCACGTGCAATTTGATATTGTTGCTCGTCAATACAATTGCCACCGCCAGCTGATTGGGCAGCCGAACAATTTGCCGCAACTTGATCCAATTTAACGAGCAGGCCATCCATTGCAATTGTCGTTTTGGTTAAAAGTGTTTCAGCATTTAATACATGTCCATTTCTATTTGATAATTGTGGACTACTTGGTAAACTATTAGTGGTGCTGTTACTACTGCCGCTACAACTGCCGCTGCTTAATTTGCGTGACATTTGCGGCGAGCATAGTAATGAGAGTTGTGGTTTTTTGTCGGCACTTGGATTCTGTAGGCAAACGGGTGGACAATCGCTAAGCGATCGGTAATGTCCATTCGTTCGTGGTGCTGGAATTGGACCAATTTGTGATGGATTGTTGATGTGGTCCACAATTCCGATACTCATATCGGTGGCCGTTTGATTGAAGGCCCGATCAATTTTACGATATGAATTAAGGTTACGATGGAAATGTGGTGAACCAATACCGGCTACACGTACCGGACTTGAATTACCACTTCCACCGCCGCTGTTACTTCCGTTGTACAACATTTCAGGACTATTTAGATTGTGTTTAAGAATAGGAATTGGGCTCTTTAGGATCGGTTTGATGGGCACTGGCGGAAGTGGAGGTTTTTTCGGTGGCGGCGATGACATAACAGGTGGCGTAGTTATAATGGGTTTATTATTTTCACTTTCCAGATATCGAGGTGGTAACTGTGGTGGTTCTCCAGCCATTTCATAATAACTTGGAATTAGATTTCCATTTAATTTATGGCGTGGTAACGAATTCACCCGATATTGTAGTTCAGGATTTTTAGGTGGCCGAATTGGTGGCTTATTAACAACCGCATTTTGTTGATTACGCGGTGGTAACTCTAGTGGTTGTTCTGTTGTTGTTATTGTTTCGCTCGTACTACGTACTGGTGACTCGGGTGGAGAACCTTCTTTCTTCGATTTGGTACAACATGAAAATGGTCCCCCTTTTCGTTCGATCGTTGGATACTCAATAACATGATTTGATTTGGTTGGCGCAATTGGTACAGTATTGGTTGCAGCGTTTCCAGTCAATATTGATTTTGGTTGTTGCTTTAATGGTGACGAATATTGCGGTTGATGGAAATTTATCGAATTGATGTATAAACTTTCTTCTTTATTATTCGTATTATTGTTAATATTACTATTGTTATTATTTATATTTTTATTATTAAATTTCATTAAATTATTATTAAAATTTGTATTATTATTCTCTAATAATTTATTTTTAATTTTATCTAGATTTTTATCATAATTTTTTGGCACATTTGGTTCAGTCTCTTTAATATTTTTATTTACGTTACGATTCAATACAGCAGATTTTACTCCTTGATGATCATTGGGATCATTTAGACCGGGTGGTGGCGGAATTATAAACGACATAATTTCTTCGGGTGTTAGCTCTTTGCACGGTGTAAGTTTTTGCCCGGGCGGTGCAATAATCACTTTGGCTAAAAATTCTTCTAGATTTGGTTCTGTTCCCAGGTTCATACTATGATGGTTTTTTAGTTTTGGATCTAGATCGCCGAATCCACTTGGTGGCGCATCTAAAACGGTAAGCGCATCTAATTCATCGGGTGTTTGCGGAGGAGGAAATGCGCGCAAATCAATTAAATCGGCATCAGTTTCTATAATCGTATCGTCGGTTAAATCAATTCCATACAATTCCTTTAATTTTAGGGCAGCCAAATCTGTGCTCTCCTCATTATTACTGGCCTCACGCAATTGCCGTAAATATTCTTTCAAGTTGTTATCTTTTGTATCACAACCAAGGGCTGGACTGTCGGGACTATGAAGCCCGAAACTTGTACGAATTCCTTTTGAGCTGTTATGGTCTTGCTGAGTATTTCGAAGCCGGATTGGACTATTATTGGGCGTACTAATCGATTCTGAGTCACTTTCACTTTGTGATAAATCATTCCCCAGCGTTTGTAGCTCATTCAATATTTGGCTAAGCCCATGAGATTTTCTCACCACCTTAGGAGTATTTTGTTGGGATGTGATTGGAGAGAGGGATGAATCGTTTTGTGTTAAATTTGATGATATTGAATTTAGCCCTTTGGTAATCCCACTCAAATCATGATTGATCGATTCGGCGAGTAATATTAACGAGTCACTGTGCTTAAGAACGCCCGGTGGTGGTGCATCTTCATTCGATGATACTTTACTACTTGCTAAACTATCGCAATCACTATCACGGTCAGTATTATGTGTTAATGATGATTGCCATGGTTGTCGTAATGCGCTTTGATTTTGAGTCGTATGCTCGTATTCATCCATCAACTCGCCCTGCTCGTTTAGATATCGTTCTGAATTTTCAATCATTTTCTGCATTTCTGCCACCCGTTTTAAAACCTCTTCGTTTCGTGCTTCAATCAAACCGTTTCGGCTGAGTGATCCATCCTTCCCAATATTTCCAACTGCACCCTCTAATATTTCCATTGATAGGACACTATGAATATCGAACCCAAATTCATCCATACCATGTCCTCCGCCGCCTCCCCCACTTATCATAATATTATTGTCAACAGTATTTTTATGATTTTTATTGTTCATTGTCGTGTTCATATTACGATCGGCGTTTTGATAATCGAACGATAATTTTTTGGTTGAATGATATGGTGGGGGCATCGAGAAAGCCATACAATGGGCACGGATTTGAGCTGATGGCAAATAGCTCCAATTAGATGGTATGACGGAATGTAATGATAGATATGGCGGAGCATAGTCTTCTACATAGATTTCACGTTCTTTATCCACCAGTAGATCTTTGCCTATATTATAAAAAACAAATAAAAACAATTAGTTCATCAATTAAAATACCCAAAATCAATTCAAACCTACCCGTTAAAAGCTTGTAGTAACCAGCTAAGACGAGTGCAAATTCTGAAGCATCGCGGTCCTCCATGGAGAATGTTACGACTCGATCAGGTTGTATGTAAATTGAAACCGAATAAAATATGTCATCTTCTCGAACAGCTACCACACGGTGAACATCTTCAATGGCTGAAATTGACTTTGGCTGGAATGATATTAAAAGGTTAGTGTCAAGTGTGCTTAATTTTTATGATTTGTAAGGATACATTAATGGAGTAACGGATATATTTTCCCTCACGAAATGTGTTTCATAAAAGCAAAGCTTGCATCTTTGAATCAACAAGAAGACATTTTGTTTAGAATTTAAGGAGGACATCGATTAACTATTTTCTTTAAGCTATAATTTAGTACTTAGTAAACAATTACTCAAATTATGAAATTTAGTAATAATTCACATTACAAAACATTTTTTTATAACTGTAGAAATGCAGTTATAAAGTTTACCAGAAGTGCGCTGTCGCCTTTATTCATTTATTTTTTTAGAAAAGTGATGTTTTCATTGTTGTTTTTCAAATTACGAAAAACGTTTACTATATAGTAAGTATAAACATAGTTGTTAGTTAGAAATTATTTTTATGTAAATTATAAAAATGTAATATATCTTGTATAGAGTTGCCAGCCTTCTATTGGACGCGTCCCTAGGTTCGGATAGGGGTAAACCTCGGATAGATGGGAAATAAAATATCATCTGCGGACCAAAACTGTCTATGCCCTGAATAAAGCAAACCAATTCGGAGGAACTGAAAGAAGTAAATGTTGCGGTGCAGGTAAACATATTGTTTTAAGATACATATTGATTTAAGATTTAGAACAACTCCATAGAAAATCACCAATATCCTCAGAAGTGTTGAAATATAGAAAATGAAGAACTCCGTTCACAACTGATTAACATTGAAAAAAATTACATCCGATTTGATTAACGAAATAAACACTCTTACGATTGAAAACGAGAAGCTGACAAATTCTTTACAAGCCAAGGAACCAGAGAAGCAGTATGCTACAGAGTTCTATATTGATCAAGAAGAATTAAGAGAAAAAGCTGACTGGCTTCTAAAAACGAACAGGAAGAAAAGATATTTGCAAAAAAAAAAGGATGGCGGATACTTCGCCAGAAATTGTAGCTTCAAATCGGACTTCAAAATCAGGGAATTAAATCTAAATCAGCAAAATATGAAGCTCAGGAAAACCATCCTACCAAAATTAAAGAAAAGGCACCACTCAATCCCAATCAACATTATTGGTATAAATGAATAATGCAGAATATTCTATTTGCAGGTGTAAAAGATCGATCCTACAAAAAGCGTGAAAAGTAGGGTTTTTTTCTTTGTTTTACATGTCCAAAACGCTTGTTTTCTGCGTTGTTGATTGCGCAGTCGCATGCCTCCCTTAGCAACGTGAATGAATAAAAACTGCAGCAAAAAAGTTTTGTTTCCCTTTATTAAATTCAACCCTATAGAGTGTAGTACATATATGACCAAAAAAATCTACGTTAGTATGGCTAATTCAAAAATTATCTTGTTTTTATGAAAATAATTGCATTTCATTTGCGTTAGTTTATGTCTCCTTTATTTTTATTGCTGCCTTAACCCATTTTAGAACCAATAGGAGAACTCAACGATCTCACTGCGTTCTTCAACATTATTAATGTTGAACGCCATGCGTTGTGGCATAGAAGATGTTTACTGCAAACAACTTTAAAAGTAAAACTGGTAAAAGTCAATATTTTTGAAGGACCTGTACCTGGCATTACAATTAGATGTAACACACATAAATAACCTGTGAAAGTTAGCCGACAATTTTTAGCCGAAAGTAAAATGTCGGTAATGCAGATAGTGTCTTGGCTATCTCAGCCGAAAATCATCAGCTGACATATTTCATATAAAATGAAAAATTATCAAAAAAAATCTATAATCTGGTATTTTCATATACATACATACATATATGTTTTGCGCTCCAAATTCATCCTTTTACAAAACACAATCATCCTTTTCCAAATCAAATTCGCCTGTATCCAAATCAAATTTACTTTTACCCAAAAGTTTTCATTCTTTTCCAAATCAAACCAACAGAATTTATTTAATTTAATATATTTGCTGTATTTAAATTCTAGATATAAAATACCGAGTTATATAATAAAATAAATAAACCTTTACTATTTATAATAGGGGTATGAAATTCACCTTAAATGTCGCCCTATAAAACTTCACCTTAGATGTCATCCTAAAATTCACTGTAGAATTAATCCCAAATTGATGTAAATATAATATAAAATTCATTATCAAATTTACCATATAGTGCCTTCCTAACTAAAAATTCACCTTAAATTTTACCGTACAACCCAGCCTTTAAGTTCATCCTAAAATTCACCACAAAATCAATCCAACTTTTCCATCAAATCCATCATAAATTTACCCCAAATTTACTTAAAACTCTTCCTAAAATTAGGTAAATTAAATCTAAAATTCACTCTTAAATTCAACCTACAAGTCACTCTATAATTACGCCTAAAATTTTACTTGAAATTCACTCTAAAATATACCCTTTAATTCAACCTATGAACCTACCCTAGAAGTTACGCTAAAATTCACTGGAAAACCATCTCTAAAACTAACCCTGAACATACTCTAAAATTCACCCTAAAGGTCAGCGATTTAGAAAGCGAAAACCCTTAGAAGCTTAAATACGAATTTTATCAAATTTAAGAATTCTGGATTGATTTTAGAAATTACGAATTTTGTAACGTAGTTTGGAAAGAAAAGAAATTAGGAAATTTTGGAAAATTTTTAAGTTTTGTATTGTGGGGATATTAGAATTTAATAAAATTATTGCGAATTTGGAAGGTAAAAATGTAAAATGATAATTTCAAGATCTAATATTTTTGAAATTTAGAAATTGATTAGTTAATTTATACATTTAATACTAAATACAATAACATTTAATTTAAGATTTTGAAAATTTAGAAAATTAACAAATATGAAAATTGTAAATTTTAGGAATATGGAAATTTAAATATATAATTTAGAAATGCAAAAATATAGAGTATTATTTAGGCTGCGTACCAATAGTCGGGTAAATTGTTCATTTACCTACTTTTTAACAGTGTACATGGTAAATTGAAATGCTGTACTAAAAAGTTGGGTAAAATAGGAGAAAAAAATAAATGACGTTGTTGTTAACTTTTTGTTGTTTCAGTGATTTTTGTTAAAATTTTCGTGTTTTTCATTATAAATAATATACGTACTCAAAGCTAATAAAATAAATTTTATTTTTATTTTACGAAATAAAAATATTAAAAATATTTGACGTTTGCTTTTATACCTAGCAGCCAGCGATTTTAACCCCCCGAACCACAATTTGTGTCCATCAAACCAGTTTTACTTCTAGAGAATTGGTACGCCAATTGAGGTAAATATGTACTAAAATTGAAATTTACTGTACTAATTAATTTACCCGACTATTGGTACGCAGCCTTAGAATTTTTGGTTTTACCAACATGAACATATACTATATGGTTCTTTGGTATAAAAGAACATATTTAGAAACCAATAGCACAGATAAGAATATCAGATGAACCAAGCCCGAATGATTTTGCGGTTTTATGAACTGGAACCCAATATTAAATGTGTCTGTAATATTTTATCTTGGACTCAAAATAATACAAAAATGAGTCACGTAACACCATCTATCGTAAATAAATATAAATATTTTTGAACAAATATTTCCTTTTATTGAACAATTTATTTGTTATACATATTAAATTTTAAAGTTAAATTATTAAAGCAAAAATTGTAATTGTAATTTTTTACAGCAAAAATGGGCGAAATCATCTAAAAAATAATGAGCTTATTAAAATGTGTCTCTACTAACTGTGTTTCTTCTATTAAAGACTAGATGGAACCTTAGTATAATAATTTAAATTGGTTTGAGTTTCAGGTTTTGGGTTCCAGATTGAATTGCCAAAAACTTGTTCTGCTTGAAACATCTGAAATTCTTATCTGTGCTAATAGCTACTCATTTCACGAGAAACTGGGATGGACTATCCCATTCAGTCGCGGGTTACGGAAAAGCAAGATTAGTTTCTCCCCCATTACCCGTACAAACAATTAAGTTTTTACCGGTTCATTATTGAATCGAGAAAACTAATTTTTACGCCGCAGACCAATATCAAAAACTTTAAATAATTTTTAAATTTTCAATAATTTTGAAATAATCTCTAAAATTCTAAATACGAATTAACAGTGAGTCAAAGGACTTTAATCCGATATTTTTAATTTCAATGTGATATTTTTATAACTGATGAATTTGAATTTAGCAGTTTGAATTTGATTTGGAACAGTTTGCATAAAGGTGAATTTGATTTGGAAAAGGATGATTGTGTTTTGTAAAAGGATGAATTTGGAGCACAAAACCAATAGTGATTTTATGGCTGAATACAGGGACGGAATCATGAAATCCGGACGGTACATTTTAGCGGTAGTAAACAATTCTATGAAAACTTTACAATAAATTAAAAAAATGGTCAAAGTTACCCAAGTTATTTTGTATGAAATTGTAAATAAGTGAAGGTTTAACGGCAAATTTCTGATCGATACGAAGTATCTGTCGCATAAAAGTTTGTCGATACACTTTCACTTATTTGCAATTTCATACAAAATAACTTGGGTAACTTTGACCATTTTTTTAATTTATTGTAAAGTTTTCATAGAATTGTTTACTACCGCTAAAATTTACCGTCCGGATTTCATGATTCCGCCCCAGGCTTATTTTGGTTTGTCACTGCTTACGATAAAAATTACACGTTAAGTTTTATGAGAGGAGCATAATATGTATAAATATTTTAACAAATTTTTTATTGGTTTTGAGCTCTTTATTTACAAAATATTTTATAGCTTTAGCTTTCGAATCCAATTCGGATTCATTCTCAAAAGCAAATGAATTGTTTTTTCCAAAAAATTGTTTCCTCTATATAATAAAAAATTATGGCAATCACAAATTCTTTTTGAAAACCGACTTTTCATGGAAACGCACCGCTATATAATTTTTCGAAAAAAATTGTATACTAAAGCGTTTTCACGTAAAAAAGGTTGTACCACAAATCAATATATACAGATCATTCATATTGAACAAAAAAATGAAACTTGATGGGGTGCTGCAACAGAATAGAAACAAACCTTTCAAAAATATAAATATTTTAGAAACAAACCAATTTAAAATCAGAAATACGCGCCTACTTGGATAAATAGCATTATTACATTGTTGAATGTATGTACATTTGTACTATTTTTTAGCCAAAATTGAATTGCTTCGCTTTTTCTGCTTACTAAGTTTTATAATTTTTTTAAATTACACTTGCTGAGAGAGAAAGAACAAACTGTACACACATTCTTTATATGTATGTATACATTCAACAATGTATTAATGCTATTTATCCAAGTAGGCGCGTATTTCTGATTTTAAATTGGTTTGTTTCTAAAATATTTATATTTTTGAAAGGTTTGTTTCTATTCTGTTGCAGCACCCCATCAGGTTTCATTTTTTTGTTCAATATGAATCATCTGTATATATTGATTTGTGGTTGTACATTTGAATAAAAATAAATTTGATGAGACAAAACCAAATTAGATGAACATCAAATTTATTTTTATTCAAATGTACAACCTTTTTTACGTGAAAACGCTTTAGTATACAATTTTTTTCGAAAAATTATATAGCGGTGCGTTTCCATGAAAAGTCGGTTTTCAAAAAGAATTTGTGATTGCCATAATTTTTTATTATATAGAGGAAACAATTTTTTGGAAAAAACAATTCATTTGCTTTTGAGAATGAATCCGAATTGGATTCGAAAGCTAAAGCTATAAAATATTTTGTAAATAAAGAGCTCAAAACCAATAAAAAATTTGTTAAAATTATTTAAATATTAGCTCAATAAACATAAATATAATGTATAAATATTGTTTTACAAGAAACTTGACCTGATCATTTTGTTATAAAACATTTCGCTAGACACACTAATTGAAATACTCTCCAGATATGACATTTTAAAGGTTGAATTTATACAAATTTTTACATTTTATATTTGGTTCTTCTCATGAAACTTAAACTTATAATTCCTATGGTAAGCAATGACAAATTAAAATCAACATCATATCCAGCCGTAAAATCATTTCATGAAAATATCAGTTTATAGGTTGTTTTGTTAATTTTACATTTTATTTAAAGTATGTTTCGCCTGTAATATATCAGCTGGTAACTTTCGGCTAACTTTCACTGTGTCACTTAAATATTCGGCACAGTCTGTAATTTATTTAGACATTTTAACTCGTTCACAATGAAATACGTTTTCGGTAAACCGCTTCCAATTACCATTATCCGAAGAGATTCACGATATGCATCATTCGTAAACCGAGAAATGGTGACTGTGTTTGGAGTCGGAATCAAAGAAACGGAAGACTAGGCGGAAATTAGGTAGTGCTGGTCAAAAATCAATGTGCGCTGCACACACACTACCACGATTTATGATACAAAAAGGGCTTTTAGTAAATTATTTAATCAAAGTGAATTATTCTTAATTTTTTTCTATTTATTGGATTTTTAAATTTTAATTTATTTATTTTGTTTTTGCTTTACATGTGATCTAAAACGAAATCAAATTAACAACACATTTCTTTTTACAAAAACATTATTATATACCTATTGTACCCGGTTTTAGACCAAAGTAGTGCAAATATTAAAACAAATATCATCTTGAACAAACCTACATAATGTCGAGCTCCTATTTGAAAATCGCTAAAAACTAGTAATTTTTAGGGTATCGACGGGTTAGCAGTCTCTGTTGCTCAAAAGTTATTGAAAAAAATTCTGTTATTCGCCTTTTAAGGCAAAATGTCTGAGGTAGATGATTTTGAAAACAGAGCCAAAGGAGGTCAAAAATCCTAACAAACTATGTTAAGTGTTTGACAGGAAAAAGATTTAACCTACCTTTATAACACTAGTAGACCAAAAAGTAGCACATTTCATTGTTTTAGAAAACACAATAATCGTACATATTTAATTGCTTTAAACACGTTAAATATAAAAGTATTAAGGCACAATTCAATTTTCAACATCAAGACATCTTGTAAATTTATATTATCTTAATTATTTTTTTATTAAATTCAAAAATGAATTTGAACTAATACAATATTTTTGTCAAGAGTAAAAATAAAAAGTAAATATGTATTTGTATGAAAATAAATGTCAAATAATATACAACGTTGCCGTCGTCATTTATTTACCAATACTACCTTCCGTGGTCGTTTTCATTCAATAACAAACTATAATTCGTCTTGGAATTATAGATGTTTTTGATTATACATCTTAGCGAGCTGTGAAAAAGGCACTTATACATTGATACATAATAAAATAATAATTTTTAAATTGTTTAATCGGTACGGTATGCTATGTTTATTGTTTAGTATTGCTCATGCTGTTGCTGAGTTTGGTTATGTGGGGGATATAGAAAACAAAAACTATAATAATGGTAAACAGATTCGAATGCCATTTTCTAAAGATACGTGCAAGGAAGAAGCCACAGGGATACATGCTACCGTCTTTCCAGATGCTATGATTTTACATTCAAAATAGCGCCTTTGTCTAATAGAACCGCCCTATTTCATTTAGTTAAAATCAATCAAATCAGCGATGCCATTTTGCTTTGTTCATATAGATTAGAAAGTCTAAATATGGAATCTTCAACAATTGCTGTGTACAAGTATCTAATGATGAATTTTAAAGCGTTCAGGGCAAGTTTAGATGATTAACTTAACGGAACTGTACTTTTCTCAAGCTCACGAAGACATGGCTAGACTGAAATATAGTCGGTTATAAATTTCAATTTTCAATTAAATAATTAATGTCGGTAAGATTCGTCCTCCAAATCCAGAATAGAATAACTTATTGACTTTTTAAACCAAAATTGTAGTGTAGTTTAAATACTGAGCGAACAGCAGCCGTCTATCTGCATTGGCTTCTCAGGCCCACTGAAGACACTTGAAATGATTCAATAGTTAAAGGTTTTCACATAATTCTTTTGCGAGTTGAGCGTGAACTCGCCCGTTGTTTTTTTAAATTCACATTTGATAGGAGCTGGCTTTGTCCGAGCGAAGCTAGTATTAAGTTAAACAATTTTGGGTAATTAAATTTCATAAATTTTATTGATAACTTTTCTAAACTACTCGTATATTATAATTTTGTTAAATATTAATGTTGATTAAAATACGATATTTTTATATGTTATAATAATAGTCCACATTATTCTGCAGGTAAATCAGCATGCGGAAGTAGCATATTTTCCGTTTGGCATGTATAACTGAAGTGGTTGCTTGTTCAAAAAATTCAAACCATTTCTTATTTTTTTGTATCATCTGCGTTTACCAATTCACCATCAACATCATCATCGTCACTATTATCATCTGGTTGGCGTGGCAGAAATTTTTGCTATAATAAGGAGCACAATGACAGAAAATGAATTTCATTTAATATTATTTGCGTAGTAAATTTAAGTACATGTGTACTCGTATTAATATTATCTTACCTTTTGTATTTGGTTAATAAAAGCACTTTCACCATTTTTGACATACATAACAACCAATTTTTACACATAACACAATGAAGTTGAGGATGTAATTGTGACTTTTTTTTACATACGTTTATACAAAAGAAAGGACAAATTAAAAGTACTACGATAATACAACACAAGGGTTTACTCTTAAATGGGTATTACTTTAGCAAACAAATAACACTGTTCTTGTTTTACTTTGCGTTCACCTGAGTTTTAGTATTCCTTGATACGTCAATTCTTGTAAATATTGCTCTAAAATTTACCTTTATTTCAAGATTTTCGATACAATTTCATTTAAAAACCATTTGTGTTTGACCAGAGTATTGAAAATTCCCATTCTTTCATAACTTAAAACCCGAATTAAAACGTTTTCTAATAAACATCTATTTTACAGACTATCTGAACCAAATTTATGATGAGGGCTGTTACTTCTGATCTATTTAAAATTGCCTAATATTAATTTCGATTTAACTCATTTAACTCATTCGATTTAATTCAACATTTGACCACTTGACCACATCACACAAAAAGTTTGCAGACCGTCGAACAGAGGCAATCCATGTTTTTCTTAAAAATAAACAAACAAAAAAAATTTGAAGAAAACAAAACTAGAATGCCTTCACAGCACAATCGAACCCAACCTTACCCGCTCTAGTTCAATACAGTGACCGGCACAGAAAACAGGTAACCCTAAAAAACAATTATTTTTTTTTTGATGCGAATACCTTTGAACGGCACTAGCTAGAAACATAAAACAAAAACCAAATTCTTGGTCGTTCAAAACAATTTTAGAAAAAATGTAGGATGCCATGGAAAATTTGAATGTATCGGCAAAATCGAAAATTTGTTTTTGCGATATTCAATCGTTTTATTGTCGAGATTACATTTTGATGTGTCAGTGTGTTAAATTTTTATTATGTCGCTAAAGTCAGAAAGTGTAGCGGCAATCGCAGCATTGTTGGAAGATGGAAGAACCAGCGCTACCTCGCTAATAAGTTCCGGATTTCTCATAGTACCATACAGCGAGTTTCGTCGCGATTTTTCGAGACA
This sequence comes from Tipula helvola, assembly GCA_963556165.1. Lineage (NCBI taxonomy): Eukaryota > Metazoa > Arthropoda > Insecta > Diptera > Tipulidae > Tipula > Tipula helvola. Next base: position 273,615,428 of record OY744481.1, read on the forward strand.
GGATTGTACACCAGGTAACCAGGTATGGGCAGACAAAAAGTAACAAACGTTCAAGATGACCATTTTGTAGTTTCCTCAGCTCTTAGAAATCGCCTGTCGCTGGAAACTTTCAGACAGTCTAACTTCTGTCACCGTGCAGCTACGACACACGTTGTGGTCTCGATCGACAGTACTGATCGTAACCTATAGTTTTAGTGTAAATATTAGTTTTAAGTTGTTCGTGAGATGTTGGTGTTAAAATTGAACAAATTTCAACAATTAAAATATTTTTATTAGTGTTGGGCTCTAATAAAATTATTGTTTTACTTGAGCTTTCGGACTCAATTGAAGTCCATTTGAGTTTTTAGATCTTTTTATAAACAAAATCTAAAGCAAACAAATTATATATTTTCCCGTAGCAACCAGAGACCCTGTATCTGGATTAAAATTTTCCCAAAAGCCTGGAATATACATTACTTAGCAATATTTTATGAACATATTTTTTTAATAAGATTTGAATTGTCACCGGACTTTTTGTGTAACATTTGTAAACTCTATCTTTTTCTAAAATTTTTACATTATCCAAAGTTATTTTATTAAATAATTGAGTGAGAGTTCTGCTTTAGTTTGAATATCGAAGAACCGCCCTTTTGTGTTATTAAAAACGTTTTTCCAAAAATTGGTTGATTTATCCAAGGGCCCTATTCCTGAATACGATACGAATCTGTATACGAAACGAAAGTTCAATTTGATCTGAAAATGCTTTGGCATTCCGAAATACGAACGTACAGTATATTTTAATTTTTGTAGTGTAGGCAAAGGGACATTTTGTCATGAATCATGCTTACACGAATTAGTACAAAATATAAACGTATTCGTATTCAAAAATACCAATGATACGAATTCGTAGATTTTTTGTTCGTATTCAGGAATAGGGGCCCAGGTTATTCTGGACAAACAAAATAATTTACGGAAAAACTGGGTTCCTCCTGGGTTTTTCTCCTTCATATAGAAGAATCTATTAGTGAGCTAAAATTTGTTTATAAATCTGTTAAAAATTGAACTTTCATCAAATTTGTTTTAGAATTTTGTTTCATACTTCTCCAATAGTTCTCTAAGACATTAATAATTCGTTTGTAATTGTAATAAACATTAGTATTTAATGACGACACGTCTAACGACAATAAGAGGAAGTTCTGAGGGATAGTAATATTATTAATTTTTGGCTTCAAATTTCGAACTGGTTTTTCTTATACTAGTTTTTTAAAATATTACATTAAAATGCAGAAATGAAACCAAATACTAAATTATCAAATGAACCAAATGTTGAACGATCTACCAAGCTTATATTTGGTCTGTACGGGATATTAGGTTTGGGTTTTTTGATAAATGATATAGTTTAGGAATAGACCAGTTATAATTTGTTAGCTTCTCCTTGTTTCCGGACTCTTTAACATTTTTCAACATTGAATTTACCTTAGTGTTCAGTCAAATGAACAAGCCAACTCCTCATGCTGCACAATAATAACCTCAGTCGTGTGAATAAGTTCATTCTGCTTTAATTTTGTTTCAAGTTACTTATGTGGTCTTTTAGTTTAATCAAATAAAGCCAATGACAGCATTCTGGTCAAATTAAAATAAAAGCTTACCACAAATCGTGTGGCCATTAAAGCAATATATACATTACATAGATGGCAGTGATGGCAGTAAAAATTTGGTACAACCTTACCAAAAATTACCACCTGGCGAAATTTTAAGTTCAAAAATTGTAGGAAAAGCAAAACAAATTCACAAAATATTAAGAACAATAAGATTGTTTCGGCTTTTTATAGACAAAATATATTTACAATAATGGCATTCACAACATTTTTCGACTTTTTGATCAGAAAAACATAAAGAGGCCAATCATTTACAAATTTACAATATATCTGCCAAAAAAGTAGAAATATCAGGTGTATCGACTAGAAAAAATGAAAACTTTCGCTTGAGTTTTCTCTGTGGTAGCTTGGTTTCGTAGTTACGATTACGACCAAACTACAAAATACAATTCTAACTTCATACATTAAATATCAGGCAAGAACATATTGACTTAGCGAATTAAATTCACTAAATCAAAACTCAAGGAAATTTTCATTTTTGTGTGTTTCATGCTCGCACAAATAATAGAAAGAGAATCTGTATTTAAAATCAATAAGATTCTTTCGGCTTTTTATAGATAAAATATATTAACAATAATGGCAGGATCTTATTGATTTTAAATACAATCAAACTTCTATTTCTATGTAATATTAAGAACGTGTGAAAATTTTGTGATCAAATAATTTTTTTCGTATTATTACGGTGACACCTTGGATGTAATAGAATAAGTTAATTGATAGCGCTATTGTACTAAAATGGAATTTTCCATGAAAAAACTGTTCGAAATGTTTCTAAACTGTTCTTACCGGAACAATCATGAAATTTCGAGAAGTTTTGGTTTGAGTATATAAAGATTAAAGAATGAAGGATTTCGAATTAGAACATTAGTTTTTGGTAAGCGATAAAGTGAAAATTAAAAGGAAATTAAAGTGTTTTAGTGAGATTTAAAAATTAAAAGTGAACAGAAAAATTGTGTAAAAATTATAATAAGTGATTTTGTGAATTTTTCTAAACAAATTGTGTTGAATTAATTTGTTGATGTTAATAAATAAATTCGTTGGTAATAAATTGAAGTATTGTGTTTTATTCACAATCCAGTGATACGAACCTTGATTGAGAAGACAAAAACGTAACAGTATTTTTCTGTAAACATCTTAGACATCTAACGTATACTAGTAAAACTAAAGAAAAATTTAACAAGTACTATTTTAATTTGTCAGTAATTTAATTTTAATATTCACGTTTTATAATATTTTTGCTTTTTTATTGAAAGACGAAGCTAAAGAATGCCATTTTTACTATGGATTCCTATGGAAATCAGTGTAAAGTTATACCACTAAAAAAGCTTCTAAAAAATACATCATGATGATTATGGCTCTATACTCTAGAAGGCTCTGATAGTAGTCATTATCGTGTCTAAGATGAAATTTCACCAATCTGTAGCTGTGACTGTTTCAAATTTATGTTTGATCACGCCTTATAACTTTGGTTTTCTTAATAAATGAGGAAGGTTGTATTCTATCAGATTTAAAGCTTTTGCAGCATAAAATAACTCTTTGCAAATTTAAGTTAAACTATTGACGATCGTAAACTAAGCTTTGTTCAAGCAGGATTAAACGAAAATTAACCTATTTTTCTGTAAAATAGTTAAAATCAATTGGACACAGTTTAATTATGACTTAACACAGTTTATATATTTGTATATTTAAATTTAAATTGGCAAAAAGTTACTTTCATTTCTAAAAATAGTTTAATTTATTTTTTGGAAAAGTTAAAGAGTCTTTTAAACTGGAAAAATTAATTTTATTTGCAAAAGAAGGATCCTAATATGATTTTGGGCTGCGAAATTCAAAATTCCGCTACGAAACAATTTTTACACTATTTAATAAATTTTAGATCACCAAGCACCATACCTTTCCGCCAATTATTCGATAGCAGGAAAAATATTGCCACCAAAATAAAGGCGGACAGTTTTTGGATTGTTTGTTTTTTCTTGTGGTGAGTGTTAGTACTAGTAGTCTAAGGTAACTAAGGCAAATATCCTCAACTTTGACTTACTCCCCGATTCTGACGCCCAGTCACTGATCAAAAAATAGCCTTAGGTAAGACTTTTTCTGTTAGTTAAGACTTTTGTGTTAGTTAAGACCCATTTTGTATTCTACAAGTTATCTTAGCTGTCATTAGTCTTACAAAATAGTCTTATGTAAGACCAACAATTTTGATGGTCTTAACGGTCTTAATTTGACATTTCTCTTGTAGCAAAATGATGACGCTTTTACAACAAAGTGTCATAATAAATGTATGTATCGGCATAAAAGCATTTAAATATGTTTGTTTATTTATTTTCCAATAGTGAAAATATCTCAAAATACAAATTCAAGCTGAAAAGCTAATGAAAATAAGGAAAACATTAGTGTTTGACAGGTCTACAAACGTTTTGGAGAATTTGCAACCAAAAAATTAAGATTGCGATCAGAATACCAATACAATCTGTAGTCTTAAAAAAAGTCTTCCCAAAAAATGTCTTAGCTAAGACAGTCTTAGGAGTCTTAACGTCAGAATCGGGGGGTTAAACTACGATCATTTTTGGTGGGCTTGTCGAGCTGAATGTATATTGAATATATTGAATTTGTCCCTTGTACTTGCAGTTCGATATTGCTACCTTCTTACAACCTTCTTGATGGTGGAATTCCTGATAAGAATGATGAAGCGAGCAAGAATTATAAATTCTTTATAAGTATCTAAATGAATGTACGCAGAAAGCCACAGTAAAAAACTCGTCTTGTGACTTAAAATCAAAGAAAAAATATAATTTTTTGACTGATAATATTCTAAAAATTATTTTAGGTTATGTTTTCTATTTTGTGTGTTCCAGTTGTATGATACATAGCAATGACAACAACCTTGCTACTAGCGGGAATTAGCGGTTAATCGACTGGGAAACACCTACTGATAAAATTTAGTGAGGACACATATTAAAAACTTTTTTTTTGGAATGGCTAAGTTTACGTCGGTAATTATTTTTAATTAAATAATTTTAAATAAATTGAGACGAATTGTTTTAGACGAATTCATCTAAAGAATTGTTTTTAGACAAATTATTGTTAGGTAAATTGCTTTTAGATAAATTGTTGTTAGACGAAATGTTTTTAGATTAACTGTTTTAGATAAATTGTTTTTAGGTAAACTGCCTTAGATAAAAAGCTGTTTTCCAGACATACCATTTTACAATATAGAAGATTATTTACACCAACCAATGTAGGTCACTCACCGCAAGAATTATAATACAGAAACTTTGAATGCGGCAAGTGATGTTACCGTTTCTCAAATGTTTCAACCGAAGTTCTCTAATGTAACAACAATAATACCAAAATTTGATTTCGGTGAGCTAAAGTCATCGGATGACCAAAATGTGAGAACCATGGTTATACAAAAAAACTTACAAACACATCCAGAAAGTCTCAACCAAAACAGTGTATTTCAATTCAAATACGAAAAATACTCATATAATCATTACAGCATTAGCATTAGCCTTGTCTTGACACGATAATTAATTGGAGCATAATTTGAATTAGCAGTGTAATATTACACAGCAAATGTAAAATACGAACATAATTTCACCACTTTTAGTACATTTTAGTACTACAATTAATTATCCTAAATACCCATAATTAATTGGAACATACTTCTACTTCTCGGAAAATACAGGTGGAGCGCCTCAATCAGTTTGTCAAAAAATTTAAAAAATGAATTTTTTCTGTTTTGTATTGTGTACGTTCGCGTTTATTTTATTTTGCAGACTCAAACATTCACTGATTAGAAATAAAGCTTTTTGGTTTCATCTTTTCTTGATATTTTGGTTTGTTAATTTTTTTCAAATACAAATTAAAAAACTTTACAAATTCGCTTGAGTGCTAAAAGTAAATAAAATTCATTAACGCCTAATTCAAAATTTGACGTCTAATAACAATAGTAAACTAATTTGTTCGCGCATTTGACGAAAGAAGGAAGGGTAGTAGTTTACTTTTACCGTCAAGATGAAAACTCCAAATTATGATCATAAAATTAATTTTTAGAACTATAATTAATTTTGCCGACAAGACAAGGCAATTATTGGCTACAACCTTCCCAATAAACTTTATTTCCAACTCGGAATTAGTACTGCAGTTTTAATACGGAAATCCGAGTTGAAAGTCGTACTGTCATTTCCGCCATATTTACTTCAGGCTGGACGCCATTTGTGTTTTGTGTAATTTAAGGTAGGTAATTATTTTAAGTTTATTATTATAAAAAAGGTACGTTGAATAAAATTAAATATTTAAACCTTTTTCGAAGTTAAATAACTTTGCCAATTTTATAGGCGGAAAAATCAACCATAGTGCTCGCAACCTAGAAGAATCTGCGAAATCATTTTGTTGGTCGGATGACGAGTTGGGATAATTTTTTAAAAATCAATAAAATTATACCTACTACATCAACAGAAAAAAATCAAGCGGATTGCTTGAAAAGGCGCCCACATGTAGAGGATTCCGATATTCGGAGGAGGAAATTGATCGAACAATGAAAGGTAATTTGTACATCGTATAGTATGTATAATATATGTATATGAAGTAATTATTAAATAAATAAAATATTTTTTCAAAAAATATTCTGCAATATGTTTTTATTTATGTATATAATGAAGAAAATGAGAATATAAATCTAAGGAAATCCGTTCTATAATTCATAGGAAAATCCGTTTTTTATTTACAAGGAAATCTGTGTGAAATGTACTAAGAATTACGTGTAATTTACACACGGAAATTAGTACAATTTATATTCGGAAATCCACATGCTATTCGTAATTGACATACTTGGAATTTTTGTGCCACTTTTCTTTGGCTAACAACACGGAAATCCGTGTAAGAATATTACTGGAATCCGCGTTCCGAGTGAATCTTTCGTACTGATTTTCTTACGGAGTTCCGTGCGATACGTTTATTGGGTTCTGGCATAAATAAATTTTTCGAAACAAACAATATAATCCAAGCACTCTCAATAAAAATGACAACGTTCACGCCGTCTACACTATGCAAATTCACTGATATTTTCTATCATGATATAAATTTTATCAATATTATGTGTGTGTATATTATACGCATTTTGAAACTATTAGCAAATTATCAGGAGGCTATTTCACGTAATTAGTAAATTATTATGAAATGTCATAAAAAATTAATGTTTGAGGTTATGTTTTGCCGTTTGAAATTGTTCTCTCAAGTTGAAACATCGCATTATAACAAAAAATCATAACCTGTGCTGAGATGTTCTAACATCACTTTTTTCGATGTTCGATTGTATTCATATCTCTCTTTTCAGGAATAAAATTGTATACTACTATTTCAACTTTTGAATTAAGCGTTTTCTATTGCGATCCCAGCATGCTCGCATAAAACATCATTCTATTTCTACTTTCATAGAGCTGTTTCCCCTAAATATTTTGACAGCTAAATTCACCGAAGCTGCAGGCCAAACATTTAAGTATTATTGCTGTGGGTCAAATAAATAGGATTCACTGATGGTAAAACAGTACCAAATTATTTTAAAAACGTTTCTAAAGTTAAGCATATTGGACAAATTTAATTTTGTTGCTTTATTACAGAAAATAAGAAAACATATTTATGTTTGGCCTACACTGTTCGTGGTCAATTTACTTCATTTGACGTTTGAGGAAACAGCTCTATTCATCACGCTTTATCATTTAAATTTTTGTTTACGATATTTTATCGAAGTAAAGAAAAGAGTAAGTATACAATAGGCTGAGATCGCATTAGAAAAATCGTAATGAAAAAAGGAAATAGAGTAAAATTTTGTTCTTGTTACAAGAGACAAAATACTATCGAAAGCGAATCGAAAGTGATGTTACAAGGTTGATTTACATTATGCGACGTGCGACGTGTGACAAGTGGAAATAAACGTGACGGTTTTTTGACAACAATTTACATTTGTGACAAGTTCCGCCACGCACACTTTATAAAATGTTTTATATTTTAATTTTTGTTCTTCAAAAAAGCTTCGTCAAAGCCCACTATTTCGTTTTATCCATACAAAAAATTTGTATGGGTTTGTGTGACCGTGACGGAAAAGATAAAATTAAACAATCTCTCGACGTGTGGCGTGTGCCGTGTGGCGAATGTCAAAATATTCGTCTCTGATTGGTAAATCAACCTACAATATCTCAGCACTGAATACAATTGTTTGTCTTTTAATAGCGAAAGTACAGTGCGATTAATCGACTTGCACCGCAAAAATGAAGTTTTATTAGAGGTAACTCATAAAAATAACAGACGAGTCGACATAAAAACTTCCGTGTTTCAACAAATAGCGGACGAATTAAACGTAAATGTTGAACATGTTAAGAAAAAAATAAGGAATCTACGAAATACATATCGTGGTATCCAAATAAGACTATTATATCTACAAATCATTAATTTTTGGAGAGGCTTGTCAAGTTTTCAATGTGAAATTTGGCTTATTTTTTTTTTAAATAAAATTTTGCCACACTTTGTAGAAAGGACTTTGTTTATAAAAAAATTAGCATTAAAGATTTCAAAGCCTCTCCAAAAAATTAACGATTCGTAGATGTAATATTCTTATTTGGATATGACGGACATAAAAAATTAAAACCAAATAGAAACAAATTTGGAAGCGCTGTTGTTGACGATAAAAAAACTTGGATAAATTTACTACATTTATACTGGGGTCGAGTCACCTAATACGAATAGCGATTTTCGAGGTTAGCTGTAGTGTGTCAAGTTGTAGATTAGCTAATCTCGTTTTATTTAAGGATTGGTGACTAATTGAGATTAGTGCATTAATCTTTGAAAATTTTGAAGATCATCTCGTTGGATTGGGTTTAGTGGTGGTATACAAGTGGCACTACAATGCGAAATATTCTTTCAATATTGCTGAAAGTGCAAGCGCGGCATGAGCTTACGATATAAGTTATAAAATCTTAAACAATTTCGTCTGAATACATTATGAGGTTATATTTATAAAAATAAAATCTAGTGTGTTTAAATGTAAATATAAATCTTAGAAATATTGAATAAAAAAATGAGTCCAGCTGATTTACTAGCTACATTTCAGCGAATAACCATCACAGTATTTCACTTCCCTACCTAGAAAACTAATCCCTAGTCTGTCAAGCTAATGGATTTGTGATGGATTAGCTAATCTTGTTTCACTAATCGCGCTTAGCTAATCCCTAGTCTGTCAAGGGTATTATCTTCATACTAATTTATTATTGTGTTTTTTAGGTTCGATGGATTTAAATTGCGTAGAAATAATCATTTTCGATTGTGTATGTTTAATGAAAAATTATTAAAAATATATAATAATTAATAAGGGGAAAGATAACCAAGGTTGAACCCTAAGTATAAACGTACTAATTATTTTTTAACCTAACCACAAGTGGCGAGTGCTAAAAAACAACTAATTTTTTTATAGTAATGAAACAATTTTGTTTGACATTTGAAGATATTATTATGATAGTGAAATGCCCAGCTATGATATTTTTTGGACAAATATTTGTCAATACATTGAAAAAAAAACATATACAAACATAAAAATGCTGATAGAAAGTATCAGTGAATTTGCATAGTGTAGACAGCCGGTAAAATGGAAAACATTATCACAAGGCATGGTAAACCAATTTAAGTAGGTATATGATATGATCAAGCGCATGTATTGCTATCTTTTTCACTAAAAAATTCTGTCATTTGGTGCTTTTTTCTTGAAATACTTTTTTTTATAAACACTAATTCATAGCAAACAAAAACAAATCGAATTGTTTTGCGGTGATAGTTTTTGTGAAAATTTTGTGAAAACAACGAAGCCTTGTGACTTTATCGCACCGAATGACGATATGCGCAAGAAAAGACGATTTTGAAACAGCTGTCAATCATACCTTATTGAATTGGTTTATCATGATCACAAGACACAAGGAGACTTTTCGTTGGTCATCTGGTGGCTTATAGCGTAATGTAGCATAATTTACAGTGGGTGGCCATATAATTAGGGACACCTCAATTCTGTTAGGAAATGTTGACTTACGGCGACTTATGTATTTTACTAAACATTTTTATAGTCTAGCCATATGAAACTATTATGTGTTAAGGTGCATTCAAAATGCAAAGTTTTACTTTGTACTAAATAATATTTGTACTAAAAGTAGAAATATCTTCAAAAAAATATTTGTAGCTGAACTAGCTCAAAATATTGAGTGGATGCATGTTTCGTATTATTGGCTCTACATTTCTTTCATTTGGCATTTTGTGCTATCTCATCTAATAAATTTATTTTAATATGAGTAAAATTAGTATATTACAACAAGTAATTTTAGCCCTTATAATTTTTAATACACAAATAAAAATTACATTTTAAGTATAGTTAATGAATTTTCCACTTAAAAAAATAACTTTTGTTCGTCTATTAAATACGATAAGTACTAATTAGTACATGTACCAACAAGTACAAATTTTAAATATTATTTTCTAAATTTATAATCCCCTGAGAGCGATTTATAGCCTAGGTAGCACAAAATGCCAAATGAAAGAAATGTGGAGTCAATAATACGAAACATACATCCACTCAATATTTTAAGCTAGCTCAGCTAGAAATATTTTTTTTAAAGATACATATTTCTAATTTAGATAAACGTATTTCTATTTTTAGTACAAATATTATTTAGTACAAACTAAAACTTTGTATTTTGAATGCACCTTAACACATAATAGTTTCGTATGGCTAGGCTATACAAATGTTTAGTAAAACACATGGAAGTCGCCAGAAGTCAACATTTCTTAACAAAATTGATGTGTCCCTAATAATATGGCAGCCCACTGTAGTTTAGCCAGACATTTAAACGAAAAAATCGATATGAGGTACACAGCAATTAAACTTTGCATTATATAAAATCGACATTTGGCCATAAACTTAGATACTTTAGACAACATTACTGTAGTGTAAAAAATTTGAAAAAAAAAGAAACGTTATGGACAAATTTTTTGTTCATCTAAATTGGAGAATATTAATAAAGCCAATTTTTACAATAGAAGCTTGTGTTTTAAAATTTGGTTATTTTACTTCAGAAAGAAAGGGGTAAGTCTGTACTCTGTGATCGTTGAATTATTTGGATTATCTCTGCTGTTCTTGTAAGACTTAGTATTTCAAAAACTCACAGAGTCAATATTTTTATAACTTACAATGTAATAAAATTAAAATTGTATGCGAACAACAAAGAATCAAGCTAACATATTTTGTAAACTATACAAACATATTTGGTTCAATTATTATTTTCAATGAGAGCAACAAAAAAAAATAAAAAATTACATATTTTCGATTTACAAAGTAAAATTTCAACTTTACTCGCTACTGTAAAACTATGTTCTACTCAATATACTTATAGTCATAGAGATAAAACTATATCTATAGTTTTTTTTGCTTATTAGACTAGATCAAACATAAAATAAAATTATTCAATAAAAAATCTGAAAATGTTTTCAAAATATTTTCCCTTTACATACATAGCTACTACTCGTATATGGGAACATATTAAAACGACAAAAATATGGAAATTTTTAGCTCTTATGCACAAAGTAAAAAGGATATACATAGGTACACACATATAGCTCTATATGACAAAACAAAAAGGATGTTGTTTATATTAATTGGAAAAATGTGTTCCTGATTAGGTAGGTATACACTATACAGTACATATATGATAAGGGTGTAGTTGTGGGTGGTAGACATTATTTTGTAATATACATATATTGTTTGTTAAAGGTGATAAACAATTAAAGCTTAACTTACCACCGTTTTAGTAACATCACTTATTTGGCTGAATCCAAACCGAGGACTTATTAGTAGCACACTTTCAACATTACTACGCGAATTTGTACTAAAACATTTGGCCCCGTAACTAGGTAGTCCCGAAACAATATCCAAATAGTGTATTTTTGCCTGAAGTTGTGTTAACGTTTTTGTTGATGATCCGGTCATTTGTGCGTTCAACTTTAAAAAATGTGATATTAGACGTCTCAATTCTTTTCGTTTCATACCTTCGATAAGGGAAGCTGGCACAAATCGTTCTAACCCAAATTCTCTTCTTGGGGGAAATCAAAAAACAAAATTAATATTTAGTTCATATAATATGTATATTGTATGTACATATATTAAAATAATATACCAAGCTCTCTCTAATTACTTACTCAACAGTTTTAACGGTTAACTTGGTCGGTGACATATTATTAGCTAGTGCATGTTGATGCATTTGTAGGGCAGCCAAACGTAATGCAACATCGGGTAGTAATTCAGGTGCAAACCTTTCTTGTACAACATCATTACAGCATTGCATATATAAATAGTCGAGTGAATTTAAATCTTTTTGTGCTAAATTTGCCGCCGATACAGGAACAAATGTTACACGAAATAGGCATCGTAATTTGTGGGCACCAGGTCGTGATGCTATCTGTAATTATATTTAGATAAAATAAGTTAGAGTAAATCAAATATTTATTAGTCAATTAGGATAATTCAATTAAATAATAAAGTCGCCTATATATAACTAGTGGGCGAATATTAAATTTTCTGGGCTTATACACGACAAACAGCGCAATAATTAAGAAAAACAAACCGATTATTATCATCACAAGAATTAATCAATTAATTTATTTTTTGCCTATCCTATACTTAATGGATTAGAATATTTGATAACACAATTAATCACCTACTGTGTGTCTAAATATAAAACAAAAACAAAAAATAAAAATGAAGCAACAATTAAATATGACTTTGAGGAGGGATAGGGGGATATTGAGTGGCACTCATTATTTGTAAAAAACACTTAAACAAGAGTACAATAGAATATTTCGAATATTCAAATATTTTGTCTACCCAATACACGATTCTATACAAATCATTTCAACATCTTATATAGAATAGATAACTAGAAAATGTTTCTTTAGATATATTTGAATAAAAAATCCATTTACATTTCTCCGTCATTTTTTCTCTTTTCCTTAATTTTTCATTACCGCACCACAAAAATTTTAACCCACTTAAATAATGTATAGCTACCCGAATTTCCTTTTAGTTTTTTTTTTTTGGTAGTATGTAGAGAAAAATAAATGAAAATTACGTAAGTATACCCAACGTGATCATAAGAGGTGTATTTGTGAGTACGTATAGCAGCATAAAAACACCTTTAGTCGTTTTAGTTTTTATACGTGTAACAAACTCAAAGATGGAAAATTATTTTAAATTATTCATACTATTGTTATTGTGATTATGATTATTACTATTTTTATGATTATTATTATTGGTATTGTTATTACACATTTTTTTTTATAGGTAAGTAGTATCCGCATCGCACTTCGTTCAAGATATGCGTTTCGTGCAAGGGTGATTATTTTTGTTATGTTAACCAGCTATACTCAAATTAAGTTGTGGTATTTTCTGGAAATTGGTATAATGAGCACGTTTAATGGTACAGACGATTTACTATCTAAGGATTATAAATGAAGGAATATTGTGTTGAATGCTACCTTGTTATATATTTCTACAGATTTGCTACATTGATGTACCGAAAATGAGTCTTATAGACGTCTATGTGTAAATGGATACAGATATTACACTTCCCGATTATAGTGCCTGTGGCCCCCCCCCACCAGGATCAAAAGCAACTAAAATCCGAAAAAGTCATATGCAATATGTAATTAGGTTTGCGTTGAGTTCGTGATGATTACTTGACACTTTGAAACTTCCACTGGCGACCACTGCTCGAAGAAAACCACCTCTCTAAAAGACCATTTAATTCTAAACAATTACTCAATAAATTTTCTCTTTAAAGCGGCCGCCTCTGGTAAATCCATTTTTCTGTGGTGCGGAAGATATTTATTTATTATGGGAAATGGGATTCTAACATGAATTTAGTAGTAAAGACAATTTCCTCCGAGATGGCGACAGGGCTCATTTTAGAACCACAATATGGAATTAATGGAGGTCCAATTCCATCTGGGACAACTAATGTCGAGTTCGATTTGAAGATACATGCTCGCCAATAATTCGGCTTGTAAATATGGATCCACCACCAAGGCGCCGTCAGTCCGTTTCGATGCTGAAACAGGTGTTTTCGAAATATTTGCAACCGATGCGACCATGTGGTAAAAATTGCGATCGGAGATTCTCAACTCGGAAACCACATTGCCACAGGTTTGTTTGTGCATGATTAGCGTATTGTTGATGGTGTTTGGTGTACTGATGTTCGGCTTTTGTTTTACTGATGCCGATTTTGAGACCAACCTCATGTGCTAGTTCTGACTGCTTTTGTATTTTTTGCTGTATACCGGCATACTTGTGAGTTTGCGCATTACGTTGTCCAGTAGTTTTAGGAAAATAGCGGAGATAGTAAACATAATTGTTCTACTCCTAGTGAGTTGAAGTATTTATCACTTTTATTTCCTTTGTATGGAACCTTGTTTCTAGCATCTAGATTATTTCTTGGATTAATTCAATTATTTTTTCAGGTATGCCTATTTCGCAAAGTGCTTTACATATTGCACCTCTGTTGATGGAATCGAATGTGCGCTCAAAGTCCACGAAGTAGTTATGAGTTTCATTCATTCGGTTGCTGTATGATGATACGGATTGTGTCGATCTGTTGATTTCTTAAGCGTTGATTAATTGATGGAGATATACGTTCAAGAATGATTATCGCTAATACTTTTATTATGCTGTTGGGAGAGATATGCCTCGCCAGTTTCTGCATTTTCTTAGGTCGCTTTTCTTTGGGATTGTTATGGCTTTATACTTCAAAAAGCTTTTTTAGGACATAATTATATTTTGATTAGTATATAAGATATTATAGGATTATATTAGTACTTCGAAATTCTCTCCTGTTTATTAATCTATTGATTTCCTTGAATGTGCTTGTGGTTCATCCATACTAGAGATACTAGAAAGTTTGCTCCTCGAATGGCCTCATAGAGGATCTGTATGAGTTCTTTCATCAATTTATTAGTGTTATTTACTTGTGATCTAATTGTATGCGAATTGAAAAGATGCCTGTTTCTAACTAGCTGCCTAAGAAGCGAATTTTTGAATCTGATAAATTTGATAATTTTAGGCGGAAGGGAAATCTGTGAACTGTAATTTATAGTTGTGGTTGGGACACACCTCTCAATTGAATTACCAAGAAGGATCTGCAGTTTTAGCAGTATTTGATCTATTTCATTAGAAAGAGATAGATACCGACTGAACTCCAGCCAGTCAACCGCACCATAACTAACGATCCGTCTCGGAGGGTGTCTAGGGACTACAATAAAAACCCAGCGACACCCTAACCTCAACCGCAGAGTGATCAGACTCAAAATCCAAAGTCTTAAGGTATGGATAGCTCTACATGATGTACAACAACATCATCGGCCATTAAAAATATATCCAAGTAAGAACTTACCGTGCCTCTGTGAAGGGAAGGGATTTTTGAATACATTAATTTTATATTTTCAGACATAAATTTGTATTCAGCCCATTCGCATTTCCCCACATACTGTGCTTGGAGTTCAGGTCACCTCCCAATATTGGGTGTGTGAATTAATTCTTAGACTCGACATTTAGATGTCGCTATTTAGATGTCGCAGAAAGTGTTATTTTTCATATTACGTCATTTTTTTGTAATCGATTTAAAATGGATCGTGATAAGTTGTTATTTCGAGGGGTTCTTCTTTTCTTTGTTGATTCCAACAAATGCTTTCACCGATTTCACCGATTGCTGACCATTGCACCGATTGCTTTCTGATACTTATGGTAATCAAGCTCCATCGAGAGCAAGCTGTTTCAATTGGTTTCATCGATTCCAAAGTGGTGATTTTGACTTGACAGACAAAGAACGGCCAGGTCAGCCAAAAAAGTTTGAAGATGCCGAATTACAAACATTATTGGATGAAAATGCATGTCAAACGCAAAAAGAACTTGCAATGCAGTTAATCATTGACCGATCAACCATTTCTCATCGTTTGCACGCATTGGGAAAGATTCGAAAGCTAGGAAGATGGGTCCCACATCAACTGTCCGAAAATTAATTGAGAGCACGAATTGAAGCATGCAAAAAAAATCTTGCTGAGTACAAAAAACATAGTTTCTTGCATCGAATTGTTACTGGCGATGAAAAGTGGGTCTATTACGACAACCCCCAAAGCAGCTTACGTCGATCCAGGCCAAGCAGGACTATCGCAGCCAAAACGAGATATTCATTGCGATAAGGTTATGCTGAGTATTTGGTGGGACCAGAAAGGTGTGGTGTATTATGAGCTGTTAAATCCAAATGGAATGGTTACAGGTGATCGCTACCGACGCCAACTGGACATTTTGGCACGTGCATTAGACGAAAAACGGCCAGCAATAGCGAACAAAAGCTATAAAGTTTTGTTTCATGATGACAATGCCAGACCACATCGTGCAAAAACCACTCAAAACAAAACAAGGTAGAGCAACTCGGTTGGGATCGGCTTGAACAACCTGCGTATTTTCCAGACCTTGCACCTTCCGACTACCATTTATCATATTAACGGTTCGTGTGCTATTTCTGTATCATGCTTCTCTTCCTTCTCACCAAGTTTAACAACTGCATCGTGAACATCTCGGTAACGAACAGCCTTAACACTAGAATTTTTGCTTCCCAACGTGTGTCGCTACGTTTTTATAATGTCAATGATTTGACATAATCGGATAATATTTGCGAACAATTAACAGACGCGGCGAACTATGACTAAAGCCTTCCCAATATTCCAAATCATGACAAGGACTTTAAAGACGATTTAGCTGCATCGCACAACACCAGGCTTAAGTTGTGGCATCAACAGGTCAAGAAAAATGTCAATGGATTTTGACTCAAAATTCTCTTTTGAACTCCACTGTATTTGCGTTTCAATTTGCGCAATGTCGTATCTTTGACCTCGGCAGTACTTCAATTTGATTTTATTTTTTTCCAACAAATTTAAAATCGTATTTGATAAACTTTCACCGCTAGCACCAGATGACGCAGTAAAACCTAAAAATCTCTCACATATCTCGACTTTATCATTTGATAAATCAACAAATCTTATAGTCAGAGATAATTGCTCTATATGATTGATATCCGAAATTCCGAAGTATAGTCAGCAATATGGTAAAATACTTTGCATTTTGAATACATGAAATTATTTGTTGAGTAACTTTTTCAACAATCAATTCAATGATTTCGTTTAAAATTTTTTTTTTTCCAAAATAATGAACAGATAACTCGTTTTTAGGGTTCGACGAACGTGTTCCTGCATGACGGGGTCAAATTTGTCAAGTAATTCAATTAGGCCTAAATATTTTCCGTTATTCTTGGTTGCTTTAGATATATGTGGGTTCAATTTTTGTAACCTATATTTGCTAAACTTGATTTCGAATTCGTAACACCTCGATCAAAACATAAACAACAGAAACAAAATGCACGGTCAGCAGTTTCAGAATATAATATCCATCGCCGCGGTACAAGTTCGTTATTAGAAAGTACACGGAAGTAATGATTATTGGAGAAATTACGGTTGGTTGCATCTTTAGGATATCGTGTAAGTTAAACTTGCCTGGGACCTTGAACGACCAAATAATCAGTAATTTTACTGTTAAGAGTTTTAGGCCATAAAGCTGGATCTCAAAAATGTCTTTAGTTTAAGTTTGCAGAATCGTCAACGTTTAATTGGTCAGATACAGATGGGTAAATCAATTGATCTTCTATTGAAGGGCTTCATTTAGAATTTTCATATGAATACATATGTGTATACTGTATATAGTATAGTGACATGACATTAGAATGTAATGCAGGACGATAAAAAATGTTCTTATTTTATATTCAACATTTAGCAAGTTCCATTAGAGTGTAAAATACAATTTTGCGCCCTGTACGGCCGCTCACGTCGATCATCCCTCGAGCCGGGCCTGTTTATGATATCATAACTAGATATTGTAATATTACGGCAAGATTTAGATTAACTAAATCAAGCCAATACAAAAATATCCTAAAGGGGGGATGCCACTTTACGACTTGACCTGGTACTCGAGTCGAGTAGAGGAATATGTCGTAATTAAGGTTTGGAAAAATGTGGTTGTAAACAATCAAAAATGAATGTGAGAAGGGAACAGGAAAAAAATTGAATACGGATCAACCACATGATTAGTATATGTGGCTTACCGTTTTGGAAATCATTTGGGGAGAAGAGAAATTACGTTGATCTAGAGAGAATAGAGAAAAAAAAATTAATAATAGATTGGCCATTGGCCCCTAACACTTGGTTAGTAAGTATTAAGGTTGTTGAGCGTTGTGAACAACAGGGAGAACAGTGCCGAAGAACTTACCGCCTCCCGTCCTGTGAGGGACCGTTCACAGACACCAAACAACCGGTGCCCCGTTAATTAGTATTATTCTATTATTTATTTATTTATTTATTTATTTATTTATTCTCAATTATCGCTAACAAACAGATAAACATATCCAATTACATGTTAGCTTAGGTACATTACATTAAGTGAAGTTAATTTAAGTTAGTAAATTAAAATAAATTTCAGTCAAAAATAAAAAAAAAAATAAAAATTAACAAATCTTATACAATATTTAAACTATGATAAAATCTAGTAATTTGTTTTTTAAAAACCTGGAATGATAACAAAGACAAATCAAAATTATTAAAAACATTGTTATGATTCATTTGCAATCTCACTAGAGGAGAATGAAATCGGTAGTTGCTTTTGTAAGTTTGAATATCAAAACAGACAGAAAATCGCATATTATATCTTGTCCGAGTTCTGTATCGAATTAAATTTGTCAGGTTAGTTTCAATTAAACGATTGGATATTTTGTATAGAACTAATTCATCAAAAATATCCCTTCTGCTCTCCAGTGAAACTAAACCATAACGTTTAAGACGTATATTGTACGGTTCATACGGAACTTTGCTTTTGTAGTTTAAGAAACGCGTAAATTTTTTTTGTACTCTTTCAACGGTGAGTTTATGACATTCATATACAGGATTCCATACAGTGGTTAAGTATTCAAGGTTGCTACGAACCAGTCCATTAAACATTGATATAAATGATGAAGGATTATTGAAATCACTACAAGTCCTCATCACAAAGCCAAGGATTTTTAATGATTTGTTGGTGATGTGCTGAATATGGATATTAAATTTGAATTTGTTGTCAATAATAACTCCTAAATCTTTCACTTGATCTATTGAAATAAGGGGAGCATTGTTTAAAGAGTAACCAAATCCAGAAGAAACTCTTGGTTTAATTTTCAATACATAGCATTTGTCGATGTTTAAATTCATGTCATTGATAACACACCAATCATGTATGCGATTTAGATCGTTTTGAAGTTTCTGACAGTCATCGATTGATTTAATCGATAAAAAAAGCTTGAGGTCATCAGCAAAGAGCAATACGGAACATTCAAGATTATCAACAATATCATTTATGAATAAAATAAAAAGTAGAGGCCCAAGAATGGAGCCCTGAGGGACTCCTGAACACGGAGATATTGCACGAGACTTAACATTATCTAAAACAACATATTGTGTTCTGTTAACTAAATACGAACGTATCCATTGTAACATAAGTTCATCAATACCGAAACTTCTTAATTTTTCAATTAGAATTTTATGATTGACCTTATCAAAAGCTTTTTGGAAATCTGTATAAATAACATCAACACCGAAATTTAAGTCAAGCGAATTATATACATATTCTGAAAAGTTTAGCAGGTTAGACTGTGTGGATCTTTGTTTGAAAAACCCATGTTGATGGACAGTGACTTTACTTCTCAGTTTTTCGAAGAGTAAGTTGTGAATAATTCTTTCAAAAATTTTTGAGAAGCAATTCAAAATAGAGATAGGCCTATAATTTTTAATATTTGTAATGTCACCTCCTTTATGTATTGGAGTTATATAAGCATTCTTCCACATTGAAGGAAAAGTACCCTCAATCAGTGATTTTTCAAATATAATTACAAGTGGCTTACACAATTGTTCAGCAGATTCATTCAGAAACACAGGTGGTATCAAATCGGGACCACATCCCTTATTAGAATCAAGTGATTGAAGCTCAGTTAAAATGACATTTTCACAAATATTAACGGCTGGAATTGTATTGATATTATTTGGATGAAAATATTCTTCTGAAACATTACGGGTATTATATACAGATTCAAAGAAATCCGCAAACATATTAGTAATATCATTTGCATTAGAAGCTGAGTCGTTAAGAAGATGCATATTACCAGGGATTGCATTAGTTTTTTTGAGTGATTTGGAATACCACCAAAATTTCTTAGGATTCTTATGAATGGAGTTTTCCACAGATTTAATATAATTCGTATGGTCAATTTTAATTGCTTGTTTCAATTTAGACCTAATTTTAGAGAACATGCTATAATATTCAACATCATTATTTTTTTTGAACAATAATCTAAATCGATTTTTTATTACAATTAAACTAATTGTTTTATTAGTATACCAACAAGGGTATGCATTTTTAGAATATGACACGAGAGGAACATGCGTTTCAATAATTTGATATAACATTTCATAAAATTTAGAAACGGACTCATCTGTATTTAAATCATGAAGCAGATCCATCCAATTTATTATAGAGAGATCATGCCGGATATTACCAAAGTCAGACATCCGATAATCCCTTCTTTTTGACTTATTTTCCTTGAGTAAAGAAACAGTTTTTATGTTTAAGTCAATTTCAAGTGCGGGATGATGTCTATCAGTTTTAACTAATACATCAGTTGATTCACTACAATTAATAGAAGAGAAACAAATGTTAGAAAAAACTAAATCAAGTATATTATTATTAACATTGTGTATATAATTAAACTGTTGAAGTCCCGTAAAATTAATACATTCCGTTAATGCTTGTGCAGATCGGTTGCCACAGTAATCCGGCTCAATTAAACCGTTAGGTTTAAGATTCCATTTAATAAATGATAAATTAAAATCACCAATAATAAGAAAATTAGAATTCGTTTTGTTTTGATTCATAATTAAGTTGATATTGCCAAAATAGTTTTCATAGTCACTTGTTTTAGCTTCCGGAAAAATATATGGCACATTGAGATACAAATTTGTCAAGCCGAAGTTAATACATACCCAAATTTCTTCTGAGTAACATTCCCATTTGGAAATGCGATATGAAATAAACTTATTTTTTATAGCAATAAGGCAGCCTCCACCGTCAACTTTATCTGGGAATTGAATAAGATCTCTATCTTTACGATACAATACATAATTTTCTGTAAAGAGTTCTGTATTCAAAATTGAATCATTTAAATTTGTTTCATTTAGACAAATAATATCATAATCAGTTGCCAATAATGAATTATAAAATTGTTTTGTCTTTGTTCGCAAACCATTCACATTCTGAAAATAAACAGTTATATACATATTACTAATTGTTACTTATAAAATATTATAGATTATAACAGAACTGACTAGACTGAAAAACACGGCAAATATAATAAATAAAAACGTAAAACACAATTAATCCGAAACAAACTTAAGCTGAGTTGATGTCGGATTTCAATAATTTGTCAATAAATGCTTCTGATGTAATTTTTATGATTTTTGATGATTCGCCCTTTTTAACTAGGATGTCACCGTTTTGTACCCAGATAAATTTATAATTACACTGAGATTTAAGCTGTTTGGCTTTATAAAATAAATTTTGTTTAAAGGCCGTTAGATGATCCGTGACGTAAATCGAATTATTATGCGATGACGAAAATCCAATATCAGATGTGTTAATAGAACGATCAATTGATATTTTTTTTGCTTTAAAACCGTCCTTTATTTTATTTTTCGTTTCAAGATTTTCACAGGTGATGACAACTGGATTAATTAAATTGACACTACGGTTTTTAGTTAATCGATGAATATTTTTAATTTTTCCAACACAAGATGTTACTTCGACAAAGGAAAAAATTTGCTTAGAGACATCAACAAGATTTTCCTTTGATGCCTCAGGTACACCGTGTATAATTAAATTCAAACTACGTTCATTATCTGCAGAAATACTAGTATCAATTGAATATTTGATTGATGATATATCAGATTTTAATTTTGCATTCTCCTTTTCCAAAATTAAAATTCTTGCTTCGTGTCCTTCCACAACCTTAACAATTTTTACTACTTTTTCTAATTGACTATTAATTAAGTCAAGCGATGCTGAAAAATTGTTATGTTCAGATCGAAGGTTTCTTAGTTCTTCACTTAAAGATAAAATAGATGAGGTAATGGAACTTATATCACCATCATTATCATCGCCATTTGTGTTGCAAATGGAACGATTCCCAGAGGTCTGACCACGGCATTGAACACAGTTCCATTGAACAGCACCACTTTCAACTTCTTTTAAAAGATTTATAGAGACACTAGCACAGGATATATGAAAGATATTCCTACAAGAAATACACTTAATATGTCTCGAACCTCTTGTAATTTTTAGAGCACAGTTAGCACATTGCATTGTTATAATTAAACACAAAACACTAAAAAAAAAATAAGTCCCAGTTTGAACACAATATTTATTCACAAGGTAATCCAACTTGTTTAAAGTTTCTTGCTTTACAAAAACAAACAAGATATAAATAAATACTATTATTATAGTTAAATATATTATTATTTTATTTAAAGTTTCAACAATTTTTTTTTATTATTTTTATTATTGAAATTATTTTCTCCGCGGAAAAAAAAACAAAACCGTTCACTAAGGCTATTAAGTTCAGAATATATTATTCTTCATATTTACCTAGGATTATTCTTCCTTTACATTTTTTTTCACAAACGAAGATAAAAATGACAAATTTACGGTAAACAAGAATACATACTTTACTTTATTAAATGACAACAAAAACAAAAAACACAAAATGAATTAATAAAAAAAACAGACTTGCACTAAGATCGAAAGCAAAAATACTCAGCCCCAATTCAAATTTTGGCGAGATTTTACACCATTTTTCTGCTGATTGACCAAAAAGACTATTTTTACTTTTCCCACTATAACGAAGTTATATTGGGTAAGTATTGTAATCGCGAAAAAAATTTTGTTCCAGATTTTCACATTTCTCGACGAATTAGGTTACCAGGACCCCGAAACACCGATCAGAAAAATGTCGTGTCCGTCCTTCCGTCCGTCCGTCCGTCCTTCCAGTCGCACATTTTTTTAATTTTTGGTTTGCCTCCCATTCTCACAAATATTTATAGTTTAGGTCGAAATTTTGTTGAAAGATAGATTTTGGTAATAAGCAGTTTGTGTTATCTTTTAGGTCCATTCGAGTATAAAATAGAGGGGGTTGCAGTGGAAGAGAAAACTGCCAAATAGATTTTCTCAAAAACAAGACCGACGATTTTTTTCTTATGTTGATGATAAATTTGACAATTCATCATCTACTTGTTCACAAAATATGACGTCAATTGAAGCATTGCGTGGAGGTCATTTGACAAAATAGAGTAATATAAATTTGTTTTTATGTTTACCGAGGTAATGTCGCACTTTTCGAAGATATATTTTTCTACAGTTAATACTCCGTGCAAATTTCAACAATTGTTCCCTAAGTGTCTTCAAGATAAAATGAATAAATTATCGCGTAATATGAAATTTAAACTTCTAAATTTATCTAAAATACTTTGCTGGTGGCAAGTAATATCGTCAACATTTAAAAATAATTCTATCTAGTGAGCTTTTAAATATAGCACGATATTCCCGTTTCTATGGCATTAACATTTCTGACATTTAAATTTCTGTGACGTTTTATTGACCTTTTATGACATTTTAATGATTGAAATTGCAACGACATGTTGATCGATACATTATTTGTGAATTGCTTTAATAAAATCGCCTTTAAAGGTATTATTTCTGAGTAATAAATTCTCTTGGTATTTAAAGTCGTATATAACTCCTAATAGTAAATTACTATTGACGATTTTCCGCGAAAGGGTTGCCATCTATGATGAACTAACATTAGTGCTATACAATTAATTTGATGTTTGATTTAGTATGTGAAATAAACATTTAAATGATATACAAACGAATTCCAATGAATAATAATTTAATTTTAATAAACAAAATTGTACCTATCAGCCATTTCAGACTAAAACATTATAATCCACTAAACGTCAAATTTGATTTATCCATAGCAGTATAGCACTAAACCTACGCGACATCTATATCAGTAAAATCGTCAATGAGAGGCTTTAAAATAAAATCACGCCACTAGTGTGGCGCACGTTTAGGAGGGCTGGGAGATATATAAAATGAAATGCTATATGACAACCGATGTGAATTTTATCCTAAAGTTTTCCTAAAACAACAACACCTACTAAAAAACTTGATAGTATTAGTAAAATGCATACATTTAGGCGATTGCATAAAGTATTGAAATTATAAATAATTTTTAATAATGTTTGCATTAATAAAAGTACCTAAATTATTAAATACATTATAATTAAGAAATAAATATGTAATTGATATAAATATTTCAATAACAAATTATTAACCAAAGTATAACTTAAAATTTCGAAATAGGATTTTATATGCAACACAATATTTGGTAGGAGTATCGAACAAGACGTAATACTAAACAGGGTTATAGGCCGCTCTCATCGGTTTCCCTAATAGGGTAGTAAGATGCATACATAAGCCAACTTATCAGCGATTTATATAATTTTATCATGGATTTTGCATATAGAAATAAACATTTTTGCGTAAAAACTTCTTATGTGGTAGGGGGTGTCGAACATGACGTAATACTAAACAGGGTTATAGGTCGTTCTCATCGGTTTCCCTAATATGGTAGCCCTATATGCCATATTGCGGGATAAGTAAAAAAAACTCAGCCACATGATTAGACAAAGTATGCTTTTGTAACATTTCCTAAGATTGTTTTGAATGACCTAGGATTTAGTTTTTGTTTCATATTTCTGCTATTGCGGTTCAATAGTTATTCACATTTGATTATTTAAGGCGTGTTCGTTTTAACTAAAGAGTATAACTCTTCACTTCAGATAATTGAGGTACTCTTCACTTAATTAAGCTACTGAAGAGAAGAAACTTCTCGATTGACACTCTTCACTTCAGATAAATGTCAAAAACAAAATATACACAAACAATATTTTGTAAAATTTGTTTTACTTAAAGGTTTTAAATAACTTGTAATTAATATTTATAACTTTTTACACTTTCTGCCGTAGGCACTTGGCGAAACACACTTAATACACACATTTTTAAATTTTTTTAAAACCAATTGGTAAATATTACGCAAAATTACAAAAAGTTTAAAAAATTATAACAAAGAGCTTAATATAATTTTAGAAATAGCAGCGAAAAACGGTTATGCAGCAAAGACTATATTAAAGCTGTTAAACAGAAAACGGCCTATAACCCTGTTTAGTATTACGTCATGTTCGACACCCCCTACCACATAAGAAGTTTTTACGCAAAAATGTTTATTTCTATATGCAAAATCCATGATAAAATTCTATAAATCGCTGATAAGTTGGCTTATGTATGCATCTTACTACCCTGTTAGGGAAACCGATGAGAACGACCTATAACCCTGTTTAGTATTACGTCATGTTCGACAACTATACCGAATATGGTGTTTTTGCAAATAAATCCACATTTCAATATGCAAAATATAAGGGCTGAAACCTCATTAGGTGATCAGAAATTCGGTCTTTAAAATTAAGTTTACTTCCAAAACCAAACTGAATCTCTTAATTCAGTTTTCAGCTCAACCTCCAAAACTATATTTGTGTAAAGTTTATTTCAAATTGGTCAAGGCGTGTGGATTTGTTTAAATATCTTGCGCATATAGGTTTTACAATGGCCAATTAGGATAAAACTTATCTATTTCGTAACGGATTTTACTGAAATTTGAAATTCGCGATAGAGATGGGATCCTAAAACGACTTTTGGATAAACTTAACATGGCCAAGTGGGATGGAACTTGCTTATTTCCCAACCGATTATTATTATATTTGGCATGTGCGTTGGAAATGGAATTCTAAAATGGTTTTTGGATGAAGTTCTGGAATATGGCCAATTAGGATAGAATTTGGCTATTTCTTAATCTATTATGATAAATTCTAGATTTGTGATAGAAATGTGATTCTAAAATGATACTGCTAATTCCGAGACTCTACACTACCGTTAATAGTTTTAATTCTTCAGCGCGTGTCCGCCACACACTTAATTTTTTTAAGCATGGCCAAACTTACAGCTCTGACAGTAAATACTCAGGAAACATACCCCAATGTTTCAAGCGAAGGATTGGCGATGAAAGTTTCTAGGCGAACTTGAATATTATTTCGAAGATAATCTCGATCGTTAGGCAATTAAAGACGTTTATGCTGCCTCAAAGAAACTTCAATAGCTGCATGATTTACCGAAACCTCATCAGACAATAATTTTAAAGCAATATTGCGCACGTCATATTTCACTAATACTGGTTAAGAAGTAGCCAACTTCCACCTCTGTTAGCTAATATTCCAGAACTTCATCCAAAAATCATATTAGAAACCCATTACATCATACTTGGCCATTATTCAGAACTTCATCTAAAAATAATTTGAGAATCCCATTTCCATTGGAAATACTGAATTTCATCAAAATCGGATAAAATATAAAATCCCAATAAAATTTTTATAAAAAAAATCACAAATCCTCAGTTTAACTGCTCACTAAACCCTAATCCAACCCCAACTCAGCTCTTATTCAACCCGCAAACGGAACGGATCTCAACCCTCAACTCAACCGCAAACTCTACGCCAAACTCAATCCTCAAACCAGGATTGTAATCCAACCCAACTCAACTTCAACTCAACCTGCAAATTGGCCCCTAACTTAACCTTCAAATCAACTCCAAATTCAATGCCCAATTCAATAATCAAACCAGCATATATAAAAAAATGGTAAATATTTTCGTATGGCAGATACCCCACCCTCTTGAAGTATACAGTCTCCAAAAGCTTTTCAAATTCCCGCCTTGACCATAGATACAGATTGGCGACGGATACAGATGGACAAGCCATTCTCGAGATACCATGGGTACAGACATCCAGACATCCAGATGTCCAGACAGACGGACGGACATTTTTTTTTTGTGCTTTTTTAGATTCAGAGGCTATCAAAACGTCGAAAAAAGTGGTTTTGGGCCAACCAAATTTTTCGTCATTTTTAACAGGATTTCAATACTTTGATCATTTTAGACCGAAGCAAATCCATGATAAAATTCTGCAAAAAAAATTTTTATGATTATGTATTTTGATAAATAAAAAATATTATATTCTATATCAAGCATTTTGATATTTTATTTAAACCGCCTGAATGTTTACATTACCCAAATACATTCAAAAAATATAGCGTTGTTGTTGTTTCAGGAAAATTGTAGTATAAACTTTACGTCTGTATATAAGCATGTGAATTTTTTCTTAAAATATTCCTAAATTATTGTTTTTCTTGTTTTAAGAAATTTTTAGGATAAACTTCACATGCATATATGACAAGGAGGTGGGATTCGGTAACAAATGATAATTAACGTTAATTCTGATTTTGTACTATTTGTGTTTCATTATTTTGTATTCTCGAATGGTCCACAGTGATGCCAAGCACTGAATGAAGCACTGAGTAAAGAATTATATCGGCCAATTCTCACGTTACTCACATAATATTGTGATCTGAACAAACGGCACAAATTTTCATAAAATAATTTTTTGAACATTGTGAATGCTCTCTGAATGGAGTAAATTAAATTCTTAAGGACTTTCAACGTTATACTGATATATAACTGGATCTAATTGTTAAAGGTCAAAGATGAAAAATGGCGAATACGACTTTGATTACTGCTCAATACGTGCAGTGGCGTAACTACAAATTTCGGGCCCCCCCGCAAAATTTTTCTTGGGCCCCTAAAAATGTTCCTGTACCTATGGACAAGTAAAGTTTTAGTCAAAAATTTATTTTTTCCTATTGCCAGCCTCACATTAATTAAAAGTGTCTGATTTCGAGGGTCCAATTCAGCACGTGATTCAATGGTCTCAAACAAATCGAAATTTCTTGCTTTAGCATCACAAATTCGAGTATAATTTGAAGAATATCAAAAATCTCAAAAATATTGAGTCAAAGTATCTTGAATATTCTAGAAGGTTCTCAAATATCGAATTATCCGTAAGTATGCAAAACCAAAGGAAATCCTATACAATCACCGCCATGTAAAATTAAATAACCTGGACAATCTTGAACAATTTCGAAAAACCTGGGAAATTAGAGAAATATCGATCTCTCGAAAAATCAACTAAATATCATGATTTAGATTTATATGTGTAACTCTGCAAGTTTCCACAACTCAAAGCTAAGCGCAGAACATTGCCATACAAAATCTAGAAGAAATTAAAAATTTACAATAAACCTCGATTGATCTCGAATAATTTAAATAATACCGAAAAATCTAGATATCAATAAATAGTTTCGGACAGCCTGTAAAAATTTAGGAAACCCACGCAAATTTCGAAAAATTCCGAAAATTCGTGTAAATATTGAATTATTTGTCAAGTAATTTAATATTACTAATACTACTAAGCAAAATGCTATACTAAGCAAGATAAGGCTAATCTCGCACCAATCACGCATCCCATTTCCATGCTATGCCCCAATAATCTTGAGAAATTTTTAAAAATGATCAAAAGATGAAATCCTAGACAAGGGTATATGAAACAGGAGAATTTCCAATTTTCTGATTTAAAATAGTTTTTCAAATTAAACCGGTTTTAGGTAAATTAAGTTTTTATTTACCGTTTACCGGTAATTAAAAAGATTCAGCAAACGAGAAAGTATGTCAATCACATTCAATCTTTTGCAAATCAATTCCATCTTTTCTAATCAAAACTTTATTTGTAAAAGGTTGAATTTGAAGTAAAAAAGAGGTAAATTTGGAGTGCAAGACGTATTTTACAAATAAATCAACCCAGCAAACTCTAAAATCGTTATCGTTTGATGTTAAAAACTTTGATTTCAAACAAGTTTGGCAAATTACTTCAAAATATAAATATCTGTCAGAACCCAAAGCCATTTTAATTTCTATGGAGTCATATTCCGTGTAATTATTCATACATTCATCTTCAGCAAAAGAGAAGAAATTGTTGGGCTTCTCTTAAGAAAAATTTAATAGCAACAGGAACGATGTTTTCTTTCTCTAAAAACTAGACCACGGTCTTTTGATAAAAAATTCTTAGAAATTTCCCGATTTGCAAATTTGAAAGGGTGATCTACTTTAACCATAAACTGAGCTACCATCTATCTGATCTTGACTTTGAACTAATATTTGAACGTCTGATAACTCTCGTGGGCCCTTTTAGCCGTGGGCCCCCCCGCGGCTGCGGGTGCTGCGGGTACCTAGTTACGCCACTGAATACGTGTCAGTTCTAAATAATCTAACATTATTTGTGGATCTGTGATTTGGCGGTATGAGAGCAGAAGGTTTATAAATCAATTGTTATATTGGGGAAGAGGTCTCCAAATTTAAGAAAAGCCATGACATATTGTGCCAACCCAAACTAACGCCTGCCCAATAACGGAAATTGTAAAATATAAATGGTTAGTTTGGTGATCTTTAACGGATGCTTTCTGGGAAAAGTGTCGTCCGAGAGTCGGATAGACCCAATTTTTTTCTTTCGATCAACCACTTGAAAAATTCCATAATTGCCCCTTCATTATTTTCTTTGGTTTATTGATTATGGTGCAAAACTTGCTAACAATGAGGCACGTTTTTTGGTTGCAGGTGTAAACCCAACACCACCCAAAATGGGCACGCGCCATTGAAAATATTTTAGTTTTACATTAATTTAGTTCTTGATTATAAATTTTGTTTTTGTGCATGTTTTAATATGCATACACAAGATTGATTCAACATAATTAATGTAATAGGAATATCAACTGTACCCGGCTATTGTCATAGGATTTTTTTTTTATATTTTAGAAGAAAATATCTTCAAATGTGGGGTACAGTTTTAGGTGTGAGTTTGGTGGATTGGTGTATTTTGTAACGGGTACGACAAGCGTCCGTTACAATATACATATTATTTCTAAATTTGATATGTCATGTCCAGAATTTGATGTTAGAATACAATGTATCATGCCAGAATTCGATATGAAATTTCAGAGTTTGAAATTGTAATGTCAAAGTTCGATACATCATGTCGATACTCCATATCAGCATTCAATAAATCATAAGCGAATTCGATATGTCTTATCAAAATTTTAATCTTTGATGTCAAAATTCGATATCTCATTATCAGAATTTGAATTTTTAATGAGTTTTTTTATTTTTTTTTTAATGAGTTATCATGTAAAATTCCATACTTTATATCAGAATTATATATGTATGTAATATCAGAATTGGTATTTATAATGTCATCATTATATGCCAGAATTCGATATGTCATGCCAGAAATCGACATATCACATATTCGAAATATTATGTCAGAATCCAATAAATTATGCCAGCATTCGATACTTCGTGTCAGAATTCGATACATCATCTCAGAAATTACATAAATTAGATATCAGATGTCAAAATTCGATATACATGATATCAAGGTTTTCGCAATTTGATAAATCTTTCACGATACCTTCAGAATTCCGTAATTCATCTCAAAATTCGATATGTTATGTCAGAATTCAATGTCACAAATCAAATTTTATATGTCACGTCGATATTTTAACTTTTTCCGTATTCGAATATGTCGGTCAAAATTCGACATGTCTGGTCAGAATTGGACAGGCCTTATGAGAATTTGATATATCATCCCATGACATCAGAATTCGAGATGCCATATCAGAATTGGATATATATCCCAGAATTAAGCATAATTTATTGAATTTTGGTACGCTACACAATATCTCGAATTTTGGGATGATATATCGAATTCTGAAGTCTTTATGTGATATATCAAAGAATTCCATATGCATATCTCATGTCAGAATTCGATAAATTTCTTCGATAATCATACCCATATTCGACAAAACATATCAGAATTCGATAAGTCGTGGCAGAAATTTATTTTATAATATCAGAATTGGAGTTATTGATTTGACAAAATTCGCTTTACTTTGTCTCATTTATGTATTCCAACATTTGTATTTTTATGACAGAATTCTACAACAGGACATTTCATTATTATAGTTGGATAAGGCGTATCGGAAATAATAAATCATATCCGAATTTGAACTTACAATGTCAGAATTCGATATCTCATGTCAGAATTCGATATATCATTATTTGGGTTCTTTTGGGGCAAAGAAAATACTTAATATAGCTACCGGAACAACTTTTTCTTTCTTTATAAATTAGATCTCAACCATTTCTTAGAAATGTATTGTACAGGTGAATATTTCAATAAAAATTAAAGTTTTGTTTACATTTCTTTATTAAAATCCTAATAATAATTTTGACATACAATACCTTTTTGTTACAGTTAGGTGGGGCTCGCACTCTTTAGGATATATTTAAGCATGACGCTAACATAGGTATTTTAAGACAAGTAGCTATACAAAACATAAAAAAGAATTATTTTGTTCAGTTTATTTAATTTACGGTATTTTTTACGTTTTTCCATACATAATGGAAAAAAATGGCCTTATGTAAATTACACATTTTTACGTATAAAAAACTGTGTAAATTACGTAGTGTAATTTACTCGCCCAATCGTGTTTGACAGACAAGCTTACACCAATATATAGAAAATCCATCTTGATGTTAGATAGTTCTTTTTGCACTGTAGCTCTTGAACTTTAAGCAAACGCATGATTTAGTGATTATTTATCACGTGTATGTATTTCTATGGAAGAAAATGTTTAATTTTTTGTCTCGCCCAAGAACATTTATTTTACCTTTTCTAAAACATCTCACTTTAAAAACTAAATTGCTAGTGGTTCCAAGTCAATCGTACCAAATCGTTGCAAACCTGCGGAAACGACTGTTATTTCCTAACGCAGGAGTTAGGAACCTGCCCCTGTGGCACAGTTGTTGCTTGCTTTAAGCTCCGGAGGTCCCGGGTTCGATTCCCGGCGGGTGATGAAAAAATCACGGCTGGTTAATGTAGGATCAATGAATTAATCACTCATTATCCGTTGAAAAAAAAAACGATTACGAAACTTCATCTTGAAGCGGCCAAATCTCTCTATGGGATGTAGCACCAGCGGAAAAAAAGGAGTGAATCGAAGCTGACACCTTCAAGACGATAACATTTGGAGAATTTGTGGACCCGGT
Source organism: Tipula helvola (assembly GCA_963556165.1). NCBI lineage: Eukaryota > Metazoa > Arthropoda > Insecta > Diptera > Tipulidae > Tipula > Tipula helvola. The sequence goes on from OY744481.1 coordinate 273,647,433, forward strand.
AAAAATGAGGATCAGAACAAACGTGGAACCAACGGATATGCGACACAGACGTGAGACTATTTAGGGAAATACAAACTGTTTTACATGCTCAAGAGATTTCCAATTAAATTTATCAACAAAGAAAAATAATTTGAGCTTTCCAAAATTAATTCGTTAATATCTTTTTATTACACGAGTAACCACATAAATACTAGGAATATAAAATTGATAATAATGATATACATTTTCCCCGAATTTCATTCGAGTCCAGGGACAATTTGATTATTATAAAAAAATAAAAAAAAATTAATTTTATTTTTACGATGTGACCACTGAATTGAAAAATAATTAATTTTATTATAAATTTGGAAAAATTATGGTTCTTTTTTTTTGTTTTTGGGAGGTAAATTATAAATTTATAATATTTTGCGAATAACTCAGTAAATAATTATGTGAAAAACACGGGTATGAGATACGTGATTTAATTTTGTATTAAGGATTGGGTTGAATATAAATATTCTTGGATGTAATATTTGGGTTCTGTATTTAACAAAAAGTGTGAATTTTAAATTGAAATTTAATCATTATGCTATTGGGGACAGACGAATATACAGACAGACGTATTTTCTATGTTAAATTGGCTTGTTTTATAGACATAAGTTGGGAATATTTGCCATCATGCATATTTAAATTGTTTTTTTGTTGTTGTACATATTTTATTTATTTATTGATATTCAATATTCATTTTGAAAATATTCAAAAATGTGTATCCATTACAAAAATATTGCAATTATTTTTAATAAAATTGACTGGATATGTGTGAGATGATACATACATACATATATTCGGTTTTTTTTGTAACAATCTGTTATTTAATTTGAAATTTTTATTTATATCAATCACAAACATTTATGTTCATTTTATAATAACACAAAAATATAAAAGTGATTTTAATACCGTCAAATTTTTACTCATCAAAATCTGTATTAATTATGCAAATTTTCATACATTAATACAATTTATAATTGATAGCAATTTTAGTGGCGCATTATTCCGCCTATCGCAATTAAATGGTTGCGAATAAGTAATGATTTTTAAAACTCAGTGATTCATTTAGCTTTGGAATAAAGAGATTTTTTTTATAATTATAAAATTTCCAGTTGGAAAAAAAAATTCTAGAAGTCGTCAAATTAAACCGTTGAAATAAAAATCATTGATTTGTATTTGGCATTTATTGTATTGCACGCTGAAAAGTTGGTTGGACGTATTGTTGGGGGAACAATAATTTGAACCACTATAGGATATGAAAAATATTATGGGCAATAACCGCCAGGGACACGTCTGAATAACGTAACATTAATTGCCCAGTGGTTTTAAATTTTACTGTGGTCGTTTACAAATTTGGTAGCAAAATTAATAATAAAATGTTTGCCTTGTCGGGTGTTTTGAATTGAAAACTCTGAATATCTTTATGCAGTGCATGTGTTCCGCGGACCAGCCGCCATATTGCTGTGTGTCAATGCTTATACGTATATACAGTTCTTCCAGTTATAAAGCGTGATTTATCGAATCTATTGAATAATTTCGAAAAATCAAACAACAAATAAATTCTGGAGTAATAGCTAACTACATAACACTCGATGTACATCTTACATGGTACTTGATTGATTTATTGATTGATTTAGTGTGTACGACCAAGCCTAAGGCAAGTTTCCCGGATACGCCGGGTCCACCGTACACCCAGGGCCGCATTAACACATTTTCGGGCCCTAGGCACAAACATTAAATTCGGGCCTCTACATGTGTATCGATGTGTAGTGACACGATCACGACCAAAACCTTATCAAAATAATTTTCATGGATCTACTATATCAAAAACAATAAATAAAATAAACTATATTTACTTATTTTTAATTATTTTGTTTAGTAAGACACATTTTATAGGCGTTTTCTTATTTTAGCTCCCATTATTTTCTAAATGTGCATAAATTCCACTTTTTCACAGCCGAAATTAAATTTTCCGATTTTGCAATGGAATTAAAATGTTCAAACTCCCCTTCAAATTCCTACACATTTAAGACTTCACTGTACGTATCATAAAGATATTTTATAATTGCATCTTTAAAATTATCTACACTTGAATTTATTGTTCAAGTGTTTGTATATTTGATCTCTGCGTTCAATATCAAACATCAATTTATCAGTATCCCGACAAAATATCGAATCATAAAATTTCGAAAACATTAAATCCCGACAAGAAAACGTATTAAAATCCCAACTCCACAAAATTTCGAGTCCACAAAATTTCGACTGCACAAAATTCCGACTGAAGAAAATCCCGACTGTAGAAAATCTCAAACTAATCAAATTGCTTATAAAAACGAGTTTTCAAAATATTTATATAGAATGTTTTCCAAAATATGACCCGGCTCTTTTCCAGAATATAATACTAGAAAGAGCAGAAAATTCTCCATTTTCCAAAATATTTTTAAAGAATTTCTCTCAATTTTTTCCAGAATATATTTGTTTGTTATCATCTGCAGCACCTAAAAATATAAGAAAACCACAAGAATAGTTTGGGACATAATTACTTACAACTTTCCAGCGATAACGAAAATCAACATTTTTTGATGGTCAAGCATAAACCAGTAATTTTGGTTGTTTGATTTTTTCACAGTTTGACACTTAGTTAATTACTAGTATCAATCTTAAAATGAATTGTAAATAATTATAGCAAAACAAGTATACCAACTTGATTATAACAGTTAAATATGTAAAATCATAGATGGCGATATAATTGGCTTGTATAACACTTTTTCTTTGTATAAAATGCCGTTCAATAATATGTAAAATTCATTATAGAAAGAGATATTGTAAAGTAAGTTACAATAATAAAAAATAAGTAAAATACAAAATTGTGAAGATAGGGTGTTTTTTATTTAATAAAACTGCGATTATAAAGAAGCCCCCTTCAATACGCGATCAATATTGTCTCGGCTCTTTTCCAGAATATTTCTTGCGCGAGATTTTATTTTTAAAAGTCGGGATATTTTTCGAGATTTTCGAGATTTTGTGCCGTCAGGATTTGGTTGCGTTAGGATTTTATTGGGTCAGGATTTTACTTAGACGAGTACTTATTGGATCAAGAGATCATTCAATCGGGATTTTGTGGAGTGAGATTTTATTACTTCGGATTTTCTGAATCGGGATTAACTACCATACCCCAATTTATAATATATGTAACCTGGTGTTTCATGGCAGGCTTGTTACAAATGTAATATCGGCGGTCGAAGCTTATGGCGTGGAAGTTGGAAGAAAATCAGATCGACAATTTGTTTGTCCGATCACAAAAAAAAAAAAAAAAGTAAAAAGTTTGTGATAGATATCCAAGCTCCAAACCTTAAAACACTAAATTTCCTGTTGCCGCTCATGTTGCATTACCAGCTGTTGTGAGGTTTTTATCAATCAATAAATTACCACATCTGGAAATACCACAAAAATTGATGCTGAGAGACGAAACGAGGGGTTAGAGCGAGACATCGAGATAGACAATGAAAGCCCGACAAAAAAAGAAGTTAGTTAATTTTGGATTTTGGCAAGAAGAGGTAGAGTGGTGCAAGAGCGGGATCACCAAGGCACAAATCAAAATATAATCAACATAAATGGTGGCTTAATCGCTCTTTATAACAAATAAAAAAAAAAAGGTACAATAAAAGTCGGTATATTTTCTGTCTGTGCAAGCCATTGATTTTGTGTGGTGAATTCATTCACGAGTGTATGTGTGGAGTACAGTTTGGGATCGTGCGATAATATGACTGCATGAACATTATTTGAAGGTGAATGAATACCGCTAAATTGGTTGGTTAAAAATGAAAGATTGACTTACATAAGAAGTGTAAATAGAAATTACAGTGAATCAAACAATAATTTTATATAGTGAAAATAATTATAGTGGGTACAAGAAATGCTAAAAGCTTTCTTTGGTGATTACCAAGTACCAAAATTTGATGTCAAGGCCGTCATTAAGGGTCAGTGTGTGCGCTACTTGCGGTAAATCGATAAAACGCCATCGTATGATCTAGGTGTGAACGTTTAAGGTGTGGGCTATTTGGCGACCGCGTAATCAATTTACGCTGAGACATAGTGGGTATTGTGATTAGTGTGGTGCCACACACTGATAAAAGAAAGACGAAGTGTTTTTTTTTTGTTAATCGGCGATCGGTGCTTAGCGTAGCTAAGTTGTCTCAAGGATCACGCAAAAGCGTGACGCACTATATAAGACAGATAGTGGCAACTACGGCGATTCCTCATCCGTCAGCAGCAGACACATATAGCCATACAGGTGAAGAAGTTGGAGAGGCGTGAAAATCAAGAAACAGTTGGTAAGTCCGTCAAAATTTTCACAAGTATATTCCTATTCTTTCTCCACCTCGATACATATAGCGATCTGACCATTTCTCCGCCAACACCTGCGCCAGAGTGGAATGCTCGACTGAGCAAGCACGGGCATCCTCGAACGCGCAAACAGGCTCCCTGGAAGTCCAGGGTGGCGCCCAACTTTTGTTAAATTATTATATTGCCTGTCGAGAGGGGGTCATCGCGCTGTATGCGTGGGGAACATTTACACGGGTCACTAACCGTACGATTTTCTGCCTGACTCATTTTAGGTGGTCCTTTTGGGAAAATTCAAAACACGTGGCGGATAAAAGTCGTGGGTCAACGATCAGAGATCATCAAGCAAAGAGCAAACTCACATACGGTACATCTTTCGTCATCGTGTGGTAGAACAAAAATAAAATAAAAAAGAAAACAAATAAAGTTATATGTGCTTAGTTACAAGCCGATTATCAAGTGGGTCGTTTATTTTTATTGTTGCCTTTCCGATCCTCATTATTTTCAGCTTGTCGGCCTTGAATTGAAGTTTGCGCGTTACATATAGTACATAAAACGTATTTACTTTAAAATATTCTCTCCCTTCAAGTATGACGTTATTATTTAAATCTTTACCAAAGAAGCCTTTTTTTCATTTTGGTTCCTTTTTGGCACTATGTGTTCACACTTTGCTTCATATTCATCAAAATTACTTCACTGAGAACCAGAAATAGACTACGTCTATAATAACTGATTTACTGCATTAATACGATATAAAATGGTATTCCATATACACATTAACAAAACAAATTCAAATTCGCCCATTTTATTAACAAGTCATCCAGAAATTCTATTGGTTTTTGCAACTGATCTGAAGAAAATATTTTAATTGCTTCTGAATATTGATTCATTTAGTGCCTTACACCATCTAGTATTTGAAAGTGGTTTTATGGGCAAATGTTTATTTTGAAAGTACTTTTATAAGACGTTTCCAATGGGTTTTTAATTTTAAATTATAAATATTTTATTTCAATGAGGCCAACATGAAACGAAAATCAGCAAGAAAATTTCAGTAATACCAACCGCTAATTTATTCATACACTGCTTTTTACATGACATTTAGAAGAACTAGATTTAATAATATATTTAATAACCCACGCAACCAAAAATTATGATCACAAAATTTATCACAACTTATCCAAAAAAATATACAAATCTTGAGATAAAAAATAATATTTAATTTTAAAATCCGGGCCCCTAAAATTTATGGGCCCTAGGCACGTGCCTAGTATGTTTTTCCATAAATGCGGCCCTGCGTACACTCTGCTACGAATAACAAGATCGAAGTAAAGGAGAGGTATGTTAGCATTAAAGACTCGACCTAAGTAGTCGATAGTTAGTAAATTTGTTAGTATTTTTTTTTTTTTTTAACACTTGTTAATCACAAGATGAACAGTACTGATGAAAAAATGTACACCACGAAGATAGGCTAAACGAGTTGAATTAGTCTCAACTCGTATGAAAATTTAACCAAGATTATAATAATTACCAACATAACGTAACTAAAATGGTTTACAGGAGATAAATTTGAGCTATAGGGTAACGAACATAGAGGCCCCATTTCGTTACGTATTCAACTCATGTAGCTAATTTCGCGGTGTGCTTTTAAAAAGTCGATATAAATTATATCATGGCAACAGTTCGCAACAAGCATAACCCTGTATGAACAGGGTTAATTATACCACACAAGAGAAGGATTAACCATGTAAAATTAAATTGAGCCTCAATCCAAATTAAGCCTCATCCGCTTAAAAAAAATATTCCTTATGAAATTTTGACAGGTACCGTTTGAAGGTTGATCGATGGTATGAATATGTAATTATAGGTGCCGGTTAGTCCCGGGGTTTATTGATTGATGTGTGAGGTATACCGGGTGACATTTTTGTGTACACAACAATACAGCCCAGGAAGGAGCCGGTACGCATCCCACAGCAGCTAACATTATTATCACAGACTTCTACGTAGATGACCTGCTCACTGCGGCAGACAGTGTCGAGGTGGATTTCAGTTAAGAAAATGGGCATACAACTCGCCCGAAATAATAAGTCAAATCCCCTAAGAGGAACGAGCCAATAGGAACATTCAAATCAAACTAAACGATTGCATTTAAACTCTGGGGATTTTGTACAATCCCCAAACATTTTTTTTAATTCGGTATAGCCCGCAAGCATGGCTGGTTATTAACTAACAACCAGTCCACAAAACGCTCACTGTTATCCGATTCAATAAAGTTATTCAACTCTGTAGGATGGCTGTCACCAATAACAATCATGGCCAAAATGATGATGCAGGAAGTATAGATAACCGGAATAAACTGAGATGAACAATTACCAGAAAAGATACGAACCAAATGGCTAAATTACAAGGATGAGCTAAGCGAAATTTCAAATATAAAATTACCGAGATGGGTGAACACGAGAACAATAGGACAACAGGAACTGCACGGATTTGCTGATGCCTCAGAATATGGTTACGCTGCATTTGTGTATAGGCCTCTGGCGAAGTAACAACTCAGCTGCTAATATCCAAAACACATGGCAACACGTGAAATCTCAAGACAACCCGGTGGATATTGCTTCACGTTTGCGATTTAACGACAACAGCAGGCACAAAAATATCAACAAAGGTTCACTAACAGTGCAAGAACTGCAGTGAGCATTAATTTTAAAGTTAAGCCAAGAGCAAGATTTTGGCCAAGATGTTGCATACATAAAAAAATCTAAGAAGCTACTCAAGAGTAGTAAACTATCATCACTAAACCCAGTGTATGATGACAAAGGGCTATTACGCGTAATGGGACGTTTTCAAAACTCAAACCTGCCCATCGACAGCAAACAACCCAAAATTCTAAGCAAAAACAAGTGGCACATAATTGACGCTAGCACTCCTGAGAAATAAGTACTGTATCCTTGACGGTAGGCGCGCCGTGAGACAAGTAATCAAAAATATGTTTAACATGTTTTCGGCACAAACAAACCAACAATTGATGGGCAGGTTACCACCATCAAGTGTGAGGCCGGGAAGACCGTTTGCAAAAATGGGAATTTACTATGCGGGGCCAATCCAACTAAGAACTACCCAGGGCCGAGGACATAAGGCATATAACGGATACATCGCACTATTTAAATGCATTGTGACAAAGGCCATCCATATTGAATTAGTGAGCAGTTTAACAACAGAAGGATTAAGCACGACATATTTTATTGGAGCTAACGCAAAGATCAAAAAATGGTACTATACAGCCATGACGTCACTACCAGGCAACATAGAAGCCATGCTGGCCAGTGAGGGAACAAACTGGCATTTTATACCATCTCATACGTGAGGGATCGGAGGGTTAAGGGAAGTAGGGATAAAATCGGTGAAATTTCACCTCAAAAGAGTGATAGGGAAAACAACTCTTACGTTCACTCAAATTGAAGCAATGCTTAATTCTCGATCTTTAACTCCTCTCACCAACGACGCCTCGGACTTAACAGCATTAGGTTAGGTTAGGTTTGGGTGGCGGTTCACCAGGACCAGGCATAGACACAAAAAGGTCCGTAGCCATATCACAAATTAAAAAAAATTTCCTCCAACTCATTGAAACCAATTTGAGCTTGCTATGAAGCGCTGGATACTCATGACGTCCTTCTCAAGAACTAGAAAACCAGTCTGTTTCGTGCCAGACGAGGACAGGTGCAAAGAAGATGAAGTACTGTCTCTTCCTCCTCTTCGTCCTCGCAACTACGACAGTAGTCATGTGAGAAGAAACCAAGTCTACTCGCATGTCTGCCTATGAGACAGTGCCCCGTAATCACTCCAACAACCACACTGATCTGACCCCGCTGAAGTAAGATCAGCTGTTTGGATCTCGCCAAATTCAACTTTGGCCAGATCTGCCGAGTTATTACGCATGAGGTACTATTTGACCATCTGTCATTCGTCAACTTACTGGCTTCCTCCTGAAGCAGCATTGATACCAGGCCACTTTTTAATCGGGGACTCTCTCAAGGCGATACCAAGCGCGGACATCGGTGAAATAACACTAAGAACAAGATGGCACATGGTAGCAAAAATGGTACAAGATTTCTAGAAACGATGGCCATCAGGATATCTACACCAACTGCTTCAACGGACCAAGTGGACAACCATTCAACCCAAATTAATGATAAATGATCTAGTTTTATTAAAAGATGAGTAACAACCAACCACGCGATGGAAGTTGGGACGGGTTATCTACACTCACACCAGAACGGATGATTTAGTGCGAGCAGCCACAGTTAAATGTAAGGACGCAATATACAAGCGGCCAATAACGAAACTATGCAAACTACCAATTGAAGATCGATCTGAGGAAACACCGCCGATACAACTAACTCAACTGGCGATAGATGTAACACTCAAGAATAATACGCCGAGCTCCAGTCCGAACCATAGTGCTACACCTAGATAACAACCAAGCAGACGAGCCAAGACCACAGGAATACTAAATTCTCTGGCATAGCTGTCTACTAGGACTCGCAAAAGCCAACATCCAAGTAAACCCTTTCAATCAGGTCACCGGCATATATTTCGAGAGACTGGGCAAACTAGAGATTATAGCCATGGAGTGGACTCTAGTAATTCAGACTAGCTTACGAAGCACTACAGGCACTTTGCAAAGAGCTGCCTAAACTGAATGGAACCAACTAAAATGGCAATTAAAGGACCTAATTGCGGACAATGAACTTCTACTAGCAAGTAATAAGGGACAAAAACGTGTGAAGCTAGGCCTCGGAGACACGACTTTCATCATACTAGGGGACATATTCGGAATACTTACGCAACGAGAGGCCAGCGAATATGAACATTGCTTTGAAAGATTTAACAACAACGAGCACCATCTGCTGTCACTAGTAAAAAATCAAACCACTTTGATCGATAACACTGTTAAACTGGTGAAACACATACACAATACAAATCAACAATTTGACAAGGGAGCAAAGTCACCTACGACGGGAAATGTCGAACTCCTTGAATACCGAACTTACGAGGACAGAGTTCGGTCGACAATATTTAACACACTAGAATTGAGTTTAGTCCTCAGAAACCTGGAGGATACCCAACAGGGTCTACTTGAGGTAGTTTATGATCCTCATCGTGGAATCATACACCCAGCTATATTTGCACCGACTCAGAGGCTGGGGAGCTCCAAACAGGGAGCAGCAACTAATTCGGCAGCACATGCCGGCCTCCATTACCATCTATGGACACAACCTCCACGATCTCACTCACGTGTACCAAAGCATGAAAACACGAACCAGAGTAACACATCGGATTATTCAATTATTAAACTCACACTACCGCTTTTTTCACACATTACTAGCACGTTCCAGATATCAATCACGGTACTACCCAGTCGCACATCTTCAGAACAGCCGAGTACCTGGCCATAGATGACCGGCGAGAGCACTTCGCAACATTAACAAGAGAAGATGTGAACCGGTGCCAAGTTTTCCAACCAACCCAATTTGTGCAATATCAAAGCAGTAAATAGAACAAATCACTGGATTAAGCTTCACCCCCATATGTCATAGCCAAGAAAACCACAGTCGATGTTATCTGTGACTCCATATTCAACCGCACAAGTTAGATAGATTCGGGCTAGTGGACATAAGCCCAGGTTGCATGCTAAGGGATGTTAAGTGAGTCTCTAATCATTCGCAAATCCAGAGTAAGAGTATAGAATATCAGCAACTCAAGTTACTGTCGACGCCAACAAAAAGGGAATTCGAAAACCAAATCGCAACGTTTGAGCAGAATGAGGTTCTTTTGCCGAATCAGAGCATGCACCACGTTCATAATTGTACCATGATTCACATAGTATTCTGGAGTGGCATACTGATCACAGTCAGCTGGGCATACGATGCATGTGTAGAAGAAGAACAGCCGGTAGGCACAGGTCCTCTCCACTGCCAAACGTAGAAGCGAGCTTAGTATAGCCTGAGCTCGCCGCCAACAATCATGTTGGGGACTATGTTGTTACCAATTAATTCGGTAACATAAATAATTATACAACAGCAGCATATAACAAATTAATGCTTACAAATTTGATTTGTATTTGTGTCGTGTCACACGGCCGCTTTTTCAAGTTCTAAGCAGAGGCGAGAACTTTACAAAAAGTTTCCCGATTTTGGAAATCAACGCCAGGAAGATTTTGATATAAAGACACATGATACGGATGTTATTTATGAAGTTTTAAAATTTTCCAAACACTGGTCTAGGACAATCCGGAATCGCAAGCTATTTCTCATATACTAATATGAGGATTATGAGCCACTGCAGCCAAAACAGTAATTCATTATTTTCTTCGGTGACTGTTGCTCAACACTTTCATCAGTAATACATTTTTTGACAGTATGGTAAAATGAAGTACGTGACCGACATGAGCGTAGCGAGCTTCATCAAGTCTCCTACCAGTTTCTCCATAAACGAGAACCATTCCAATTTTCTCTTGTACAGTTAAATGCTCCATTCTGAAGTAGTATTAACAGCCTAACGGGAACGGGTCTGTTTGTTTTCGAAATATTCTTTTTTATTCTGTTGTACGTTTATATTGTGTTTTTACAAATAAGGCATTGCCATAGGAAATTTCCAATTTTTAACAAATTTTGTATTTCTACAGTGATAAAATTATTTAAAAACTGTACGAATTTATAAAAATCATCATACTTATAAAAAAAAAATGTTAAATTGCAAAATTTTCATTAAAGCAACTTCATTTTAACAACAATTTAGGATTCGCCATGATAGATCATTTACATAAATAGAAAAGAGCAAAGGACCCAATATGGATCCTTGAGGCACTCCAACAAGTATCCCACCAATACCAAAATGATCATCACCACACCTCACAAACTGCTTACGATTGCATAAATATGAGTGTATCAACATAATAGCAGAATTGGAAAACTTATAATACAAATACAGCTTCTGTAGCAACTGAATTATGATTAACGCAATCAAATGCATTAGAAAAATCCAAGAACACCAAAATAGTCATTGAATTTCTACTGTCTAAGGTAGACAACAGATTATCAACTATATCTACAAGGGCTGTAGTAGTGCTACATCCGAATTTGTACCCGGATTGATATTTACAAAGAAAATCAAATTTATTAAGGTGCTACTGGATCTGCAATTGCATAAATTTTTCCAAGACCTTAGATAGAGCAGGCAAAATACCAATTGGACGTAAATCACCAATACCAGAAATAACATCCTTTTTCGGTAGTGGTAAGATAGGAGCTATCTTCCATAAATTGTGGAACACAGACTTTGTCAGACATTGATTTATGATGAATGTTATAAGAGGCAGGAACAGGTCAATAAATAATTTTAGTATCTTGAAATCTACCATATCATATGCTTTCGAATCTGATTTAATTGCACGAATCGCATTTAACACTGTAAGTTCATCAACGCAATCAAATACAAAGGCAACATTTTCAGAACTACAGAAATCAATATCAGGTAAAGGCAAAAGCCTGATAAGATTTGTTTCGCAGAAAATTCAATGGCTGCATCACCTGTAGAGCTTGATATACCTAGTTTTTTAAATTCAAGACAAGTGCCTAGTGTGTTGGAGACGCAGTCTGGGTCCAAGGTGTCCTTGATGAAGCGCACGAATTCGGGTTCAGCGATGACATCGATGTTGAAATCGCCACAGAGCACAAGAGGTATATAGGAGTCCACACTGACATCTGGCGGTACGAACTGGCTCCGGGAGAATGCCTCCTCTGCTCCTATCAGATGAGGCATTCTCCCTTTACAGTGCTCTCTAGCATTGTAAATCTTCAATTTGTAGATCTAAATTACTTCGGTCTAAAAGATCAAAGTATTGAAATCCTGTCAAAAATGACGAAAAATTTGGTTGGTCCAAGACCACTTTTCTCGACGTTTTGAAAGTCCCTGAGTCTGAAGATGCAAAAAAAAAAATGTCCGTCCGTCTGTCTGGACGTCTGGATGTCTGTACTCATGGTATCTCGAGAACGGCTTATCCGATTAGGAGTTTATTTTGCCAATCTGTTTCTATAGTCAAGGCGGAGATTTGAAAAGCTTTTGGAGACTGTACGTCAAGAGGGTGGGGTACCTGCCATACGAATTGACCCAAAATACCTGGTTTTATAAATATTTAATATTGATTATTGAATTGGGCATTGCATTTGGAATTTATTTGAAGGTTAAGTTAGGGGTCAATTTGCGGGTTGAGTTGAAGTTGAGTTGGAGTTGTATTAGGACGTAGTGAGTAGTTAACACATTTTTTATATGATGGAACTCATTTCTCAACCGATTATTATGAAATTTGACATGTGTGTTGGAAATGGGATTCTAAAATGTAGTTTGGATGCTTTGCCCATTTCTCAACCGATTACGATGAAATTCGACATGTGCTTTGGAAATGGGAATATAAAATGATTTTTAGTTGAAGCTCTGGAATATGGCCAAGTAGGATGGAACTTGGCTATTTCTTAACCGATTATGATGCAATTTGACACGTGTGTTGGAAATGGGATTCTAAAATGATTTTTGGATAAAGTTGTGGAATATGGCCAGTTACACGGTTAGAAATATCAGTATAATTTTGTATACTACTTTCGGTATAAAGTTCTAGAATACGATTTTTCATGTTAAATTGGTTGCTTGCACCCATGTGACCCATGTGACCCCACAAAACTAAATGGTTTGTTTACAGAAAAAATACCAACCACATATTATTTGTCTATAGTCATCTGTCCGCAATTGTCCACGCTTGAGAAAGCGGATTTGATATGGGTTGTTGTTGTTTCCATTAGTTTCTGGTCTAAGTGCGCCGTGATTTATCAGCATTTGTTTTCGAGTTTTCACCATTTTTCATTCAGTTTTATACGGTTATGACATTTGTATTCGATTTAATTAATTCTTTTCAAACGAGTTGTTCTGAAATTCATCAGCGAAAAGTGATTTCAAAGAGTTGAGTTCAGTTTGATGAATTGGACATTGTGAAAGCATCGACAATCAATCCAATCGGTAATTTTGGACTGCGTGTTTGATTTTCCAGGCGGATTCGTTCGAAATTCTGTGGAATTCTAGTAAGTTGCCTTCGAAGATATTCACTTTGTGAGGTTATCACATTTGTAATTGTGCGCGCATCGATAAGTGCTTCATTATGTAATTTTGAATTGTGTAATTAATTTTCCAGTGTTATTTACAATGCCGCGAGCCAGAAGATCTAATCTTTCACAAAGCAACCGTAATGCAATTAGACTTCGGAATTTTGCGAATCAATCCACTGCAGATGAACAAAAAATCGTACGAGAAGAGCGCCGTGTTAGTATGGCCCGACTTCGTGCTTCACAAACACAAGTACAAAGAGAGGCAGTACGTCAAACGGCTCAGTTGGCAATGAGAAATCGCCGAGCTTATCGCACAGATCAACAACGTGATAATCTTCGACGCGCAAGAAGAAATACTTCAAATGTTGATTTGAATCGAGTAGCGTTTCAATACGTTCGGAGGAGTATATTCATTTACGCGATGCAATCAGCACCGAAGGAGATGAAACTAATGTTGGTCGATTGACTATTCTACCGGCGACGTACATTGGCAGCCCGCGTCATATGCATGAATATGCGCAAGATGCAATGACATATGTTCGTCATTACGGTCGTCCTGATCTATTCATCACCTTTACGTGCAATCCGAAATGGATAGAAATTGTTCAACTGCTGTTCCCCGGACAAACATCAAGTGATCGGCACGACACCACAGCACGTGTTTTCAAACAAAAAATTCGGTCGCTGATAAGCTACATTATTAAGCATCGCGTCTTTGGGGATACTCGATGCTGGATGTATGCCATTGAATGGCAAAAACGAGGCTTGCCGCATGTACACATTCTTATTTGGTTAGTCGAAAAAATTCGACCAGACCAAATAGATGACATCATATGTGCTGAGATTCCTGATCCCGAAACCGAGCCAGATCTGCATAATGTTGTAATTATGAACATGATTCACGGTCCGTGTGGCGCCATTAACCCTCAATCACCGTGCATTTGACGAAATTTGCATCCACGAAATTTGACAACGCTGACTATCACTGGCAACGATGGTTATCCACTGTATCGGCGTCGATCACCCGATGAAAACGGTAGAACTATCACAACGAAAGTGAAAGGAAAAGATTTCGTGGTTGACAACTCTTGGATTGTTCCGTATTCGCCACTTCTTTCCAAAACATTCAAGGTGCATTGTAACGTGGAGTATTGCAATTCAGTGAAGTCTATCAAATACATCTGCAAATATGTCACGAAAGGCAGCGATATGGCGGTTTTCGGCGTTCAAACTCCCAATACCAACGATGAAATCACGCACTATCAAGTTGGTCGATATGTGAGCTGCAATGAGGTGATTTGGCGTATATTTTCATTCCCAATTCATGAACGTCATCCCACTGTTGTACATTTGGCGGTGCATCTGGTGAATGGACAACGAGTTTATTTCAACGCATCGAATGCTGCTCAACGTGCTGAAATACCTCCAGCGACAACATTGACCAGTTTCTTTTCGATTTGCCAAAGTGATCCGTTTGCACGAACGTTGCTCTACTCTGAAATGTCACGTTATTACACTTGGAATGCTTCATCAAAGAAATTTCAACGTCGGAAGCAAGGCGATGCAGTTCCTGATCATCCGGATGTGCGTTCTACTGATGCTCTTGGTCGCATTTACACAATTCATCCGAAGAATGACGAATGTTTCTACTTGCGGTTGTTGCTGGTGAATGTTCGTGGGCCGACATCATTTGAATCACTTCGAACTGTCGATGGTGTAGTGTGCCCAACATTTCGTGCTGCATGTCAACACCTCAATTTGCTTGAAAACGAGACTCATTGGGACATGACAATCGCTGAAGCAATTGTTTCTGCATATCCAAGTCAGATACGCACATTATTTGCTATCATTATTTCGACATGCTTTCCATCGAATCCACGTGAACTTTGGAACAAGTACAAGGATGACATGTCAGAAGACATTTTACATCGAATTCGTGTCAGTTCAGGGAATCCCGATCTCGAGGTGAATGAGGAGATACATAACCAGGCTTTGCTTTTAATCGAAGACATGTGTTACCTTATGTGCGGCAATTTGTTAGTCAAGTTAGGAATGCCAACGCCATATCGTGGAATGAACGACGCTTTCAATCGAGAATTGGAACGTGAACGTGAATACGATCGAGATGCGTTGAACCAATCAGTTCAAACGAATGTACCGCTGTTGAACCCCCAACAGAAAGTGTACGATACGTTAATGAAGGCCATTGATGATGGAAATGGTGGCTTATTTTTCCTCGATGCGCCCGGCGGAACTGGTAAGACATTCCTCATGTCATTGATTTTGGCCAATATTCGCGCGAGATCCGAAATTGCTGTAGCAGTTGGTTCTTCTGGGATAGCGGCCACGTTGCCAGAAGGATGCCGAACGGCTCATTCAGCATTTAAAATGCCGTTAAACCTTCAAACGACTGAAAAACCGACATGCAACACTGCGAAACACTCAGCAATAGCCAAAGTTTTGGTAGCAAATAGAATCATCATCTGGGATGAATGCACAATGGCGCACAAACGCGCATTGGAAGCACTAAATCGAACTATGAAAGATCTGCGCAATGACTCAAGATGTTTTGGAGGCGCAATGATTCTACTATCTGGCGATTTCCGTCAAATACTACCAGTCATTCCAAGATCGACGGCTGCCGATGAAATAAACGCTTGCCTCAAATCATCGACTCTGTGGCGCTATGTGAAGAAACTTCAGCTGACGACAAACATGCGTGTTTCATTGCTAAATAATCCATCTGCCGAAGATTTCTCCAAGCAATTGCTGACTATCGGTAATGGCCGTCTTCCTGTCGACGAATCGAACGGATTGATTTCGTTTCCGCCAAATTTTCGCGATTTCGTCTCAACGAAGGACGAGCTCATCAACAAAGTGTTCCCGAACATCATTGCTAACCACAAAAATCACAATTGGTTGAGTGAACGAGTAATTCTTGCTGCAAAAAACAAAGATGTGGATAACTTAAACTTCACAATTCAAAATCAGATCGTTGGTCCACTGCATTCCATCAAATCTATCGACTGTGTAACTAACGAAGACGAAGCAACCAACTATCCAACTGAATTTTTAAACTCATTGGATCTGCCTGGCTTACCATCTCACAATTTACAACTGAAGGTTGGATCAGTAGTTATCATGCTTCGAAATCTGAACCAACCAAAACTATGTAACGGAACGAGTTTGGTGGTGAGAAAACTCATGGGCAATGTGATTTACGCGACGATACTCAAAGGAAAGTTCAAAGGTGAGGAAGTTCTCATTCCGAGAATTCCGATGATCCCAACCGATATGCCATTTGAATTTAAACGAATTCAATTTCCGATTCGTCTTGCATTCACCATGACGATCAACAAATCACAAGGCCAATCCTTGAGTGTTTGTGGGCTAAATCTAGAAAATGAATGTCCCATCCGCTTTGTTTGTTCTCGCACCTGATAACAAAACGAGAAATGTCGTATATCACAAGGTGCTTCAATGAAGGGAATCGACCCGAGTGCAACCCATCCAGCAAATAATTTAATAGAATGTAGTGCAACAATGTTACACGAATCATTTCGATTCACTTCAATAAAGCAAATGCCTTTTTGCCACGTGAATTACATTCATTTCAAAGTAATTAAAATACATTTAATTTTGATTTTTATACATTTATTGAATTCATTTTTAATATTCATTTTATCTTAATAAAATTTTGAATTTAATTCAGCTAATATCTTAACACAACGTTAAACGGTACTAACGGTACTATTGTTGCCTTTTCCAAAGAGGTTAAATATCTAGGGGTTATCCTGGATCATAAACTGAACTGGGAACAACATATACAAAAAATTCAAAATAGAGCCACAAAGGCTTTTTGGGCCTGTCAGAGACTCTATGGACGTACTTGGGGACTACAACCAAAAATGATCTACTGGTCATTTCTAACAATTATTAGGCCTATGATCACTTACGCATCGCTAGTGTGGTGGCCTAAAACTCAACAAAGGACAGCGCAAACTTTATTAAATAAGGTTCAGCGTATGGCCTGCATTGGGGTTACCGGCTCAATGAAAACATGTCCGACCGCAGCAATGGAGACACTCCTAGGACTAACTCCATTGCATCTGCATATAAAAAAGGATGCTGCTACTATGGCCCTTAAGATGCAGGCGGAGGGTAACATCAAACCAGGCAATATGGTGGGCCATCTGGAGATCCTTAAGGAGTTTCAGACAGATCCCACTATAGGAATGCCTTCCGACTGTATGCCAGCCAAACTGGATTTCCACAAACCCTTTTTTGTTAGATTACCTGACCGGGAGGAGTGGAGTACCGGGGGACCATCCTTTGAGCGAGGGTCATTGGTGTGGTTTACAGATGGATCAAAAACGGAAGATGGGGCGGGGGTAGGAATACATGGGAGTGGAGTATCACTCTCGAAGTCCTTGGGTACCAATGCAACCGTCTTTCAAGCAGAAGTGCATGCTATAGAACTTTGTGCTAGGATAGGCATATCTAAAGGCCTAAACGACGCAAAGGTTTATATCGTATCAGACAGCCAATCGGCCTTAAAGGCTCTTAGGTCTTTTACCATTGAGTCAAGGCTGGTATGGGATTGTCTGAAGGTTATTAAATTGCTGGCTAGCTCAAATAAGGTAACACTTGTTTGGGTGCCAGGTCACACTGGAATTGTGGGAAACGAGGCAGCTGATGTCCTCGCCCGCGAGGGATCTGCCTTTCCATTAATTGGACCAGAGCCCTTCTGCGGCGTCTCTAAGGGGCACCTTAGGGCAGCAGTTAAACGCTGGGAGGATGTGCAAAAGTCCTCTTACTGGCGCGGAATTCCAGGTTTGCGACAGGCGAAGGAATTTATTTCACCTTCGTCGGCCAGGGCCAAGGAATGTCTAGTACTTAGGAAACCTGAGTTGAGGCTGCTTACCGGCTTCCTCACAGGTCACATCCCATTAAGGTATCACCTAAAGAAAATGGGCCTAAGTTCGACGGATAGATGTCGCTTCTGTGACATGGAAGCGGAATCAGCGGAACATGTTCTGTGCCATTGCCCAGCCATTTTCTGCAAAAGGTTACAGCATCTAGGAGGGAGAGTAATGAGCCCGGAAGGTATGCATCATATACCGGCCGGCAGTATTGTCAGGTTCATTAAGAGCCTGAATATTGACTGGACGGCTCATTAAGTAGGGTCCATGCACAAAAGATCTTTTAGGTCGCAGTGCGGGGTGGCTTGAACGCCCACATGGCCCTCAACTAATAATAATAATAATCTTAACACAACAGTTATTAATTTTGAGGCGGTACGAAGTTCGCCGGGTCAGCTAGTTTAAAATAAATTATCTGCTACATACAAGTTCTTTACGTACAAATTGACACTAGAATGGCTCTGATCAGATGATGCATTCTCCCATTACAGTGTTCTCAAGCTTTGTAAATCACCATTTTGTAGATTTTAATTTTAATTAAAATTTATGTGGAGATTAATTATTTTAATTTAACCCGTAAAGTGCGTCGTGGAAAAAGTTGCATGGAAAAAGTGGTATGTTCCAGCGGACCGCAATTTTATATTAATTATTTTTTGTTCAATTAGAAGTTTAGAACGTTACTAAAAATTTCGATTAGGAAGATACCAAAAATTTCAGAAAAATATTAAACGGAGTGGGGATAATTAGACCGCACAACGCTCTTTACGGGTTAAAATAAATTATCTGCCACAGTATTATTAAGCACAAATTAATACTCGAATTGCTCCGATCCGATGAGGCATTCTCTCGCTATAGTGCCCTCAATCTCTGTAAATCGCTATTTTGTAGATTTAATTTTTAATTAAAATTTTTTGTGGAGATTAATTAATTTAATTTACCATACATTAACCACTACCGGTTTTTTACGGGAAAATTGACAACATCGAATCTCCGATCGGATGAGCCATTCTCTCGCTACACTGGTTCAAGCATTTAAATCGGTCGAAATCAGAGGTTCGCGGCGCGAGTTCCTTTGCCGCCTGATAACGTCATTGCGATAATATTATGCATGACACATAAAGCCGAAGGACCAATCTAAGCAATCATATCTTTAAATTAAAGGTAGTGCTTATAGTTGATGAGTAATTGCTTACGACCAAGGGCTAAATTTCGGGTCAGTTTTTTGAACATGCGGTGTAAAACGTTATCACGTCAAAAAAAAAAAACGAAGAAACGAAATCATACAAACATTAAATATAAACATAATTAAATATTTTTAAGAAAATTATTTTTTATCGTAGGTATTTTTAAAACAATATATTCGCCTGTTCCTGGTTTACGATAATATGTAGTTAAGTTTTTTGACAAGTCATTGAAAATTTGAGAAATTTAAGATTAATTTCGTGTATTTATAATGAAAGCGTGGTATTTTTTTATTGTAAATGTATTGCAGCATCGTATGCATAGGTTCTCAGTTAGAGAAATCGAAAACAAATTAATTTGTCGATTACAGCGCCATCAATCAAATATTTCAGTTAAATCTTACGTACATTTAGCCGCAGAATCCGAATCTGCAATAAAAAATATAGGTTCCTATTTAAGATTTCAATTTTACGCAGCCCCATCTACAAGGAGGGAAGGTGGTTTAACTTTTGCACTAATGTATTTCCCCGCGCAATGGTTAAATTTTGATTATGGACATTTTTTCCGTAGAGTGCCTATTTTTCGAGATAAGGAAAGTTTCAGGTTAAAAAAAAAAATCACCCGGTATAAACTAGCGGCTACCATAATATAAATTATGTTGGCCAGTTTGTTTATTGTATTTTGTTTGTAACTTTTTGTACCAGATACTAACAAATTTGCATTAGGTTCAACCGTTTAACCCTCCCAAATAAAATGTCTAATCCTTTTTTAATCTCGTTTACATAATACACTTGTTGTTTAAGGTTTAACATATTCATGTAAATGTATTCCCCCAAAAAAACCGACCAATAATTTATCAAACATTTATGAAAATTAAAAAAAAAAAAAGGAAAACGCAAACAAATAAAATTAATTTAATATTATAATTTTCTATGTTGTAGATTAATAAAATGAAACAATTTCTTTGCTTACCCTTGCTAATGTTTCTTGGGGATCCAATAAAGTTAATTTATTTCGTTTTAACGTTTTTACATGCTCTAATACAAGACTAAAATGTTCGCTTGCTGTTAAACATAATTTATCTCTTAATGATGTTACAACATCCTGAAAATATACAACAAAACAATTTTTATTTTTTTTAGAGAAATTAGAAAACATTAGAAAAAAAAAATCTAATGAAATTTAATTAATTAGAAACAATTTTTTATTTGCTTAAGTATTGTTTGTGCCGTTTTAGATTTCTCAAGTGTTTTGTATACTGTAGTATGTATTAACTATGCTGTTTTTGCTATTGTTGTCCTAAGCAGCATCCTCTTATGGTCGTTTTTTTGTAAATGTGGATTATAGATGTAGGTAAATGGTTTACAGTTCGTCTGGTTCTTAATTATTCTGAATTGTTTATGTTAGTTTTTTTTTTGTTTGTTTTTGGGGTGTTTAGATCGTTTGAGAATATAATTTCACCTAGGCATTCGTAATTAATTGGATATATTTAATTTATTTGGTCTTACCTGAACAGTTGTGGTGGCATCATATTTAAACGATTTCGTTTGTCCATTTTCCAAAAATACTTTCAGCACATTAGCCATCGGTGGTACACAAATATCACCCAATGAGAAAGCAGACGGCTTAAAATAATAAGAACAAAACAAAAATTTTTATAATGGAATTTCGATTAAATAAATCTATTTATGTATTTATATAATAAACAAATGTGAAATTAATTATTTATCGATTAAATAAATAAAACAAATAGACGTATTAGTATTATGTACTAAAAATGGAAATCGGAAAAATTATGGCGAAATTAAATTTACGATCAATAAGCGTACAAACAAATTATGGAAAATTATAAAAATTCAATCGAAAAAACAAAAGGAAATCTCGGAAAAAAAATTCGATTTTCGAAATACTCGGGGGGTGGCTGCTTGTTGTCTGCTCAAATAAATTATCGATTTAATCGCATATTTTGTGTCGAATTGTAAATTTTTATGTATGCCTAGCGTTAAGAGAACGAGCAACAAAACAAAAGGAAGTGATTTCAAATGAAAATAAGTTGTAAGGTTTTAATTGTTTCCTTAATTCTTTTTTGTTGCTATATTTTGTGCCTTTTTTTATTTGATTTTCACACGACTTTGCCACTTGTTTTCTGATTTTTATTTTATTTCTATATTTTTTTTTTGCTGTCTCATCCCTCGGACCTATACATTAAAATGGTGGAAAACCTAAATTCGTACAATATTGATTTTTAGTGGGAATTTTACATTACCACCAAGTCATTGTGTGGACTTAACATAAAAAGATTTGCAAAACACAAAATTGGGCGTAGTCATCAATCACGGCTTTAATTAGTAAATCGCGTGCAAGATTTTTTTTTTTTTTTAAATTAGAGTTATAACACTTAGAGGCTTAAGAACAAGAAAAAATAAGGAAATTTTTTGTATAAATTAAAGGAAATTATTTACGAGTTTGAAATTAAAATTTTGAATGCTTAATTACATTTTAAGAAATTTATCATGATGTTATAAATTTATGTATAGCCATGAATGCACATAGCAGAATTCATCAAATGTTAAAATGTTTTTGTTCCATAAATATGAAATTAGGCTGGGCCGGGACCGATATTGTCTCGAAATTGAAAAATTATGTAAAATTCTTATTTTAAAGCAAACAAAAACAAAATAAAATTGTATGGTTAACCTATTCACCATAATTCATACATTATTTTAATTAGCGGCCACGGCCAGTATTTCTTAATATTCATTGGTAAATTGAAGCCTTTAAGGTAGATCACGATTTGTTAATTAAAAAACTCTATCAATTAGATTCAAATCAAATACCAGTGCAATGGATACGATCATATTTGACTGGTAGAAAGCAGTATGTTAAAATCAACAACTCCATTTCCACCACGGTTAGTCGTCACCTGGGACCACTCCTTTTTAAGTGAATGACGTTATTGGTTGCCTGTCTAACTCAGAAGTTCTTATGTATGTACGTGGACGATTTAAAAATCTATAACACCATTAGGGGCATTTCTGATGCATTATCATTTGAAATTGATATCAATAATTTCGTTAAATGGACTAGTACACACTCCTTATGTCTTAACATTTCGAAATGCAGAACTATGCCATTTAGAAGAGGTAGGAATGTTGTCTTAACCGATTATATGTATAATCGATTTCATATTGATAGCGTCATTGCAAAGGCTAACAGTATGTTAGGCTTTCTGAAAAGACAATGCCGGGAATTTAGAGATCCATACACACTGCGCACTTTATATACGGCATTTATTAGATCCCATGTCGAGTTATTTGCTATTATTTGGTCGCCCTTTTATCATAACTATTCGGATAGGATCGAAAGCATTCAAAAGCGTTTTCTTAAATATGCGCTTCGTTTCTGACGGCCGTGACCCAGATTACATTTTGCCACCTTACAATGGGAGATGTCAGTTATTAGCTCTTGAATCGCTTAGTACTCGTAGGGACGCGGCCATTGCTATATTTGCGCGTGACGAGATTCTGGGTCACATTGACTGTTCTGAGCGTTTAAATCTTTATTCGTTTTATGTACCGAATCATAATTTGAGAAGACGTGCATTTTTGCAGTTACCTAATAGAAGTACAAATTATGGAAAGAATGAATTGATCTACAAATGGACACTTCTGTTGAACTCGGTTGAAAATTTGTTCGATTTTGAGATATCGAGGAACGTTTTGCAAAGAAAGATTCTCCATTATTTTTAAATTTTTCTTTTTGTTTTTTTATTTTTACAATAACTTTTAATTATATTTTATGTTAACGTATGTCGATCAGATATATTGTTTTATACTGTTGATTTACATAAATAAATAAATTTGTAATTGAAAGGTAGTTGAAAATACATTTGAAATCCCCTGTATTTTTATTAGGTAATTCTCCAAAATTTCAAATATTGACGTGGTTTAATATCACAAAATTACAGAGGACGTTATATGCGCATGATTTGCCATCATTCATGGTGTCAAGGGCAAAATAAATATTTAATTTTGCATTACTAAGTCTGGCAAAAACTTCATGTAGGTATGTATTATGCACCTGGGGCAAAATAATAGCAGCGTTTTTAGTATCTTAAACATTTCAATCCTCTTGAAAGTTGTTTGCTTCAAAACTATGACAATTTTTTTCCAATTTTTTACACAGCATTTGATTCTCATCAATTTGTTTTAAACAATTCATTAATGGGCCCGATTCTGGAACGATAAAATTTATGTTATGTTATTTTATTTCCCCGCTTCCTATATGAATTTGTATTGAAAAAACAAAAATAACATAACAAAACATAAAATTTCGGAACGCAGAATCGGGCCTAATATCACAAAGAAGAATATCAGAGGCTTCATACAGAACAAGGAAATGTCCAAAATCAAAAGCGCCAATTTTCTTTTAAACTATATTTTATAAGCTGCTACTGGAACCCAGCTATTCTTTTTTAGTTGAATGTAATGCCATCTATTTTTATCTAGCAAAAGAAAAACAATCAAGCTATTTAAGACTGCAACAAAATGTTCCATCGTATCAAAAATATATATTTTTTGTTATTTTTTCTAAACAACTTTTCAGTATTTAAAATCTAAAAATTTTTTCAAGTGAAGTTAAAATTATTTAATTATGTGATATTTCAACTATGCAAAATCAAATTATACAAACTTATTATTAGGAAATTATTGATTCATTTGCAATTATTAAAATCAAACACTTTTTGTTGCTTTCTTTTCTTACGTTACTGCGTTAATTAAAGTTTAAAGTTATAAAAACATACATTTATTTTGAATATTTCGATCAATACGAGTCTGGTTGGAAGAATCTTCCATTTTTTTATGATAAAAACTAAAAATTTGAGTATTTGTATATCTCGTACATAAAATCATATTTTTAGGAAACTTAGATAGTTTTAAATTAATTTGACTTCTGTAAAAAAATTTTTTAATGTTTTTATATCTGTACACACCACACCAACTTATACAAATTTTATTTTTGTAACCGTTAGGTGACTAATTGTTATAATTTTTTATTGTTGTTGTTTGGAGGAATTTTTGAAGTTTCTAGTTTGTTTTTTTTTTTAATTGATTTAATTTGGAATATACTACCTAGTTTTCTTTTTAATTACTATACAAATATTTTATTAAACATCTAATTTACATTTAAAATGGATTCAAATGTGGTCAAAAGTGAAATTATGTGTGCGGTGAAAGGGTGTAATTCGTCAAGGAGACAGAACATACGCCTTTTCAAATTAGAGAAAACTCACAAAAAATATGAGGAATAGATTGCTATTGTATAACTGTTATTTAAAAAGTCAGCTACAAAAAAAAATTAGAAATTTGTGAACCACATTTTATTAAGGCAGTTTTTCCAAGAAGGGCTTAAGGAGGACTGTCCAAACAAAAAATTTGCTTGTTTTAATGAATAATTTGCTTTCAAATGACAATACGATTATAGTTGAAACCTTACTTGACTCTTATTCCAATGATAATTGGTCAATGATACCTATATTATCAATCGATGATATTTTTGAAACCTTCGATCTGGAAATTACTTTAGATCCAATAAGTGGTGAAATTAGTGTGATCAATAACACAAATTATATAAACCAAACCTAATTTTGAAATTAATAATGATCCACTATCCTTTTCAATCCATTTAGAAAATAAATAAAAATTCTAAAAGTTTTTGTAAAATGTTGACAAACATACGACGACTTAAAACACGGAAATGGCCTGAGGATCAGAAAATAATCGCGCAAAATATCATTATCGATCATCAAATGCAAACAGATATGCGAGAAAATTTACAATCTAATTTGCCGTCAAAGTCTTCATTAATCCGTTAGCAACCGATAACATATTTAACTCCTGGTTTTAATGAAACTGTTTTACATAAAATAAAAGACCAAGTTTCTGAAAGGACCGACGATTCAAAAGAAGCTATTTTAATGTTGGGCGAAATTTATATAAAAAGTGATTTGGTTTACAATACTTACTTCGATCAGATGATTTTGTAGATTTTGGAAGTCAGCGATAAAATATTATAGGACAATTGATATCTTGTTTTATGGGAAGAGGAGTTTTTTCTAACTGGAAATATGTTTTAAGTTCTTTCGTTTCCCATAATGGCCTTTTGGCTGATAAATTGTATTTATTTGTCCAGGAAAATATTGACAAATGCTTGGAATTAGGATTAAAAGTTAACGCTATAAATGTTTTAACATGTTGGGACTGTCTATCGAACGTCCCATATTTGATCATAAAAATCAAAAAATTGTAGACATTTTTGATGCACCTCATTTTTCTAATTCGTTTGAAAAAATTAGGGTTAAATTAGTAACAAAAATGTTCAGCAGGAGTGTTGCTGCAGGGATAAAAGCAACGGTTCAACATAAAAAAAAAATCATCGGAGAATATGACTGCAGCGATTTTAACTTATACATTTATTGAAAAATTTGATAAGTTATTTGACTATTTAAATTCAAAAACAAAATTTAACAAGAATAATTTTAAATCTTCTTACACAATTGATGGCAAAATAGATAAATTTATGATTTTCATGATAGATTACATTTAAAATACACTTGTAAATAAAAAAAACTGTTTACTATTTCAACAGTTAACTTTTCACTTTGAATGGCATTAGGGAAGTCACTAAAATAATAATACAATACCGGAGAATGTACGCGTTGATTATCTATTAATTTATAGGTTCAATCAAGACGCAATTGAAAATATTTTTTCTTAAATCAAGAGCAGCCAACGGAAACAACTGAAATCCATCCATACATCAATTTAATTTTGTCAGCTGATGCCACCATTACTAGACATATATTAACACTATTATACATAAGGCAAACATTATGTTGGGTTTTATTAAGCGGAACTGTAAGGACTTCATCGACCCGATTACTATAACATCACTGTACGGTTCTTTTGTTCATTCTATTTTGGAATATGCATCGCCGGTGTGGTCAACATTTTATCACTGTCATTCGGATAGGATAGAAAGTGTTCAGAAGCAGTTTGTTTTGTATGCACTTCGTTGTCTACCGTCTACACGGTCTGTTGAATATGTTCTTCCACCCCACTAAGATCGCTGTAACCTATTGAATCTGCACCGATTAGATTGTCGACGTGTTGCAGCATCGGCATTGTTCATTTGCGATATTTTCAGTTCTCGAATCGATTGTACTGAACTGCTTTCACGCGATGGACTGTTACTCATTAACCAGGAATCAATTAATTACGGTCTTTCGGAACCACTTTTGAGAGCATCGCGAGAATTTAATTCAGTTTATGATGTTTTTGATTTCAACTTGTCCAGAGAGTCGTTTAAGAAAGCTTTATTTAAATTTTTATGTAATAATAACTAAATAGTCGGCGTTTTCTATCTATCTTTTATTCCTTTTGTGTTGTATATCATTTTTACAAATTAATTTTTTTTTTTTTTTTTTTTAACATGTTTGTATAGCCGATTGTAATCACTGTAATGATATATATAATATAAATAAATAAATAATAATAACGTAGTTGAAATAACCACAATAAAAGTTCAAAGCAAATATTCCAGCATTTCAAATTGTGAACGGGAGATATTGATTCAAGTTTGCTGCATTTAACAAGTGACATCGGAGAAGATGTAGAACCTTTGAGTTCTGAAGCTGTAGAACAAGTCACCATCCTCATCAGATATTTCTGAATTTTTTTTTTAATTGTGATGTTCCGCTTGAAAAATTCCATGCGATATTTTATATAAGATTTCTTTGCTTGTAAAATAATCCAAAAACTTAAAATTTTACGATGCGAAAATCTTATTATTAAAAATGATTTAGAACCCCCTTCTAAATATGGTGAAGTTTGATGTCGGAAAGCTTAAAGCACCAATTGACAATTTTTTTACTATTTGTGAAGAGCAAAGTGGATGACGTCGAAACAAGGAATTTTATTATTGAAAACTCATTAATGTGTTATAAAGTATACCAATATTAATTGTTTTTTTAAAATAAAATGTTTTATTTATTGTTGTTTAATTTATTTAAACACAACTAATTATAACATTAGAGCGAAAATATATTCGGGCACGATAAAGCAATTTCTTTACTTTTGTGTGACAAGAAATTTTGTTAACATCAGCATAATAAAATTTTTTAAATAATTTTTTATTATGTGTAAATATCCCCCCATTGAGTGTTTTGACAATTGTGTCTAAAGATTACTTAGCTTCCAATATTTCTAATGTAGGTTTTGATAGACCATAGACCACCTTCACTTCGTCTCCCTCAGGATTTACTTGTACTTCAGGAACAATTATTATTTATTACTTACTCCAACAACTTCCAACCACCGTCTAACTAAAGCAAAATATAAATTTTGGTTACGGTATTTTCTAATTTTTTATTCGGCCTTAAATTTAGCGAATCATTATCGACTTGGTATTCATTTTCTGTATCGTCATTTGATGAAACTCTGGAATTTGATCAATTAAGTGGTTTTAATCGACATTGTTATTTCTTGTACTATCATTTGATCCATCAATCAATGAATTTGCCAATACTTTCGTATTCCTATGGTAAATTGGTTTAAAACCGCTAGACATTGTATAAACCATATGAAAATATATTTGTTTATTCCTAAGAAGATTAGACCTCATTTCTAAGAAGATTAGAAGCATGTGTACGTTTTGTGTTACAGCTATTTGTGTATGTATACCAATTTTGGAACTATTTTTTTATTCGTATTAAGACGTATCTGTAATATTACTTTAGTCTATGATATCACCCTTTTTAATTGCGGAGATACAACAACTCTTGAAAATCATAACATAAGTTTGTGGCAGATTAAACTGTGCACAATAATTCGTACTTATTCTCCGTATGTTATTTTCAAAGTTATCTACTAGGGTGAAATGTTGACCACAAATAAGCGTATTTCTATAATAATAAGAAATGTTTCGTTCCGGCGACAAAAATTGACCCAAAATTTCAATAATTTCTTATTTTTTGGAAAATTATTTATTTATTTAATTTAACTAAAAATTACTGGTTTTTTCATTACCACTTTTGCACCCAAACATAGTATAAATCGTTTGATTTTATTGTACATATTTGCTTTTAAATAAAACAATTATTTTTGGAAACAATATTCTTGAACTTTTCGTAATTTATTTCAGTAAATGAACAAAATGATTCAATTTCACACTTTGTTTACCATTTATACGCGTTTATGGCGTAAAATTACTCGGTAGGGGAAATTTCAATAAGACGAATACGCGCATTACTTAATCTTTATTTGTCAAAAAATTATTATTCCATAAATTCAAATTATGCATTATTATATCAACATGAATTAAGGCCTGAATTCATTCTTGAAATTCCCTAATTTAGTCATCAACATTTTCACTTATTCGTATTTCATATTTGGCATAATATAATAAAATTATTTGTGCATGCTCAATTTTTAATATAATGTACCTAATATAAACAACTTTATAAATTTTATAGTTAATAATCTTTTTGAAAATAATAATTTCAACTTAATTAACTTATATATTCTGCTTTACATTCCGATCAAAAAAAATTATAAATTTTAATTCTAGGAAAAATTACAGTTAATTTAATAGTTTTTAACAAAATTAGTTGTGCAGGCAAATTTGTCCTCATATTTATTATTTGTGCAACATGGACAAATTAAAAAAAAAGCGGTAAACCACTTAAATTTAAAATTATTTTAAAGTGATACTAATAGTGATATTGTGATTTAGTCACTTATTTTTCTACACATATGGTCTCTTTTGACGTGATAACGTTTTACACCGCATGTTCGAAATTTATTTTAACAAACCTATACATCGTGCCATTTCTCGCACCTCTTATAAACGTTATCACGGAAAACACCTACGGCCGTGTAGAAGACACAGCCTACCCCGATTTTTTTTGTTGCGTCTTTGTAATATTTCGCAAGTGGTTCAACAACATAATGATAAAATCACCTAAAAATTTATCCCACTCGGTTTCCTTATGAGCCTGCCACAAATTTATAGTCTTTCTAGATCGTGAATATTTTCTATCTCAATTTAAACCATCGCAAGTTTAAATCGAACCCTTGCCCTGGCCTACACCACAACTTATATTCAAGATTTTTCAATAATTTTGTGGAAATGCCTCTTCCTATGTACGGGAGCATTACTGCGCTGAAGAGTAAATTATCAACTACTAGTGTTACTTTATGCAATAAACCGAAATCGAACATAAGCTTTGAACAGTTGTAATTAATAAGTTATATAAGTCATCGGAAACTGCCGTGTTAAGCAAGTTTTACCTAACTACATTTTTGGCCAAATTGAGTTATTGATGCTATTCGATAGCTAATAATAAGCTTTATCATTAGAATTTAAAAAAATAATTAAAACTAAATTGAGAAACACGTAATAAGAAAAACGGTTTTCACTTTTTTTTTTGCAAAATACACGTTTCAAAACTTTAACATCAATTTTCTGAAATCAATCAATTTTCTGTGGTTATACATATTTATAAAACATGTTTAGTATGGCAGTATACATATACAATTTATTAAGGCTTAAAGCATTAAGAACTCTTGCGCAATTACTGTTTCCTTTAACTGCCTTACAAATTATAGCCAAAAGTTTAACATGCAGACTCTAAGCATTTAGTAACAACAAAATGAAGAAATTGAAGGTCAGCACAATTTTCTTTTTTCATAAAGAAGCTCTTGCTGATAAATTCCACAGCTAACTCCATTTTACACATACTCAGGTGAAAAATAGCTAAATAAAAATCAAATTTGGCGAAACACAAAAAAGTAACATCATTGCCAATGCATAGTACAATATAGAAAATGTTACTAGATGAATTGGAAATTTTATTCATATTAAAATCTTTCGGAAAAAATGAAAAAAAAAAAAAAACCACAAACAAATAAAAGTAAACACAAATAATTTGTTTAGCTGTTCATTTATAGATGTCTCGTCATTATGGGTTCCAGGTTGAAGTTAATATTTGCATCACATCAAATTGGCGCGTTTATCAGCCAATTTTGAAAAACCGCAAACAGTGCTTTAGATGAGTCATCTGATATACATATCTGTGCTAATATTTACTACTATTGATAAAACATTTTTCATTTTAACAAATTTATCTTGAAGTTTTATTATTTTTTTTAACCCATAGGCCGTGCCCGAATATCGTGTGTTAAATATTCACACGTACTAATTTTTGGCATACAACACACTCATCCAAATTATTACAGTCGTTCCCTATGATACATTTTGACAGACCCATGTGAAATATTTTAGTAGTAGTAGTATATGTGATTTGAAATAAGCAACAACAAAACAAGAGTTAGAACATATCGATTATTCAACATAATTACAACATAATTAAATAAAAAAAAAAATGAATTCAACTGATAACTTGGGGCATAATTTTTTCGATGGTAAAATTCAATAATTTATGAACTGTTTATGTCGTAACTGTTTGTTTAGGCATTCCCATTACTGCTCCCACTATTCTATGGCTTGTCCCACTGGCAAGCCACAATAAAAAAGCTATAAGTTCTAACTCAGATTGCCATCCTTGCGTTTTGCGTGGTAAAAAATCTGTGATTTCGTGAAACGTATCCCAACAAATCCTTAGGTGTTCCTTCATTTCCTCATCATTATAACATAATATTTGTCCAATAATCGGGTTGTGGGATCGCGGAGTATAATGTAGTCGCTTGAATTTACCAATAATATTAATGTAGTATTCGATTTTCGAAGCATTTTTACAATACTACAGTAATTTATAATAATTTTTGCATACCTCGGAATTTTGTAGGAAACCTAAAATTAACCGTCTAGAATTATGACACCTTTGAACAAAAAGCCTGTAGTATGATAATAATACGAATATGATTGTTTTGCTGTTATTATTTTCAATTTGATTTTATTTAAATAAAATAGGCGGGGAAATTAACACGTACAAATTACTATTCAATTCGGGCAGTAAAAATAAAAAAATTCTGCGAAGGGGAAAATTTCTCGAGCAAATGTCACAAATTATTACACGGAAAAAATAATCTGGTCCTCAGTTAAGAAAACGGACTTTTAATTCAAGAAGATGTACTTTTTCTTGATTTAAGAGCTAATTTTCTTATTTCTATCGAGTTTTTCTTCATACATTTTCTTGAATTAAAAGTCCGTTTTCTTAGCTGAGGACCAGATTATTTTTTTCCGTGTATTTATCACGGTATTATCACAGTATTTGGGCACGACCTTAGTGTTTAAATTTGGATTGAAAAATTTTCTCTTAAAATAAGAAATAATTTTCAATTGTTTTCTAAAACTTTGCTACATATTTCTATTTTATCGAGGAAATTAAAAAAAAAATCTTTTAATTTTATTCACACATTTGTAATTTTTTTAATAAAAGGAATGGTTATTTATTCAATAAAATATTATAAATTTCTAAAGGTTCTATCACACCAAGCGCGGCGCGGCATGTTTCACATAACCCACAATAGATACAACACATATCCTATCATACGAAGCGCGGCGCGATTATTTTTGTTGATGAATATACTGTGTGCTCTACCGGCCAAAAAAAAAAGCTTCGTACCCAGAGTTGAAGAAAATTATCGCAGTAAGCTTTGATCATTCACCCAAATATTAGTCGTGTTCCAGTCGACCACCTCAAGTACTTATGAGTACGAAGGTTGCTTAAATGTTTTACTCGTAAGGTAACTGCTCTTGGCAGAATGCGAGCAAAATTTAAGCAACCTTCGTACTCATAAGTACTTGAGGTGGTCGACTGGAACACGACTATAATATTATATGAAATTGATTAATATTTGACATTAGGCCCGATTCTGCCTTCCAAAATTTTATGTTATGTTATGTTATTTTTGTTTTTTCAATACAAATTCATATAGGAAGCGGGGAAATAAAATAACATAACATGAATTTTATCGTCCCAGAATCGGGCCCATTTTCATTGTTTTGAAAATATTGTGCTACAAACAAACAAAATGTTGTGCGATGCGAAATAACTCGATTGGTTTTATTTAAATTTACAATTTTCGCGATGAAGAGCGATGTTTTTTTGCCGCTGGGTGCAGAACAGAATTTCGTGGCGGCAGATGCAACTTCATTTGATACATTTCTTAAAATTGTAATTTTTCTAATAAAAATATAAAGTTTGTAAATTGTTTTATGAATAATAATTTGATTTTTGTTCAAGTAACGATTTCATATCACTACATAAGCAAAAAAACGTGTATTTAAATTTGCCGCCGATGCGCCGCGCTTGGTATGATAGAACCCTTATCCTTATGCTGGAAACACATGAGCAGAATTTCTGCTAGCAGCACTGCCGGCAGAAATTTGGGTGAATTTCATAAGCGTCTTTTTTGACAAGCAGAATTTTAATTTGGGGTATTTCTTTGATACATATTTAATTTTAATGTACAGTTTTTTTAAATGTATGATGCCTTGTTTTGTCACAAATTATTTAATTTTTACCCTCCAATTTGGCACTTGCCACACAAAACTTATTTTCTGTCAACAAATTAAAAAAATTCATTGAAAAAATTAAAAAGTATACAAATTGTACTAGATTTTTTATCTTTTACGTAATGAATCCTACTGATTCGCAGCAAAAGTAGAAATAGAGACACAAAGCAGAATTCTGCTCGGAAAGCAGAATTCATGAATTTCATGCCGTATAAACGTGTGTAATCTAATTTTTCTGCTTGCAGAATTCTGCTCATCTGTTTTCAGCATTAGGGTTTATTGAAATTATAACGGAATAAAAAACAAGTTATGTATATTGAAATAGAAATGTCGTCTCGTTGAGGATTTTGGAGTAAAATTGAGAATAATTTTTTGTTATATTTTTTTGTACATGAAAAAATGTGTTAAAATTATTTCAAGGCGTGATTTGGTTTCTTTGTGAAGTAAGTGTCGGTTAGAAATTAAGTAGTTTAGTTAAATAAAATAAGTTATATGGAACAAAAATAAAGCTGGATAATTTGCTAAAGTGTCTTCATCTAAAAGAATGTATATTACAAGAATACAAATTATCAGGAAAGTTGTTAGGTAAGTTTATAGTATGTATCTTAGTATTTCTATTAACAGCATCCAAAACATTTTGAAAAATTTAATTTTGAATCATCTAGTAACTAACGGAATTTGTATGCCAGTTACGCTGGCATAATAATTATCGGAAAGTATTATTAATACTTTTAGCTCGAAGCAACAGGTAAATTAAAGGCCTTATATTTTAAATAGCT
The DNA here is from genome assembly GCA_963556165.1 of Tipula helvola. Taxonomy (NCBI): domain Eukaryota; kingdom Metazoa; phylum Arthropoda; class Insecta; order Diptera; family Tipulidae; genus Tipula; species Tipula helvola. Next base: position 273,681,381 of record OY744481.1, read on the forward strand.
TTTAAAATGAAAACTGTTTTTTTGCAGATCACTTGGTATTTAAGGTATCATATGGATGAAAACCGAAGGAGCTATTATACAGTGTTTTTTTTAATAAGCAACGCATATTGAAAAAAAGTGGAGTTCATGGTAAAAGATAATATAACGTTTCTAACAGCGAAAAGCGATTTGCTGACCCACACACTTCTAGTAAGATATTTTTTCTTTTTCTGTATGTCTGCAAATTCAGATAAGAGAGATATTTGCCAACAAGTTTTCGTGCTTGATGCATATAAAAACCATTAATTGCAATCATGATTTTCATGTATCTTTCTTCTCATTATAGAAGTAGATGAATCTATAGAAATATATTTAGAAGAAATAGAGCAAAATAATTACTCCTGGACACACTTAGAGTTTCATTAGGCAGAAACGGCAGCATATTGAGTGAATAATTTCATTAAAATGTCTAAAACGACGTCAGAAATAACAAACCACTGGAAACAATATAAAAATCCATTGGGGGTATAAATTGGTATGCAGTAATGATTAATACAACAAATAATGAATTATTTTTTTCAGATCAACATTGATTTTCAGCATTTATATCTGTTCAATCACAGATTTGAACATAGATTACGTTTATCATGCAACAAAAACACATTGCGCTATTCATGGCACATTACAAATACAACAACTAGCGATGCAATAATTGTCAACTAAGTGACTTTAAGTAAAATTATTATTACGGATATAGAATCCAATTTCTGAATTATACTAATTGTTTCCCACATAATTTTTGCGTTGTTGGCAAATTATTTTTGTATATAAACACTTACATTTTGAGTAATAAACACAGTTAAAATAAAGCATTAAAACATTTTGATTCATTCTCAGCTAAAGTTCTCCTACATTGGCAAGTTCTTTAGCTGCATAAATATTGTGATTTATCGCTTGTCCAAATTTACGACTTGGATAATAAAGTGAAAATTAACAATATCTACATGCGGGCAGTTTTCTAGATGGATCCCAACTGTTTATACCAAAAATATTACAAATCTGCGAGGAAAAACTAAAGGAGCAATCGAGCCTTATGTTATATAAACAGTTCAAAGAAACTCGTATCAGCGGTCAAATGAGGTTTTTCAAATCGCATCAAGTTCTCCAGATATATAAAACCTTCATCCGACCATGTATAGAGTATTGCTGTCAAGTTTGGGGAGGTGCGTCTGGTACCATCCTCCACTTATTGGACAGGGTTCAACGCCGCGCTATCAGAATAATTCGGAATCCCAGACTTACTCAAGAACTAGACAGCTTACAGCATCGCAGAGATGTTGCAGAACTCTGCGTCTTCTACAGATGCTTACATGGTAAATGTTCTGCAGAACTATTGGAGAAAATACCACCATTCGTTACAACAACAAGAGTAACAAGAGGAACAACCAATGCACATAGGTTTACGGTGAAGCTCCCGAAACCTCGAACTGAAGAAATCAAGCGCGAATTTATATACCGAACATCAAAAAAGTGGAATTCGCTAATACATTTCAAATTTCCGAAGGAATATAAAATGAATAAATTTAAGGTAGCTATTAATCTTTACTTGCAGGATCGCGCATTGGGTGCAGAAGCTCTGACAGTTACAAGGAGCTAGGACCGTTAATAAGTCCGCTCTGCACCCAATTAAAAAAATTTATAAAAAAAAAAAAAAAAAAAAAAAAAAAAAATATTATCTTAAATTATTTAAATTAATGTTAAATATCAAATTTGTTTATTTACAGATGGGACGAGATGCAGTGATTTTCTACATCTCCATGCGGTTTTAAACCCATCATCATGAGAATTCAAATTTGTGAAAAATAAACGAACTCTTATAAAACAACCAATAAAAGATTCGCAGAACTGGTTTCTAATAATTGGCTGTACTGCAAGTGAGACTGAAGAAATGTTACAGACTATTCTTAGAAAATTCGAGACGTTACAGCCGCTAATTTCATTAACAGGATCGTTAACTAAACCCAATGAAATATGCACCTATTTTGATGGTATAAAATTCAAATTCGGTTTACTAAGGCAAGCGGTTAACTCGGGTTTTAAAATTTATCAAATATTTAATTTGCCATATCTCAAACCTAGTATTTTAATTTGGATTTTTATTCAAAAATATTTTTTTTAAAATACAAACCAAGTTTGATCTAAACCATCCAGCATTGAGTTGCATATCGCTAAACTCAATACCGAATTTAATTTTAATTATTATGATTTGTTTACATATAAGTAATGTGTAGAATTTTACGATTAATTTTTGATAATGAAGATAACTGAAAAACAAACACCAATCGAAAGCTTAAATATGACAGTTTAAAAGTTGGATTAAATTTCTCGATTGACATTTACAATTTTATATTTATTTTATTTATTTCTGGTTTATAATTTTGAAATATGTCTGGATTCGTTTTTAAGTGAAGTTTTATAATAATAAAAATATTGAATATTGTTAAGAAATTGTTTCTGTCCCTTTCAACACCTAAATATAGAATGCGTTGATGTATATCTTGTTTGATATGAATACTGAGAATAGTAGTCTTTGGAGTTGCTCGGCACGAACAAGATGTTATTTTGCAAACGGAACAAAAACATAATATAAAAATAATAATCTGTATATTGAATAAAATATATTGTATTGATCAACTAATATAGTTGAAATTAATTAAAACACGGCCTTTTAATTAACATGGTAGCGAAACGTAGTTTAATTTAAAAATAATAAATAAATAAATAAATTTAAAATAATAAAAGAAGGTGGTTCGCAACAAGATGGCGGAAAAAAAAGAAAATTTTTCCTTACAAATATTTGATGGCACCAATTATGATAAATGGAGATTCAGATTGAAATTATATTTGGAGATGAAAAATTGTTACGAGGTAATTACACAAGAATTAAAACCGGATAGTATATTGGAAATCGATTGGAAAAAAATGGAAGTTAGGGCGAAGAACTACATTGTGAATAGTGTAAATAACTCACAGCTGGAATTAATAATTTCAGAAGAAAGTGCGAGAAACATGTTAAAGAGGTTTGATGACACCTATTTAACCAAAAGCAGTGCGAACAAATTGCTGTGCAAAAGAAAACTACTCGATTTAAAAATGAACGAAAGTGATAATCCCAACGATTTTTTTAATATTTTCGAAAAACATATAAATGAATTAAGAAGCGCCGGTGAAAACGTTAATAATGATGATAAGCTAAATTATTTATTGCTTAGCTTGCCTGAATGCTTTTCACATATCGTCGATATTGTAGATGCACTGCCAGATAAAGAAAAATCCATCGAATATATAAAGTCGAAATTATGTTTAGAACACAAGAAGAGAGAAAATTCAAGTGGCCTACAATCATTCAATACGGAATCGTTTAAATTTAAAAATAAAAATACAGAGAAGAACAATATAATATGCTATGGTTGTGAGCAAAGAGGACACATACAAAGGGATTGCCCGAATCGGAATAAAGATGACCAAAGAGGAAGTTACAACTGGAGAGGAAACAACAACTGGAGAGGACGCAGCTGGAGAGGAAACAACAATACCTCGTCTTCAAGAGGTCGAGGAAGAGGGACTATATGTCACCATCCAAAATAGCAGGAAATTCCACAGTACAAGATGACACAAGCATTTTCAATGTATAAGTAATGACGTCACAAGCACAGCATGATAATGAAAATAAGGCGGATAATAATATAGTGACTTGGTTATTAGACAGTGGTTGTTCCGATCATATCATAAACGATGAGAGATATTTTTGCAAATATAAAACGTTAGAACACTCCGTTGATATCAAGGTTGGTGACGGTTTTTCGTTAAAAGCCAATAAGATAGGCGATATTATTATGTTCTGGAATAATGATGGAATCAGGCAGAAAACAAAAATTCGCAATGTGTACTGTGTACCTAATATGAAACAAAATTTATTAAGTGTTTCAAGTATTGCCAGTCAAAATAATTTGATAATATTTAATAACAATGGTGCCGACATCTACGGGCCTAGCAATAATTTAATCGCTGTAGCTGTCAAGAAAAATAAACTGTTTGAGTTGACAGGTGAAATAGGCATAGATAAAAAAGATTCAAAATCATACGTAAGTGTTGCTCAAATGTCTAATAAAGAAAAATGGCATAGAATTCTTGGTCATACTAATTTCACAGCCTAAGGAAATTATGTGAATACAAATTATTAGATGGATTACCTAATAATATTGGAAAAGAGTTTGTGCAGTGTGAAATATGTCTTGCAAATAAAATGTGCAATTTACCATTTGAGAACAATAGGCGACGAGCGCAAGATGTGTTGGAGTTAATACATACAGATGTCCGTGGTCCGGCAAATACTACAGGCTATCGAGGTGAAAGGTATTTTGTAAGCTTCATTGATGACTTCAGTAGAATCGCGACAGTATACTGTATTAAACAAAAAAGTGATGTGTTTGACTGCTTTGTTCTATATATAAAATTGGTACAAAACCAGACCGAGAAAAAAATTAAGGAAAAGAGTACCTTAATGGACAGTTCTACCAACTTTGTAAACAAGAAGGCATATATTTAAATCCAGCTCCCCAATATACACACGAGCTGAATGGCGTAGCAGAACGATTTAATAGAACAATCATGGATAGAGCAAGGTGTTTGCTATCTGAAGCAGGGATCAGTAAGTGCTACTGGCCAGAATGCATAAAAACTGCAGCTTATATAGGAAACAGATTATTGACAAATACAATGATCAGAAAAACACCTTTCGAGATATTTTTTGGAAGAAAACCTGATGTGTCACATTTAAAAATTTATGGAAGCATAGGTTTTGTGAGAATACCTGATGAGTGCAGAAAATCAAAACTAAATCCAAAAGCTGCCAAAGGTATACTTGTAGGTTACACAGATATGGGATTTAGAATGTTAGTGGAAAATAACGTCATTGTAAGTCGTCACGTGAGATTTGTGGAAAAATCCGAAAATTACATTAAGTTCACTGATGAAAGTGATCAAGAAAAAGAAAATGAAACAGAACAGGAAAACTATGATATAGGCGAAAAAGAAAAAGGCGAGATAGACGATGAGAGAAAAAATGAACAAAAAAACATAAGAAATGAAGAAGTGAGGGAAAGATCACAACGAACTAGGAAGCTGCCACGGAAATATGATGACCATATAGTATACGTTAATTTTTGTGATGCATGTATACCAGAAAGCTACGAGGAAGCAATAAATAGTACCGACTCCAAGAAATGTAGAAAAGCAATGGATGAAGAGATGCAGAGTCTAGAGAAAAATAAAACGTGGGATATAGTTGAAGAACCGACTGATAAGAAAACAATAGAAGTGAAATGGATTTACAAAATAAAGTCGAATGGAAAGTATAAAGCGCGTGTTGTAGCCAAAGGATTTCAACAAATGTTTAGCGAAAATGAAGAAATTTACTCCCCGGTTGCTAAAATGATAACTTTGAAAGTATTATTGTCAACAGCATGTGTTTATGGTTGGCAAATTGAACAAATGGATGTAGAAACTGCGTTTCTAAATGGAATTATAAAAACTGAAGTATATATCTAACCACCCGATGGGTGTAATGTTGAACCAAATAAAGTTTGTCTATTAAAGAAGTCATTGTACGGATTAAGAGAAAGCCCACGCGATTGGTACGAATGCTTTCATGATTATATGATTAACATAAATTTCAAAAGGTAAAATCATGATTACTGTTTAACAGGAAATATAAATAATGAATATTTATATATAATTTTGTATGTTGATGACTTATTAATCATTGGGGAAAATATCATCAGTATAAGTCATGTGAAACAAATGTTAAACAGTACATTCAGCATGAAAGATTTGGGAAGAGTGAAACAGTATCTCGGTATCGACATAGAATATATCCCTAATGAAAAAAAAGATGTATTTAACTCAAGCTGAATACATTAAAAGCCTAGCAGAAAAATATAATGTCACAGAGTCGAAAAAATTTGAAACACCAATGGAAATTAATTTAAAATTGGAACCAAGTGAAAAAGTCAATGAGAAATTGAAATACAGAAATTTAATTGGAGCTTTGTTGTATATAGCAAATGGAACACGATCAGATGTATCTTATTCGGTAAACTATTTAAGTCGTTTTCAAAACAGTTACGATAATAATCACTACACTTATGCATTACGGGTACTGAAATACCTGTATCATACGCGGTCTTTAAAGTTGACCTTCAGATCATCGTTCGATGAAGTGTTAGATGCTTATGTGGATGCTGATTGGGCAGCAGATATAATAGATAGAAAATCCACCACTGGAATTGTGATTAGAGTATTTGGAAATATTGTGAAATGGAAATCACAGAAACAGAAGATAGTGTCACGAGCTTCTACTCACGCAGAGTATTATGCATTAGCCGATTGTGTTGAGGAAGTTTTACCGATCAAAGGAGTATTAAGTGATATTGGCATAACAATTAATACAAGTGTCAAAATTTACGAGGACAACAGTGGAGCTATTGCGTTAGCTAAAAATGGAAAATTCTGTAAGAATTCCAAATATATAGATATCAGCTACCACTTTGTACACGATTTTGAAAAAAGGGTCTAATTAGTGTTAAAAAAATTTCTACTGAGGATCAGATTGCTGATATTTTTACAAAGTCGTTGAGCAAAACTAAACTTCTAAAATTTAGAAACCTTTTGGGAATTGAGGATTCTTCAAGGAACAGAATCAAGGAGGTATGTTAAGAAAGTGTTTCTGTCCCTTTCAACACCTAAATATAGAATGCGTTGATGTACGAGTATATCTTGTTTGATATGAACACTGAGAATAGTAGTCTTTGGAGTTGCTCGGCACGAAGAAGATGTTATTTTGCAAACGGAACAAAAACATAATATAAAAATAATAATCTGTATATTGAATAAAATATATTGTATTGATCAACTAATATAGTTGAAATTAATTAAAACACGGCCTTTTAATTAACAAATATCTTAACGCAAAACATAATCAAAATGTATATTAATATTTGTAATTCAAAAATTTTTTGACTTTAATAAATTATTTGAGTTGCATAAGTTTTTGTTGTCATTTATTGTACAAATGTTTTTGCAACAGTCCCTTGAACGTGTTTTAGTTCCAAAATGTTATATAGCTATTATAATAATTATGTATTTATATATAAAATTAAATAACGTTAGTATTCCGATTGATGAAATGGGTATCAATTTTAATGAAAGGGCAGTTTAATAATGATGGTCGAATCATCAATGGAGATATCCATTCGTATGTTGCTTTCCTGATTTTGATAATACAGTTTGCTAGTTTTGAAACAAAGTCCTCAATTTCATGATAATCGCCTTACAGTAATAATAAATCAGGTATGGAACTTGATGAAACATGCAGCAATTTTAAGGAAGGTTTTTCAAAATTTCCGAATTAAAGAATCCTTTTTGATTTTTTTAAGTAAACTTAAATTGATGAAAGTTTTACATAAAATTAAAAAAATACATATTTTCAAAACCTCACGTAACACCTGTGGTTAGAAATATTTTTTTATATTTTTTTAGTGAAAAAATCAAATTTATCCATAAGAAGAATATGTCTCTTTTTGACGACCTGTTTGACTTGGAGCATTATCAATGTCATATTCATCCAATTAATCTATTTTTTTTTTTCAATTACACCAACTTTTTTTTCGGTTTAGAAAATGTTTTCCCACCATTTTCTGTTGGTATTTTAATAAACTAGCTAGTTAATGAAAAGCTGTATTTATTGGCAACAGATGCTTCCAACAAAGGGAACATTAAATATTGGCCGCTGGTCATACCGTATATTTCTATAACAGAGGCAGCTAGAGAAGGATTGTTGGATTTTTACGATGATGCAAAAGAAACTTTGGCGGCGGTTACTAATCGAATTGAGAATAAATTAACGTCCAATTATTTGAAGATTGATAATATGGTATCATATAGTGCGGACAATGCATCTGTTAATTATGGGTTTCATAATTCAATTTACAAAGCTTTGTGATAAAAACAAGAAGATCATTAAAGCAAATTGTAATTGCTACATTTTACATAACGTCGGAAAATATGGACGTAATAGGTTAAAGTATGATGTTGAAACTCTTGTTGTTAAAGTTTATAACGAATTTTTGTCATCTGGAAAAAATTTAGAAAAGCTTAAAGATATTTTTCAATTTTTGGACACAAGATTATTCAGCCTTACTTCGTCATACATATCCCAATTAGATGGTTAAGTTTGCTGCCTGCGTTGAATCGTTTAATTGTCAATTGGATGCCTATTAAATATTACTTTCTCTCTCAAGGAAAGCTTGATGTAGACCCGGTAATTTGGTCTTTTATAAAGTAACAAGAGGCCGGTTTATTAGATGGACTGACCTTAGTTTTCCCGAACTCTATTTACATTTTATGCAAAATTTTATGCATATTATATACATCAGTAAAATGTTTGAAAAGTAAGGATACATCTGTAAACTGTAATACAAATTTACGACGTTATGCTAACAGTACGCACAGAATTGGAACAACGGAAATATGACAACTGTTTTGGTTTTGTTGTGAAATAGGCCCTTCCGAAATTTAATAACAGCCAATAGTTAAAATTAAAAAAAAGCGGAATAGAAGTTTATGATCGAAGTTTAAATTAATTAAATGAATGGTTTGATTTTAGCGAAGACAGAGTAGACCCTTTAAATCATGGAAAGTTTTTAATCTGCAATGCAAAAGAAAACTTGTTTGAAAGTTTTTTAGCAACTTTAAAAAGGTTTGATTGGACTTTTAATGACGATGAGCTTCAAATGAAATCAATATTTTAAAAACTGCCGTCCCATTCATCGATAGTAATCTAAGGAATGACTTGAAGTGGGCCAAATTTTTCAAGAAAAACCAGATCAAATGTCCCAACTTATTTAAATTTGCGGAACATGTGTTTAGTATACCGATAAGCATAGCTTATGTCGAAATTTTTTTCTCTATAATGAAAAAATTTGTGGACGGATAAAAGAAACAGAATGCGACCCGAGCTGGTGAAAGCTGAGCTTTGTATTCGAGCGAATATTTCTATGAACTGTACGGAATTCAGTGATTTTATAAAACTGAACGGAGTTTAATTGAAGCTGCAAAAATTAATAAAAAATACAAATTTAAGAATTTATTATAATTAGATATTTTTATAGTTTTATCAAAGGTCATGGTTGATGCCTGTCTCTGCATATGAAATTGAAAGGATAGATAGGGACGGTGATATATTTTATATATTCATCTCATTATTATGCAAAAAATATTTGTATAAAATGTGCATTTGAATTTCTCGTACATTTTTCGCTCATACGAATTATTCCTCTTTATATCTTATTCTCTTTGATTCTATGGTGTACATTAATCATGCTCAACCGCTGAAATTTCATATTGGTTTTACGTTTTACCTATTGAAATAATGATTATTCGAAAAAGTAAACTATTGAATCTTATGCATGTCTAAGAATACCGATATCTCAAAAAAAATTCTATCGGAAAATCTATCATAATGGTTTTCTAATAGGCCTCTGGCCTATATGTATAATTTAATCATGATCAACCGCTAAAATTTGTTACCTTTTGAAATAACTTGTTTGGTTCAACAATAATTTCAAAATTCGCACTACTCATAAAAACTCTAAATTTAGACATTAAAAACTAATTTGATGTTTTCAATTACATAAAAACTGTTTCCCATTTTTTCCGCCAATAATATTAAAAAAGCATAAAAACGATTTTCCCACACAAAAACATAAATTCACAACACAATCCCCCCCATTTAATAAGCACGATATTATACAATAAACTGGAAAGAAATAACATTTTCATTTCCCGATAAAATTAAATAAGATGAAAAACCACGAGAACCAAACTATACAAATATGTATATACTATGTATAGTAAGGGTAAATCCAGCAACAACAAAAAATCAGTTAGTCGGTTGAACGTTTTTCTTCTTGTGGTATGACTACAAAAAAAACTCTGTTCTCAATTGATTTTCTATCGATCGACTATATATGGTATACGAAACCAATGTAGTCGTATACAACTAAAAATAAAAATTGGAGGAAAATCAAAATAAAATTAATGGATTTTTATTGTTCTTCTACTACAAGTATTTATACTTATTTATTTTTTGATATTATTTTCTTTGGATAATATGTAACGTATTTTTTTTTGTAACTAATTTTCATTTTTATGTACATTTTGTAATACGTTTGGGTGGGATTGGATATATTGAAATCCTCCTGCGCACACATACGCCACAGCATAATCATTGCGATTGAATGACGTTTATTAATGAACAATTTTCGTTTGTTGTTTGTGTTTTAATTAATTTTTTGTCATGATAAATAATCAACGAATAAATGCGAAATTCCAAATTTTTAGTTATTGAATTTCAAATTAAAATTTGAACTGGAGAATAAAAAGACATAATCTTTTGAAATTATTAAATTTATAAAACATTTAGGGAAGTCTGAATTTAGAACAAGGATTTAGAATAAGAATATAATGAAGTTATATAAGTTATTGATAGTAGAGAACTTCGCAAAATAGAAACTTCTTGTAACTTGTAAAATTAAAAACCAACATTTTTTGCAAGATTAAAGGAATTGTTTTCTACCAAATCGCGTTGATTTGCGCGTTTTTCTATATTAAAAAAATTCTTACTTATGTCGGTATAACCAATAGAGGTATGTTTTCCTTAGCCGCGATTTTAATTACCTAAACAAATGGTACCGAGCGTTCACTCTTTATCGATTCTAGAATTGTATTTTATTTGCGAAATTTTCCGTAATGAATTTGAAAATATTTCCTAATCAAAATTGTTTGGGCAAGCTAAATTTTCATTGGCCCGATTCTGGAACGATAAAATTTATGTTATGTTATTTTATTTCCCCGCTTCTAATTTGTATTGAAAAAACAAAAATAAAATAACATAACATAACATTTTGGAAGGCGGAATTGGACCTAATAATTATTGTTTTAGAACTTTTTAATCTTTTTATTAAATTATAAATCTTTTTATTTGAACAAAATTCTCTTTTAAATTTTTCAAAATTTTCTTTTAATGTTTTGTTATTTTAGTCGTACGTCTCCAATTTGGCTACTGCTTAAGGCAGTAAACAAACGCAAATTTTGAGTTATTTTTTACTTTTTTAATCCTAAATAAACACAAAATTGTTTTTCTCAAAACATTTAAAGAATATTGACGTGATAACGTTTTACACCATGGGTGTGAAGTTTTCCACAAATCCACAGATTCTATATATGTATTAGTTTTACACTGCTAAAATAAATTCCAATTGGAAAAATTACGATTCATATTGAAATATTTAGTACTAAAAATGTAATTTCTTTACAAAATCTTAAGAATAAATGCAATTACCTGGGAAAATAGGACCAGTCAAGGGAAATATTAGTGGAATTTAGTAAAAATAATATATGAACTATATTAAATTTAGGTAGCTACTCCATGTACTATCGGATCCTGACAGTAAAACGTCCCATTTGCTGCGTTTATGCCACAGTTAAATTAGCACTGCTAGAATTGCCAAAATTATTTAGCTTATGTTTATACCGCAAGTTGCTACAAATGTCAAAAAATAAAAATTGTTTTTTTCTCCATTTTAATGTGTTATTATACACACAAAAATTAAACAATAATTATAAATGTATTAGTTAACAATAAAAATGTATCCCGAATTTTATTACCTACGACTGCCTATTTCCAATTCCTTTTGATCTGTGAATATAAACCAAACACAAAAATAACAATTTGGCATTTCTAGTAATATAGCAATGTTTATACCGTAGCTATGTAGCTCAGCTAACTACGTAGCAACGCTAAATTAGCGGTGCTATCTTAGCTAGCTGAACTACATATGTATATGTCGCGTTTATACCATTGCTACAGTTGTCATTTCGGTTTAGCATTGCTAATTTAGCTGTGGTATAAACGCAGCAATTGGCACCTTAAATTTCCAGAATCATTTATTCCCGTGGATTGGGGTTAGTTTTGGGGCTCGATAGACGGAGTAGTAGGCTAGCTACTACGCGGATCATCCAAAAGTGAATTCAAATCTATGGCAAAGAGTGCCATGGCCCATTTATCAGTTTGAGTTAAAATTCCAATTGGTATATAAAGTTTCCAGAATCATTTATTCCCCTGGATAGGGGGTAGTTTTTGGGCTCAATAGGTAGAGTGGACTGTCAGCTACTACGTGTGCTATCGGAAAGTGAATTCAAATCTCTGACAAAGAGTGCCATGACTCATTTATCAGTTTGAGTTAAAATTCCAATTGGTAAATAAAGTTTCCAGAATCATTTATTCCCCTGGATAGGAGGTAGTATTTGGACTCGATAGGTAGAGTGGATTGCCAGCTACTACGTGTGCTATCGGAAAGTGGATTCAAATCTCTGGTAAAGAGTGCCATGGCCCATTTATCAGTTTGAGTTAAAATTCCAATTGTTATATAAAGTTTCCAGAATCTTTTATCCCCTGGATAGGGGGTAGCTATTAGGCTCGATAGGCAGAATGGACTGTCAGCTACTACGTGTGCTATCGGAAAGTGGATTCAAATCTCTGGCAAAGAGTGCCATGGCCCATTTATCAGTTTGAGTTAAAATTTCAATTGGTAAATAAAGTTTCCAGAATCATTTATTCCCCTGGATAGGAGGTAGTATTTGGGCTCGATAGGTAGAGTGGATTGCCAGCTACTACGTGTGCTATCGGAAAGTGGATTCAAATCTCTGGCAAAGAGTGCCATGGCCCATTTATCAGTTTGAGTTAAAATTCCAAATGGTATATAAAGTTTCCAGAATCATTTATTCCCCTGGATAGTGGGTAGCTATTAGGCTCGATAGGCAGAATGGACTGTCAGCTACTACGTGTGCTATCGGAAAGTGGATTCAAATCTCTGGCAAAGAGTGCCATGGCCCATTTATCAGTTTGAGTTAAAATCTCAATTGGTATATAAAGTGTCCAGAATCACTTATTCCCCTGGATAGTGGGTAATTTTTGCGGTTCGATAGGCGAAGTAGACTGTCAGCTACGACGTGTGCTATCGGAAAGTGAATTCAAATCTCTGGCAAAGAGTGCCATGGCCCATTTATCAGTTTGAGTTAAAATTTCAATTGGTAAATAAAGTTTCCAGCATCATTTATTCCCCTGGATAGGAGGTAGTATTTGGGCTCGATAGGCAGAGTGGATTGCCAGGTACTACGTGTGCTATCGGAAAGTGGATTCAAATCTCTGACAAAGAGTGCCATGGCCCATTTATCAGTTTGAGTTAAAATTCCAATTGGTAAATAAAGTTTCCAGAATCATTTATTCCACTGGATAGGAGGTAGTATTTGGACTCGATAGGTAGAGTGGATTGCCAGCTACTACGTGTGCTATCGGAAAGTGGATTCAAATCTCTGGTAAAGAGTGCCATGGCCCATTTATCAGTTTGAGTTAAAATTCCAATTGTTATATAAAGTTTCCAGAATCTTTTATTCCCCTGGATAGGGGGTAGCTATTAGGCTCGATAGGCGAAGTAGACAGTCACCTACTACGTGTGCTATCGGAAAGTGAATTCAAATCTCTGGCAAAGAGTGCCATGGCCCATTTATCAGTTTGAGTTAAAATTTCAATTGTTATATAAAGTTTCCAGAATCATTTATTCCCCTGGATTGGGGATAGTTTTTGGGCTCGATAGGCGGAGTAGACTGTCAGTTACTACGTGTGCTATCGGAAAGTGATTTCAAATCTCTGGCGAAGGATGCCATGACCCATTTATCAGTTTGATTTAAAATTCCAATTGTTATATAAAGTTTCCAGAATCATTTATTCCCCTGGATAGGGGGTATTTTTTGGGCTCGATAGGCGAAGTAGACAGCCACCTACTACGTGTGCTATCGGAAAGTGAATTCAAATCTCTGGCAAAGAGTGCCATGGCCCATTTATCAGTTTCAGTTAAAATTTCAATTGGTATATAAAGTTTCCAGAATCATTTATTCCGCTAGAGATAAATGATACCTCTGGCGAAAAAAAAACATTATTTTCCAATTTCCTTTTTATAGTTTATGAAGAAAATTATTTTGGTTTTAATTTTTAATTAAAATAATTTTTATTTTCTTATTAGAATAAAATTGTATCACAGACACAAACTATAAGTAATGAACTTTAGTACAAGAAAAATTGTATTAACAGCGCCATCTTATTTTGTTATATTAATTATAAAGCCATTAAAATACAATAGACATGAAATAAGCAAACGTCAAGCATAGACTCAACTGTATTTAGAATTTTATTCAATGAATTCTAAGGAAGTTGGTTGGTTAAAATAAAATACCTAATGTTTAAAAAATAATTTTATTTTAGTTGCAAATAAACGTTTAATTATTTTTAAGTTCAACATTTTTAATAAAATTAATTTTATTATAAAAAAAAACTTTTCTCGTAAATTTTACTTTTAGCTAGGACCTGATAAAAATAATTGTAAACAAATCGTAAAGAACAACAACAATAACAAAACAAAAATGTTATTGTTGTTGTTCTTTACGATTTGTTTACAATTATTTTTACCAGGGGGTCTATTATGAAACTTTCGATATCGCAAATTTTCGACGTTGTCGAGCAATTCGACAACGTCGGAAATAGCTATGTATTATGAATTATTCAACAATATTGAAAATAAACTACAAAAAAAATTAATACTAATTTATTAATTAAGCGGAAAATTAAAAAAAAAATCGAAAATTAAAATATACGTTACGAACTGAAAACCTGAAATTTTATTATCTCACGATTTATTATTACACAAGCGTATGCATTCGTCACCTCAAGAGCAGTCGCATATTGTTCTTCGTTATCTAAAACAAAGCGCGGTCGCCTACTTTTTTAGTTTCATAATAGAAATTTTTTCGATATGATCGCAAAAAAAGCGCGTCGAATAATTTCATAATACCTCATTTTCGACAACGTCGAAAATGAGCTATTATGAGAATTATGAAATATGCGACGAGCATTATTTTCTATAAAGACGAAAAATATACGACTGCTATTGAGGTGTCGCAAATTTATATTAAATCGAATTAAATAAATTAAAAAACGTTTGAATAAAATAATTTAATTAATAAAATGTGAGTCAACATTTTTATTTATTTTTTGTGTTACATTTTAAATTTAAATTTTAAATATTTACTTCGTTGAGGTTATTTTCGACGTTGGCGAATAATTCATAATAGCTGTTTTCGACGTTTTCGAACTGTTCGACAACGTCAAAAATTTGCGATATCGAAAATTTCATAATAGACCCCCAGAATTCAGTATATGCTTGACGTTTGCTTATTTCATGTCTATTGTATTTTAATGGCTTTATAATTAATATAACAAAATAAGGCGCTGTTAATACAATTTTTCTTGTACTAAAATTCATTACTTATAGTTTGTGTCTGTGATATAATTTTATTCTAATAAGAAAATAAAAATTATTTTAATTAAAAATTAAAATCAAAATAATTTTCTTCATAAACTATAAAAAGGAAATTGGAAAATAATGTTTTTTTTCGCCAGAGGTATCATTTATCTCTAGGGGAATAAATGATTCTGGAAACTTTATATACCAATTGAAATTTTAACTCAAACTGATAAATGGGCTATGGCACTCTTTGCCAGAGATTTGAATTGACTTTCCGATAGCACACGTCGTAGCCGACAGTCTACTTCGCCTATCGTGCCCAAAAACTACCCCCTATCCAGGGGAATAAATGATTCTGGAAACTTTTTATATCAATTGAAATTTTAACTGAAACTGATAAATGGACCATGACACTTTTTGCCAGAGATTTGAATTGACTTTCCAATAGTGCACGTAGTAGCTGACATACTAATCCGCCTATCAAGTCCAAAAACTACCCCCTATCCAGGGGAATAAATGATGCTGGAAACTTTTTATATCAATTGAAATTTTAACTGAAACTGATAAATGGGCCATGACACTTTTTGCCAGAGATTTGAATTGACTTTCCAATAGTGCACGTAGTGCCAAAAACTACCCCCTATCCAGGGGAATAAATGATTCTGGAAACTTTTTATATCAATTGAAATTTTAACTAAAACTGATAAATATGCCTTGGCACTTTTTGGCACCAAGCCCAAAAACTTCCCTCTACTCTAAGGAATATATTAATCTTGAAGTTTATATCGCGATTTCGATTGAAATTGTTAATTGGCCATTAGCAATCCTTGCCTGATGCGTGAAATGAGGTTCCGACGGTACACGAGGTAGATGACTAAATTCCCAATACAACCAGCCCAGAATTTTTCCTCTAGCCCGTATTAAAACGAAATCTTGCTTTATGTTTCTTTGGGGGAATTTGGTTTTTAAGGCTCCACGAATTAAAAAAGGCTGAATTAAAAAATGTGTTCATTAATGAAATAAAAAAAGCGAATATTGTATGAAAAAATATGAACACCTGTTACTTTTTTTAATTCAATTTTTCTTCACAAATTTTCTGAAATAAAAAATGTATACTTTTTCATAAAATATTCGCTTATTTATTTCATTAATGAACACATTTTTTAATTCAGCCTTTTTTAATTCGTGGAGCCGGTTTTTAATGCAGTATAGTTGGATTCCAATTGGAACCAAATAATATTGACCTAAAACTATTTGCTACTTTTTTGGTTTGTAACTTTGGTTTCTAGTTTTAGAACTTCGATGATTGGTTGAAACAGCTTAACTGGTAGCAGAAAAGTATATGTAATTACTTAAATAAATTTAATAAGTTTAACATTCCGTTTTAGTTATACTTAAAAACTGTTTTTATTATAGATATTATTCTAATATTTTTGTTGTATGATTGAGATTAAACAATTCAGTTTATTAGATAACACCGTTTTATTATATTACTATAAAATACATCCCAATTTCAAATTAAATTAGTTTTATGTATTGCATTAAAACAATTTATTTGAACAAATTTATTTTGCATTGATTTTAGTCGTTCTTTATAAAAAAAATCGAAATTTAATAAAATTATATTTATATGGATCCATAACAGTGTACAATACGCACTAACCCTTGTAAAATTAGATAGAATCCAATATGATATGGGTTTTTCCAATAGGATTTGTATACGTATTACTGTGGAATAAAGTGTAGAAAACTTCACATCCGTTTTACACCGCATGTTCAGAAAACTGACCCGAAATTTAGCCCTTGGTCGGGGGCAATTACTCATCAACTATAAGCATTACCTTTAATTTAAAGATATGATTGCTTAAATTGATCTTTCGGCTTTATGTGTCACGCATAATATTATTGCGATGACGTCACCAAGCGGCAGAGGAACCCGCGCCGCAAACCTCTGATTTCGCCTGATTTAAATGCTTGAACCAGTGTAGCGAGTGAATGGCTCATCCGATCGGAGATCAGCTGGTGTCAATTTTTGCGTAAAAAACTAGTGGTGGTTAATTTATTTTAAATTAAATTAACTAATCATCAAATGAATTTTAATTAAAAATTTGCATCAGAAAATTGATCCGAAACTTAGCCCTTGGTCGGGGGCAATTTCTTCTAAACTATATTGCTGTTGTACTTTAATTTCTACTAATTTTTACTCGATGCTGATAAAACCAATAAATAAAACTCGATTATTCTTTTTATATTTTTCACTGTGGACTGTATCCTTTATTTCGTGTAAGTACAATGAACAAAAAAAAAACCAAAAATGCGAGAAAGGGAGCAAATGCAACAAGACGAAAGTTCCACCTTCACAAACTTCAGAGTGTACATGTTCAACAGTGAATGCGTTCAATAACTTCACTTTCTCTACTACCGTAAAGATGGCACTAGCGTTTACAAAAATGCATTCGTTACATAATTAAATTATAAAATTATACCGGGTGTTTCTTTTAAACTGAGACGATCAAATATCTCGAAAAATAGCCACTCTACGGAAAAAATGTCCATAATCAAAATTTAATCATACCACGGGGGAAATACATTAGTGCAAAAAAATAGCCCCCCACCCCCCGCTTTGTAGGTGGGGCGGGGGTAACTTTTAAACTAAGATAGGAAGCCATACTTTTTATTGCAGATTCGGATTCTACGGCTAAAAATACGTAGGATTTGACTGAAACATTTTTTTCGATTCATGTTAGATGGCGCTGTAATTGACGATATTCAATTTTTATCTCGGATTAAATATCTCGGAAAATAAGCACTCTACGAAAAAAATGGTAGAGATCAAAATTGAATTATTCCGCGGGGGAAATACATTAGTGTTAAAATTAGTACCCTCACCCCCTCCTTGTAGGTGGGGGTACTCATTTTAACACTAATGTATTTCCAGCGCCATCTATCATGAATCGATAAAAATGTTTCAGACAAATCCTACGTATTTTTAGCCGTAGAATCCGAATCTGCAATAAAAAATAGGGGTTCCTATCTTAGTTTCAAAGTTACCCCCCGCCCCACCTACATGGAGGGGTGAGGGCTACTAATTTTAAAACTAATGTATTTCCCCCGCGGAATAATTCAATTTTGATCTCTACCATTTTTTTCGTAGAGTGCTTATTTTCCGACATATTTAATCCGAGATAAAAATTGAATTTCGTCGATTACAACGCCATCTATCATGAACCGAACAAAATATTTCATTCAAATTATACGTACTTTTAGTCGTAGAATCCGTATCTGCAATAAAAAATATGGCTTCCTATCTTAGTTTAAAAGTTACCCCCGCCCCACCTACAAAGCGGAGGGTGGGGGACTATTTTTTTGCACTAATCTATTTCCCCCGCGGTTTGATTAAATTTTGATTATGGACATTTTTTCCGTAGAGTGGCTATTTTTCGAGATATTTGATCGTCTCAGTTTAAAAGAAACACCCGGTATATATTTGTGTGAAACTAATTAATATTTAACAAACTAAATATGAAATTTCTACATACACCCCGCCTTGAAAGGTCTACGACTTTCAAACATCACAATATATCGTTATTCCTCATATGATTTGCAATCGGCAATTTCAAATCAAGTATTTCTCAAAATACAAATTTAATTCAATTATTTTCCTTTAAAATTTTCATTTTAATTTATTTGACAATGCCAAATTAAAAAGGAATTATAAAAATCTACAACAAACAATCAAGAATCTTATTATTAACATTATTAAAGTAAAATAAAAATTGACAAAAAAAAATTTTTTTTTTGTTGCAAATGGAACTTCAAATTTAATTCAAAAATATTAAAATCATACAATAACAACGAACAAATGTTTGATTGATGGTTAGCATGCTTGCTTTAAGCTCCGGAGGTCCCGGCTTCGATTCCCGGCGGATGATGAAAAAATCACGGCTGGTTAATGTAGGATCAATGAATTAATCTCTCATTATCCGTTAAAAAATGATTACGAAACTTCAATATGAAGCGGCCAAATCCCTCTATGGGATGTAGCGCCAGCGAAAAAAAAAAAAAAATGTTTGATTCATGTGGATACATCATTCAGTCGGAAGCTTAGAAAATTTCCTAATATATGTTTTGTCAACCCATTTTTAGTTTTTAAAATCACAACGCGAACTTTATTATCCTTACCCGGGATAGCCTCCTCGACTCTGCCTCCTCTTATCAACCAACCACTTCTTCTTTTGCTGCAAGGATGTACTCCAACGAAAAGCGGTTCCAAAATCCTTGAACCATTTGAGTAACTAGTTTCCAATACGATAAGCGGTTGGTCTTGGTTTCTAGTAAATTGGGCTCAACAATAGTATTAATAGGTCCTCCTGTTGAAAAATGCCCTGGAGTGAGGGGTTCTAAATCACATGGGTCCGATGACAGTTGTGTAATTGGTCGTGAATTCAAAATACCCTCTATTTGAGCCATCAACGAATAAAACTGTTCTAAAGTTAAAATTTGGGTACCAATTACACGTTTTAAATATATTTTGAACAACTTAACTCCTGACTCCCAGAGTCCACCGAAATATGGTGCCCTAGGAGGTATAAAACGCCATTCAATTCCTTCATTGCTACAATATCTAGAAATCCTTTCTTCTTCCTTAGATGTGAGCACTGAATACAATCTCTTGAGTTCCCTATCTGCTCCCACAAAATTACTACCATTGTCACTCCAAAGAGTCTTCACCTTCCCACGTCTAGCGAAAAATCGTTTCAGATATTCAATGAAAGTATCACTTGTGAGGTCTTCAACAACCTCCAAGTGAATTAATTGCTTTTACGGTAAAACAAATGAATATACAAACTTAGATTTTATGTAAAGTGCCCTCTCTTTGATTTTTATACTTTATGAAAAAAGGGCCAGCGAAGTCTATTCCGGTGGTGTTAAAAGGTCTAATCATTTATAAACGGCTTGCCGGTAAACTGCCCATGATTTGCCCTGCTGGCTTAGGTTTCAATTTGAAACAAGGGATGCATTTATGAATAACAGCCTTTGCTATGCTTTTTCCTGATATTATGGCCAACATTTTTGACGAATTAATGACAGTGTTGTTTGAATACCATAATGAAGATTTTTCACATGCTCATGGCTAAATAGCAATGAAGTAAAATGATGCTTAGGCAATAAATATTGATGTTTTTGATCAAATGATAATTTACTATTTTGAATGCGACCACCAACTCTGAGCAAATCTTCATTATCTACAAATGGTGACAAATTTTTAATATTGCTATTTTCAGTTAACTGGTTTTTAGATTTTAAACTTCCAATATCCTCATTAAAAGAGTTATGTTGTACTATTCGAATTAAAAATTTTAATGATTCTGACAGTTCACTAATCCTTAATGTCCCCACTCGTTTTCCTTCTTTTGGCCTACATTTTCTGTACCTACAATTGTGAATAAACCGAATAGTATATGCGACTACTCTATTGAGTTTAACAAACGACCTAAAATTTTCAATTGCAATGAAATCTTTGTATATAACACTTACAAATACAACTTCCACCGGTTTCAATTCAGGAATTGGATCCTTATTATTTGATTGTATACGTTGGATTGGCCATTCTATCTCGGGCCTTTCCAGAAAAGCTGGACCGAACCACCAAGTTTTAATACTTCCAATATCATGAGGCGTGACTCCGTGTCATGTTTGCAGTAAGCTCTTGTATCTCAGTTGTACGATTTGCAACATACGTTTTTAGACGTTGTGGAGGGAGTTTGATCCAGTCTAATGTAATACTGGAATCCGACCACAAAACAATTCTATCAAATTCAACATTCATTGATTCAACAAATTTTACCACCAACCTTGACAACAAGGGCTGCGTTCAATTCTAATTTGGGTATTGAGATTACTTTTAGTGGGGCAACTCGAGATTTACTGCAAAATAAATTTGAAGTAGATTGATTATTCTCATGTACGCATCTAACATACACACAAGCTCCGTAAGCTGCATTTGATGCGTCTGCAAATCCGTGAATTTCTATTTATTTTGTATCCTCATGAAAAATATATCTATTTAACCTAATATCATTAACACTAACTAAATTATTTCGATATTGAATCCACATATTATGTAAATTCTCCGGCAATGGATCGTCCCAATCCGCTTTTGCCAACCAAAGCTGCTGAATAATAATTTTTGCAGTGACGATTACCGGAGCTAGAAGTCCCAGTGGATTGAACAATTTTGAAATATCGCTAAGAACCGACCGCTTTGTAACTAACAAACTATGATTTTATTGATCAATATGAAACATAAACTGATCTGAATTTGGCTTCCATATTAATCCTAACGTTTTAATGACATTACTTGAGTTCTCAAAATTATTTTCTTTGTCTTCATCGAGAATATTCTCCAAAAGCTTTGGATTGTTAGCCATTCATTTACGGACCCTCATCCCAGCACCTCTCAATATTTCTATAGATTGTCGCTGTATCTTTAATGCTTCTCGCATATCATTGCTACCTGACAACATGTCATCTACATAAAAGTTTTCAACTATTACTCGAGACGCTAATGGGTATTTATCTTTATCGAGGAGTGCAATTTGTTTCAGAACCTTTGTGGCCAAATATGGCGCGGCGGAAGTGACGGTTTTCAATTCGAATTCTTCGATAGGATTCGATCAAGAATTTTCACCTGTCTATACATTTTTTCAATGTCTGAAGTAAAGACATAAAGATATTTACGAAATCTAAGAACAATTGCGAAATGTTCCTGTTGAACAACAGGCCCAATCAACAGAACATGATTCAACGACAATCCCGACGTGGTTCTGGCTGATGCATCGTAAACAACTCGCAACTTTGTTGTGGTACTACCAGATTTCAGAACCGCATGGTGCGGAAGGAAATATTGCAAAGATGAGTGACTACTATTACTACTAACTTGCATATGGCCTAAGCTTCTGTATTCCATCATGAAATCTACGTACGCCATTTTTAATTCAATATTTTTATTAAGTCGATTTTCTAAATATTCGAATCTTTTTAATGCTTGTTGATTGGACTCACCTAATAAATGAGCATTTTCCTTAAATGGTAAGGGTACAATAAATCGACCATCTAAATCTCTACTATAATTTTCTTCAAACACTTTTTCACAAAGCTTTTCCTCTATTGACAATTTGGGCTTATTGTCAACCCATTCATATTCCCAAAATTTACACAGTTGTTGATCTAGAGTATTGGTTTCAAACTCCAGTTTTTGATTAGCGAGAAAAAAGTTATGTGACGTTTCTTCTAATTTGCCACTCACAATCCATCCAAAAACTGTCTGCTAATTGATTGTTAATCAAAATTTTAAAGGAAATTTCAGCCCCTAATAAAATGTCTATTTGATTCGGAATTTTAAATGTTGGGTCAGCTAAATTTAATTTAGCAGGTAAAGACCATCTCGAAATATTTACAGATTGACTTGGTAGTTGATTTGTAATTTGTGGAACTATACAAGAAAATCAAGCTGTTCAGTATAATTACCGAATCTGGAGACCCGAAACTGAACAGGAGCTAATGTTTTGTTTTGTCAAATTGATTTTGTCCAACAACCCTTGTGAAATAAAATTCGATTGGGATGCCGAATCAAGAAGAGCTCTACAACTGATGAATCTATCTGTTAAATCGGAAATCAATACCAACGCAGTAGATAAAATTATCTTACTATTTACAACTACCTTTGTCGATCCAGAGCTAATTAAAGTGTTCGAATTACCATCAGTTATTTGTTTCGAATTTGACTTTAAACTTGTCAATGGAGTATTATTTCCAACGGATGATGTGTTATTTTGTGATTGAAATTGACCAATAGGTCTTTGATATTTTTGTGAATTATTTCTGTGCAACAAAGAATGATGTTTCAAACCACAATGACGACATAGCGATGCTGTACAAAACTGAATTCTATGAGATGGTTTTAAACAATTTAGCCACAAATTATGAATTTTGGCTTTGTCATATCGTTCATAAACAGAAAGTTTCAAAAACTGTTCGCCATTATTAATTGAATGAATTTCTTTGCAAAGAATACAAACTCTACCATTACTGTCACTACTGGGATTTGACGACACAACAAAATTTTTATTTGAGGTTTTTAAGTAAGGACCTGACTGAAACCGAAAATTCCTCGCACCACCTGGCTGTTTGGACATTGAAGGCCTACCATCTTCGACAGTTTTTATTATACGGCAACGGTCCTGCAAAAAATCAAACATTTGTTCTCACAATAATACATCTTTACCAATCACAGCTTCCCATAACTTACGGGTTTCATTATCTAATTTCTGGGCAACTAACTGAATTATAATCATGTCCCAACTATCTAGGTTTTGACCTAACTTTTTTAAAGCACTTAAATGTACCGCAACATTATCAATAATTTTATGAATTTCACTAGAAGATTCTTTACTGAATGAATTTAACTTAAGCAATTCTGAAATATGTTTTTCAATTATATTACGCTTATTATCATACCTTAAAACTAAAGCCTTCCATGCAATGTCGAATCCATTCGCGCAAAAATCAACTTTTTCGGTGACGTTTCGATACTGATATTAAGAAGGAAAAAGAAATGTATTGTTCCAATCGTTTCCTTGTTAATCGAGGAGATGCTAAAAAAACTGGAATCTCGTGAACGAAATTCTAACTAGGAACCTAAGATATCTTCGGTTAAAAGCATTCTATATGAAAACGGTGAGCTTGTTACTAGTGATTTCGAAATTTTCAATGAGTTTAATCGTTATTCTTCGAGTGTTGCTAATAGATTAAGAGCAACGTTTGGCTTGGATAACTCGTCTGTAAATTACGATTTGCCTTATGCCTATTGTTCTAAAATTTTTTTTATGCCTCCCGTATCCAATTATGAAATTATATCGATCATTAACTCGTTGGAACCGAAGCAGTCAGTCAACAATGATGGTCTTAGTAATTATATACTGAAAGCGATTGCTAATTATGTCAGCTCGTCCTTGTCCATATTTTCAATCTATCTTTCGCACAGGGAATGGTTCCTGAAAAACTGAAAACTGCTACTATTATAAATGGCAATCGTAATGATAAAGGCAATAGACCTTTAGCCCTGCAAGGTAGTGAAAATTAGAGTCATTTCTTTTTTAGATCAGATTAATGTATGAAGTAGCCATCAACATGGATTCCGTCAAAGCATGGGTACCGAATCGGCCTTGTTGGAATTTTTGAACACAATTCATAATGGACTGAACGTTGGTAAAGCTTGTGCTGGTTTATTTATTGATGCTTCTAGAGCCTTTCATATAGTTGACCATATAGAATTCTTCTGAATATTTTTTATGACATTGATTTTAGGGGAGTTGCTAACAAGTGGTTCGCTTCCTACCTTGCCAACAGATCTGTTAGAGTTAAAATTAATAACACTCTAAGTGAACCAAAAATTGTGGACGTTGGTGTTCCTCAAGGTTCAGTATTAGGCCCTCTGCTCGGTTTTTAAACTCAATTTACATGTTCGTTATACCGGATTTGCCGATGACATAGCTTTGGCTTACACTGGCAAATATTCTAATGACATCATTCCTATGATTAATTCTGACCTTAAAGTCTTTCGTGTATGGTTTGGTATTTTGGTAAGCATTGCTTAATTCTAAGTGATAAAACCAAATATATATTATTCAAATTGACTGGCACAACATCAGCAGAAAATGTTAATCAGATAATTTATCATAATATTTCCAAGTGTGCATCTGCTGGGTGTAATTCTGAGTGTATTAATATTAAATTAGTTAACGCGTTTAAATATTTTGGGATTCAGTTTTCTGATACTATAATAAAAACTTTTTGGACCAGGCGGTTGCAGATCGGTTCCATGAGGCCGTTAATCGCAATTATAAAATTTCTAGCGTTAACACTAACTCAAATATCTCATGGCATCAATATTGACCAATTGTCGTCAGGTAGTGGTTCAAAAAACGAGTAAGGCCGAACAGGGTTGAGTCGGCTACAAATAAATTAAACCGCGCTAGCCGACTCTTTATATAAATGATAAGCAAAAGAAATTGAAATTTTTAGTTGATACGGGAGCTGATTTGTCAGTGATCCTAGTGAATTATTTTAATTTAAATGTGAATAGTTACAATACAGATTTAGTTTTATCCGCTGCACAGATTTAGTTTTATCTTGATATCGGGTTAAATCGATTATTTCCACATGCTTTTGTCATAGCCGCTGTGAATCGTCCAATTAAAGGCGCTGATTTTTTAATTAAATTCGGTCTGTTAGTCGATCTAATAAGGAAACGTCTAATAGATTCGAATCTTATTGTCAGTCAGTGCATCCATTACGCAGTTTGAAACTCCAACCCCACTGCATTTTTCTGTTGACAATGGTTATGGAACGCTGTTGAGTCGTTTTCCTTCTCTTACAAGCGTTGCCAGATTATAATATTCCGGTCCGTCATATTGTGGTGCATCATATTGCGTAGGTTAAATCCTAATAGGCGCAAGGCAGCTTTTACGGATTTCCACCTTATGTTGGAATTGGGAATTTGTCGCCCATCGGCAACCCAGCTTCTTGTCGTTTACATATAGTAAAAAAAAGATCTCGATTCCACGCCTTTGCATGGTAAAACAATTGGTTCAAAAATCGTTAAATGGTGGAAACGTTTCAGCGTTTTATTAACGAAGTAGTCCGCGGACTTGACTTCGTTTTTGTTTACATCGACGACATCTTAGTCGCTTCAGAAACCGAGGATATACACAAACTCCATTTGGAACAATTATTCTAAAGATTGGTTGAGTTTGACGTACATACAAAACATTCAAGCGAGTTTTTGGAGTGTCCTCGTTGGAATTTTTAAGCCACACAATTAAACCTGGTGGGGTTCGACCTTACGAAGATCGACTTGTTGCGATCATGGAATTCCTGGTACCAACTGTAATTAAACATATTCAGCGGTATGATAAATTATTATCACCGATTTATACCAAAATTAGCTGAAATTCTTGCTCCAATACATGGACATTTGGCAGTACTAAATAAGTCACCAAAGAGTCCCAAACATTTTTCATGGGCTGAGGAATGTCAACGAATTAATGAATGTTACGCTTCTGACACATTCGTGTGAGGATGCTAAAATTAGTATACCGACTGATGCAGCTGACTCCGCCGTTGGCGCCGCCCTGCAACAGCTTAGTAATAATAGCAAGTAAAAATGGGAACCGTTGGGATTTTATTCGGATTTTGATCGGGAATTACTCGCAATCTATCTTGCAATTAAGCATTTTAGATATTATGTCGAGGGTAAAGACTTTATTGTTTTTACCGATCATAAGCTATTGAATAAAGCTCTACAGTCTCCGATGGAGAGGAACCCGAGGCAATCTTGCCATCTGGATTTTATAAGTCAATTTACATCGGATATCCGACATGTTGCTGGTTCAGACAATGTTACAGCTGACACTTTATCAAGAACTAGTGAAACAGCCGTTGACGAAAAATCACAGCAATCCAACTCAGAACTCCAGAATTTACTTTCTGGTTCTGGTTGTAAAGCTAACTCATTATTTAACATCAAATGAAAAAATATCAGAAATATCCATTTTCGGCAATATGCATATGGGCCTTCAAATTTCTACCAGAGTAAGTGGCCATCATATCGAATCGAAAACATACGAGACATTTACAGGCACTCAATGTTAACATCAAATGAAAAAAATAAAAATATCATCTATCACATCTCTATTGGTTCTTCTAGATAGGACAGCGATTTTATTTTTGTGCGATTTTAAAACGATTCGGTGTTTCTCTAAGTTTTGTTGTCAACAGCAAGACGGCAGATCAAATAAAACTTTTATTTTTTATACGTAATCTTATTATTGTATGTATATTGAAAAATCGAATAAATTTGATACGAAACACTTTTTTCCGAGATGATAAACAGACAGGTGGTAGATAGACACCATTTGGAAAATCACCTTTTCTGAATATCATCAATAACATACTCAAAGCGCAATAAATCCTCAGAAATCTCAAATTCAAAATTTTATACTTTTTCAAAAGAATTTGGAAGTTGTGTTTAGAATCTGAAAAGCTACTTGTTTTTAAATTTACATAATTTTGATCAATATTTAAATGGAGACAGTATTTTTACGGAGAAAAAGATACATTAACCGTATAGCCACCTTAGACCTTTATAAAGATTTCACATTTCAGATCAATGAGCTTCGCGGAATTTTGTGTAAAATCTAAAACAAAATCTCCATATAAAAAAGTTAAGTCGTGCGTTAAATCAAATACTTTTGATATACTATACCGCACTGTCGTCTGTGTATTCGATACTGCACCATATTGTATTTTGTTGCCGAAACCTTTTTCAAAATACCCCTCTCCTTGACTTGAAGCACAAACACAAGAAACAAAAAAAACATAAATAATTTGTGTTGTTGCTATATTGCCGGAAAATGTATAATACTTTTCGTAAAAAGTAAAACTTTTTCGTACACACACATACACATCAACTAACAAGAAAAACATTTATTTTAACTAAAAAATATATTTGCTATGAGCTTTTCTCATTTTGCTTAAATGAAAATTATGATATTAAAAAAAAAAGCTTTATGCCAAAAAAA
Organism: Tipula helvola; assembly: GCA_963556165.1. Taxonomy (NCBI): domain Eukaryota; kingdom Metazoa; phylum Arthropoda; class Insecta; order Diptera; family Tipulidae; genus Tipula; species Tipula helvola. The sequence goes on from OY744481.1 coordinate 273,709,483, forward strand.
AAAAAAAAAATTGTATCGTATTCTCGTATATAACAAACAACATGAAAACGGGAAAAAAAAAACTTTTAATTAATTCGAAAATAACACAAGACTAAGGAAAATTAAGTTAAATAAGATTAATTCAAGAAAAATTAGTTTATTTTACACCTTCAAGATTAAGTTGATGTAAATAGATTTATGGCAATTTGTTTTATTAAGCTTTTACCCATTTTTTATAATTTATATAGATTTTCACGGCGTTTGTTGTTTCTAAACATTTAATTTATTGTTTTCCACTCTAAAATACACGTCCGTTTTTATCTTAGTGTTTGGCCCCCGGTTCAGCTTCATTTCCATTTCCATTTTCTGTTTGTTTTTGTATTTATATGTTTAAAGGGAGAAATAATCAAATAAAGTGCTTTTTCGTTTGACACACTTACATATATGTACGTACAATGTACATGGTACACAATATACAACACCAACGATTTTTTTTTTGTGTACCCAATAAAGCTTTATTATGTTCTGTTCTGTTTCCAAATAAACAATAAAAAAAACTATGATTATCCATATAGGATTATTTTTTCGTGAAGACAGATTTCTCTTTTTATGTGTGATGAAGATGATGATGGACACTATAAAACTCTTTATGGTTATTACTACAGACAATAGAATTTTTATCTAATTTACAGCATGCTATATGGACATCATTGAAATAGAGTTAGAATTATTTATGTTTATTCTGCTTAAATCTCTGCTATAAATCATATAATATACAGCTTATTTAATCTTATAAGTATTTTTTGTTTGTGTGTGTGTGTGTGTGTGTATATAGTTTATGGCCGAAAAATTGTTGAACATAATTTTATAAAAGTATTGATTTACTTCTTGCAAAAGGCTTTAATTTTTCAAAATTGACTCTTCTAAATTAAATTTAAAGCATCACGAACGAGTTAGGATTTAAATCCTAGGATATTAATTCATAAAAAAGAGGATATCCTTTTTGGCATTTGAATGAGATGATTGGTTTAAAATTAATAGATGCAAATCTTAGGATTTTAAAAAATACTGTTAAAGTTAGCCGAAAGTTGCCAGCCGAAATTGAAAAGCCGATAATGCAGATTATATTAATCCAACCGACAGACCGACAGTTTACACTCGAAAGTAAACAACGGTAATGCAGATTGTGTTATCCCAGCCGAAAGTAAAAAAACAAAAAAAAACCTTTGTTAATATTCTTATATGGTAAAACCTGGCCCCAGTTCCTAGTATAAAATTGTGGAAAACTCGTGAAATCCAAAAATATATTTTAATTGGAATAAAAACAGCTTCTAGAGTGTTACATCTGGAGATGGATTACATTGATATGACCTGTCAATAGCTATCGCAAGAAAACAATTGAGCTCAAGTTTCCCGTAGGAAATCTCGGAAAATTCGATTTTCCAAAAATCATTAGAAAATTTATATAAAATCAGCGTCTAGAGTATTTTGTCTGGCAATAGATTACATTGATTTGACTTGTTAATAGCTATCACAGGAAAAAATTTAGTTCGAGTTTCCCTAAATAAATCTAGATATAAATTGCATACGTGTATGGATCCATATTGGGGCTCAAAATGTTAATATGAATGAATTGCTGAGGGGAATTTTCATCTTTATTATTTGAATAAAGACTAATGTCACAATCATTTTGAGTTGAGTGTTATAGCGTATTTGATCTGAGCGACGTTCCGTTCAGCCTGCATTTACCGGCTCATTCATATGCTCCATAGTTGCTTCTGAGCTGTCCATCACACATAAAGAAAGAGGAAGTGTACATCATTTCTATTCATTTTTATAATATATATATTGTGTTATATATTTTTTTTTTAAATACATAATCAAATATTTTAAAAATCAACTAATGCCCTAGACAGATTGCGGTTTAATAATACCGATTTAGTAAATTTTTTGAGTTTAGTCGTAGTGCGTTAACCTCGATTTTTGCTAAACCCATTTTATTTTTATAGAGGACTAGCTGAGCCCGGTCCGCCTTGCTGGCCCTAAGTAAACCTTTTCTTTTGTATTTGTCTCTCGATTTAAATAGATGTCACAGCATTTAGTTATTGAAAATTCATTTTTCGTATATCTGTACAATAAGTACATTGTATTAGAGTGTAAACATTATAACGGGAAATTGATTTGGCAATATTGTTAATGAGCTATTGGAATGCAAACTGCTGTTAAATGATGACAATGGAAAGATAAATGTAGATGATTCGTATTATACGCCGCACAGTGATACCTGATGGAAGAATATTTTTAAAAAATGTAATAAATACTTTATGTGAAATGAAATTCGTATAAATTTATTGTAACGTTCTTTATTTGAAAATTTGTTTGGTTTAAAATTTGGTAATTAAATTAGTAAAATATTAATTGATAAAAATTATATTATATAGCGAACCCCGATGCACTTCGTTGCAACTTGGAACCAACCAAAAAATGAAATAAAATATTCTAGATTTTTGTTTTATGAAATGAATGCATTGTATTTCAAAATTATTAATGTCAATCCAAAACATTTGGATATACAATATTTTTCGTTTGCCCATTTGAAGCGAGCACAAACAAACAATTTGGAGTTCCAACTCTTGAGCAGGCCAGGTATAGCTGTCCATGTGAAAAGCACGGTTCCTCCAAATTTAATCCGCATATTGGAAGCGTTTGTCCTTGCGCCTTATTGATGGGCATGGCAAATGATAAACGCACTGGGAATTGCAAACGCTTAAATTCAAATGGCATGTCTGTTGGAATCAGTGGAATACGTGGTATGAGCACAATTTCACCTTTCGCTGCTCCGGTCAATATTGTGGCTTCAATTAAATTCGGCATCAATTTTTTTACTGCCAAACTTGTGCCATTGCACAGTTTTGGGGCATTTAAATTCCGCAGTAAAATAATTGATGAGCCAACCTTTAAATTCAAACAATGCGGTGGCATACCAGGTGGTCCCAATGAATTCAAAAATTCAATTGGATAATTCACTGCATCATCTGCATTCATTGCGCTATCAACAGATTTATATGATGTCACTGCACCTGGTAATTTTTCTTGAATCTGATAATTGATTGCATTGACGTGTACATTTTTTGGTGCCAGTATTGCGCGTTCTCTCAACCAATTGTGATTCCTGTAATTTTGAACAATATTTGGGAATACACTTTCAATCAACTCTTCTGTTAATTGGAGAATGGTACAAAGCTTGTTCGGCAATGTAATCAATCCATTTGTATTATCGACTCGAACTTTGCCATTTCCAATATCTAACAATTGCTTCGAGAACCGATCTGCAGATTGGTCGTTGTGCAATTGAACGCGCATATTTATGTTCAATATCAATTTTTGCACATGTCGGCATAGAAGAGAAGACTTTAAGCATGCATTGATCTCATCCGCCGGTGATGATCGTGGAACCACAGGCAATATTTGGCGAAAATCGCCTGACAATAATATCAATGCACCACCAAAAATTTCTTGATTCTGACGTAGATCTTGCATTGTACGGTGTAATGCTTCCAGCGATTTTTTATGCGTCATTGTACATTCATCCAAAAGAATAATTGCTGCTTGTTGCAAAACTTTTGCCATCGCAGAATTTCTTGAAATATTGCACGTGGGATGTTCAATCACCTGTTAATTTGAGAATAATTATATTTTACAATAATATCGATTAAATTTTAAAGTGATCAATCAATAAATATAAGCACACCTGCACATTCAACGGCAATTTTAATGCAGAGTGCGGTGTTCGTCCACCATCCAATAGAGTAGCAGCGATTCCCGACGAAGCAAGTGCCAATGCAATTTTTCGTTGCGATCGAATGGCTGCCAAAATCAATGATATCACAAATGTTTTTCCCGTACCACCAGGCGCATCCAAAAAAAATAATCCACCGACTTCATTTTGTACAGCTTGCATGATGGTATTGATGGTCATTTAATTTGGGAACATTCAAATTCACAAATGTTTGCAATTCATTGGGATCATACTGTTGTTCACGTTGCAATTCTCGATCAAATAAATCATGCATTGGACGATTGGGTGGTGACAAACCTAATTGCCCTAATGCTTTATTTGCAATCGTTAGGCACATATCTTCAATCGCTATCAATGCCTCATTATACATTTCCAATGAAATCAGCAAATCAGCGTCTCTTGTGTGATGACGTATTCCAATCAAATAGTCTTCTGCCATAAAATCTTTGTATTTATTCCACAATTCAAGTGGATTTGATGGAAAACATGTTGATATGATTATGGCATATAACATACGTATTTGATGTGGAGAAGAAGCAATCGATGCATCATGAAGCGTTAAATCCCAATGCGCATCATTTTCAAGTAAACCTAATTGCTCACATGTTTCACGATACGTCACACATAAATGACCATTTACTCTTCGCAAATGTTGAAATGAACGTGGTCCAACAACATTTACTAACAACAACCGCAAATAATAACATTCTGCATTGTTTGGATGAACTGTGTATAATCTTCCCATGCTTAAAAAAAAACACCCGGATGGCCATCAACAGGTGTTCCTTGTTTACGTCGTTGCCATTTCTTTGCAGTCCAAGTGAAATAATGCGTTACATCTGAATACAGCAACGTTCTGGCAAATTCATCGCTTTCACACAATTGAAAGAATGCTGTGCTGCTCTCTGATGTACATTTGCACCGGTAAAATACACACTCTGGCCATTTTCAAGATGAACAGCCAAATGAGCAACAGCAGGATATCGACTTCACAGAATTACAGTATACTCAACATTTATGTGAGCCTGAAATACTTTTGACAATAGTGGAGAATAAGGCACACTCCAACGATTATCAACTTCAATGTCTTGATTGCATATTTTAATTGTTGTTGTATGGCCATTATCCTCCGGTGACCGACGTCGGTACAACGGGTATCCGTCGTCACCTGTAATTGTATCCGAAGTTAATGCTCTTGGATACCGTTTTGTACATTTTCCATCGATCATGCATGGTGAATTCATATTTATTTGACCGCAAGGGCCATGGATCATATTTTTCGTGACAACTTCAAATAATTTTGGATCGCTGATTTCATCTGGAATTTCAGCTGATATAATGTTATCAATTTGATCGGGTGTTATTTTACGAACCAGCCATATCAAGATGTGCGCGTGCGGCAGCCCTCTCTTTTGCCATTCAATCGAATACATCCAGTAACGCACCTCTCCAAAAATTCGCAATTTGATAATCAAATCCATCAGTGCTTTTACTTTCTGTCGAAATACACGTGCTGTTATATCGTGTCGATCTTTTGGATTCTGACCATCAAATAAATTGTTTTTTATGTCAGCCCATTGTGGATTGCATGTGAATGTTATGAATAGGTCGGGACGACCATATTTTCAAACGTATGACATTGCATCTTGCGTATATTCGTGCATGTGGCACGGACTGCCAACATATGTCGATGGTAATATTGTTAAACGTCCGATATCATTAACATTACCATCATTCACTATTGCATCTCTTTCGATCGCAATTTGGCTTGATTGAATCGAAGGTAATTAATGCGTTCTGCTTCAATTTTCGCATACATGTCAACAGCGTATTGGTGGAAAAATTTGCCACATCGCATAATAAAGTTGTCTTCTTGTGGGCGAATCTCGAATCTATACGAATAATAAGTCATCCCAATAACTTTTTTTTCTACCTCACGACCTATGATGAATTTCAGAAAATTAAAATCATGCCTTCTTGTTTTGAAATACATAAATTGAATTCATATGTATATATTTTACCGGTTCGTGGATCTATCATTCGTATATTGATATGAGAGCCGTCATCACCTTTCCAGTGCAATAATGGATATTGTAATGCATCATAGCTGCGGTGAAGCTCTGAAACACGCCGTAATCGGACCGAAATTTAAACTTTTTTTTTTTCAAATTTTGAATTAAAATTTTTTCTAGAGGGGGTTGGGACCATACCCAATCGATCAGAAAGTGTGTGCATGGGATGTGGGGGAGAAAGTGACTTTATTTTTTCGCTCAGACGCACTGTTTTCGAGATATTGACGTGTATTTGTTGTTGTTTTACAAAGAGCGAGTTCATTTTAGGAAAAAAATCATAACTCGAGAATGGCTGGACCGATTTTGGATTTCAAAATCAACTAACCATCATCATTCCTTCCTGCACCTTCCCTAAAAATATTATGGCAATCGGTTGAGCCGTTCTCGAGTTATGGAGTGACAATCAAAATGTACACTTCTTTTTATATATATAGATTTGAGCGAGTTCACATTATTTGGGTGGCACAATTTTATAATTCAAAATTTATGAATTACTTATTCATCAATATCAAATTATTTTATAAATAACTATAAAATATTTTGAATATAAAAAAAACACGCCCTGTTGATCTTCAATATTGTAATGACTATCGGTCGCGCATGGGTTGATCGGCATGAGTTTGAGTCAAGATATACAAAAAAAGAGGTAGTATATTCCCGTGTCTCATTTTCGTCTTTCTTTGCGCATCACGTCACGTGAAGACAAAAAAGCAGACATTTATATGAAGTTTGGCGGTTTTTTGATTAATTTTTTAAATAAATCAAGAATAATCGTAATTTTTTTAACAGACCGTATTTACAATTGATAATGATAGTTTACCGAGACCCTTTTTATGCTTTATATTTTTTGTATGGTCCAAATATTTGAGAAATAATTCTTCGAGTGTATAATGCCTAAGATAAATGGAAAAAGGGTAGACAAAATTATGAGTACATGACATAAAACAATTAAATTATTAAGTGTTTTTGGTCATTTACGTACCAATTATTAAAATTTTAATTTTTTACGTTATGTACTCAAATTTTTGCCATCTATTTTCGTTAGGCTTCAAATTATTGGTATTCACGTACCTATTCAAATATTATGTCCATATTCAACGTTAAATATAAATGGCAAAATATATTAAATAAAAATTCAGTTCACAAATTATTAAATGCCCAGTTAATAGAAAATATAAATTTGAAAAAAAGGAAATTAAATAAAACTATAAATTAAAATTAATATAAATCAAAACACCCATTCACTGTTTAGTGTTCTATATGTGTTCTTATCAGAAATATGAACAATTGATAGTTTTGTTGCAATAGGAATTATTCAAATTTAGTATATTTAAAATCGAACACTTGGGAGTGTTTTTTTTAAATTAAATAATTAAAATCAAATCGTTCTCTGCATTTAACAGAAAAATTATACTCATAAATTCCAAAACTTGTTATGCAATGTGCTCAAACAGTCTGCTCTAGACACGAATATTAAAACATGCCTCTTTTCGCGATTTAATTCCGAAAGTATTGCAGTATATAACTAAAATCAAAATTGAAATGTTTAATTTTAACATAAAGTCGAAAAATAATTAATGGCAAAAATAAAAAAAAATTCATTTATTTTCCATTTATTTAAAAAATTAATAAAAATATCACGAAATTCCATATAAATATCAACATTTTTGTCTTCACGTGACGTCAAATTGTGAAAAAAGGATAGCAACAGCATGCGCAATATTATACCTTATTTTCTGTATATCTTGGAGATGCCTCATGTCGGCAAACATGATCACTACAGTTATCTCGTTCATGAATACATAGAATACAGAGAATGAGCCAAGATAAAATACACCACATAATAGAGCTAATAGAGCCGTACTACATACTCAACCGCTCACACACATGAGAAAATAGATACATTATGTATTTTCATACAATCGTCCATCTGCACAGAAGCGAAGTACCAATGCGTACATGTACCGTGCGGTCAAGAATTCAGCTGCTGCGCAGTTTATGCAGCAAGTTGGTCAAAAATTAAAATTTGCAGCCAAAGCTGCGCATTCCGTCGGAATAAAATGCATAGCAAATAAAGTTAGGCTGCTCAGTTTACGCAGACACATTAAAATGGATGCAAAAACTACAAATGTCAATTTTTTAAAAAAAATTCAATTTTATACATTATTGTTGGTGAAATAAAATAAAAAACACGATTTATCTCAATTATTAGTAATCACGGAGAATTAAAAAAGTAGCTAAATGACAAAATATCTTACAAAATTGTAATCAGGCTGCCGGTTGTATAAAAATGCAGCCAACATTTTTTGCATTTCGCCTGCTTTTTGATTTTTGTGTGCAGCTCAAACTGCGTAGCGGCTGAATTCTTGACTGCCCCCGTATTCTCTAAATAAATCCAGTACATATACAGAATTTATACTTTAATGAAATTAGATTTACATTGAACTGTAAATCTAATTTCATTTCAATGAAATATAATATATATACACATACATATTAAAACTCTCTACAAGAATCACGCAAATATTCCTATTCTATATATGTATTGTACATACAAAACCAACAAAAATATTTATACAAGCCGTGAGGAACAAACACTTAAGCTATAAAAATTGTCCTCTATGACTTAGTACATATTAGTAATGTATAAAATAAATTAAAAAATATATACAAAACTCAAGAATGATATATTACAAGATTATTCAACTCTAAAAACGTTACTCTCTTTTTTTTGGAATTCAATAAAGCGTAGGGACCAGTCTCTATATCTTTCTTTTTTGTCGTATCGTAATACAATTTTATTTCACTCATAGCTGGTTCATCTATCATTTCGTTTCTTTTAATCGGCTTGATTGAATGAATGAATGAAATACAAAATCAATAACGTATGATCAATACAAGTGCACGTGCTATTATATGTATATATCTTTCTTTTACTTTCCATAGTATTAAACATTTGTTGTACTCACACAGAATCATTATACAATTTATTTTAGTTTTGTGTGTTCTACAGTCAAAATCAAAATAAACGTTCTGCTCATAGTGTGATGAAAGCAAAACGATGCGTTTCAGTGCAATATTTAATATCACTGCTGTATAGTATATAAATGCAAATGAGAAAATAAAAATCCAAAGAGAAAATAAAGCGTAGGGACCAACATGTTTACTCTCCATAAGAGTTGGACAATCTTGTAATATATCATTCTTGTACAAAACTAACACAAATGCCTAAAATATTATTTACATACCGATACACAAATACCAACCCATAGAGGACAATTTCTGTGGGAGGATCGGTGTAAAGAGCGAACGTCACGGCTTGTATAAACATTTTTGTTGGTTTTGGTACATAATCAAGAATATATTTGTGTCGATTATACACCATGATGTCCATGATACAATAATACAAGATAAAGTAAAAGTACTTTTTTTCTGGTGCGCCAACATTTGTTTCATAATAGAAAAAGTACTGAAATAAAGAAATATTGAGAAAAATATTTCAATCGTCAGATTGCTTTTGCAATCCAAAAGAAGAGGAAGTGTACATCATTTCTATTCATTTTTTAAAATATATATTGTGTTATATTTTTTTTTTTTAAATACATAATCAAATATTTTAAAAATCAACTAATGCCCTAGACAGATTGCGGTTTAGTAATACCGATTTAGTAAATTTTTTGAGTTTAGTCGTAGTGTGTTAACCTCGATTTTTGCTAAACCCATTTTATTTTCATAGAGGATTTGAGCGAGTTTACATTACATATTTGGGTTGCACAATTTTAAAAATTCAAAATTTATGAATTACTTATTCATCAATATCAAATTATTTTATAAATAGGTAACTATAAAATATTTTGAATATAAAAAAATATCTAACTATAAAAAAAACGCGTCCTGTTGATCTTCAATATTGTAATGACTGTCGGTCGCGCATGGGTCGGCACGAGCAAATATAATATTGCCGATCTCATGGAAAAATTTTCGCCAAATTTATTTTTAATATTGAGAACGAATGCACAGTAACTCATCTAGCGGAAACTTTTTTCATAATTAATTTTATCAAAGTTTCAAAATTCATATTGCCATCTAGTTTTGGTGAAAATAATTTAGAATTCAAGTTTGTTCAGTTGTTTTATATTTGGTGTATCCCCCCTTTTTGTTACAGTTTTTAATATTGTCAAATGTATTGTGATTTGTGACTGGCTAAGTGTATAGGTTTTTTATTCATATTGTTGTATTGTGCATTTTATATATCGCGTCAAATATTTTTTTTTATAATTACTGAAAGGAAAGCAAATACACTGAAAGTGATTTTACCCTGGGTGACGAAATCAAATACTAAATGTACCAAACGAAATAGATATACATATTTATGTAGGTGCATCAAGTAGTGAAGCGAGTTTTTGAATTTAAATTTGATTTCTTCAAATAAATTTAAAATAGGTAACTATATATTTGATGCTGAAACGTACGATGTTTATCTAGTATATGTACCTGGTTATATGGTACATATTTATTTACAAATTTATTGACTATACACAATTTATATAATATAGTATATTATTATTATATAATTCGCACTATCTGTGCAAGATAACGATAAGTCAAAAACGTTGATTTTTAGGAGAACGCTTTTTAGGTTTTTCAACTAGAACTTTTTGGATACATGTTTAATTAAAAATATTCTGTACTGCAAATGGTTCATTTCTCCTGACAATTTAGCAAATCATTTAAAAAATCTAAAATATTCGTTTAAACAGGTAAACGCGTTACTCACCGTGTACAATTTTATTAAAACAGTATTGTAAGTACTAGTTATAGTTTTTTTGATTGGGAAAATTTTAAATTCTTAAATTGTAAGTCGAGTTGTAGTTTTTAGAAGAATTTTTTTTTTTTTTTATTAAATGCCATCGCCTATAAGAAACATTTCAAATACATTGAAAAGCAACGCAGTTTGAGTTCTAAAAAAGCCTCTAGCAATAAAATCGTTAATGAAATTCAACGTTTTACGCACGTGCAAGAAATCCCTGGAGCATTTTGTTTAATGATACTCCGAAATGAATCGGTTAAACAAATTTACAATAAACAAGAGCGCGATATTGCACTAGCACTTTATTTTAAAGCACCATCGTTTTATAATTATTTAAAAGATTTAGGATTTCGTCTACCTTCCAGATCAACCATAAACAGCTGGCTACCGATTAAAACTCTCTCTTTCGGAATTCATGATGATAGTTTCTTAAAAATTAAAACTCATCTTGAAAATAGTACTAATCCACAAGAAAATGAATGTGTTCTAGTTTTCGATGAAATTCACATAAAGCCTTCGCTGGAGTACAATAGCGCAATGGATTGTATAGACGGTATATGTACAAACGGCGTGCACAGGTCGAATGCAGTTGGAAAAGAAGTCTGCGTTTTTTTAATTAGAGGCCTCCTTACCTCATGGAATTTTGTTGTTGGGCATGTTTTATCGAATTCAGCCATAAAAGGTGAACTACTGGAAATTCAAATAAAACGAATTTTAGAAAAGTGTTTTGAAAATAATATCCGCATTCGTGCTTTAGTGTGTGATCAAGGTTCCAATAACCGTGCATTATACAACATTTTAAAAATAAATTACGACACACCGAATTTTATTTTTAAGAATAAATTTTTTTTTGCATTTTACTGTACACCACATCTCATTAAATCAGTGCGGAATATATTAATTTCTAATATTCTGGAAACTTCTAATGGTATGGCAGATTTCAAGTTTATTAAAAAAATATACGAGTTCGACAAAACCACCAGTGTCAAAATGTGTCCAAAACTGACCATAAACCATATCGAGCCCAACAATTTTGCTAAAATGAGAGTATGCCTTGCAACTCAAATAATTAGCAACTCCGTTGCTTCGGCGATAAACCTCTCATTACATTTAGGTAAATTTAATGATGAAGAAATAGACTCGGCAACGGTGGACCTCAACAATTTGCCAGGCAATAATCGCTTTCTTGAGCGCAACAATAACGATAGCTTACGATTTCTAGTCGATATGAAATCATACATAGAAAAAATTAAAATTGTTTCAGAAGCAGGAAAACGTAAAAAAAGAGTTTATGCATTTAATGATGGATGTCAAAGCACATATTAAAGGATTACGATATAGAAATTTTACCAACACGAAGACTGAATCAACATATATTGGAAAATATGTTTAGTTTAGTTCGCAGCAAAGGCGGCAATAACCGGAATCCATCGCCAAAAGAGTTTAATACTGCACTAGAATTCCTAATGAACATGAAAATAATAGTTCCAGAGATAAAAAGGAAAGCTGCTAATTGTACGTTTGACGGTGATTTAGAAAATTCATATAATAATATAAATTTGATGTGCGAAGATATTGATGTACCGGAAACCATCGTGGAGTCACCCAATACCGAAGAAAGCGAATCATATGAGGATAATTTCAACATATCAGAAGTTCAACTTTCAGCTATAAAAGTCAACGATGAGCAGGTTAATAATGTGGTAACATACTTTGTTTCATATGTAACCAACAAAATCATACAAAGGAATAAATGCGAGGAATACTGTTCTCATCTCCAAAGGAAAGGAATATAGTTATACCAAGAGAATATTTATTAAATATAAAATTCGAGTCAAAAGCTCAAACCTTTTCGAGTTGTGTAGGATGTATATTCATCATTTTCAACAAACGTTTGCAAAACGAATTCACTTTAAATATCTTAAAGAAAACTATAAGAGAGAGTGTATTGATCTTACCAACAAAATTGATTCCTCTTGGTTTGAAGAAAGCAATAATTGTTATAATCACAGAATTAAGGCATTGGATTTTTTTATTGTTAATTCTAATCAGGAAAAACTGTTTTTGGATTTTGGATGAAAAAAAGAAGTATTTATACAAATTAGATATTTTATCTAGTTAAACCGTATTACAATATTTAATTTATATTTGATTTTCAATAAACTGGCTGAACTACCAATTATTTCAATTAAATCTAAGAAAATATCTTTGAATTCAAATGCATATCGGTTTTTTAATACTCTTCAAATCAGAACCATATTCTTGAACCATTACGAATATTTTCGATACTGAAAATTAACGCAATAGTTCAAGAATAGGGCGCCAGATCGCCAGTAAAATTTGAGATAGTGGTATCGACAAGGTGATGTATTGCCGCTTGTACCATGGTTTGCTTTGGCTACCGTATGTAGATATGTACATATAAGAAAACGGAAATGGCTCCACGAATTAAAAAAGGCTGAATTGAAAAAAGAGTTCATTAATGAAATAAAAATAGCGAATATTGTATGAAAAAGAATAAATTTTTTATTTCAAAAAATTTGTGAAAAAAATGAATTAAAAAAAGTAACAGGTGTTCATACAAAAATCACTATTTTTAATTCACTTGTTTTAATTGCCTTTTTTAATTGGTGGAGCCAACGGAAATTCATATAAAGATTGAATTATTTATAGCGAACGATACATATATTCTTCTAGCTTGTTCTAACTGGGAAGTAATTTGCTTTGTGTATGTCTTTATTAGCAAGATCTCGCCTGAGCCGGTGAATCAAGTCACTGGAAGTCGCTAACAGAGTTTTAATGAGGGGTTTTAACAAGTAACTTACTCTAGACATGAGCCATCTGACATTTACCGAAACACAGCTTGATTAATGATCACATTTGTAGAATACATCTATCAGTAGAAGCGATATGAGCGATATAACTTCTTTGATTTATATCTGCAAGGTTGACGAAGAATTTACCAATATTGCAAACAAATTCGCAAATTAATAAAATTATTTTTTCTGCGCACTCAGTATTTTCTCCATTAAAATTTTCTCAAACAACATTTTCTCAGTTAACAGTTCTTTTTTGCAACGTGTTCGTTGAAATTATCCTCAATTACTATTTTCTGAATTGGGTGATTCAACTCCACGATATTTTCCGCTATATCAATATTCTCGCCCATCAAATTCATATTATTATAAGAATTTTCTAAATCACTATCAAACGCACTGTTAGCTTCTTTCTTTTTTATGTCTAGAATTTTTATTTTCAATTCTTATAAAATAAAATATATCTTTTCTTCAATCATCTAGATTTCCCTAAATCCTTTAGTTAATTCTAGAATTGACTAGTTAAAACTAGTGTTCACGAAAGGGCTTTGTTAAAACTTGTTTACGTTTTGGATTGTGTTCTGCGGTCCTTAGTAGTTCTGTTTCATGGAATTCATCTAATTTGTCGTTGGTTTTTTTCATCAAAATTTGTAGGGCCTGGATAAAATTTAATTGAGGCCTGAGCCGACTAGAATCAATTGGAATTGTCACAAATTTCACTAAATTATTTGAAGCATAATTGCGCTTTTCCCATATGTGTTAATATCAGGAGGGATGGGTAGATCAGTTTCATTGTCACTTTTATTATTATTCATTGTTTTAAAATTCACCAAAATATTGCCTTTCAAAACTTTTATGGCAGTTATAGAAGTTCGCACGGTTCTATGAAATTAGATCACACGAGAAAATCACTCGCGATAGAATATCACGTCGAAAATATCACAACGGAAAATTCGAAACTATTCGAAAATATCACATCCTAAAATCACACGGTCAAAAATCACACGTGAAAATAAAAAATAAAACAATGTAGAGAAAAATTGGCTGATAATGGAAAGTTAATTCATCCCTAACATTTTGTTTCATTCATAAAAACGGTCGGTGTTAAATTTTAGATTCACAGAAAATGAATAAATGATTCCTGTGGATTGCTTATTGTCGATGAGGGCTAAAATTTTCAAGGTCAACTATATTCAAAATTGGAAATTAGATATTGGTTGTATAAGCAAGCGCCCAAAATTTAAATGTAGAATTTCATTAAAGAGTTACTACGTAACAAAAGTATGGACGTTTTTCTAAATACAGATTTTAATTTACGGCTAAATAAATGCATATTTTGTATTTAAATAAGTAGTTTTTGTATTACAAGGTATTTAAAGATATAAACGACAAAGTCGAAGAATAAGAATATTTTGCTATATCTTGTAAAACCAACGATAATATACTACATTGAATTGTTGTGGTTTAATATTTCGTTCACAGGTTAAAATCATTTTCAGTAATAACAATAAAAAAGAGAATTTTCAAAAGTATATAAATTATATGTATGTATTCCTAATTTAAATTTACATATTTGAAAAAATCAAATTTAAATACAAAAATCACTTCAGATGTGTTTATTTGGTTAAAATCATTTTCATTACATTTGTTTTCTAAAAAAAAATTCTATACACTAACACAGTCACAATACATTAAAAACTTTAATAAAAAGGGGGATACACCAAATATAAAACAACTTAACGGTAGGTCCACCTATAAATGGAATTCTAAATTATTTTCACCAAAACTAGATGGCATTATGAATTTTGAAACTTTGATAAAATTAATTATGAAAAAAATTTCCGCTAGATGAGTTACTGTGCATTCGTTCTCAATATTAAAAATAAATTTGGCGAAAATTTTTCCATGAGATCGGCAATATTATATTTGGCACGAGTAATCGTTTAAAAATATAAAAAATGAAGCAATAAACAAAAATAGAGATAGAGAGAAAATAGAAAAATATTGGCGCACCAGCGTGTTTTGGCTCTCTCGTGTTTACTTTATCTTGTATTATTGTGTATAACAATAAAAAATAAGACGCGTCCGTGTATGAAATGAACAGAAATTCAATTGCGTTTTATACAATTTTCCCGATTTCATTTTAATTAGATCCACATAATTATGAGACATTTTGAATTTTAAATTTCATGCATGGACCACACAAACATTAAATGATGCATCATTAAGCGAGAAATCAAGAAATTTGATTTCTTTCGCTATAAATAAAAACAAACATTGCCTGACAAATGCATCTCGGTGTACATATTGCATTTTCCATATACACATATGTAACTTTCACTGATTTCACAAACCTATCACCACTCTAATTAATTAAACAGACACAAAATGAACTAAACAAAAAAATAAAATAAAATTAAATTAAATTTGCTAAGAGGACGACAAAAAACACGTCATTCCTCTTCGAATGTTAACGACTGACCACTGCCCAAGCATGCGGACAAATGAACTAAAATCGATATTGTTAAATTCCCTCATGGCGAAGCAGCTTTTTAGTAACAATATTCGCCGCTTTTTTTAAATGCAGCACCCTTGGTGCAGGTTAGAATGTCAAATGTGATTAGTGTTTTGTATCGAAACTGTATGGAGTATTTCAATAACATAAAACAATTTTTATATTTTAAAATATTTATAAGTCGTGCCGATAAAAACAGATGTTACATATTCATAAAATAAGTTATGATTAATTGTATTAAAAAGATAACCTATCACTTTCTTTCAAAATACGTTTAAATTGTAAATCGTTAAACGCCAAACTTTGTTGTAACCTTTCCACGACGGTAATGACATCTGATGAGCGGAAACAAAACAATTTTTTTTTTGCATTCAGCTACTCCTATTGTACTAAATGAAAATGGCAGATGTACTAAAAATTAACTTTGGTATGTGTCCATGCTAAAATACAAATTTTTAATATCTGTCTGTACTCATGAAACAGAATATCGGTAGTCTCGATAGAATATCTGGATAAAAAGCAAGATTTTCAAGTACAATTAATAAGTTGTGTAATCCAAGGAAATGGATTAAAAACGATAAAATCTAGCGTAAACCGTCCTATTGGCTACAATTAAACTGACTTATTTGCAATCCAACCACAAAAATAGAGAAAGTCTGGAGGTAATTTATCTTCATTTATAGTCTCTATCGAGACTTATAAAAGAAGCACAGCAAATGTTTTCTTTAGTCATTGTGACTAATAAAAGCTCCTTAATTGGGATCTTTAAATAAAGTTGAATATTGAGTAAATGATTATTATTTGGTGATTATTTTTTGAAAATGCTATTTAGGCGAATAAGTTACTACCCCGCTTACATAAAATATAAACGTAAACGAAAAATTTGGAATTTTTTTGGCAAATATTTCACAGGCATTAATTTCTTGAAATAAAGGGTTTTCGATTTGGGACAACTTTGCACTTTCACTGTGAACGCACCCTTAGACCAATAACCAAACTGTCAGTGCCAAAACATTCAGTAAAGACAACATTTTCATCATGGTGAAGTACACGAACGAACAACGTCTACAAATAATTTACAAAAATTCCGAGTCGGTGACTGCAACTTCAAGAGGGTTCATTCCAACTTTTGGTCATAACTATCGTCCCAGTAGACAAGCAATTCATAATCTAGTGAACAAATTTGAGTCTAAATATTCGCTATCGGATGTTCCCGTGCCAGTGAGATAACGGGTTGGCCGAAGTGCCAAGAATATTGCTACCGTTCAAGCGTTCTCAAGAATTGGGCATCACCCAGACTACACATTGGCGAATTTTGCGAAAGGTTCTTGGCTTGCATCTTTATAAGATAAAGTTACCACTCAAATGGTTTGCGTTTTATTTAAAAATATAGTTGTCAAGTCCTTATTGGAAAACCCGATAGCAAAGTAAATTTCCAAAATCACTTCAATGAACTCGCCATTCGTACGATTAGCCCAATAAATTTGTTGGTTTGTGATTTGTTTAAATTTCAACGGACCTTTTTAACAAGACTCTTCACTGCCAATTAATTGTTCATTCGACACACTTCAATCTATAGGATTATCGCACCGAATGTAAATGAATAAGTATCGCCCCTGTCGCAAGCGACCATTCAACACCCTTGATATTCAACAAACACTTAACAATGAAAAAAATTTGTTAATCAATTTGTTGCTTTTCGTAATTTTCCAAAAGTTCAAATATTTTGATTTCATTTTCATGTTTTCATTCTGTCTTATTAGGTTATTCAACAGTCAAAATGTAATCTTTTGTATATATGTATTTATGTATGTTTCCTCGCGCTTATATACCTGTCGATTTGTACAGGTAAGAAACCAACAAAAACCAATTAGATTGTATATAGAAAACTAAATAAGAAGGAAATTGATGAAAATTGTATTAAACTTTTATTATCGTTTCCCTTTCTTTCGATTTTGTAATTTCGAAAAGTTTATGATTTCAGCAAGTTATTGAAATGAAATCGTGTGGAAATAAATTTACCGGAACTTTTCGATTTCTGTGTTTTGGACAAAATGCGACAATTGTTTTAGTTTTCAATCAAAATTGATTAACCCAAATTGTTTTGTATTTGTAAGCATATAAATTTGGAGGGATATTATATTTGTAATGTCGATTCGTGATATCAATCTGATAATTTCATTAGACAAAAAGTACAAATTTAATAGTTTCGAAATCCATCCCAATCCCGTGATTATAATGCTAACATATCAAAAAAGTAACAGAGCGGTATATTATTAACGAGCTTTGACAAAATACCAATCATTTTTGGTAATTAATGGTGCTTACCATTCAATTAGAAAATTCAAAATAAAAACTGACCGGCCGAGCAGTATTTTCTTCTTTTCATCTTGAAACAAAATTTTATGCAACCATTGTAACGATGAAAATTTAGTCAAGAAAATTATTCTTTTTTAATTATTATTCACCGCTACAAATCGTGGATACGTCCGACACCCAAGAGAAGGGGTCTCAATAATGTAAGTCGGGCAAAAAAAATGTTTTATTGTAAAGTTATGTTTTAATATCCCTAATGTGATAAACCTATACACAAATTTCCTATTTTATCTGCTAATTTGAATGATACAGTATTAACATGTTCAATGATTTTTGACAAGATAAGCTTTGGTGCCAATTTTGCAATAAACTTATGCGCTTTGTCGCTTTGAACAAAATGTTGAGCATAAACGGTTCGACCAATCTTGAAATCGCGATTCCGATGGCGGAGATTTTCATTATGTGAGTTTCTTTGGTAAGAATCTTTCAGATCTCTCAGTACATTATTTTAAGTCAAAGAGAGTTGGCTTCAGGAACCGAAAATAATTGAAAAATTTAATCATGTTTTTTGTATTGGCAATTTAGCATAACTCATCAGTTCTAACAAAATAAAACGGGAATATTGATCCAAAACTATCAACAGATAAGTATTTCCAGATGGCGAAAGTGGATAGGGTCTTAAGAATTCTATAAAAAATGTCTGCCACGGTCGATCGATTTCACTATAAGATCCCATAAACGGAAGAGTTGAATAGTGAGGGGCTTTTAAGATTTTACATATTGCGTATGACTTAACAAATTCCAACGCATCACATCAATTATAATCTCAGGCTCAGCGTCGCAAACGCTCAAGAGTTTTATTGAATCCCATATGTGCAGCTGTATGTAGATAGTGAGCTTCTAAAATTAATTTAGCAATTACTCCCTGCGGTGTATACAACTTACACTAGGAAATATCGGTTTCTGCTGGATATGGTATGATCTATTTACAGTATCGGAAACGACGGGTTTATCGATATTTATTGGAAGTTTGGTCCTCTTCTATAAACCTGATATTTTAATCAATAACTGGGAATGTCGATGACGGTAAAATGATAAAGCGGTCGTTCGGATACAGCGAAGGTTGTCTTATCCCTCGACCACTCGTCAAAAGGTATTTGCCAAAAGGCGTTCTCAAGTCAAGACTTGTGATAAATCAATTTTCTGGTGTCAAGACAAAATATTGCTTTACCATTTGGTTTATGCACCAACGTAACAGGACTATCGAAGAACTATAACTTTCCTCGATCACTCGAAGTGCAACCATGCGATCTATTTCTACGTAAATTTTTCCGATACCATGTAGTGCCTGTTTTGATTGGTTTAGTGTTACGTGCATCGATAACATGAGAAATACGGTTGTTTTACCCAGACCCAATGTTTCAAAAAGGAAACTTATGAATAGCATGTTAAAGTATAGTAGGATAATTCGTTTTGTAATTGCGGAGGTAGGTGCTTGATTTAGTTTGGGTATGTGGATTTAAGAGCCAAACAACTTTCAAAAATCCGTTCCCAAATATAACTGTTGGCTTAAATTCGGCGCGAGATGTAATTTAATGTGGCCAATCTGACTCGCAAAAGATGTAGGAACTGAAATGTGGCCTAAGATAATTTCAGACGATCCGTTAGCAGTTTTTACTATAGTATGTATGTATCGAAAATTGACATGTTTGATGATGTTAGAAATCTGCGCAACCTTTTCCCAATACGGATATATTAGCTCTGCTGTCTAGCAGTCCGCTTTATTCCTTAAATGCTTATTTCTAATAATGCTTGCTAGAAAAGAAGTATTAATGTGACGGCCGGCGCGGCGAGTTGATCAGTATTTAGGTGATCTGGGCCGAGCCTCTCACTTCGCAGTTTGTGTTGGTAGTGGTTTTGCAATAGAATGTAGTGGTTTTGCATACCTCCGACATTGGTTATCATGGGCTCCAATTCGGGATCCGTGTTAACTTCACCTTCAATCAAAGTATTTGCTTTGGTTGAGGTTTGGGAGCAATGTGCATCGTGAGAGGCGAAATTTGTCCTAAAATTACAAAAACAAAATTTGGTACAAATTTCACGTATTTCTCGACAGGCCTGAAGATTGTCCTAAAATTGACCTATTTTTTGACGTCTGAGAATGTATTGGTTAAATAAATAAAATCTCTCGTTATTATGAATTTTTACTCGGTCCACTGGTAAATAATCGTATAAGTTGTTGAGCGGATTTTGTCGAATGCAATTGATACATCTCGATATAGCTCGTTTTGCTGCTAATTTACCTTCAATGGTCCAAAATGTTTGTCGCGTGTGATACAGTATAGTTTGCGCTCCACAACGCAAACCAATGATGTGATTGTATCGGAACAGGACATCAGTGAAATGATGTGCATGCGGCAGCAATATTTGATGGCATTGTTCATATGGTAGGTCACTCTTACTGATGCGACCGCCGACGCTTATAATTCCAAAACTGTCCAAGAATGGTGTCAGTGCCTTCAGACTACTTGATCGCGAAACATGTCTCTTAAAGTACATTTTTTTGTTTCTCCTCAATAAATGCATCATTTTGAACTGCAAGAACGAGCATAAACAAAGCTGTAGCTCCTTCGATATGAATGCTAAAATTTGCTCTTGTTAGGTAATTTATTGTTGCGAATTTTAATTATTTGATTGATGAATCTGACGCAATATCTGAGGATTCTCAGCAATTTCGTGTATGACCTGTGATGATTTATGAGGCACCCAATGGCGGGCGCAACTGTATTGCGTTGCAAGTACAATCGGATGGTCCTTCCGTTCAATTACCTCGACTTCAGACAAGTTCAATACGTATTGCTCAAAGTCTAGGAATGTCATTGTGTTATTGTCGAATGCCATACCCTTGAGAGGACAGCCGCGTGAAACGAGATCTTCAATATTTTCCTTGCTATTCACATGATACCAATTTATTCCATTCGTGAGCTCCTGTATCTCGGATACACGTGACGCAACAAAATCTTTCAGCTGTTATGCGCATGCCTAAAACATAATTCAAGCCGGGGAATAGTCTATGCTTTAGAGGTGCAACCCGACTCTTGGCACATAATAAACTTGTTGTAAAAGTCCCATCGCGATTAATGGCTCGAATGTAAATGCAGGCCCCATATGCGGCTTGACTAGCGTCTGCGAAATCATGAAGCTCTAAAGCTTGCGTTTGTTTGGCGAATACATCTGTCAATGCTAACAGACTGAATCGAATAAACTTGGCGACAGTGTTTCATCCCAAGAAACCTGTTGAAGCCAAAGCTTTTGCATAAAGATTTTGGCTCTGATGACTACTGGTGATGCGAGACCCAGCGGGTCGAATATGCTGGCCACGACAGAGAGTATCTCGCGCTTTGTCGTGGGCTTCCTATCTCAAAAGTCGAGGAATGAGAATATAAGCCTATCGTTCGATGGGTCCCACTTAAGTCCCAAAGTCTGAATAATTGTATTAGGGCTCCATTGATACAGATCAGCTTCAATTTCTCTATCATCTGCAGAAATGTACTCAAAAATCGTGACGAGTTCGATACAAACTTCCTAGATGTCCTTCCGTGGCTAACAGCTTGCATACCTAGTTCTTTACGTTGTTAACCCACTCGTCATGACTGGAGATGATGACACATCTCCAGTCATGACGCCATCGACATAAAAATCACACTAATGGAAATTAGTCACCTTCATCAATGCCGATTTGCGTGAGAATGGCTGTTGCGAGATATGTAGGCAGCCGGTTTAACACCATAAGTAATGGTAGCGAGTTCACAAGCTGCAATCGGTTTGTTTGGGGACTCTATGTACAAGATTCTCTGAAATCATCGATGTTCTGGAGCAGCTTCCACTTGCCTATACATTCTCTCGATATCACCCGAGAAGACGTATTTTGGAATTCGAAATCGCAGAACAATGTTGAGTAAATCATCGTGCGTCTTTGGCCTGTCGAGCAAAGTACCATCAGAGAGAGACCCGACGTAGCCTTTGCCGGCGCGTCAAAGACTACTCGTAACTTCGTAGTTGTGCTTACCGGTTTGACAATACAGTGGTACGGTAAGTAGTATGCAAATGAACTGTCGGTTGGAACTCTGTACACGTGGCCCCACGAAATATACTCTTGAATGAATTTTTCGTACCCACGTTTTACCTCTTCATCTCGTTGTAATTTTCTTTTCGATTCACCAAGTGCTTGAACGTTGTTGCGAAATGGTAAATTTACAACGCACCTTCCAGTACAATTGCCTGTATGCGTGTGGACGAAATTATCTTGACACTCAGCTTGCCCCTCGGATAAATGTGTTTTCGTTGTGATAGCATCAAGGCTCCACAATTTCTACACCAAATTACGAAGATCGTCGTCTGCAGTGTGTGATGACATAAGCGCGAAATTCGTGCTTCCTGCCGATTCCTGATCGGTTTTACCAGCAATGATGTAGCCAAATTCGGTTGCGTGCAATGGTGGTAAATCTTCTGAAATTTTGATGCGCTGTTGTCTGAGAAGATCGAATAAGTATTGAGCACCAATCAATCGGTGATGGGAAATTAAATGATGGACCGCCTAGTTGTCGATACCTTCAAAATGTATGCGATGGTTTGGCAATTTATCCGTAATTTTTGATACCACCAAAAATTCTATATGCAGACTATAATTGTTGATGCGAGACTTGATTGTAGTTTTTACTTTGTGCTTGATTTTAACGGAGATTGTGTCAATATCAGATACGCTGTGTTGGTGTTTCTGTTTCTCAAGTCCCAGTTTCTGCGAGAGCTCGTCGGTTATAAAATTGTTTTCCGATGCCGAGTCGAGAAGCGCACGACATAAGTAAACCTGGTTATCCGCACCGATTATGTGAATTTGCGCTGTTGATAACAATACGGTTTTATCAACTGAAGCAATGTGAAATGTACTTCTCGTTGAATTGTTTGGCTGTGTTTGTGGTGCTGTTTTTACGAGATCACTCATGACTGTTGACGGTTTTTGGTAACACTCGTGCAGTGTTGTGTTGTGAGGTGTTTGGCATATCTTACATTTCGTTGATCGACAATCTTTGGCGATGTGCTCTTTGCGCAAGTAATTCAAACATAAATGAAGCGATTGAATTTTTGGGAATCTGTCGCTGTTAGATAGTGCGAGATAGTTCGGATACGTCGAAGAAAAATAATCATTCCTGTTACATACGTTGCATTGTATTTTGGCGTTGGTCGCCATGTTGGTAACAAAACTCCTACTTAATCCTTTTGTTACATTAGCTTTCGGTTTGTCTTTAACAACCGTGCCTTCAAGAGCTATTTTCGCAGCAATTGTCTCCAATATTCGAAATCTCGAATTATGGAAAGTCTTCATTATCTCCCATGTTGGCAATTCCCCACTAATCTTTTCGCTATCCCACAACTCTCGAGTATCATTATCTAATCTGGGCAGAATCATTCCAATGACTAGCAAGTCTCAGTTTTGCGTGGAAATATCGAGCGTATTTATGGAGAGAATGTAGTTGTTACATTCATCTACGACTGCTCGAAGTTCCTTGCCGGACCTGACTTTATTTGCATTCGAAATTTTCAGTAAAGCTTCGATGTTATATGCGAAGATACGCCGCTTGTTTCCATATCGCTTGCATAGCCTTCCCAAGCAAGTTCATCTTTGTGTCAATTGGACGCGACATGATTGCTTTTATAACCTTAAAAGACATCGCACTTGTTTCAGGTATGGGATCAACAACAGACCTTGATTTCGGTAATGATTCCAAAATTTCGTAATATTTGCACAAACATGTTGTAACCTCCTCCTTAAATTAAATAAATTCATCCGCGTGTGCGTCGTCGTACTCCGACAACACATACAGTTCGTTTTAAATTGCATTGTATTGCGACATGAAACCCTGTAATTGAAGATTCGTGTTTCAACTTCAACACGAGTTTTCTTTTTATTTGTCATGATTTATGTTTGGTAAACGCCCCTGTTGTATACTGCACCTTTTGATTAGCGAAGGAATGTTGAATTGACGAGAATGCGATTTTCACTTAACGTCACTTTTTGCACTGAGACGCGTATTAATTTTGTTGTTACGTGTAATTACTTATGACCGAATTAATAATCCGCTTCTATTATCCGGGTCGAAGGACCAAAACTATTTTCGTGTTTATTTTATAACAAGGGTACTGAATTATTATTAAATCGGTCGAGTATTAATTATTAAACTCACGAGATAGTGAGATACCAAAAATTTATTTTTATTTTTTTTTACTTCGTTTACATTAACAGTTTTTGTATTACTACTTTGCTCAGTACATTTCTCTTCTTATGTTAAATATACTATAAAAATGAGAGAGAGCGATACATATATGGTATAAAATGAGACAATCGATAATTCAAGTGATCTTCTCTTTAAGAGAGCTCAAATGAGAACTTTATGTCTGTATATAATGCAAATTTTGTTTATCGTTTTCAAAATGAATATAAAAAAAATTGGTGTCTATCCGACTCTCGGACGACACTTTTCCCATAAAGCATCCGTTAAAGACCACCAAACCAACCATTTATATTTTACAAACATTTCTCGTTATTTTTGGCAGGCGTTATTTTGGGCTGGCACAATATGGCACGGCTTTTCTTAAATTTGGAGAACTCTTCCCCAATATCATACATGATCACGACAATTTAAATCTTCTAGTCTCATACCGCCAAATCACAGCTCCACAAATAATGTTAAATTATTTAGAACTGACACGAGTTGAGCAGCAATCAAAGTCGTATTTGCCATTTTTCATCTTCGATAGTTAAAGCTTTAATTAGAGCTAGTTATACATATTTAGTATACCGTTGAAAGTCCTTAAGAATTTAATTTACTCTATTCAGAGAGTATCCACAATGTTCAAAAATTTATTTTCTGAAAATTTGTGCCGTTTGTTCAGATCACAATATTATCTGAGCATCGTGAAATTGGCTGATATAATTATTTACTCAGTGATTCAGTCTGGACGGGACCATTCGAAAATACAAAATAATAAACAAACAATACAAAATCAGAATTAACGTTAACTATCATTTGTTACCGAATCCCACCTCCTTGTCATATGGCATTTAATTTTATATATCTCCCAGCTCCGATAAACCTGCGCTGCTCTAGTGGCGTGATATTATTTTAAAGCCTCCCATAGTAATTTGCTATTAGGATTTATATACGACTTTGAATCCTTTAAAGGCGATTTTATTAAAGCAATTCACAAATAATGTATCGATCAACATGTCGTTTGAAATTTCAATCATTAAAATGTCAATAAAACGTCACAGAAATGTTAATGTCAGAAATATTAATGTCATAGAAACGGGAATATCTTGCTATATTTAAAGGCTCACTAGATATAATTATTTTTAAATGGACGATATTATTTGCAACCAGCAAAGTATTTTAGGTAAATTTAGAAATGTAAATTCCTTTTTACACGGTAATCTATTCATTTTATCTTAAAGCCACCTAGGGAACAATTGTTAGAATTTGCAAGGCTGTAGAATAATATTTCTTCGTAAAGTTTGACATTACCTCGGTAAACAGATGAACAAATTTATATTACTCCTTTTTATCAAAATGACCCGCACGCAATGTTTCAATCGACTTCAAATTTTGTGAACAAGTAGATGATGAATTGTCAAATTTATCATCAACATAACAAAAAAATCGTCCGTCCCGTTTTTGAGAAAATCTGTTTGGCAGTTTTCTCTTCCACTGCAACCCCTCTATTCTATACTCGAATGGACCTAAATGATAACACAAACTGCTTTACAAGATTTCGACCAAAACTATCAATATTTGTGAGAATGGGAGGCAAAACAGAAATAATAAAAATGTGCGACTGGAACGACGGACGGACGGAAGGACGAACACGACATTTTTTTGATCGGTGTTTCGGGGTCCTGGTAACCTAATTCGTCGAGAAATGTGAAAATCTGGAACAAAATTTTTGTCGCGATTACAATACTTACCCAATATAACTTCGTTATAGTGGGAAAAGTAATTATAAATAATGCTAACTTCAATTCATTTACAGAAATTTAATGAGAAAACTTTTAATTTTGATGTAACAACATCTTTGGTACCTTGTCCTGAAATAGGACTAAGAACAAACTGTAAACAGTGGTCGACTCCTAGCTTATACAAATATTGAGGATGTTCTCTTAGAGCTAATAGGGTGAGATGTCAGTTAAAGCACCCCAAATTAAAATTTAACGGCTTATGTTTAATATATGAAATAGGATGAAGCAGAGCGGCATAATGCGTGCCGTTATGTTTTGAGTTTAAGCCCAGAAATTGGTTTTCCGAACGGTGAGAACGTTGTTAAGGCGGGGATTTGTTATATGAAAACGCACGAAACTTGAACCATAAATACATTTTGATTTCTAAATGTTGTCTAAAAAAATGCATATTCCGCACACAAATTGACACACTCAAAACTCCTATTCTAAAATTATAGGGGAATTATGTATTATCCGGATTACGAACACAAATTTGAATAAAATTCAGAAATCGCATTAAGTCTGTTACTAACCCGAAAATTGAAATAAAATTTTAATTCCAAATTAAATTAAGCTCTGTAGGCATCAAATCACCATACCATCCCCCCTATCTACGAGTAAAATACTCATTTAACTTTTCGGAAAAATTTATAGCAGCAGAGCAACAGCATTAAAAAAAACTTTCATCATTAACAAGATTATCCAATTACACTTAATTATTCCCGCAAGATATCAAATTTTAAAACAGAAAAATTTATTTCATTTTCCAAAGTTTTTATTTTTATTACTAAAATGAAATTCTATCGTTTCTCGACTACAATTAATAATTTTCTAATAAATTTTTTTAACACCAAAAACAAAAAGAAAATTTAATTTCAACAAAATGTAGCAGAATTAGTGTTCACTTCATATAATGGTGTTGTAGTACATGACTTTTTATATACACATAACATAGAGACAAGACAGAAAACACAAAAAGCTTTAAAGTTTATTTTAATAAAGATATCAAAAAATAATTTCTGTTTTACGTCTTTGGCTATAATTTTAACTTTTTTACACTAGTTAAAGCGAAAAGGGATGAGGATTTGGCTAGACGATTGCGATTATTGATGAAAGTTGTCTCATGTGTATAGTGTATGGACTAGACGTATATGGAGTGACATTTCAAATTGAAGAATTACAAAATTCTAAGATCGCACCTTTGAAAATAAAAAAATTGACACAACAATGATGTATACTAGGAAACAATTTGCTGCAAAAATAAGCTCCCTCAATAAAATATTTATATACATACACATAAACAGTCCCACTTTTATCCGACCCACTTATATACGCCCGTTCTTGAGGAAAAGGAAAATCAGCCTTGAAACCATACAAAAATATTTTTTTTTTTTTTTATTGAAACTTTATCAATTGTTTTTTTAAATAACAATATTTTACTTTTTTTATGCTTTCACAAAGCTTTTTTGCAAAGTACTTAGGAAAAGTAACAAACTTTTTTTGTTTTTGGGGTAAATAAAGAGAATGCCTGAAAATGAAATGGGTTCCAAGAAATGTGATGTAATAAATTTTGATATCGGAAGTTTAGTTGAGTTTTGATCGCCTATTACTAAAGCTCCTTCGGTAAACAAACACACACATACATATATAGAACGGGTGGGAAAACATTAAAATATATGCGTGAGATTTAATTTTCTTTTATTTTAGGGGATAAATCGATACATTGTTTTATATTATTAAGTGAGTATGAAATGAGATTATGCGAGCGCGATTGATTAATTGAGGTGTGACTTTAAACTTGTAGCTCAAACTAGTGTAGGTTTTATTTGATTTTTTGCACAAAAGTGATATAGTTTTGATTAGAAGCTTTTACGACTAGATCCCCTTAAATGCAAAAACGCTGCCCAAGCCCGGGAAACAATTTGTAGTGTTTATGGTCAAGATCCTTTATCGAATGCCATAAAATGTAGATGGTTTGCTCGCTTCAGTTCTTGAAATTTGATGTCAAAGATGCACCTCGGTGTGGTGGACCAATCACTGAAAAAGTCGATGAAATTTTACAAAAAATCGAAAAGACCAACAAATATGGCCCATGACGTTGCTGAGGTATTAAATATCGATCACAAATCTGTTTTAAACTATTTGGATAAGGCTGGATAAATAACATGGAGCTGGATAAATAACATGGTGCCACAGGAAATGTCGATGAAAAATTTGATTGACTGAAGCATTTTTGAAACAAACGATTACTGGCGATGAAAAATGGGTAAAATACGAGAATATCGTTCGGAAAAGGTCATGGCCAAAATAAGTGAATTCGCCCCGGTGGCACAGTGGTTAGCATGCTTGCTTTAAGCTCCGGAGGTCCCGGGTTCGATTCCCGGAGGGTGATGAAAAAAATCACGGCTGGCTAAGGGTAGGATCAATGAATTAATCAATCATTATCCGTTAAAAAACAATGATTACGAAACTTCAATATGAAGCGGCCAAATTCCTCTATGGGATGTAGCGCCAGCGAAAAAAAAAAAAATAAGTGAATCACCACAAACGACTTCAAAGCCAGGATTAAAGCCCCATAAGGTTATGCTGTGTGTATCATTTTATTAATAGTCCGAATCATTTTATTAAGATAACATTTTAAAATTTGTTTATAATATATAACAAAATTTGCATGGAAACATTTTGAACATTTTGATTCGGCGGCCCAAAACCAGACTACAACCATTAATTTTCAAGCATTAATTTTTAAGCATATACTTATTTGAAATATATTTATGTTTTGATAGCGTGGATTTATGGGTCACATATTCCGCGTTTAATAAACCTTAAACTAGTATCTGGACCATATTTTATTGCACATTTAAGTGTACAGTTGTTGAAATAAATAACCCTGTCACTGGCACAAACAGGATTATAATTCATATCACAAGCACAAGCAAAATTATTTTCTAATAACAAGACTAATGAAATAAGTAAAATAAGTTTATGAATTGTAAACATATTGAAATCTTTTTTATCTTTTTTCTTTGTATGGTGGGATTAGAGGGGAATCGTACATTATGAGGTTCTAGAACCTGGTCAAACGATTGATTCTAATCTTTACTATCAGCAATTAACCAGATTGCAGCAAACAATTCTAAAGAAACGGTCAGAATTTTAGGCTGAATTATATCCTCAACAATTGATTCTCAACAGTATGTCTGCCTTGAACTGTCTGTGGTAGTTCAATCATTCGTTTGCTCGTCCTTCTCTATCGGCAATATTGCACTTCAAAGATTGATTACTCGAACATTTTGTTGCCGCACCGAAGCAGCATTCTGATTGAGTTTGCATTCAACAACTCGTTCCAGAGACCATTTCAACGGCGCAGCGGTAATGCATCGTCTTTAACCAGCGCCAAACTGCCGATAGTAATATTACCATGCCTGGTCAACCATTTTGTTCGTGGCTGTAATGTAGCTTAATACTCACTCACGAATTGTGGCCAAAATTGTTGCCCCATTCAGCAAATTCTCTGGTACATTTTAATCCTATTGATGCTCTCCTCCAAGGGTAACTCGGGTAGGCCCGAAGAAGGGCCACCATGCAAGAAATGACCAGGGGGCAATGGTTCGAGGAGTTTGGATCCGGCGAAAGTGGAGTGACGGGACCAGAATTTATAATGGCTGTTACCTGCCTTATTGCCGTATGGAGCTCGTTCACTATTATTTATTCGCACCCAAAGACAATTTTGTATAAGTCGTTTGGCAGTCTTGATGGATGCCTCCCAAAGACTCCCAAATTTTTCTTTAAACAACGTATGATTGCTTCAGTTGATAGTCGGATCACGACCTCCAGATGAACGGCCTTCGTGGCAAAACAAACGAATGGAATGTGATGAACTGATGACGTACTGCAAGAGGTTTAGCAAAATACACCGCTGACTTGAAATGATCGAATGTTTTTATAATCCAGTCGAACGTGTGGTAGATTACCCATAATCTGTGATAAAAACTTTAGGCTCTCTCGGAAACACCTTATGCACTAATGAATGATGCTGCGAATTTGGATTAGTCCGTTGATTGGCCAGTGCCTTGCACTAATTGCCGTAAGAATAATGTGTGACCCGCTGAGAAATGTCCTAAAACAATGATAATAGCATATAATAATGAATTGTTTTTCTGTGATAGCTATTGACAGGTCACATCAATGTAATCCATCTCCAGGCCTAACACTCTAGAGACGGTTTTTACAAATATTCTAACGATTTTTGGAAAATCCATTTTTCGGAGATTTCCCACGGGAAACTTGTACTAAATTGTTTTCCTGCGATAGCTATTGACAAGTCACATCAATGTTATCCTTTTCCAGACATAACACTCTAGACGCTGGTTTTATACAAATTTTTTAATGATTTTTGGAAAATCGCATTTTCCAAGATTTCCCACGGGAAACTTACACTGAATTGTTTTTCTGTGATAGCTATTGACAGCCCACATCAATGTAATCCATTTCCAGGCATAACACTCTAGAGGTGTTTTTTTTACAAATTTTCTAATGATTTTTGGGAAATCGAATTTTCAGAGACGGAAAGCCGGGATGGCAAAGGCAACCAAATTGGCATGATGATACCTATAAGACGATATGCGACGGATCCGGCATAACATTAGCATTCTGCAGTATCATTAATGCCGATTATCTTTCTCAGCAATGCTTAAGAGATTCATATTTACAAGTTGAGGCAAACAATTTGAGTTTCATTCATATATGTACGTCTAAAACCGTTGCGAACAGAATTATACGACTTGCAGATTATGTGGCTCATGGATTCTGCCATCGTCATTCGAAGATGCGCTAAGAAATATGAGAGAAAGATGCAACGTTACAATGTCAATCTTTAGTAAATTGGGATCCATTGTTCTTTTCGGTACTGTCACGACCAATCCGAAATGGCATGGCATTTTTAGGAACGTCCAACAGGGAGAAACCACATCAGATCGTCCAAATTTAATTGCTCGAGTGCAAGCAACGGTGTGCTTAGAAAGTGCATGGTATATGTATATACTCTATTGAGTTTATAAAATCGAGAAGATAAATTTATAACTTCTGAAGCCATAGATCGTATCGTCTATACCGAAGTTTCAGATATTTACATCGACCCAAGATTACATGTGATCGCCTCTCATTGTATGATGCATGGACAATGTGTGTGTGTGTTCCGACAATCCACATGCTCCATGCTTGGAAAATAATAAATGCAAGAAAAACGTGCACGGCAGAAAGTGTAAAAAGTTGAAAGAAAAACTTCTCAAAGAAATTCCAGGATACGACCACCGCAAACATAAATCGCTATAATTTGTACCGGCGTCGACATGGACCGACAGTATTTATAAGTGGTGTCAAGATGGACAGTCGTTACATTGTATCATTATAACAGGTACATGCTACTGAAACATAATTGTTATATCAACCTTGGGTTTTGTATATCATTGAAGGTAAGGAATCATGAAATTACTAATTCCATCGATTATAGATATGTGAGTGTACCAGAAGCAAAGGTCGAGAAAATGAAGCTTTAAACGACGCTCGAAATGGAATCACTAAACTTACACTTAATTTCCTGTATAATTCCTTATCAGTAATGTACCGTCGAGGAGAATGTATACAGAGCGTTTGCGATTGCTTCTTATTCACGTACCTGGAGCAAGATCATTTAAGGCAACTGACATCAACTGTCAATTGTTTTCAATATTCAAACTTTAAGGAAGCAGCGTTTCATCGTAATTTGTTGGACTCAGGGAAGAAAAGTGAGAAAAGTGATGAATCAGTAATTTTTCAAATGCCATACCAAATGAGGCCAGCTTTTGCATTCTTTTGGGTTTTCTGCAATCCTATATCAATACTTTAGCTCTTTGGGATAAATTCAAGTGAGAGCGGCATGTAATTTAGTTCTTCGCGATATCAACTATGTGCTACAGCAACATGGTGCTGAGTGTGCTAAATTTGTTCTTCCCCAACCAGCGAAAACTCTGAATATTCCCATGAAGAGGAAACCGGGTCTCACATTCGAAATTTGAATCAGCCGCAGTTGGCACCATCCAAAGAAAGCCCAGGAGGAGAATCCAGTAAAACATATGTTGATGCATTTTAAACATTTATTGTAAATAACCTGGATCTTAGTAACCAGTGTAAACCATAAATCATCGCAAATCCGGTTTATTAATATGAACTATATTGGTTGACTTTCTAGTCCGGTAAGATTTTGTTGACCGAAATCTTAATGGTGTCATCAGTAAACTGACTTTATTCTAGTTTGAAAAGATCCCAATAGTCACACGGTGCGTAAACTTTAAAACGGATACAATATTAAAAAAACGATTCACCAATCTCTCAAGCAGCTTCACCGATTCAAGTCAGTTGCTGGTAAATTGGCTCCATTATCGACAGATAAACTCCTAGGTACATGGATGTTCGAACCGTCATGTTTACATACTTATAGTAAAAAAAGTAGATGGCTTACGTCATCTAGTTTGTTCGAACGGTTGCTAAATGGGACTTCAGTCCCGAACACTGCTCTGCCATTAAACGTTGATATCACTGATTGGAAATCAGCAGATTTTTTCAAGGGATTTTTTCAACATTTACATTATTTGCTAACTTGCTTAATTTCCCCTATCACTTCCTTATCCTTTCAAAATAGACAGGCAAAAACGGTTTATGTTCGATAGCAACTTCAAAAGGCCACATTTTTTGATTGGAATGTAAATACCTACTATTCCATTAAATAAAACCATTATATTATTAAGATTGTTTAGGATTGCTTCTGATAAATTTGAAAAAATACCAAAATCAGAAGGTGGCTCTAATTCAATTGCCAGGTACTGTATGTATACCATTATTAGCAATACTCTCTGCATAAATTCTTCTTTAAATCAGGTTCTTCTTTTTAACCCGCATTTAATTGAAAAATTGTCCGTATCCAATTTTATCGTTCCTCTGTTTACTAATTAAATTTACCTCCGACACTCCCTCATAATGGTACTTACATATAAAGTCTAACATTGGTTTGAATTTTTAATAGACAATTAAAGAAATTTTCAATTTTTTATGTTCCCTCCTTCAAAAACTGTTCAAATCTTAATAAAAAATGTAATTTCTATAAAAATATATTTCTTAAGGGTTATTAAGAATCATTTTTTATCGTTTATTTATCTTAAACACAAAAAAAAATCATAAAATAGAACGAAAATGAGATAAGAGGTTAAATGTGTAATAAGAAACCGATCTGAAAAAAAAAAAAGTTTTTCGTTCGTCTGTTGTTGTACTATACAACATAAAAATAGCAATCACTTTAAATTAATTTGCTAAATTTTTTTTTTTATAATACAATCTACAAAAACAGATAATCGTGTACTCACCGGAAATAATGGAGCACCATTAACACAAACACTCTCCGCAAATCGGACACGGCTTGGTCGTGAACGTAATTTTGCTTTTTTTGTTGCCGACAAAAGTGTTGATTTGCGTCCAGCAACACCGCCACAATTTAACATCGGTTGACACACCAACAGTGATACTTGGCTATCACATGCGCGTACCAATTGTATAACATGATCGCGTGGTGCATCTTTTACATCTTCACCATTTACCGCTAATATTTGATCGCCTGGTTCTAATTTATTGACACTTGGTCCACCTTCGGTAACAAATCGTACGATAACGGGACGTTCACTACCCGCCACAAAACCAAAACCCATCGTAGGTGATCGTTGCAGTATGACAACACGTGGCTCAGGTGGATGTTCATCATATTTGTAACAATCGGGCGCTTCATATGTAGTTGTTTTATTTATATGGCTGCGGAAATCATGTCAAATTTTAGTAGTAACTCAAATACTTTTTTGACCAACTGTATTTAATAATACTCACTTAATATAATATGGCCTCCCTTTTTGATCTAAAGCTTTTTCCCATCCGTATGGTAACTCCTCGTTATTTTTCCAACTATCTGTCGGTGGTAACCAACTAGCTGTACGTGTAACATGACTGAAAGCAAAAAAAAAAAAAACGAAATACATTAGACATTAGAGAATATGCAGGTAAAAAAAATGCTTTTCAAGATGTAAACTTTTTGACTGTGCTTTTGATTCATTTTTAATTTATGTTGTATATGTGAATGGTAATGATATATGAAAATGAGATGTTCTTTTGAATGAATGTGAATCGGGATACCTATAAATTCTTGAATTCGGTTTTGTAAGGAAAAATTCTGCTCATTGTGTATGTATTATACAAGTAAAAATTAATTTTAATTAATGATGTTTTACAACGAACAAGCTTTAATGAGATTTTTTACATGTTATTCAACAGTTAAATTTGATTGAGTCTACTGGAATACACACACCTAAATTCATCTATCTTTTAATATAATAAATTGTAAACAACAATGTAATTCTTGGTACCACATTAAATTTGTATTTACATTTCACACACACACACCCAAACAAACCAAAAAAAAAAGGAAATTAATTTTATGTTACCAAGAAGAACAATGAAAATATTAAAAATATTAAAAATGACAAAAGGAAACGTAACGACAACAACAAAATGAACAACAACCTCACATTGAGAAATTTTCACATAAATTTAATTCCGTATAATTTCATAACGACATTATAAGTTGGTACCGTTCGTATATTATGTAAGGCACCAACAAAAATTGAGAGAAAAGATTTTCCAATTTTCTAAGAGACACGTATGTACGTACCTATATGTGTACAATCAACTGAAAATTGAAAAATTAAATTAAAAATGTTTGTTGTTGTTTTATTACCATTTTGTTAATTTGATAAAAAGAGATGAAACAATTAGGTGTGGTGTCGGTATCATGTGAATGAAATATAAAATAATGTCCAAGACAGAATTACATATTTTTGGAATATGTCTGCATAGGTATACCCTTGTTGAAATCACATTAAATCGTCATCTCTGCAGGAGGTCTAAGCCAAATTTCAAAGCCATCAGAACATTTTATTCTGAATTAGCCTAACCACCAACCAACATGGGCAAATTTTGATTGGCGAAGTTTTTGATTCTGTATTAACTTTCGCTAATTTGTTAAAAGTTTCAGAAAAAAATTCAAAAAATTCTCTGAAGTCAAAATTTAGGAGTGGCACACGAATCATACATATGTTTATTGAGCCAATAATAATAAATATAAATATAAACACCGTCAATTATGATATTACTAGTAATTTCCCGTCAAAACTGATGGAAGTTTCTGAAAACTCAATACAGTCTGAATAGTAAAGTGTTTGTTTCTAGAATTCAATATTAATTCAATAATTCTTTTATCACAACGTTTCTTGTAAATGTACAGTTATTATTTAATATTGCGGCTTGGCATGAGGAATTGTTGATCAGCACTCTAAGGTTTTTATGATTTCGTACTCTCGTTAAAGCTACACGGAGAGAAAAATATGCGTTTACTGTACTTATTTTGCGCAAATATGGTATCGGAATCAGTCTTATTCTAAATTTGCATAAATTGAGTATATTTTACTTAATTCGTTCAAAACAGAATTTGAATTTTGTAAACTTAAACTTAGAAACTACTTGCATGAAAACTGCACAAAATAAAAGAAATTCTAGTTCTTCTAAGTTTATTTTCAGAAATACAGAATTTAAATAGAATATTGAGAATACTTAAATCGAGTATAGTTTTGTGAAATACTAGCAAATGTTCTGACAAAGCTTAAGCATAATAAACGAGATCTCAGCACAATTTGCTTAACGAAACCGAAAATTTTAAAATCATATTGAGCATTAATTTTCCATGTTTATCTTTATATTTGCTGAATGTTGATCTTATTTGCTTGTATAACCAAGCATTTCAAGATTGTTTTTAGCATTTTCGTAATAAAAGTTTAGTTCTTTATACTGGTTCAATTAAGCAATTTAAGTTTATTTTAAGCATTTTGGTATCATAGTAAAATTTTAGTCTTATTTGTTGATATAATCAAGTAACATTTGCTTGTTTTATGATTCTAGTAGTAAATTTAAGCGAATGTTATTCTTAAATTAGGCTTATTAAGGTAGCAACATCAAGTAATGGAAACTTATTTTTCGCATTTGAATACTCAATAACTATTGTTTTCAACTATTCTTCGTTTGACCTAGATTCCAATCCTCTTTCCATATTACAATAAAAACACAATTAAATTTTTATTTATTAATTTTTTTTTATTAATGTTTATTCACATATACTTAATTTTAATACATTTTTTGTTACTATTGGGTATCTGAAATTCCTGAATTGGCTTATAATTAAAAAATGATGGTTTCTCGAAATAAAATTTGTTATAAGGTTCGATTATTTCAAAACAATTAAATTGATTATTGTGTTTCATTTTCATTTGATTTAAAGCTAAAATAATACTGTCGTTCAACAAAATTAAATCAACTATCTTATAAAATACATTACTCTTAAATAAATAGTAATCGATCT
The DNA here is from genome assembly GCA_963556165.1 of Tipula helvola. Taxonomy (NCBI): domain Eukaryota; kingdom Metazoa; phylum Arthropoda; class Insecta; order Diptera; family Tipulidae; genus Tipula; species Tipula helvola. The sequence goes on from OY744481.1 coordinate 273,746,326, forward strand.
TATATTGAATAGAATCTACGTTAATTGTAGTACAAAATTTTAATGATTGCAGTTCTTCAGAATTAAAGTAAATTTTTGCGTTCTTAAAATAAATCTTATCACTAATATTTATTGTATTATTATAATTTTTGAAAACTAATTCATTTTGATGAGTACATACTTGAATGTTGCATTAGGTAACTAAATCGCATACTATGTTTCTTAGCAATAGAGAAAGACAAGTTTAACCGACTCCCACATACATTTGTGTAATTCTTTAATCTTCTATTGTTAGACTCGAAACGCATACACCATAGATGTTTAATAGGCCCGGAATTTGATATTATCGTTGGATAGTGAGTAATTATATGATGTTTGGGTTTCAAAGTTTCATTTGGAAAATTATTTAAAAATAGTGTATAATGTTTCTGAATATTATTAGACAAATCATTAATATCATCCGGTGAATAAGCAAAGAGCAACATAGAATCTATCACTTTCTCGAGATGACATATATATGACCAAACTTTATTATTACTTGGTATGAAATCACCAACCAAAAGCGTGAAGAAATGTAGCAAGGTATAGGATCTCGTGCAGTTAAATGTAGTTTTTTATTTTTTAAGTGTTCCTTTTTAATATTGGCACATTTATTTCCGTTTTCTATTTCTCCATAATTAAAATATTTTAGTCTATAATTAAACGTTACTAAATCAAAAAAATTATTTTCAATAAAGTAATTTAAGGCGTTGACTAAACCGTACTTTATAATTCCCTCAAAAGCGTCATGCATTACATCGACTGAAAAATTGTCAGTGACATGAAACGATGGTACTTGGTTAAAGATAGAATTCCCTATTATTCCTGTTTCCTTATAATTAATGATTTCAGTTTGTTGTTTATATTTATTTATATCCCGTAGTAGGGCTTTGTTCGAGCAAGTAGACTTTTGAGTGTCTTTCTTTGGCATAACACAGAATCGGCAAAAAAAGTTGTGGCTAAACGATCTTGAAAATAACAATAAATCATTAATAGCTCTATTATCCCCTATAACTAAACCTAATACGAAATACACTTGATAAATATGTATTATTTTCTGCAGTAATTTCCAAACCATTTACCTCCAAGTCAATTATTTGTTTAATCAGATTTTGCAAACAGACATTAGCACCATATTTTTTTAAAAATAATGTCTTAAGAAACATAGCAGTATTATTATCCAGTTTTGCAGATTGACTAAGAGGCATTACGGGAAAATAATAAAAAATTGCAGAAATCGTCTGGCTACCTGTATGAGATCCAATAGGATCATTGACTTCAACATCGTCATAATATAAAAAATATGGTATTACTAACTTATCCTGGAATAAACTTTTTTTCTTTTTCCACAAATTACCCTGAACAATAAGTTTGAAATTTTTCCATCTTGAGACGTTTCTAAGTTTTTTATATATTCTAAAGTATTAAGCAACATTTTTGACCGATGTGAACTTGGCCCGAAAAACCATCCCGAAAAAAAAACCTTTTCAAAAAAATTATATGTGTCTTCACTAAATTTATCAATAAAAAGCCTTACAGCACGAAAAATATTTTATTATGTATAAGTACAAAGAAAATACCACTCCATCCCTAAAATATTATTTTTATGTTTACCTGTAACAAAAAAAAAAAAGATATTCGAGTACGTATGTATATATTTCATATAAAATTTATTTTATTTTGTAGAAACTAAAGAAGTGTATTTATGGCCATTTGATTTGGGCACTGGCAATATAATATGAGCATTAAGGATTGATGATTGTTCAAATATCCTTATTTCTGCTCCTCATGAAAAAACCGAAAATATTTTTTACCAAGCAGCAATATCTAAATAAATTATGGTCAATTTTGTGAGAAATTACTGGAATATAATTTTTATTGTTTATTGCTAATTGGTAAAACTGACTAATCTAAACAGCAATGTCTTTAAATTGCTAATGTATGTATTTAGTGATAAAGTTACTCCCAAACATAAATATTTTATACGCCCACAAATTTTCTTATAATAAAATATTTACCCTTCTGTAAATTTTAAAAATAAAAACCCAAGCGGTCATTTTTATAAGTGTATATTTTGTTTTTAAATGTTAAAGGAGTTACTCGAATATTAAAAGAGCATTAAATCCTTTATTTAGTGAATTAGTCATACTTGACAGAAGGCGATTTATTAAATCGACTTAGCTAAACCCTAAAACTGTTATTGTTATCATAATATTTGTCAAAGTAATACACTCTCATTAGAGGGTAAAACTAAATATTTTTGGCCATTTGATTTGGGCAAAAGACAATTTTTTGAAAATTTTACAAGTGATTTATCTACTGTACCGCCGATCACAGGGATTGCCCCCTATTTCGGAAATTCGTACGTGCTTGGTATAACTAGTCTTAACGAAATTACGTTAGTCTCATTTCTCAACCAGGTCAAACTAAATATTTATGGCCATATGATTTGGGCAAAAGACAATTTTTTTTGAAAATTTTACAAGTGATTTATCTACTGTACCGCCGATCACAGGGATTGCCCCCTACTTCGGGAATTGGTACGTGCTTGGTATAACTAGTCTTAACGAAATTACGTTAGTCTCATTTCTCAACCAGGTCAAACTAAATATTTATGGTCATTTGATTTGGGCAAAAATCAATTTTTTTTGAAAATTTTACAAGTGATTTATCTACTGTACCGCCGATCACAGGGATTGCCCCCTACTTCGGGAATTGGTACGTGCTTGGTATAACTAGTCTTAACGAAATTACATTAGTCTCATTTCTCAACCAGGTCAAACTAAATATTTATGGCCATTTGATTTGGGCAAAAGTCAATTTTTTTTGAAAATTTTACAAGTGATTTATCTACTGTACCGCCGATCACAGGGATTGCCCCCTACTTCGGGAATTGGTACGTGCTTGGTATAACTAGTCTTAACGAAATAGCATTAGTCTCATTTCTCAACCAGGTCAAACTAAATATTTATGGCCATTTGATTTGGGCAAAAGACAATTTTTTTTGAAAATTTTACAAGTGATTTATCTACTGTACCGCCGATCACAGGGATTGCCCCCTACTTCGGAAATTGGTACGTGCTTGGTATAACTAGTCTTAACGAAATAATATTAGTCTCATTTCTCAACCAGGTCAAACTAAATATTTATGGCCATTTGATTTGGGCAAAAGACAATTTTTTTTGAAAATTTTACAAGTGATTTATCTACTGTACCGCCGATCACAGGGATTGCCCCCTACTTCGGGAATTGGTACGTGCTTGGTATAACTAGTCTTAACGAAATAGCATTAGTCTCATTTCTCAACCAGGTCAAACTAAATATTTATGGCCATTTGATTTGGGCAAAAGACAATTTTTTTTGAAAATTTTACAAGTGATTTATCTACTGTACCGCCGATCACAGGGATTGCCCCCTACTTCGGGAATTGGTACGTGCTTGGTATAACTAGTCTTAACGAAATAGCATTAGTCTCATTTCTCAACCAGGTCAAACTAAATATTTATGGCCATTTGATTTGGGCAAAAGACAATTTTTTTTGAAAATTTTACAAGTGATTTATCTACTGTACCGCCGATCACAGGGATTGCCCCCTACTTCGGAAATTGGTACGTGCTTGGTATAACTAGTCTTAACGAAATTACGTTAGTCTCATTTCTCAACCAGGTCAAACTAAATATTTATGGCCATTTGATTTGGGCAAAAGACAATTTTTTTTGAAAATTTTACAAGTGATTTATCTACTGTACCGCCGATCACAGGGATTGCCCCCTACTTCGGGAATTGGTACGTGCTTGGTATAACTAGTCTTAACGAAATTACGTTAGTCTCATTTCTCAACCAGGTCAAACTAAATATTTATGGTCATTTGATTTGGGCAAAAGACAATTTTTTTTGAAAATTTTACAAGTGATTTATCTACTGTACCGCCGATCACAGGGATTGCCCCCTACTTCGGGAATTGGTACGTGCTTGGTATAACTAGTCTTAACGAAATAACATTAGTCTCATTTCTCAACCAGGTCAAACTAAATATTTATGGCCATTTGATTTGGGCAAAAGACAATTTTTTTTGAAAATTTTACAAGTGATTTATCTACTGTACCGCCGATCACAGGGATTGCCCCCTACTTCGGAAATTGGTACGTGCTTGGTATAACTAGTCTTAACGAAATTACGTTAGTCTCATTTCTCAACCAGGTCAAACTATATATTTATGGCCATTTGATTTGGGCAAAAGACAATTTTTTTTGAAAATTTTACAAGTGATTTATCTACTGTACCGCCGATCACAGGGATTGCCCCCTACTTCGGAAATTGGTACGTGCTTGGTATAACTAGTCTTAACGAAATAATATTAGTCTCATTTCTCAACCAGGTCAAACTAAATATTTATGGTCATTTGATTTGGGCAAAAGTCAATTTTTTTTGAAAATTTTACAAGTGATTTATCTACTGTACCGCCGATCACAGGGATTGCCCCCTACTTCGGGAATTGGTACGTGTTTGGTATAACTAGTCTTAACGAAATAGCATTAGTCTCATTTCTCAACCAGGTCAAACTAAATATTTATGGTCATTTGATTTGGGCAAAAGACAATTTTTTTTGAAAATTTTACAAGTGATTTATCTACTGTACCGCCGATCACAGGGATTGCCCCCTACTTCGGGAATTGGTACGTGCTTGGTATAACTAGTCTTAACGAAATAATATTAGTCTCATTTCTCAACCAGGTCAAACTAAATATTTATGGTCATTTGATTTGGGCAAAAGTCAATTTTTTTTGAAAATTTTACAAGTGATTTATCTACTGTACCGCCGATCACAGGGATTGCCCCCTACTTCGGGAATTGGTACGTGTTTGGTATAACTAGTCTTAACGAAATAACATTAGTCTCATTTCTCAACCAGGTCAAACTAAATATTTATGGCCATTTGATTTGGGCAAAAGACAATTTTTTTTGAAAATTTTACAAGTGATTTATCTACTGTACCGCCGATCACAGGGATTGCCCCCTACTTCGGGAATTGGTACGTGCTTGGTATAACTAGTCTTAACGAAATAATATTAGTCTCATTTCTCAACCAGGTCAAACTAAATATTTATGGTCATTTGATTTGGGCAAAAGTCAATTTTTTTTGAAAATTTTACAAGTGATTTATCTACTGTACCGCCGATCACAGGGATTGCCCCCTACTTCGGAAATTGGTACGTGCTTGGTATAACTAGTCTTAACGAAATAATATTAGTCTCATTTCTCAACCAGGTCAAACTAAATATTTATGGTCATTTGATTTGGGCAAAAGTCAATTTTTTTTGAAAATTTTACAAGTGATTTATCTACTGTACCGCCGATCACAGGGATTGCCCCCTACTTCGGGAATTGGTACGTGTTTGGTATAACTAGTCTTAACGAAATAGCATTAGTCTCATTTCTCAACCAGGTCAAACTAAATATTTATGGCCATTTGATTTGGGCAAAAGACAATTTTTTTTGAAAATTTTACAAGTGATTTATCTACTGTACCGCCGATCACAGGGATTGCCCCCTACTTCGGAAATTGGTACGTGCTTGGTATAACTAGTCTTAACGAAATTACGTTAGTCTCATTTCTCAACCAGGTCAAACTAAATATTTATGGCCATTTGATTTGGGCAAAAGACAATTTTTTTTGAAAATTTTACAAGTGATTTATCTACTGTACCGCCGATCACAGGGATTGCCCCCTACTTCGGGAATTGGTACGTGCTTGGTATAACTAGTCTTAACGAAATAACATTAGTCTCATTTCTCAACCAGGTCAAACTAAATATTTATGGCCATTTGATTTGGGCAAAAGACAATTTTTTTTGAAAATTTTACAAGTGATTTATCTACTGTACCGCCGATCACAGGGATTGCCCCCTACTTCGGGAATTGGTACGTGCTTGGTATAACTAGTCTTAACGAAATAGCATTAGTCTCATTTCTCAACCAGGTCAAACTAAATATTTATGGCCATTTGATTTGGGCAAAAGACAATTTATTTTGAAAATTTTACAAGTGATTTATCTACTGTACCGCCGAACACAGGGATTGCCCCCTACTTCGGAAATTGGTACGTGCTTGGTATAACTAGTCTTAACGAAATTACGTTAGTCTCATTTCTCAACCAGGTCAAACTAAATATTTATGGCCATTTGATTTGGGCAAAAGACAATTTTTTTTGAAAATTTTACAAGTGATTTATCTACTGTACCGCCGATCACAGGGATTGCCCCCTACTTCGGGAATTGGTACGTGTTTGGTATAACTAGTCTTAACGAAATAGCATTAGTCTCATTTCTCAACCAGGTCAAACTAAATATTTATGGTCATTTGATTTGGGCAAAAGACAATTTTTTTTGAAAATTTTACAAGTGATTTATCTACTGTACCGCCGATCACAGGGATTGCCCCCTACTTCGGAAATTGGTACGTGCTTGGTATAACTAGTCTTAACGAAATTACGTTAGTCTCATTTCTCAACCAGGTCAAACTATATATTTATGGCCATTTGATTTGGGCAAAAGACAATTTTTTTTGAAAATTTTACAAGTGATTTATCTACTGTACCGCCGATCACAGGGATTGCCCCCTACTTCGGAAATTGGTACGTGCTTGGTATAACTAGTCTTAACGAAATAATATTAGTCTCATTTCTCAACCAGGTCAAACTAAATATTTATGGTCATTTGATTTGGGCAAAAGTCAATTTTTTTTGAAAATTTTACAAGTGATTTATCTACTGTACCGCCGATCACAGGGATTGCCCCCTACTTCGGAAATTGGTACGTGCTTGGTATAGCTAGTCTTAACGAAATAATATTAGTCTCATTTCTCAACCAGGTCAAACTAAATATTTATGGTCATTTGATTTGGGCAAAAGACAATTTTTTTTGAAAATTTTACAAGTGATTTATCTACTGTACCGCCGATCACAGGGATTGCCCCCTACTTCGGGAATTGGTACGTGCTTGGTATAACTAGTCTTAACGAAATAGCATTAGTCTCATTTCTCAACCAGGTCAAACTAAATATTTATGGCCATTTGATTTGGGCAAAAGACAATTTTTTTTGAAAATTTTACAAGTGATTTATCTACTGTACCGCCGATCACAGGGATTGCCCCCTACTTCGGGAATTGGTACGTGCTTGGTATAACTAGTCTTAACGAAATTACATTAGTCTCATTTCTCAACCAGGTCAAACTAAATATTTATGGTCATTTGATTTGGGCAAAAGTCAATTTTTTTTGAAAATTTTACAAGTGATTTATCTACTGTACCGCCGATCACAGGGATTGCCCCCTACTCCGGGAATTGCTACGTGTTTGGTATAACTAGTCTTAACGAAATAGCATTAGTCTCATTTCTCAACCAGGTCAAACTAAATATTTATGGCCATTTGATTTGGGCAAAAGACAATTTTTTTTGAAAATTTTACAAGTGATTTATCTACTGTACCGCCGATCACAGGGATTGCCCCCTACTTCGGAAATTGGTACGTGCTTGGTATAACTAGTCTTAACGAAATAATATTAGTCTCATTTCTCAACCAGGTCAAACTAAATATTTATGGTCATTTGATTTGGGCAAAAGTCAATTTTTTTTGAAAATTTTACAAGTGATTTATCTACTGTACCGCCGATCACAGGGATTGCCCCCTACTTCGGAAATTGGTACGTGCTTGGTATAACTAGTCTTAACGAAATTACGTTAGTCTCATTTCTCAACCAGGTCAAACTAAATATTTATGGCCATTTGATTTGGGCAAAAGACAATTTTTTTTGAAAATTTTACAAGTGATTTATCTACTGTACCGCCGATCACAGGGATTGCCCCCTACTTCGGAAATTGGTACGTGCTTGGTATAACTAGTCTTAACGAAATTACGTTAGTCTCATTTCTCAACCAGGTCAAACTAAATATTTATGGCCATTTGATTTGGGCAAAAGACAATTTTTTTTGAAAATTTTACAAGTGATTTATCTACTGTACCGCCGATCACAGGGATTGCCCCCTACTTCGGGAATTGGTACGTGCTTGGTATAACTAGTCTTAACGAAATAGCATTAGTCTCATTTCTCAACCAGGTCAAACTAAATATTTATGGCCATTTGATTTGGGCAAAAGACAATTTTTTTTGAAAATTTTACAAGTGATTTATCTACTGTACCGCCGATCACAGGGATTGCCCCCTACTTCGGGAATTGGTACGTGCTTGGTATAACTAGTCTTAACGAAATAACATTAGTCTCATTTCTCAACCAGGTCAAACTAAATATTTATGGCCATTTGATTTGGGCAAAAGACAATTTTTTTTGAAAATTTTACAAGTGATTTATCTACTGTACCGCCGATCACAGGGATTGCCCCCTACTTCGGGAATTGGTACGTGCTTGGTATAACTAGTCTTAACGAAATAGCATTAGTCTCATTTCTCAACCAGGTCAAACTAAATATTTATGGCCATTTGATTTGGGCAAAAGACAATTTTTTTTGAAAATTTTACAAGTGATTTATCTACTGTACCGCCGATCACAGGGATTGCCCCCTACTTCGGAAATTGGTACGTGCTTGGTATAACTAGTCTTAACGAAATTACGTTAGTCTCATTTCTCAACCAGGTCAAACTAAATATTTATGGTCATTTGATTTGGGCAAAAATCAATTTTTTTTGAAAATTTTACAAGTGATTTATCTACTGTACCGCCGATCACAGGGATTGCCCCCTACTTCGGGAATTGGTACGTGCTTGGTATAACTAGTCTTAACGAAATTACATTAGTCTCATTTCTCAACCAGGTCAAAGTAAATATTTATGGCCATTTGATTTGGGCAAAAGTCAATTTTTTTTGAAAATTTTACAAGTGATTTATCTACTGTACCGCCGATCACAGGGATTGCCCCCTACTTCGGGAATTGGTACGTGCTTGGTATAACTAGTCTTAACGAAATAGCATTAGTCTCATTTCTCAACCAGGTCAAACTAAATATTTATGGCCATTTGATTTGGGCAAAAGACAATTTTTTTTGAAAATTTTACAAGTGATTTATCTACTGTACCGCCGATCACAGGGATTGCCCCCTACTTCGGAAATTGGTACGTGCTTGGTATAACTAGTCTTAACGAAATAATATTAGTCTCATTTCTCAACCAGGTCAAACTAAATATTTATGGCCATTTGATTTGGGCAAAAGACAATTTTTTTTGAAAATTTTACAAGTGATTTATCTACTGTACCGCCGATCACAGGGATTGCCCCCTACTTCGGGAATTGGTACGTGCTTGGTATAACTAGTCTTAACGAAATAGCATTAGTCTCATTTCTCAACCAGGTCAAACTAAATATTTATGGCCATTTGATTTGGGCAAAAGACAATTTTTTTTGAAAATTTTACAAGTGATTTATCTACTGTACCGCCGATCACAGGGATTGCCCCCTACTTCGGGAATTGGTACGTGCTTGGTATAACTAGTCTTAACGAAATAGCATTAGTCTCATTTCTCAACCAGGTCAAACTAAATATTTATGGCCATTTGATTTGGGCAAAAGACAATTTTTTTTGAAAATTTTACAAGTGATTTATCTACTGTACCGCCGATCACAGGGATTGCCCCCTACTTCGGAAATTGGTACGTGCTTGGTATAACTAGTCTTAACGAAATTACGTTAGTCTCATTTCTCAACCAGGTCAAACTAAATATTTATGGCCATTTGATTTGGGCATAAGACAATTTTTTTTGAAAATTTTACAAGTGATTTATCTACTGTACCGCCGATCACAGGGATTGCCCCCTACTTCGGGAATTGGTACGTGCTTGGTATAACTAGTCTTAACGAAATTACGTTAGTCTCATTTCTCAACCAGGTCAAACTAAATATTTATGGTCATTTGATTTGGGCAAAAGACAATTTTTTTTGAAAATTTTACAAGTGATTTATCTACTGTACCGCCGATCACAGGGATTGCCCCCTACTTCGGGAATTGGTACGTGCTTGGTATAACTAGTCTTAACGAAATAACATTAGTCTCATTTCTCAACCAGGTCAAACTAAATATTTATGGCCATTTGATTTGGGCAAAAGACAATTTTTTTTGAAAATTTTACAAGTGATTTATCTACTGTACCGCCGATCACAGGGATTGCCCCCTACTTCGGAAATTGGTACGTGCTTGGTATAACTAGTCTTAACGAAATTACGTTAGTCTCATTTCTCAACCAGGTCAAACTATATATTTATGGCCATTTGATTTGGGCAAAAGACAATTTTTTTTGAAAATTTTACAAGTGATTTATCTACTGTACCGCCGATCACAGGGATTGCCCCCTACTTCGGAAATTGGTACGTGCTTGGTATAACTAGTCTTAACGAAATAATATTAGTCTCATTTCTCAACCAGGTCAAACTAAATATTTATGGTCATTTGATTTGGGCAAAAGTCAATTTTTTTTGAAAATTTTACAAGTGATTTATCTACTGTACCGCCGATCACAGGGATTGCCCCCTACTCCGGGAATTGCTACGTGTTTGGTATAACTAGTCTTAACGAAATAGCATTAGTCTCATTTCTCAACCAGGTCAAACTAAATATTTATGGCCATTTGATTTGGGCAAAAGACAATTTTTTTTGAAAATTTTACAAGTGATTTATCTACTGTACCGCCGATCACAGGGATTGCCCCCTACTTCGGAAATTGGTACGTGCTTGGTATAACTAGTCTTAACGAAATAATATTAGTCTCATTTCTCAACCAGGTCAAACTAAATATTTATGGTCATTTGATTTGGGCAAAAGTCAATTTTTTTTGAAAATTTTACAAGTGATTTATCTACTGTACCGCCGATCACAGGGATTGCCCCCTACTTCGGGAATTGGTACGTGTTTGGTATAACTAGTCTTAACGAAATAGCATTAGTCTCATTTCTCAACCAGGTCAAACTAAATATTTATGGCCATTTGATTTGGGCAAAAGACAATTTTTTTTGAAAATTTTACAAGTGATTTATCTACTGTACCGCTGATCACAGGGATTGCCCCCTACTTCGGAAATTGGTACGTGCTTGGTATAACTAGTCTTAACGAAATAATATTAGTCTCATTTCTCAACCAGGTCAAACTAAATATTTATGGCCATTTGATTTTTTATTCGATGAGTTGGTCGTCGCCGAGTTAACTGTCGCAGAGTTGGTCGTCGCCGAGTTGACCGTCGCCGAGTTGGTCGTCGCCGAGTTGGTCGTCACCGAGTTGACAGTCGCCGAGTTGTCGCGTACCGTGTTCATATTATATTGCCAGTGCCCAAATCAAATGGCCATAAAAATATTTAGTTTGACCTGGTTGAGAAATGAGACTAATGTTATTTCGTTAAGACTAGTTATACCAAGCACGTACCAATTTCCGAAGTAGGGGGCAATCCCTGTGATCGGCGGTACAGTAGATAAATCACTTGTAAAATTTTCAAAAAAAATTGTCTTTTGCCCAAATCAAATGGCCATAAATATTTAGTTTGACCTGGTTGAGAAATGAGACTAATGTAATTTTCTTAAGACTAGTTATACCAAGCACGTACCAATTCCCGAAGTAGGGGGCAATCCGTGTGATCGGCGGTACAGTAGATAAATCACTTGTAAAATTTTCAAAAAAATTGACTTTTGCCCAAATCAAATGGCCATAAATATTTAGTTTGACCTGGTTGAGAAATGAGACTAATGTTATTTCGTTAAGACTAGTTATACCAAGCACGTACCAATTTCCGAAGTAGGGGGCAATCCCTGTGATCGGCGGTACAGTAGATAAATCACTTGTAAAATTTTCAAAAAAAATTGTCTTTTGCCCAAATCAAATGGCCATAAATATTTAGTTTGACCTGGTTGAGAAATGAGACTAATGTAATTTTGTTAAGACTAGTTATACCAAGCACGTACCAATTCCCGAAGTAGGGGGCAATCCCTGTGATCGGCGGTACAGTAGATAAATCACTTGTAAAATTTTCAAAAAAAATTGTCTTTTGCCCAAATCAAATGGCCATAAATATTTAGTTTGACCTGGTTGAGAAATGAGACTAATGTAATTTTGTTAAGACTAGTTATACCAAGCACGTACCAATTCCCGAAGTAGGGGGCAATCCCTGTGATCGGCGGTACAGTAGATAAATCACTTGTAAAATTTTCAAAAAAAATTGTCTTTTGCCCAAATCAAATGGCCATAAATATTTAGTTTGACCTGGTTGAGAAATGAGACTAATGTAATTTTGTTAAGACTAGTTATACCAAGCACGTACCAATTCCCGAAGTAGGGGGCAATCCCTGTGATCGGCGGTACAGTAGATAAATCACTTGTAAAATTTTCAAAAAAAATTGTCTTTTGCCCAAATCAAATGGCCATAAATATTTAGTTTGACCTGGTTGAGAAATGAGACTAATGTAATTTTCTTAAGACTAGTTATACCAAGCACGTACCAATTCCCGAAGTAGGGGGCAATCCCTGTGATCGGCGGTACAGTAGATAAATCACTTGTAAAATTTTCAAAAAAATTGACTTTTGCCCAAATCAAATGGCCATAAATATTTAGTTTGACCTGGTTGAGAAATGAGACTAATGTTATTTCGTTAAGACTAGTTATACCAAGCACGTACCAATTTCCGAAGTAGGGGGCAATCCCTGTGATCGGCGGTACAGTAGATAAATCACTTGTAAAATTTTCAAAAAAAATTGTCTTTTGCCCAAATCAAATGGCCATAAATATTTAGTTTGACCTGGTTGAGAAATGAGACTAATGTAATTTTGTTAAGACTAGTTATACCAAGCACGTACCAATTCCCGAAGTAGGGGGCAATCCCTGTGATCGGCGGTACAGTAGATAAATCACTTGTAAAATTTTCAAAAAAAATTGTCTTTTGCCCAAATCAAATGGCCATAAATATTTAGTTTGACCTGGTTGAGAAATGAGACTAATGTAATTTTCTTAAGACTAGTTATACCAAGCACGTACCAATTCCCGAAGTAGGGGGCAATCCCTGTGATCGGCGGTACAGTAGATAAATCACTTGTAAAATTTTCAAAAAAATTGACTTTTGCCCAAATCAAATGGCCATAAATATTTAGTTTGACCTGGTTGAGAAATGAGACTAATGTTATTTCGTTAAGACTAGTTATACCAAGCACGTACCAATTTCCGAAGTAGGGGGCAATCCCTGTGATCGGCGGTACAGTAGATAAATCACTTGTAAAATTTTCAAAAAAAATTGTCTTTTGCCCAAATCAAATGGCCATAAATATTTAGTTTGACCTGGTTGAGAAATGAGACTAATGTAATTTTGTTAAGACTAGTTATACCAAGCACGTACCAATTCCCGAAGTAGGGGGCAATCCCTGTGATCGGCGGTACAGTAGATAAATCACTTGTAAAATTTTCAAAAAAAATTGTCTTTTGCCCAAATCAAATGGCCATAAATATTTAGTTTGACCTGGTTGAGAAATGAGACTAATGTAATTTTCTTAAGACTAGTTATACCAAGCACGTACCAATTCCCGAAGTAGGGGGCAATCCCTGTGATCGGCGGTACAGTAGATAAATCACTTGTAAAATTTTCAAAAAAATTGACTTTTGCCCAAATCAAATGGCCATAAATATTTAGTTTGACCTGGTTGAGAAATGAGACTAATGTAATTTTGTTAAGACTAGTTATACCAAGCACGTACCAATTCCCGAAGTAGGGGGCAATCCCTGTGATCGGCGGTACAGTAGATAAATCACTTGTAAAATTTTCAAAAAAAATTGTCTTTTGCCCAAATCAAATGGCCATAAATATTTAGTTTGACCTGGTTGAGAAATGAGACTAATGTAATTTTGTTAAGACTAGTTATACCAAGCACGTACCAATTCCCGAAGTAGGGGGCAATCCCTGTGATCGGCGGTACAGTAGATAAATCACTTGTAAAATTTTCAAAAAAAATTGTCTTTTGCCCAAATCAAATGGCCATAAATATTTAGTTTGACCTGGTTGAGAAATGAGACTAATGTAATTTTCTTAAGACTAGTTATACCAAGCACGTACCAATTCCCGAAGTAGGGGGCAATCCCTGTGATCGGCGGTACAGTAGATAAATCACTTGTAAAATTTTCAAAAAAAATTGTCTTTTGCCCAAATCAAATGGCCATAAATATTTAGTTTGACCTGGTTGAGAAATGAGACTAATGTTATTTCGTTAAGACTAGTTATACCAAGCACGTACCAATTTCCGAAGTAGGGGGCAATCCCTGTGATCGGCGGTACAGTAGATAAATCACTTGTAAAATTTTCAAAAAAAATTGTCTTTTGCCCAAATCAAATGGCCATAAATATTTAGTTTGACCTGGTTGAGAAATGAGACTAATGTAATTTTGTTAAGACTAGTTATACCAAGCACGTACCAATTCCCGAAGTAGGGGGCAATCCCTGTGATCGGCGGTACAGTAGATAAATCACTTGTAAAATTTTCAAAAAAATTGACTTTTGCCCAAATCAAATGGCCATAAATATTTAGTTTGACCTGGTTGAGAAATGAGACTAATGTTATTTCGTTAAGACTAGTTATACCAAGCACGTACCAATTTCCGAAGTAGGGGGCAATCCCTGTGATCGGCGGTACAGTAGATAAATCACTTGTAAAATTTTCAAAAAAAATTGTCTTTTGCCCAAATCAAATGGCCATAAATATTTAGTTTGACCTGGTTGAGAAATGAGACTAATGTAATTTTCTTAAGACTAGTTATACCAAGCACGTACCAATTCCCGAAGTAGGGGGCAATCCCTGTGATCGGCGGTACAGTAGATAAATCACTTGTAAAATTTTCAAAAAAATTGACTTTTGCCCAAATCAAATGGCCATAAATATTTAGTTTGACCTGGTTGAGAAATGAGACTAATGTTATTTCGTTAAGACTAGTTATACCAAGCACGTACCAATTTCCGAAGTAGGGGGCAATCCCTGTGATCGGCGGTACAGTAGATAAATCACTTGTAAAATTTTCAAAAAAAATTGTCTTTTGCCCAAATCAAATGGCCATAAATATTTAGTTTGACCTGGTTGAGAAATGAGACTAATGTAATTTTGTTAAGACTAGTTATACCAAGCACGTACCAATTCCCGAAGTAGGGGGCAATCCCTGTGATCGGCGGTACAGTAGATAAATCACTTGTAAAATTTTCAAAAAAAATTGTCTTTTGCCCAAATCAAATGGCCATAAATATTTAGTTTGACCTGGTTGAGAAATGAGACTAATGTTATTTCGTTAAGACTAGTTATACCAAGCACGTACCAATTTCCGAAGTAGGGGGCAATCCCTGTGATCGGCGGTACAGTAGATAAATCACTTGTAAAATTTTCAAAAAAAATTGTCTTTTGCCCAAATCAAATGGCCATAAATATTTAGTTTGACCTGGTTGAGAAATGAGACTAATGTAATTTTGTTAAGACTAGTTATACCAAGCACGTACCAATTCCCGAAGTAGGGGGCAATCCCTGTGATCGGCGGTACAGTAGATAAATCACTTGTAAAATTTTCAAAAAAAATTGTCTTTTGCCCAAATCAAATGGCCATAAATATTTAGTTTGACCTGGTTGAGAAATGAGACTAATGTAATTTTCTTAAGACTAGTTATACCAAGCACGTACCAATTCCCGAAGTAGGGGGCAATCCCTGTGATCGGCGGTACAGTAGATAAATCACTTGTAAAATTTTCAAAAAAATTGACTTTTGCCCAAATCAAATGGCCATAAATATTTAGTTTGACCTGGTTGAGAAATGAGACTAATGTTATTTCGTTAAGACTAGTTATACCAAGCACGTACCAATTTCCGAAGTAGGGGGCAATCCCTGTGATCGGCGGTACAGTAGATAAATCACTTGTAAAATTTTCAAAAAAAATTGTCTTTTGCCCAAATCAAATGGCCATAAATATTTAGTTTGACCTGGTTGAGAAATGAGACTAATGTAATTTTCTTAAGACTAGTTATACCAAGCACGTACCAATTCCCGAAGTAGGGGGCAATCCCTGTGATCGGCGGTACAGTAGATAAATCACTTGTAAAATTTCCAAAAAATTGACTTTTGCCCAAATCAAATGACCATAAATACACTTCTTTAGTTTCTACAAAATAAAATAAATTTTATATGAAATATATACATACGTACTCGAATATCTTTTTTTTTGTTACAGGTAAACATAAAAATAATATTTTTAGGGATGGGGTGTTATTTTCTTTATACTTATACATAATAAAATATTTTTCGTGCTGTAAGGCTTTTTATTGATAAATTTAGTGAAGACACATATAATTTTTTTGAAAAGGTTTTTTTTCGGGATGGTATTTCGGGATGGAGTTCACATCGTGTTAGTAGGGACACATTTTTAAAGGACCTTTTTTTCGGGCTGAAGAGGCTTTTCGGGCTAACTTCACATACATACATTTTTGGCATTTCAAATTGTTTTTTAATTTGAAATTCAATTGGCATAAGTGTACCCGTAATTTTTTTTTTCTCAAATTTCGTAATACCCTTCTTTATTACTTCGGTGACACTTTCATCAATCGAAAATTGAATTGGAGGTTTATACAAATTATGTTCTTGTAAGCATTTAATTACTTTATAATCACTATTAATATTAATGAAGGAGCACAAATGTCTAGGATATTTCTTATAACTGTAACCTTTTCTATTTTTATTTCAGGTAGAACTACATACTTGCTTCACTAAATGAAAAATATTATGAATATTTTCAGACAATTCATGTAAAATGTCTCTAATTATAGTGTTTGTTAAATTATTATAACTATGTAGTTTTGATACAAATGCTAGAGGATCTTGTGAAATTTTCTTAACAACGTCTGAAATATCAATTGTTTGTGGAGAAGAGTCGAAAGGTATCGGAGTATTCGAAGATTTGTTATTAATGGTTTCGAATTGTATGTTATTTGGAACATCCAGGTTCTCATCAAAGTGTTCGTTATTATGGCGCGTGTATAAATGTCTTATAAACGACCAGCAATAAAAGAATTACTCGGATCAAAAATTTTGATCCAAAAACAAAACTTTGATATATTTTTGTTATTGTTTTTAATGTAAACTTTGATCTGATTCGGATCACTATGCGTGAAGAGTTGTGGCTGTTGAAAGTAACAACACAAATTGAACAAGCTATTGTTTTTGGATCAACCTTTTAAGCCGGACAGCCGCTTGCTCCTCTTGACCGTTTCATAAACGCGATTTGACCTGGATCAGATCTAACGTCAATAACAGCAGCCATTAATGAATGTGATAAAGGTACCAACACACATGAGTTTACAAAAAATACGAAATAATTACCTTCAATGCAGTGGGACCTCACGACCTCTACTCAAAACAAGTAGGTCACACACATTTTGCGTGCTAAAAAATCAATATTTTTGGTGTGAAATTAATGCACTGAATGTCCGAATGTGTGTACGGGTATGTTTCTTTCTTATTATTAATTTAATAATGATGGGAAATCGAACAAACAACAAATTGCAGTTATTGAGATTCAATTTCTATTTTTTTGCAATTTTAAAGATTTTTAGAGTACAATTTCATATGTCGTAGTTATTCAATAGTTGCAGTTATTGAGAGTTGCTATACACGGGTTTGCACTGTATTAAGGTAAAGATAATAGCAAAACATCGTAAATTTTTAAATCCGGGTCAATTTGATCTCTTATCCTGAACTATATCCTTAATTATTTTATATCTTAACAGAGAATAGATTGATGTATTCTTGAATAGCTCATATGTTAGAGTTGAGGTATGTAATACGAATGGTATCAAGTTCAAAACTCCGTGAATACATTTTGAATTTTTCTAAATTGTATTCAATTTAGATTTTTTTCAAAGTTAATTAAACAGTTTTATAGGACCTTTTGTAGTTGATCTTAAACATAACGTCAGCAAAGACAACAAAAATGTGCAGATAACGATTTTTTTTTCATTTTTAGTCTTGCCTTCGATTCTCACATTAATTACACAGGCCTGCATGGGTTTGTTTCTTTCTTGATAAACAGTCGTATCCGAAGTAATTTTTACACTGAATCCGAATCTGGGCACAGAATAACCATATCACGTCAGGTTTTTTAGATATTCTACCCTAAAAGGTGTAGCGTTTCATACGGCAGTGCACGAGAATAATAGCAGCGTGGGCGAGGCTGACGGCGGGGATATGATCAGCGGTTGTTTAGGTTGGGTAAGAAGTTTCATTATTTTAGCCGTTACCTATAAATTTCCTTAACCGTTTCCCTTTCAAATTCATTTGTTCCCTCCAGTTGACTCACCGTTTAATTAAGAGACGTCGTTGTTGTTGTTGCAATAAATTATTATATAAAAAAAAAAAAATGTTTACAAATATAATAAGAAAATTGGTAATGCGCCTTAACTTTATTATTTTTGCATGTACTGACACACTTGAGGGCAAGATAGGCTACTGTCCACCAGATAGCCGAATAAACAAAAAAAAACACAAATTTGCAAGCAACATTTATTGAAGAGGGCGGCAATGACAGATAAGAAGATCGTGAGTGAGGGGCAATTTGGTTGAGATGGCAAGCAGAAAACGACGAGGAAAGCAGTAAAGTTTGGACAGCCAAGTGGTGAGGTCAATAAAAAAAAGACCAAAAGAAATAATTTATTGCTATTTGTTTTGTTTTGTTTTTGGTAAAAATAAACGGGTATTGGCGTTAAGTGTATTGGCCATACCTGTTGTGAATTGTTTTTTTTATTTTGCCAAATGAAATCATAAATTAAATTGTAAAAACAAATACGCTTTATGTTTGTTTGCCTCACATGTTTTTCTTGGCTAATTTTATAAACATTGGTATTGTTACAAAAAAAAAAATTGTATTGTAATTAAAATCTTAAAAATCTTAAGAAAAAAAAAATACATTGCTTTGTGTGAAAGATCATTAATTGGTGTTGTGTTATTAATTGGGTTGGTTCGCTGAACCTTAGCCTGGCATTTCGGGTTTTTCACATGATCCGTTAGACTTTGTGATTTTTTTTTACTTGTTTGTGCACAGCGTAATTGTTGGCTCCCAATCAGTGTAAAATTTATAAAACGGCCATTGGTGTGAAACGAAACAAAAAAAAAAACAATAAAAAAACTAAATAGTGTAGTGTAAAGACGATTTTATAAAAAAAAAAAAACAAAAGGAGCCGTGAGAAGAACGAGTTGATGGGGCCGTGGTGATTTGCGGGGCAAATTAACAGAACGAAATATCTAGAAGATCCAAGCGGCAAACGGTGAGTCATCCTGCACTTATTTTTCCTTTTATTTTTACTATATAATTATTTTCCGTTTTTTTGTTTGTTCGCCATTTTTGCTCCATTTTTTTTTCGTTTCGTTTTCTCATCCAACCTAAATAAAGCGTGGTTATTCTAAGCGGTAGTTTTTTTTCCACAGCAAGTAACCCCTTCCGAGTACACCTGCTCATCGAGCTAAGTCCGGGAAAAGTTTACGTGCCGGTAGACTGACGCCCAATTCGTGTTTTTTTTTAATCTTGTCTACCAACTACCGCTATAGTGTGTGTGGCACGTTACAAAGGGTCAAAAAGTATGTTTTTGCTACTTTTGCACTTAAAATAACTCAAGGCCAAAAAGAATTACGGCAAATCTAACACCGGATCTTATTAGGCGTGACAAAATATACGACCACACTGCAGATCTATTAGTTACAAAATGAGAATGAATATAAGTTATGCGTGCTTAGGAAATTCTTAGAGCATGCCTAATGAGAACATATGAGACTGAGAACTTGTTAATATAAAAAGATTTCTTTTAATTTTCTTATGCGTACTAGCTAGGTATGTATATGGTTTTCCGTAGATTTTGGAACGCTTAATACTATTCGGTTGCCTAACTCTTTTTAGCCTTGAGTTTTTAATAGTGAAAAAGTGTCAAAAAGATGCTTTTTGACACATTTAGATTAGAATATCTCATAAGCAGCTTCTCGTAATTTAATGGATTCCTGCGAGGGGATTTTCATGGATGACACCGATGTTTCGTTAGCAGAAAGTGGGATTTTGAAACCACTGTGGGCAGTTCTACCACCAACTAATAAATCCGCTGCGATTCCTGTCGTGGCGAATGCATGAACAACTTTACTCTGGCCTCTTACATAGCTCATCAAAGTGTTGTAAAGGTAAGTTTTTCCCGAACCGTCAGGACCGTCGAGGAAGAAAAATCGCGACTCAGCCAACAAATCTGTGGATACTCCGGGTATTAAGATACGGGTACGGAAATAAGAAGTATCTTTTAATATAATTTAATTGTTTATTATCTCGATCAGGAATAAGGCATACGTGTCCTTTTCTACATGTCAACTCCGTTAACCCTTTTGTTATTCTTTCATGACCTACTATTCCTCACAGTATTTTATCATGGCCTACTATTCCTCACAGTTCTCCCCCATTTAGAGTGGACGCCAGCGTCAACTCATAATCTGCAAACCGCGAAGGCCTCTTTCCAGCTGTTGCGCGCTCGGATCGGCGGAGTTTTGGTGGCTCACCGTTCTCCCCGTTTAGGGAAGGTGCCGGCGCTAACTCATAATCCGCATAGCGCGGCGGCATCTTTCCAGCTGTTGCCCGCCTGGATCGGCGGAGTTCTGGTGGCTCTGAGGCTGTTTCGAGTTCTGATGCTGTTTCGAATTCTGGTGCTGGTTCGGGTTCCCCCTCCGGTTCGGCTGACTGCGGTAGCTGTGGGTATTGCGGAACAATGATCGGTTCCACTATACGTCGCGTTGGTCGCAACTCGAAAGTGTCCATTAAAACATTGCCGTCGTCTAATGGTGGCTTATCGGGCGTATTGGCGAATGGCGAACCGCACTCGCAATTGATTAGCGTGGCATCTGACCTTCCTTTCGCCAGTCTTGACGTGTACCAAGACCATGTAGTCGACTTTGCCACGGCGTTCAACTACCGTGCCGGGCTGCCAGCTCCAGCCGTTATTTTGCGTGAGCTTGAAGAAAATCGCATCGCCAACTTCAAATTCTTTGTATCTTGCCCCGTGGTAAGTGTTGAATCGCTCCTCCATTTGCACATTTCTTCCGTTGTTATAAACTGGTGGTGGCTTAATCAAATCCAACTTGATGCGCATCTCTCGGCCGGTCATCAATTGGAATGGTGACTTGTCCCCGAGTGCTGGTGATGGTGTGTAGCGGTAGCATATCAGGAATTTGCGTAAGATCTGGTCCGCATTGCCTTCGCCTTCCAGTTTTTTTAGGCCAGTCTTAAGCAGGCCAACGAAACGTTCCGCGCGCCCATTTGATTGCGGATGGTATGGTGCTGATGTCATGTGCTTGATCCCTTTCGCCTCACAGAATCGGTTGAACTCGACTGAGACAAATTGCGGACCGTTGTCGGAGACAATAGTTTCGCAGATACCCTGGCGGGCAAATGCTTCACACAGGTTGTCAATCGTCTTGGCTGAAGTAGTACAGCGCATTTTAAAAATCTCTGGCCAGTTGGAGAACGCATCAACGATGACCAAATAGTAGCAATCGTCGATTGGCCCCGCATAGTCTACATGGACCCGGGACATGGCCCCCAGGGAATCAGCCAGGCCTGCAGCGTGCATTTAGCCGGGGTATTTGTGGTGGTTGCGCAATCGATGCACTGGCGCACGGTTTCCTCGATTTCTCCATCGATACCTGGCCAGAAAAACTTGCTTCGTGCGAGCAGTTTCATGCGGCAGCGCCTGGATGCCCGTCATGTAGTTCCTCCATCAATTTCCTGTGAAATTTTGCTGGAACGATGATTCGCTCGCCGAGGAACAGACATCCTTGCTCCATCGACAGTTCTGACTTGCGATTGAAAAATTGTGCTACTGCTGGGTCGGAAATTTGTTTTAGCTGACGTGGCCAGCCATCAATGATGTAATCAGCGACCTTCTGAAGTACGTCACTTTCCGTGGTTGCCTTTTGAATGTCACTAAAGTTGACTGGCAACGATTTGGCGGTGTCAACTGCTAAGCAGTCGCGGACCGTTGCAATGACCGTGTCTTCAGATTCAAGCGGAAGTTGTGCGGCGATCAGTCTGGATATAAAATCGGCATAGGCGAATCCTTTAGTGTCCACATACTTAATTTGGAAGTCGTAGGCGAGAAGGTTCTCTGCGTATCGCTGCAGGCGATTTGCTGTGCAGATTGGAATACCGCTTTTCGCTCCGAAAATCGAAAGCAGCGGCTGATGGTCCGTCTGGAGCTCAAACTTGCGTCCGCACTAGAGCTAAGGCTTCTCGTTGGACCTGTGCGTAGTTTTTTTCCCCCTTCGTGAAAGATCCTGCCACGTGCATGACGGGCTTACTGGTGCCGTCCTCGAGCTGGTGCATGAGTACCCCTCCCCAATCATAGCTGGACGCATCAGCTGCGACGATGATTTTCTTGGCTGGATCATAGTGTGTGAGGGCCAGGTCAGATGCGAGCACTTGCTTCAGCCGGAAGAATGCATTGGCTCGAGCTTCAGTCCACTTATATTCGACGCTTTCTTGTAGCAGTTCATCGAGTGGGCCACGCATATCCTTCAGCTTTGGTATAAACTTTCCATACCAGTTCACGGCGCCCAAGAAAGCGCGAAGTTGAGGAGTAATGTCGGATGGCGCTGGCAGCTGCTGAATAACTTCCAGCTTCGCTGGATTTGGTCGGATACCGGTTTCATCGATAATGTGACTCAGGAACTCGACGGGTTTCTGACCGAACGAGCACTTAGATCGCTTGAGAGTGAAACCGTATTCTTGCATGCGGCTCATCACGCTGAAGAGGCGCTCACGATGTTGTTTGTCGTCTTTGCCTCCAATGATAATATCGTCGATCCAAGGTAGTGCGCCCTCTAGACCGCCTGTCATTGTGTCCATCAACTGTTGGAAAATACCAGGAGCCGTTTAAAAGGTTCAGCATTGAAGGTGAGACGTAGATGATTCCAGTAGCCTCGTGGTTGCCTATCTTCAAAGTTGCGTCAAAACATCCCAGGATGCTTATAGGTTTGACGGAAGCATTTACGGCAGTTCCTTTGTGGCGCCTCAAGTTTGGTTCGCCGAGTTTCATCCAGTTCGCTTGAGATATGATCGTCAAGTCTGACCCACTGTCATGCTGCAGTTTGACTTTCGTTCCGTCAACAGTTGCCGTGACAATTTTTTTGTTTGAATTTGGATGAGTAGTGCTGATCGCATTGCTGCGACGGCGCGGATCATTTCGTCGTTTTTGTTGGAGCTGTCTCCAAATGCGTGAACTGCTGCAGAAGCCCGCCTCGCTTTTATGCCCAACACCGCTACACAGCGTGCACGTCTTGCCGTTAAATGGGCAGTCTCTATGGAAATGGCAGCCGCCACAGTGAGCGCATGGATAGCGTGCGCTCTTCCCGCTCGTTGAGTTAGTTGTAATTTGCTGCGGTACTTGTCGTATTGGCTTAAAATCTCGTTCGGGTTGCGATTTCTTGTGAACCGCCAGAACTTCCTGTCTGGCCATTTCCTGATGTTCGACCATAATCTTCTCTTTCTCTGCAGCTTGCATACGTTCACATGTGCTGACCAGTGCATTGAGATTCAGCTTGGGTGATGTTGTAGGATCGTCGGCTGCCTCGTATTGTGTGTAATGTGCATCTAGCATTTCGAGTAGCCGCTTGAGAATTGCAGCATCTCTCGAATCTACCAGACCTTGTACGAATGCCAGCATCTTCAGATCTTCTTCGCTGCATTTTCCGATCTCAAATCTAACGCATTCGCGCGTAACCCGGCCTGCATAAGTTTTGTCCTCTTCCCCGCTTTCCTTTCTAATTTTGAAAACTTTATAGCGGAGCGCGAAGCGTGACTCCTTTTGTCCGAAAATCCGCTTGAGGTCTTTGGCTGCAGCCTCTAACGTCAAATTCATAGGTAGGTTTGGTAGAATTGTGTTTGCGAACTTCTGGTAGTCGAGCTGAGACAGCTTCTGCATTAACAGTCCGACTTTTGTTGTGTCTGGAAGAGAGTCGAAGCTAAACGACTTCAAAGATACTCTGGTATCTCGCGTACCAGAGGTCGAATGTCACACTGTTTTCGGGATCATATACAAATTTTTCGATGCGATCCGATAAGTCTCTGACTACCGAGAATCCTTGCACTACCAGTGGTGATCCAGCTGACGTTCCTTCTGCGGTGGCCTGGATGTTGGACTGCTATTTCGACATCGACAGAAGCAACTCAAAGCGTTTTTCGGTTGCTTCGCGTTCGGCTTTCATTGCTTCCAGTAGCGCATTACGATCTGCTTGGGCCGCATCACGATCTTCTTGGGCACGTTGGTTAGCCGCAGCTAGCACTGCTTGCATGATTTCCTTTACCTGGTTAGCATCCATCTCATCTTTTTTTTTTTTTGGTGTTGCTTAAACTACAAATTTTTTCGATTAATTTGTATCAAATCATGTGAAGGCTCGTTTCTTTCCTCGTCGCCACTGTGAATACTCCGGGTATTATGGTACGGGTACGGAAATAAGAAGTATCTTTTAATATAATTTAATTGTTTGTTATCTCGATCAGGAATAAGGCATACGTGTCCTTTTCTACATGTCAACTCCGTTAACCCTTTTGTTATTCTTTCATGACCTACTATTCCTCACAGTATTTTATCATGGCCTACTATTCCTCACAGAATCATCCATTGCAGCAGGAATCTCTTCGAAAATGGCACGCTGCATTGGGTTAAGAGTGGCGATCAAGTTTGTGGCCATTTGAGCTTGCTCTTTGACATCGAAAACATGTTCGACGTTATGAATCGGGCCCGGTCCAGAAAGGCAAAAATCTGTGCATTTCATGTCATTCATGCGCAAAATACCCCAATGTCTTGAAGCAATTTCTTTCCAGCGGTTATGTGATCGAAATACATGATGTAGTCGGCGATTAAATACTCCTTGAATTGCTCGAAAACCGCAAGAGGATTTTTTGGCGAATTGAAGACACAAATCAAAGCAAATGTTAAGCGAATTTGATACGGTCTGCACACATTCGCCATCATCCTCAAGAAGGTTCATGGCTCGTGCTGCAGCATTGAAAGTGTCAAAAATCACTGAATCGACGGTCTTAAGATCGGCAAAACTTTGAGCTCCACGAATGTGTTGTAACAGTATAGTCTCAAATAAAAGCGCTCGCGATCTTTCGGACTGACAGCATACATTCGAGTAATAATCTTATCTCCTCTCTGCTTGCGAACTTTCCAAATGCAAAGCGTTTTGTCAAATACGTAATGCTCAGGAATTTCGGAATACAAATATTGTCGAGCATTCTCGTCTCATTGCTTGTTAAGCTCAAACCATGCAGTCAGATGTGTGTATCGGTGTTGAGCTCGATCAGCTGCAGCATCTTCTTGGCCGTCTTGAAAATAAATCATTTGTTCGTCAGGAAGATGGATGGCAAGACGGATGGATTTTCGAGCAGTCGCCAAATTACTTCAGGAGCACAAACATAATGCGCATCGAGAAATTGCTTAATTTCATCATGAACAATCGGTCCTTGTGCACTTAATTCAATTGAAGCACAATCATATACTTTATATATATTTGAAAATGTACTTGATTGCCTGAACGGTTTGGCAGGATTCGAGGTTAATGTGACAATTGAATTTGCGTGTTAAAAACTTGTATGGAAACTTAAAATGTTGAGGTTGATGAGAGGTTGTAAGTCGTTGCGTGGGTAAACTCGAAAATCACGTTCAAATGGAGGTTGTCCGTCGGCAGAGTAGAAAATTATTGCGACCTCGTTAACTGTTGGAAAATCGTAGCGACGCCTGTCGTAATGCCATGTTCACAACGGGAAGCGTTCGATTGCCGGCTGTTGCTGTTTGTTCTTACTCCCGCTCAACCTCACCAAGATTTCGGTAGACTTTCGCATAGATATTTTGCTCTCGAATCATCCCAACCAAAGCGCTGACAATAGTTGCGTATAGTCGCGAATTAGCAGGATGATTCATGCGATCGTATTTCGCCCTAGCTAAGTCGATAACATAACGAATGTTATCGTGAAAGGCTCGAAAATGTGGGTGATGATGATTACTGAGCAGCTCATGAAGGAGAAACGGAAATTGTCGCATGTGCTGGCCGTTAGTTTCAAGCAATACAATTCCTTTGTGGCAACAAAATTTGAAGTTTCCGTTCGACGAATTTTCAACACTAAAATTGAGAGAAGGACAATGTCGACATTCAACATCCATCACACCTCACTGTGAGCATCAATTTTATTGTCTCGGAAGTTTTCGTGATCAAAAATCTAAGAATTCTCAGCGGCTCGCTGATTGATGGAAACAGCTATTTTTCGACTGTTTCCCATCGTAAAATTGCAAAGGTGCGCGGGAGCCCTTCGCGATTTTTTTTTGCACTTATTGGTTTTTTTCGCGATGTACGGAAATTTTAATTCAATTATCTTTGCTTATGTTTCTAGATATTTATATCATTCATATCAGCTTAAACGTTTGTATTCATACAGATCCATTTTGATCAAAAATCATCTTAAGTTAACAACAAATGCTAATTTTTTCATCTTCATTTTATGTAGTCAAAATTCACTATGGAAACGGATGAAGAAACCAAGGTAAGAAGGCTTCAACTGGCCAGGGAGTGTAAGATGGTTGGCTAGGCAATCACAGGAGTCCCTCGCCAGAATTAATGATGTTAACCTTGAAGCTAAGCGACGAAAAATTCAGCTGGAAACAGAGGAGCAAGCAGCTGTACGTAGAGAAGGTCATACTACAGCACAACGCCAATACATCATCCAGCAATCGAACGAGCAGACACAAGCACGTCTCGAAGCAAACGCTGAATCTCACCGTCATCATATTGAACAGCAAACAGAGGAGCAAGCAGCTGCACGCCGAGAAGCTCATGCCATAGCTCAACGTCAATACATTAGTCTGCAATCGGATGAGCAGAGACAGTCGCGTTTAGCAGCAAACGCTGCATCATTCCAACAAGCACAATAGCGCGTAAGTCAAGCTATAGGCGATGAGGCATTCAATTTTGATGAAGTTCAGGTGGAGTCATACGACTGTGGGGAATTTGATGTTATGTACCACTTTTGCGCATCACGTAATTTCATTGCTAAGCTTCCTTCGGACAAAAAGTTCACAAGTTGTTGTCGAAAGAGTTGAATTAAGTTGCCACAGCCAATGGGAGTTAACGCAGTCGTGCTTCCTTATCCACCACTGCTACAAAGTCTTCTTTCTTATCCAATGAATTCGCTCTTACAACAATGCTGTCTCATTTGTTTCAATGGGTAAGAACGTCGTCGACATGCCAGGACCTAGGCCTTACGTAGTCAAAATTCATGGACAGACGTGTGATTGAACCTCTCACATGCTTCCAGTGAATGATCAAGACCCACAGTATGCTCAACTCTACGTTATTGACAGTACCACATAACCAACCGACATTCGCCCAATTCACAAAGCAAACGAAGACTGCCGACGTGATATTATGTATCAACTCGACCATTTCTTTCGCATAAACAACCGGCTCGCACAATGCCTTCAGCTAATGCATGAAATTGAGACAATCAGGATTATCAGCTCCTATCATTTCTATAGCTCTTCGACGTGATCGACAGTCTGAACAGAGGCGATACAATGCACCGACGTCGAATGAGATCGCTATGGTGTTTGCCAATGAGGACGGAGAGCCCCCGTTTGAGAGGGACATACACATTTATCCCAATAATCCTCAAAATTCCGAACAACCATTCATCAACTTACACATTCTCAGTCCCAATATGAACCCTATCACGTATGCCATAATGTTTCCACACAGTGAGGCAGGATGGCAACCTAAGTGGCAGTGTGACGCATATGAAAGAGCAGCGCTTGCGGAAAGGCGGAGAAACGTTAGCTTGCTGCAGTACAAGGCAGCACTCACAGCCATTCGCGACAACTTCAATTCCATCATGAGTGCAGGAAATCTCTTACAGCAATGGTTAGTCGATTCATACCTTCAAGTGGAAGCAAACAATCTGAATTATATTAAACATAATCAGAAGCGATTGAGATCAAAGCAATATCAGGGACTCGCTGATCACATGGCAAATTTAGCGGAAAATCAGAATGTTGCTGCTGGCGTATCTGGCAAGCTTTGAAGGCTCTCCTCGGAATATGCGCGAAAGGTGTAATGATGCAATATCGATTTTCGAGAAATGGGGTGCACCCGACATCTTTATCACCTTCACGGCGAATCCAAGCTGGCATGAGATCATCGACAACTTGAGGCCGGGAGAGCAAGCATGCGATCGTCCTGTTTTGGTTGCTAGAGTATTTAAAATTAAGCTCGACTGTCTGATGGACGACCACATTACAAAGCATGGAATTTTTGGACAGTGCCTAGCCTACGTCTTCAGCATTTAAATGTGGAGTAACAAACCAACACCCGCCATGTATGAGCAACGGAAATTGCACAAAGAATTTCCCGAAGGAGTTTAATGCCACAACTATTAAAAATAAAAGCGGATATTCACTTTATCGCCGTTGGAATAATGAGAGAGCAACAGTGAGAGGCATTCAAATGGACAGTCGCAATGTGGTACCATATAACCCTTATTTGACTTTAAAACACAATGCCGACATAAACTTTGAAATATGCACATCGCTTCACATATATAAAGGTTTTGACTGCGCCAATGTCGCAATCACATCTAACGAAAAAGCAGAGCTCCGATACAACGAGATCTCAAATTTCATAAATTGACGCTATGTTAGTGCGCCTGAAGCCATATGGGGAATGCGAGAGTCGCCATTTGCCCAACAAATAGACTGTTATTTTTGAGGCAGGCCAAGAGGAGGAAGCACTATTAGCGGTTCGAACTAAGTAACGAATGCTTGAAAGGTGGTTTACTCTCAACGAGAATAATGAGGAAACACGACAATGGCTTTACACCGAAATCCCATATCAATTTGTCTACACAAAAGGTCACTGGCAAGCGCGTAAGAGAGGAGGAAATAAAGTTGTGGCACGTATGTACACCGTAGGATTTAAAGACGAGAAACGTTTCTTTTTGAGGATCTTGCTGCTTCATGTGCTTGGAGCAACAAGTTTTGAGTTTTTACGAACCATCAATGGCATCGTCTACGAGACATTCAAGGCAGCTGCATCAGCACGAGGACTTCTAGAGTCAGATGATGAGTGGGGCAATTGTTTAAGGGAATGCGGTCCATACCTACCTGATGCCAAAGCAGTTTCGCGAGATGTTTGCTTACATATATGCATATTCTGCATGCCTCCACGACTGCTGAAATTGTGGCAATATCATCTTACTGACATGACACTCGACTACTCCCGACGTGATCCACAACCTACTGCAATCAACAAAGCACTTCACAACATCAACGCCATATTAAGGCAACACGTGTGCTTCAATCGGTTTGCCGGCGCCCACTGGAAATTCATCTGAAGATGACAATCAAGTATTCGACTCGATCGAACAACGACATGCATTTAACGAAATCATGGCAACCGTTGACGATGCACAAATTGCAATACGATGTTTCTACATCGATGTCCCTGGAGGCTCTGGGCAGACGTTCCTGTACACCACGCTTATGCCGTTTGTTCGAGGTAGAGGACAATCTGTGTTACCGTTTGCAACAACCGGAATTGTTGCAACGCTTCTGAAGGGTGGTAGGATTGTCCACAGTGGATTCAAGTTGCTCGTTCCTTTACTGGACACTTCGGTCTCTTCAATGCGTCTGCCATCGCTAGAAGCTAAAGTACTGCGAGAAGCATCGCTCATATTTATTGACGAAATAACAATGTTGTCGAAGAATGGTTTACGATGCATTAACAAGCGTCTACGTGAGATAATGGACAGCGATTCATCGTTTGGAGGCAAAGTGTTAGTGATTGGAGGAGACTTTCGGTAACTCTTCCTGTTGTAACTCGAGGAACTCGCACTGACATTATTGAGTGTTGTATCAAGGCATGCCCGTTATGGAGCAAATTTAAGCAATTTACACTTGCTATAAACATGAGGAGCGAAGGTCAGAATAATCATAATCAGTGGCTACTGCAGGTTGAATCTGGAACATTGAAGTCAGCATCAAATCTATTCGATGAAGATGTAATTGAAATACCTCAGCAAATGCTTGCCACTCAAGATCTCATACAGCCCATTTTCGGCAATATCGCACAAATGTCAGTCGGGGAACTCTCGAACCGCGTCATAGTAGCGCACGAAATCGTCGACATGATGACAGGCGATCCGATGATCTACTATAGTGCGGATTTATTAATTAGCGAGGACCCAAGTGACAATCTCAACTTCCCAACAGAATTCTTGAATGAGCAAACGCCATCAGGTATGCCGCCCCACGTACTACTTTTGAAGAAGGGCACCATTATCATGCCGCTGGTGCCAATAACTGGTGCCAACAGCCCAATGGAGTCGAATATTCTGGCAATATCTCAGACATCACTCCATGTTATTGAAACTGATTTAACTTTTGGAATACCTTACAATAATTTTGAAGAATTTTACCCCCATTTTCAAAGTCGGATACCTACAAGTTGGACCGGCAAAATGATCATTAATTTACATATCACTTTGGATAATATCGCTGGCCAGTGGCAGCCGGCCATCTCTCCAAAGCTAACTTTTCTAAGCGACGGATAGCCAGATATGTAGTATGAGTTTGCAGATTTGCAGATGGTTTTCGTTCAATAAGGCCTATTGAAAATTTTGTATATGAATCTTGCACATTTGACGATATATTTTCGATAATATGTAAATTGGTGGCGGAACCTATCACCTAAGTGTTACCTAAATGGTGGTTTCATTTGTACAAACACTGAATTATTATCGAAATTTTAAATCAGACTCCAACGCTAAAATATTTATCTTTTACGTCGAAAGTTTTTTTTTGTTTTTTAATTTTCTTATATAGCCCCATATAATTACTGGGACATTCACTATATTCAAGCAACCGCTAACAAGTTGTTTGACCTTGCTTTCTACAAAGATTCCTGATAGTGATAAAGCGACTGGATTCCTCGCTTTCCTTGTTGGACAAGCCACTGTGTACAGAGAAATGAGATTTAACCAAATAATGAGGCTAAAAGTTGCTTCACGGTATTCTAGGCATTCGTTCGATTGAAGTGGATGCTTTTACCGAGTTTTTTGAAAACCATAAACTAGTAAAGAAGAGCAAAAGGAACAAACTGTATATTAGTACATCCAACATTTAGAATAGTTTGAAAAAAATTGTTGAATAAAAATGTGTGGTGTCCGTTT
The DNA here is from genome assembly GCA_963556165.1 of Tipula helvola. Taxonomy (NCBI): domain Eukaryota; kingdom Metazoa; phylum Arthropoda; class Insecta; order Diptera; family Tipulidae; genus Tipula; species Tipula helvola. The sequence continues at coordinate 273,777,638 of OY744481.1, forward strand.
TCCATGTTCCCAAAGGTGTTGAGTCTTATTGAACAAGTATAATGATGATGTTGCGGGTTTATTTGCAAAAAAAAAAAAAAAAAAAATCAAACCGGTCTTGAAAACCTACAACTCTATTGTGAGGATTTTCAAAATTAATAAACTTTGATTAATAAGTTTAAAGGTCTTAAAATTCTTTTTCGACATCAAACTGTCCCGAAGTGCAATTTTGTCTAAATAAAAGTCCAAAAGTGAAAAGAAAAAATTTTGAGTAAAGAATTGAAAAAGAATTTAATTTTCCACTTTACATAACATAAAATAACGAGATTGTGTCCCCTGCGTATACCTCAAGAGTCATCATTAAACAAATGTTTGCCTCATTTTTTTTTGGGGTGGGGGGTGTAAGTGACCTTATATCATATCCCAGAATATATTACTGAATATAAAATTTCGTTTTTCTTTTTACAAAGTAGAATTGTCCAATTTTCATATGAAATATAAGTTATATAGTTTTGAAAAAGGTTAGAACGCAACGAGGAGTCGACCTTTAAAAAATGAAATTGTTGTCACAAACATAACACACAAACCCATAAGCATATAAAAAATAAAAAATTTCCTAACCTTCAAATTTTTCTTCAAACTAAATATTTTCCATAATATATAGAGCAAACAAAAAGAAGAAGAACCAAACTTTTCATGGTAAACGGGAAACTTGTGTCGACTTTAAAATAAAAATGTTTATGTGTGTATATCGTAAGTTTGTGGAGGGAATTAATTTAAATTTTTTGACAGCTGATGTCAAAAATAGAAAATAGAATATATTTTTTTGTGGGATGGAAAGCAAATTATCTTGTTTTCGTGTCGTATTATTATGCCCATTGAACATTAGGTTTGAGGCAGGAATTTTCTTCTTGTTTTTAGGTATGTCTTACTTCGTGTATGAGTATATTTGTACGTATACCTAGGTACTAGGTACTTTATCGGTGTTTGTCTACTTGTTAAAATTAATTAATTTTTAAAATTTTAAGACGTAAAGTGGTATGTCGAAAATGGAGGATGATAAATTGGAGGAGATTTTCATTTTGGTTCATTATCTGTGAATAACAGAGATTCGCTTGAAATAATTGTTTATAAACTTTATGTCGGATTTACACAAAATTCGGGATGGGCTCTATCATCTACACGGCCGTAGGTGTTTTGCGTGATAACATTTATAATGGTGTTGAGATTAATTATTTTAATTTAATATAAATTATCTGCCACAGTTTCTTTACTCACAAATTGAGATTAGAATTGTTCCGATCAGATGACGCGAATTTGGTCTCGAAAATTAATCAACTCATAAATAAAAATTACCGCACGACAGAAAAAAACTTAGATAATGAGGTATCAAATACATTACCAAAATAATGCGACTAACACAATTATTCAAAGTTACTTATGGATCAGATGAAACGAAATCTCATCGTAATTAGAATAAATTACATCGCAATACAATATATGAGGCACGGTCAAAGACTTAATCAAATAAAGTCTAAGGCTTTGTGGACAAAAATGTTGCCCAAGTTGCTATAGTTGTAAAAGGTTGAATTAATTTTTTGATAAATAGATGCCACGTGATTGTTCCAAGTGAAGTTATTATTAATTACTAGACCAAGATCATTAACTTTATCAACAAATTTGATAGCCGATCCATTGATGATCAATTTCCATTTACATTAATTATCAAATTCGAAATAAATTTAAATGTCTTTTGTTTTTGTTATTTTTGTAATTTTGAGATAAAACGCCACACACTCCCCCTCTAGTAAAATTTCAGAGTACATACCAAAATTTTACGAAATAATTTTACTCATCCTGTAGGAGATGGTGTTTTGACCATGTGTCCAGCTCTCGTTGTGTTGCACTTTAGATTAGGTGCAAATGTGACCTTTTTTGTTGGAATAATATTTAGTGGATCCGCTATGACTTCCTGCTTTGGTATTGATACATCCACGGTGATATTCCTAGTTGTAACCGTATCATCTTCACCTTGTTCAGTAAAACATGGTTTTAACCGATCCAATGATACTCTTACTTTCTTGTTATTTACTCTGATATCAAAAAATTTATCAAATTTATTTATTATTGCATGTGGCCCTGTGTAAGGAGGTTGCAGAGATTTTCTTAAAGCATCCGTTCGTAGAAAACCGTATGTACAATTTTCTAATGCTGAACTAACGAAAATTTGATCTTTATTGTGCCTAGTAGCTGTTTCTGGTCGTAATTCATTGAAATGCTGTTTCAACGAATTCAGATTAATTTATATTAGTGTTTGTTAGATTTAAGAGTTGTCCCACAATTCTTAATACGCTGCCATAGATGAATTCGGCTGGCAAGGCTTGCGATTTCTCACGAAATGTGGTTCGCAACCCCAATAATACCAAAGACAGTATGGTGGTCCAATAAGAACGGTTATGACACATAATTGCGGCCTTCAAAGTACGGTGCCAACTCTCGATCATTCCGTTACATTTTGGATACTGGCTGTGCGCTTTCGTTCAACTCCTAAAAAATTGAATAATTCCTGGAATAAAGATGATTCAAATTGTGGACCTAGATCTGTAACGATAAAATGTGGTACACCGAATCTTGCTATCCATGTGGCAAAAACTGCGAATGCTACGGTGCTGATGTAGTCTTTGCCTCGGTGATGCCTTGTCTAAATTTTGCTGAAATGCGTAAACCAAGAGCTTATGATCGGTGAATTTTGTAAATAATCTGGCTTCCAATAGGTATCTGAAATGTTTAACTCCTATGTAGATATGCTGCCAATAAGTCTCAATCGTAGGCACTACATTTTTGTTGCGTTTCTGTTAACCGAACTGAATAGAACCCTAGTGCTTGCCAAGTATTCTGCGACCACTGTTGTACTACGGCTTCTATTGCTGAGTCTATGCATCAGCCATGATTGATAGGCATGCTGATGTTAGTGGATGTGCGAGACTTGTGGCTTGACATAACTTAGATTTGCACTCGTCAAAAGTGATACTAGCTTCGTTGTACCAAATGATTTGCACCTTACTATTTTTCTTGTAGCCTTTTAAATAATTTTTGAGTATTGCCTAATCCTTTGCAGCTGCAGGTATAAAACGTCTGTAGAAATTGATCATCCCTATGCTCATCCTATGTTTTTGATGCTATCAACATTATCATCTAAATATACAAAACAAAACGGCAATTCCCTAAAAATCGAGTGTATCAGCCTTTGGAATGACTGTGCAGCATTATGTAGACCAAATGTCATTCTGAAATTGTGATGTTGTTGAGTGCTCGGCAATCACCGCACGGTCTCCAGTCACTATTTTTCTTCGTTACCAAATGTAATAGACCAGACCATACACTTTTGCTCGGACGGCAAATTCCTTGTGCCATCATGTCCTTAAAATTATTTTTTGCAATCTCGAGTTTATCCGGCGGTAGCCTTCGTGTCTTGCATGACACTGGTGGTCCCTTGGTTTCCAAACAGTGTGTAACATTGTGTTTTATCGTTGACGTATCTAAAGACTCTTTGCTGATGCTCTAAAATCTTTTAAGTAATTTTAAGATATCCATATGTATTATTTTCATTTGTGGTTGAATTTTATTGATGAAAAGTCAAAATAGTAGACACATTAAAATTTTAGAATAAATTCATTTTTGTTCGATATGGTCTTATTTTGCCTTAACTATGGCCTTAATTCGGTCGGAAAAAGCATTGCACGCTGCACGAATGTGAGCCTCCAGAATACGCTGCCATTTCCGGCGAATAGCTTGCTTAAGATGATCGACACTTAGGTATTTTTCAGGGCCAACCTTGCTCTTTAAAATTCCCCAGAAAGAGAAGTCCATCGGATTTGCATCCGGAGAATTTGCCAGCCATTGTGTTGAAGAAATAAAGTGTGAAATGTTATTTTTCAATCTTCTTGGTTGACGCGCGGTTTATGAGATGATGCAGAATCTTGTTGGAATGTTTAGGGTCTGCAGCCGAAATATTTGCGTGCCTAAGGCTTCAACACAGCTTCCAAAATAGTTTCACGATAAACAGTTGCGTCTATCTTCACGCCACGATTAAAAATTACGAGTGCATAGCGTTCAACGGCAGAACGGTGGCCCAAACCATGGCCATGGCTGGTGCCTGCTTCTGGTTTCCATCCATCGGTGAAAACTTTCGTATGACCACTCTGGCAAATAAACACGGTCATTTTGATTGTTTACATGTTGCTCAATGTGATATAGAGCCTCATCAGCGAAGACGATATTCTGCAACAGGCTACTTGGGTGCAAACGAAGCAATTCCTTTGCTCTATCCAGTTTATTTTTTTCTGTTCAAGAATAAGATCGTGTGCCCTTTGGAACTTCAAAGGTTTCAATAAAAGGTCATTTTTTAGAATATATTGCATCCTTTCTCTGGATATGTTCAGCTCAGCAGCCATTTCTTTTTACCACTGCGACGGAGATTTCGATCAATTTGAGCCTTCACCTTTCGAATAATTTTTTATAATGTTGCTGTACTTCTATGACCATTTCCTTTGAGTTTGGCAATACTGCCAGTCTCTGCAAATGACGCACGACATGTGGGAGGACAGTTTAGTAGATACTCCTGATGATGGCCTAATAAGCCGAAATCGATCGAGTGATTTTTTAAACCTTTTAAGCGCCTACGGAAGAAAGTGTAAAAAGTAGTAATACTTACAATTTATGAGTAATTGCCCACAACCAAAGGCAAAATTTCGTGTCAATTTTCTGAATATGCGGCGTAAGACGTTATCACGTCAAAATAAATAAATTCTTTCCAGTTTTTGGATATCTGTTGGTTCGATTGGAACATACAACTTATTTATACCAGAAATCGATATGGTTAATAATAAATTGACACCATGTCATTTGTCTCGCAGAAGTTTCTTAAATAGGTGTCTGAGCCACTACAATTTTCTCGAATGAATCTCTTTATCTTTGATTTTGTTGCGGCTTTTTGAATCTGCACAGTGTTTCAAGCGAAATTGAAATTGCTCTCTCACATAATGTCACTCCCAAGTGATTTATTCTAGATCTAGTGATAAACGTTATCATTCATGCCTTCATTCAAAATCAATATGTTTGCTAAGGCTGCAATACCAATTGTAGCATTAAGTGCGCAACCTTCGTGGGTCCCGGAAAGTAGAGAATGTTTCAGGCACAAGTTATTTTTTTTTTTTGCTGAAAGTATTTGGTGAAAAATAAAAATTCATATTTAAAAAAACGAGATGGCCTGGAAATTACATTAATAGATTATCAAAGCTAATTTAATTACGCGTCCCTTTCTAATCTTTAGATATCATCGACAGAACATCATACCGTTATAACAATCAATAAAAACGGCAGAAAGCCATCGTTATCGCACATCTAATCTCAAACCATAAACGCGCACTAAATAAGTCTCACACGCATCGATTTCCTTATTTTCAAAAATCCCAAAGAAAACAAAAATTCTACATCCTGTATCTCGAAGCGTAATGCATATATACATAAAGCCTGTTATTGTGTACGAGTATATTATGTACAGAGAAAGCAAACCAATAATAAGTAATGTTGATGATGAAGACGATGATTATACGATCCTATTGTTATGCTGTTTTATTTTTGTCTTAAATGTAACTAACGATAAGAAGTAGGGAATATGTACATCTTTTACAAACACACACACACACACACGGAAATACTCGTATAAAACCCGCAGGTTATACTCTTATTTTCTACTTCATATAAATTCGTCTGTCTCATTTTCCAATAAATGAAAATTGAAAAATAAAACATCAGAGTGTTTTTCATACATTGTACTTTAATCCAGATTTGTATTTTCTTGGTGTGATATACATTATCGTAGGCGAACCGAATTAAGGTACGAAAAACCGAGGAAGAATACCTGTACACAACGCATACTCGTAATAATAAAAAAGGGTTTTTATAAGAATAAATCAAATTATGAAGGTGCCTGATACTTTTGTCGTTAAACACGGTACGATGTACTTCCATAAAATTAAATCTAATTTTCAGGTGACGGAAAATAAAAAATTGGTATTTTACCTTCATACCTATAACATAAAAGTGTTTAGTGTTTTTATGATGTTCAATTTTATGTATTATATGTTGCCGTCGTCAAAATCAATTCGAAATACACGACAATAACACCCTCACACTCTTTTATGTACACCGTAATATACGACGACGATAACGGCTGAGTATTATAGAAATAATCTAATATTTAAATTGACTATTAATAATAGAATAATATTCTTGTATAACAACAATAGAATTATGTTATGTACACTCTCGTATATTTGAAAATTGATAATGATAATAGTGGTAGTATACAGAAGTGGTTTAGTTATCTAATACAATAGCAATAATACGAGTAATAATCGAAACAACAATGACATAGTCATTAAATTATGTATCGATTTTATACATACAATTGAGGTGAAACTCTATAAATATTGAATATTATTGTTTGTGTCACATGATTAAAGGATTGAATATATTGCCATCAGGGGCGGATTAACGCCTAGGCAAATTAGACTCGTGCCTAGGGCCTGTGAATTTTACAATTTTTCGTGCTCCTTTAATGAGATAGCCTTGGAATCTGGAATCTTTTTCCAGATTTCTTTATATCACACAGCACAGATCGTTTGGATTTCTGGAATTTTTTTTACTCCTTGCTTAACTTCTGCCCTTAAGTTATCTTGATTGGGTTAAGGCAGAGCCTACTGTATAAATAAGAGCCTCCAGTATCGACTGTATTTTCTACTAAGCTTAAAATAAGGTACAAACAATTTTTTCTTTACTATGAAACTATATGGGAAAACGCTTATTTTCATTGACAGATTTAGTTTATTAGAAATGTGAGCTTTTGTTTTATTTTTATATGAAAATGTTCATGAAACATGTAATATTATTTGATTGAAAAATCGAGTCTTGAAAATGTTTATTTCTAAGTGAAAATCGTCATGAAAAATAAGGTACTTTTGAAATTTAAAATATTGTTGTTTTTGTAATACTATACGTCACCAACATAACTCGAAATTTATAAACAATACAATAATCATCTCTTTCATTGCCTCCATTCCAATTTGAATTCGAATATGTTTCTATAGTTATTTTGAATTTGCAAAGCATGCTAGATTGTTTTGATGTTTTGTTTTTTTCGCACTCATTGTATTGATTTAATTTATTCTGTTTGGCTCTTTTTGATTTTTTTAAATTTTGATTGTTGAGCGGAGGCGTGTTGTCTTTTTTCTTACCATTGGGTTTAGATGTGGACAAATGATGACGACATTAAACTGAATTTTCTCTTTTTAATACACATTGCTGTTGTTGTAGAATGTTTTTTAATTTAGTTTCCCTTATTGTCTTTTGATTATTGGTGGAAAATAGGGAAATTTGCGAATCTGTGTTTTAAATGAGGAAGACATTGAGTTGTTTGTTAGCGATTTCTTAAAAAATTATTTAACTGGGTTTAACTTTTAATTCATATTTTATCGTCAATCGAAATCGCGTTTTTTCATATAAACACTATGAAAATAAATGAATTTTTAGTGTTTCTATATCCCTTATTTTAAGTTCATTTTTCACATGCCGGCTCTATTCATATCAAGATGGTTCTGGTTAAGGTTAGGAGCCTGACGCCCAAAGCATTCATTTTATGATCCGTAAATTATTATTTTTTTTATTTATTTTTTTTATTTTATTTAATTTTCTTTTAAATATTTTTAGAAGTTTAACTATAAAATTTACAATAAAATAAAATAAAACAATAGATGCCTTGTGGATAATAATCCAGTAGCAGGCATTGATTCTTTTAATAACGGCATCCGCTCGAAACGCGATATTTCAAAATGCGATATTTCAAAACGCGATATTTCAAAACGCGATATGGTATAAAACGCGATATTTTAAAATTAAAATTTTAATATAATAATAAAAATTAAAATAATAATAATATTATTTAAAAATAATAATAATTATTAATCTTCCTTCATTTAATAAAATTTTCCTTCACCAAAATGATGAAATTGAACATGTACGATCAGAACAAGGAAACCGCGTTTTGAAATATCGCGTTTTGTTCCATATCGCTTTTGAAATATCGCGTTTTGTCAAATGGCGTTTTAAAATATCGCGTTTCAAATGGGAACCCTTTAATAACATATAAAGAGAGAGAAAAAAAACAATTAAAAAAATACATATTCATCTATAATCAAATACCAATTAGTTATCTAACGGAAATAAATAAATAATGTTACAAATACAGTTAAATTAAATCGTAGCTCTTAAGAACAACCGTATAACAAAACAAATCAAATGATGACGCAAAATAAATGAGACACGTCTGGTGTTTCAAATAGCGAATTTCTAACATATGGCAAGAATTGCTTAGAACAAATGTGACGTATAATGTGTTCTGGTAGCGCATTAAAAAACATCGGAGCGGTAACAACAATGTAGCAATGCTCATTACTAAATCTGGGAATACTATAAAGAAGACGATGATTAGCGCGAAAGTTATATCGAGCATCACTTCTTATTACATGCTAACCGCTACGCTTAAAAAATACTCGTAAAACCTTATAAATATACAAATGCCTTAACGGTAGAATATTGGTTGCCTTGAATAAACGCCAAAATGATTCTAATCTATTTCTCCTCAAGATTGTACGCAAAATCATTTTTTGCTGAACGTACAATGGTTTGGACGTAGTTAGATAACAGCCACCCCAGCAAGATAAACCATATTCCAATTTGGCCATAACCAAAGCATGAAACATTTTAACTTGGACACATGCGTTTTCCAACTAAGGTTAGTGTCCAAATGTATGCCAAGATACTTAAGAGCTGACTAGCTCAATGTTCAAACAATCCATATGACAACTAACAGAAGTACATTTAGAAGCACTATGATATGTTAATGGGGAAGCAGTGGGAACGACTGAAATGCCAGAAATTTTAAACCACATAAACTTAGTTTTTTCACTTAATAACAGGAAATGCTTATCAAACCATTTATGTAAGACCTCCTGTATAGGGATTCCGACTGCATTTTGGGTTAGTTTCTTAAGCATTATTTTTAGCCTAAATGTAGGCAGTAGAACTATATATAAAATATTAATAATTGGGTGCCTATCACTGAAAATGTAATACAAAAAAATTCTCTTGTTATAATTTTAACAAATTATTTTATGACTGTTGTTTGAATATACATATGTATAATAGAGTTGACCTCCAATTTACAAAACAAATTGGTCAAAAGATTCCATCGTTTAGTGAAAATGTCTTAAGCTGAAACCAACATTTCGTGACTATTGCATAATTCGTTCTAATTGTTCGTAAATCAATATTGAAAATTTATCAATATTGTAAAATTTTAGTTCATAATATAAATTCCTTTAATCTTTGATAAGATTTAATTCCCTTAATAGCGTTTTGTGGGTGTTCTTCATATAAAAATTTTACTTACAATTTGTGAAATCATTAGCATTTTAAGTTCTCTCTCTAAAGCTTTCGAGATAGTTGTTAAAACTCAAATTCAATCGCATCTAAATAGCAATAGTTTAATTAGTTTCTTCCAATCTGGGTTTAGAAAATTTCATAGCACTTCTACTTCTACTGCGTTATTAAATGTATGTGATGATATTAGGCGTAATATGAATAATAGGGAATTGACTAAAGAAGTCTTTGTTAGATTTTTCTAAGGCATTTGATTCTATTAATCACAGAATTCTTTTTAACAAACTCTTATCTCAGTTTAGATTTTCGGTTTCCGCTGCCAGACTAATTTTTAACTATCTTTCTAATCGTTCTCAGGCAGTTTTTTTCGACAATTCTTTGTCTGATTTCCTTCCTGTAATTTCCGGCGTTCCTCAGGGTTCAGTGCTGGGTCCTCTATTGTTTTCTATGTACATTAATGACATAGAATCCTCTATTCACCATTGTTCATTTCACATTTTCGCTGATGACGTCCAAATTTATAGAAATAGTCGTTTAGATCAGGATTCTATTGATAGGAATATTTCTCTGATAAATGAAGACTTAAGTAATATCGCTAGTTGGTCGGTCTCTAATAGGCTCGTTTTAAATGCGAATAAATCTCAGTCGATCATAATTTATAAAAAATCGTTAGACACCTCGTCGTTTCCTGGTATTTTTCTGCAGGGTTCGCTAATTAGGTATTCAAATACTGTTAGAGATTTAGGCTTAGTTATTAATAAAACTCTTTCTTGGGGTGACCATTTAGTTAGTATTAGTAAGAGGGTCTTTGGTATGCTTAGTTGTTTGTATAAAGTAGTAGGATTTTCTGATAGTCAGTTTAGGAAAAAAATGTTTTTGTCTTATCTTCTTCCTCATTTTATTTATGGTGACGTAGTTTTATTCGGTATGCTTCAGGAAAATATGAACGTTCTCCAAAGATGTTTCAATGCATGTACTAGGTTTATTTTTGGTATTAGGAAATTCGATCATATTTCTGCCTACTCTAGCCTTGTTTTAGGATGTAGTTTATCTACCTTTTACGAATTTCGCGTTTGTCTTTTTATTTTTAAACTTCTCAAAGCTAAGAAGCCTTGTTATCTTTATAGGAAGTTACTTTTTAGCAGGTCTCATTCCTCAAACTTCCGCCTGATTCCGGCCAAAAATAGTTGTAGGTCGCTAAACAAATCCTTTTACGTTAGGGGAGTTTCTCTTTGGAATTCAATTCCATTGGAAATTAAGAGTTTAGGATCGGCCAAATTATTTAAGTCAAAATTTTTGGAGTGGCGTGATTGATGGGCAATACGTAGTTTTTTTAAATTTATTTTTAATATTATTATTATTATTGATAAATTTTAATATTATTTCACCTCTTGCTGTACATTTTATTGTAAATGAGCTATTGCTCAAAATAGAATGTGTATGCATGAGATGGAAATTGTTTGAAAAAATTTAAAAGGTTTTTCTGCCTAATGGAAGCAGCTTCATCATTTTATTTTTGTTCTTTTGTTCCGTTTACTCTGTTTCCATCTGTGCTTTTCCTTTTAATACTAAATTATTGTTAAAGTACAATAAATAAATAAATAAATAACGAAGTTATGGGATATGACCAATTAAGAAGAAACTTGGCCATTTCTTAACCGATTTTGTTAAAATTCAGCGTGTACGATGGAAATGGGATTCTTAAATGATTTTTAGATGAAGTTTTGTAATATGGCCAATTAGGGAGGAACTTGGCCATTTCTTTCCAATTTTGATGAAATTCAGCATTTACGATGGAAATTGGATTCATAAATGGTTTTCGGACGAAGTTCTCTAGTTTGGCCAATTAGGAAGGAACTTGGCTATTTCTTATCCAATTTGAATGAAATTCACCAAAAATGGGACCATTCCGTTCAAACGTTCATTTTTACTCTTGCTTCTTTGCAAAATTCTATTGCAAATATTTGCAAAGGGAAATGTTTTGTTTACAGGAAATTTTTCGTTTACATCTTTTTACATTAGATGTATGTTTGACTACATTTGATTCTGACTACTTATAAAGTTTAAAGTTGTATATTGTGTATACCGATAAATATTTTTTTTTCGATGTATGGAAATCAAATAGATTGCAAATATTTGCAATCTACTTTTGGTGAGAACCCATAGTTACACTTAGTATATACTAAAATTATTTGTTACTATGGAAATAAATATAGCTTTATATGTATTAATAATTATTACTATTTAAATTAAAAGTGAGCTTAGATAAGTTGGCTAGATAAATCCAAATTTTGAAGTTTAAGTTTAAATTTTGAAATGAGTGCTATTAGCTGTATTGTTTGTGTCTTGTCGTCGAAGACGAAATAAATTGATTATTTTTCGTAAATATTTACGAGACACTATGGATCCGTTTGACATTTCGGTAGCTAGGTAAAAATTAGAATAATAAATAATAATTACTATTACAAATGACATATAAACAAAAATAATTTTACAACAGGTTCATAGAAATGTATCGGTTACCTCCATCTATTTGCGTAAGTTTCTTAGAAGAAATTAAAGCTTCAGGTTCCATTGCTATGACAGATTATGATCACGAGAAGAAAATTCTTATTCATCTAGAGTTATTTATTTATTTGGATTTTGATTAATAATGTTCACATATAAATTATTTATATTTAATTTTAATTTGTAGATATTATGGGTACTAAATTTTAGTGTAGTGGCAGTTATTAAAGAAGGGTTGGGTCTGACACACTTGTTTCATTGAGTCAAACAATGGTTTCCAGATGCGTCAAAAAATTCACCCGAATAATATCCACCCAGCTGGAAAATATTTATGTCAAATTCCCCCAAACGCAAGGTGAAATAGATTCAACTAAATTAAGGTGCGTAACAGTTTAGAGAAAAATCGATTTGGAAGTACAATTTATGTGACACTAAAATATGATTTTAGTTTTTATCGAGAATATAGTTTCCCAAATATAATTGGGCTTATTGATGGAACGCATATTGCAATTAATGGATTAAAAAGACACATTGGAAATGCCTATGTGAACCGAAAAGGATTCCATTCTATTAACGTTCAGTTGGTAAATAAATATAGATTTTTAAATATAAAAATTAAATTTATTTGAGATAATTTTTTATTTTAGGTTTGTGAAAATAATTTGTTAATTTTAAATTGCAATCCTCGGTACCCAGGGTAAGTAACGATTAATTAATTTTAATTCAATATCGTTAATTGGTATGTAAATCAACACCCGATAGCTTCATATGGAGAAACAGCAACATTTTTACATTACTGGAAGCAGGTTTGAAGGAAGAAGGAACACTGCAGTGGCTTTTAGGTAAACCATAATGACTAATATCAACAACTAACAACAAATGAAGCACATTGAATTTTTTAGGTGACAGTGGTTATTCGCTTCAGCCATTTTTATTAACTCCAATCCACAATCCAACAACAGCAGGGGAACAAAATTATAACTACGTGCACAGAAAAATAAGGAGTAAAATTGAAAGATGCATTGGTTTATTAAAAATCCGTTTCCGGTACTTTTTTTTATAAAATTAGGAAATTAAATAATACATTTTTACTTTTAAATATGATCCACAGGTGTATTTTGGGCGAACGGGTATTGCGTTATGACCCGGAGAGTGCAGCACACATCATCATATCATGCGTCGTGTTGCACAGTATTTTAGTGAAAAATAACGTTAACTTTATCGACGATCCAATTAGTACATCAACTTCGGAAAAGGACCATAATCAAGGCTTATTTATTGTAAATTCAAATTTATTCAGTTATTAACTTAGCCGTTTCATATGTTTCAGATACCAATAGTGGCAACAACAGTTATTTCGCTCAAGGCTCAAGAAATAGAAACTGGCTAATAGAGGGTCTTGAAAATTAAATTAAAATTATTTGATTTATAATTGTTTTTTATTAACACCAATTTATTTTTTCGAAATTTTCCAAATAATTTTTTTAACAATGAATGAACAATGAACACGAAATACATTAATAAATATTTAAAAAGAGTTTTGTTTGAAAATTTACAGTTAATTATTGCTCCTCAATAATTCAATGAATGTTTTTTGGTTATCAGCAATATCTTTTAAAAGGTTTATCAAAGTAATTTGATTTTCGTTGTTAGCTTTTTGCAACCTAATGGATTCTGCTATTGCGGCATATCGGTATATTCCTATGATTAAATAATTATTAGAAATATAGTTTAAAAATATATTTTAACTTAAAGAAAAATATTTTTACCCTAGTACGTCCTGTGTTTATTCTGGCCGAGACTGAGGTGGAGGAGGTAGACGTGGTAGTGTTGGGTGTGCTCAAGGTAAGCGAAGTATGATGAGAATCGTTAATGTTTAAAATAAATAGACCTTTTTATAATAAGCTTTTGTGTATTACAATTTTAGCTAACCGAAATATTTGCACCAACTTCCTTGACTTCTAGTCCGTCCAAGGCATTTATACCACATAAATTAATAATCCTCCCGTCTTCGATTTGCAATCGAGTTTTGCTAAGAAGCAAGAATAAAAATGAACGTTTCAACGGAATAAGTCCCATTTTCATCGTAAATGCTGAATTTCATTAAAATTGGACAAGAAATAGCCAAGTTCCTCCGTAATTGGCCATATCCCATAACTTTGTCAAAAAGTCATTTGAGAATCCTATTTTCAACGCACATGTCGAATTTCAACATAATCGGTTGAGAAATGGGCAAGTTCCATCCTACTTGACCATATTCCAGAATTTTATCCAAAAATCATTTTAGAATCCCATTTCCATCGTAAATGCTGAATTTCATCAAAATTGGACAAGAAATGGCCAAATTCCTCCCTAATTGGCCATATCCCATAACTTTTTCCAAAAATCATTTAAGAATCCCATTTCCATCGTACACGCTGAATTTTAACAAAATAGGATAAGAAATGGCCAAGTTTCTTCTTAATTAGTCATATCCCATAACTTCGTTATGAATGATTTCACAAATTGTAAGTACAATTTTTATATGAAGAACGCCCACGAAACGCTATTAGGGGAATTAAATCTTATCAAAGATTAAAGGAATTTACGTAACGAACAAAATTTTACAATATTGATAAATTTTCAATATTGATTTACGAACAATTAGAACGGATTATGCAATAGTCACGAAATGTTGGTTTCAGCTTAAGACATTTTCACTAAACGATGGAATCTTTTGACCAATTTGTTTTGTAAATTGGAGGCCAACTCTACATATACATATGTATATTCAAACAACGGTCATAAAATATTTTGTTAAAATTATATCAAGAGAATTTTTTTGTATTACATTTTCAGTGATAGGCACCCAATTAATAATATTTTATATATAGTTTTACTGCCTGCATTTAGGCTAAAAATAATGCTTAAGAAACTAACCCAAAATGCAGTCGGAATTCCTATCCGGATCAGAATTAGCCAAAGAAATAACGTCGTTGGCAGATTCCGCAGAATAAGCTAGAGCTAAATCATCATCATATCCAGTACTGTGCCCATTTAAATTAAGTTTAAAAATAGAATTCGTATAAATTAGAAACAGTAGAGGACCAAGCACTGATCCTTGCGGCACCCCCACGTTCACGGCCCTAAGATCACTAAAAGTATCATTAACTGTAACCCTCACAGTTCTATCATCTAGGTAAGAAGCAAACCACCTGTTAGAGACACCTCTAAACCCAACATCAAACAGAATAGATAATAAAAGTTCATGATCCACCATATCAAATGCCTTAGAAGCATCAATAAACAACCCAGGGGTGACATGTTCTACCATCACTTTCGATTCGTTTTCGATTGTGTTTTGTCTCTTGTAACAAGAACAAAATTGTACACTATTTTCTTCTTTCATTACAATTTTTCTAATGCGAACTCAGCCTTCTGTATACTTTTCCTTTACTTCACATCGAAAAATATCGCAATCAAAATTTTTTGTGATAAAGAGTGATGAATGAAAGAAGAAATAGAATGTTGTTTTATTTGAGCAAGCTGAGAAAGCTTTAGAAATAGCATAATTGAAAAATCGAAATAGAGTGCAATTTTGTTCTTGTTACAAGAGACAAAACACTATCGAAAACAAATCGAAAGTGATGGTAGAACATGTCACCCCTGCACAAATCTTACTGTTGTTTAGCCCGTTATGAATAAAATCTAAGTAGTCCAACATAGCTGATTCAGTACTCATACCTTTGCGAAACCCGTGCTGATGAACGCTTAGTATTTGACACTGATCAAATAAAATGGTTACTCTGTTTTTAACAGATTTCTCCAGAACTTTGTGAATGGCTGGCTGTAGTGCAATGGGTATATAGTTACCCATAATGCAATGGTCATCACTTTAGAAAACAGGAAGAACAGTAGCGTACTTAAGCCTCACAGGCACCACTCGCTGCTCAAAAGAAAGATTAAAAACATGAGCAAGAATAGGGCTGATAACTCTAGAAATAGCTTTCAAAATCTTATTGCTAATACCTTCACTATCGAACGACTCTTTCGGCTCGAACGAATCAATAATATCTAAAATCTCACCATTAGAAACCGGAGTCAAAAAGAATGTTTCCGAACAGTAATCATACGGAAGGTCATGGTTTATTGTTGTGATATTCGAGAAAAATTTTGTTCTAAGCTTATCAGCAACGCTAGTACAGTTAGATGCATTGGAAATATCTACTTCATTAGTAAGCAGAGTGCCGCTATCAGATAAAATATTTCCAATAGAAGATGCTTTAGGCTTTTTTGTTAAAATTTCATTTACAAGGCTCCAATTTTTTTTTAACGTCACCTCTATTAACTGAGAATCGATTCATGTAATACTGTTCTTTCTCACTCTTCACATCAACATTAATTTGTTTACAAATATGTACAATCATATATTTCACGCAGACACGTAGTTTTTTCCGAAATTGGTTCCTTTTTTTGATTGGACTGGCCAGATTAAGTGAGATCTATGGCTGTAAAAGCCTGATATTTTTGACCCGAGAATAAAAATAACACGGCTTCAAAATGTTCGTAAAAATGCTATAAAATTTATCAAGAGCTATTATAGTCGTATCAACTAGATTCAGAACAGGAGTCCAGTCAGCCTGCTCGACGAGTTCATTTAACAATACCATATTAACTATTTCTGACCACAATAAAAATTAGTACGAGATGTCAAAATTGTATCAAATTTGAATGATATCTCAATGAAGTGATGATCAGAAATCTTAAGGTCGATTGCAGATGACTTGAGGCATGAAAGATCATTTGATCGAAGACGAGCAAAGAAGTGATCAATGCAAGTGGATGATGATGCTGTCACTCGAGTAGGCATATTAATCAACGGTTCAAGACTAAAAGATGACATAAGAAACATATAATCTTCGCAATGTGGTGGAAAATTAAGGAGGTCTCACGTACACCCTGGCTTCTACATAATGTAAATAAATTTAAAGCGCTATACTTGGACAATATCAGAGACACATAAGTTTTAAATTTTAGTTTAAATAGGTTTATCGTTTATGCATGATACTTTTATTATTTTCTTTTTGTTTGTATTCTTTAAGGTAAAAAATATTATTTTCCTCACTTTTTAATCGTAAAATACAAGCTACAAATTTTTAACTGGTCCGTAACCAGTTAACATTTTTGTGGTGAATAAAATGCCAAAAATTTAACTTTTTAACTTTTTATGGGGTTTTTTATTCGTTTGAAACACAGCCTTACTGCTCGAATACTGTAGTATGTAATTGTTTTATCGTAGTAGTTTTTGAGATTTGTTGTGAAAATTGCTTTACTCCCCCGTTTTGCTGCACGAATACTATTTTTGCCATTAGCTGTATAAATTTGATTTGAATTTATACCAGCTTTCATTTATTGTTTTATGTTTGATAAAACATTTAGGGTACTAGTTTTGGGTTCATGTTACACGCTGCGTTAGAATGTTATGTTAAATGTTGCGTTAAATTGTTGCGTGTCATATAAAACGTTATATTAAATAAAAATATTTCGTCTCTTTTTATTTATCACATTAAAATAGAAACAAAAAAGACAAAAAAAAGTAACGGGGTTCAAACTCCACCTGAACCGCAAATGTTTGGTAAAACATAAAAAGTAACGGGGTTCAAGTTCCACCTGTACCGCAAATGTTTGGTAAAACATAAGTACAAAAATAGAGGTAAATATTGTGGCGATTTTGGCCATCATACAACAAGCTCACTTTATGAACAGCAATAGATTAGATGGTTAAGTGTTATAAACACGACCGATGGCAATCAGAGAAAGTTTTTGGTTTATTTTAAATCGTTAAATAAATAAATAAATCTGTTGTCATAGCCACCACCAGTAGCAAGCGGACAGAATTAAATAGTAAAGTAAAAGCAAATATCAAAATGTATAAAAAATAAAAAGTACAGTGTTTTTAATTTCAAAATCCGAACGAACTCAGTAGCCCAGTTCGTAACAATATTTTTGCTATATGACATGATTTGTTTTTTTTTTTGAAAATGATGATCATTGAAAATTTATGGTATGCAATTATATAACATTGAGAAAAGTCGGACACACAGAAATATTTAGCCTCAAAGATGGCGTCATGACATTTTAACACAGCAAACATGTAACATGAACACTGAAACTACTATTCCTACGTTTTTTGTATTTTCTGTTTCTATTTTAATATGTTAAATAAAAAGAGAGAAAATATTTTTATTTAATATAACATTTTATATGACACGCAGCATTTAACATAACATTTAACATAACATTCTAACGCAGCGTCTAACATGAACCCAAAACTAGTACCCTAAATGTTTTACCAAACATAAAATCAAAAATAGAGGTAAATATTGTGACGATTTTGGCCATCATACAACAAGCTCTCTTTATGAACAGCAATAGCTTAGACGGTTAAGTGTTATAAACACGACCGATGGCAAGCAGAGAACAGTTTTTGGTTTATTTTAAATCGTTAAGAAATAAATCTGTTGTCATAGCCCCCACCAGTAGCAAGCGGACAGAATTAAATAGTAAAGTGAAAGCAAATATCAAAGTGTATAAAAGTAAAGTGAAATAAAAAGTGCACAGTGTTTTTAATTGCAAAATCCGAACGAACTCAGTAGCCCAATTCGTAACAATATTTTTGCTACATGACATGATTTGTTTTTTTATTTTTTGTATTTTGAAAATGATGATTATTGAAAATTTATGGTATGCAATTATATAACATTAGGAAAAGTCGGACGCACAGAAATATTTAGCCTCAAATATGGTCATGACAATTTTTAACACAGCATACATGTAACGTGAACACTGAAAGTACTCTTGCTATGTTTTTTGTCTTTTTTGTTTCTATTTTAATGTGATAAATAAAAAAATGGGGTTCAAGCTCCACCTGAACCGCAAATGTTTGGTAAAACTTAAAATCTAAAATAGAGATAAATATTGAGACGATTATGAACGACTTTATGAACAGCAATAGCTTAGACGGTTAAGTGTTATAAACACAACCGATGGCAAGCAGGGAACAGTTTTTGGTTTATTTTAAATCGTTAAATGAGCCAGTTATTTTGAAAGTGGAATAAGTCATGTTTTCTTAATATTGAGATAATTAAACATTTGTGCTTTCATGTTATGAAAAAAATCAATACAACTTTTGTTTAAAGTGTTTGCATTTATGATATTACTATACTTACTACTTTTAGCTATAGTGATAAATTTCATAATAAGGCTTAGTAAACTACGAGTTTTTTTGTACTGGACGTGACTTATTCCGCTTTCAAAATAAATATTTTTTAACAAAAATTATTTATACCATCATTTCATATTGATTTAATTCATTAAAGAGAATTTTATATTATAAATGACAATCCATCATGTCTTTATATTTCGCGATTGTGACGCCAAGGCTGGACAAGTTACATTACACTGAGAAATTAAAATACTTTTACAAATTACAGCACACTATGTAATTAAAATACAAATTACAATTACTTTACATTTGTAAAATGAAAAATTTGATTTGACGAAATTCGTTTAGTGAAAAAAACATATCATTAAAATAACGATCATTATTAACATAAGGTTTTATACTAATGGCTCTATAGCCAAATCTTAATGAACCTTGTAAAAATGTGAACAATTAATTACAAAAACTGATGTAATTAAAATAAAAGATACTCTTACTTGGAAAACGAGTAATTAAAATACAAATTACAAATTGTAATTTGTGTTTTCATTACATAATTTAAATAAATGTAATTCGTTACTGCTCTGCCTTGCCGGTCGCCCACTTGTCGCCTAACCAAAGTTTTTTGGTCATACCTTTTTAGTGCAAGTCCAAAATATAAAACTCTGCATCACTGGTCAAGGACGTTTTGTAGTACATTTTATTAGGAGAATCCTTATAACTGTGTTCAAAAAGTAAAGCAAGTTTTTATTTATTTCAAAAAATATTTATTTATTCTTCCAAATCTATTTCGTCGCTTTCAAAGTAATCCCCTCCCGACACAATACACTTATGCTAACGTATTTTCGAATTTTCGAAACAAGAATTAAAGTCGCCTTCCGGGATAGCCTTCAGAGTGCGTAGCGATTGACATTTTATCTCTTCTATTGTCTCAAATAGCCAGAAGTCATTCGGTGCTAAATCAGACGAATACGGTGGTTGTGGAACGATATGGATCGATTTTTTGTCGAAAAAGTCACAAGAACGAGTGCAGTGTAAGAAGGTTCATTCAATAAAAAAACAAATCATGTCATGTAGCAAAAATATTGTTACGAATTGGGCTACTGAGTTCGTTCGGATTTTGAAATTAAAAACACTGTGTACTTTTTATTTCACTCTACTTTTATACACTTTGATATTTGCTTTGACTTTACTATTTAATTCTGTCCACTTGCAGCTGATGACGTGATGCTACTTCTGTCAAGTTGATTTTATGTTTTGCTTGTTTTTGTTTTTAATGATTTATATTTCGACGTAATTTTAAATATTAAAGATTTCTGATTAATTTTAAAGAATATTATGAATACTTACTGAGAAGATTTTAAAACATAAGGCAGAGTTAGTTTTCATTAAAAAATTAGTAAAAATATATTTTGGATATCAGAAATATAAATTTTTTTGTTGTTGTGTTCATTTTTATTAAAATATGTGGCGGTGTCGCAGAATTTTTTTTGTCGGGCGATATCTTTCTGTGAAAATAAAAATTATCATAAAAATAAATTTTGATTTTACAAAAATGTAAACAGTTGTATTTGTTACTAATGAAATTATTTGAATATGCAATTTCGAAAAGGGCACATCTCTGAAAAATTAAATAAAATCCATTAAATTCTAAAATGGCACATCTGCAAGTTGTGAAATTTTTGAAATTATTGTTATACAGGCCGATACTGGTAGCTGTGTTAATACAAGATATGAGCCTATTTCAAACAAAATAGGTGTGAGCATATATTTCTATCACATTTACGTGAAAAAACGATGTTATCAAAATATACGAGATGTGCCCTTTTCGAAATTGCATATTTATTTGTATTAAAAATAAATAAAGTCAATTTTGGGAACAAAATTTGTGTAATTTTTGGTGCATTTTACTGTTTAGGCGATTTGTCAAAATTATTATAACAATTTAAAATTAATTTGTTTAATATATTAATGCTCGAAGTAAAAATCCTGGTTTAAAAAACCACTGGCTAAAAATATTGAATAAAGCTAAAGCGAAATGTACGCAAAGAATTTGTTCATCCTATTTTGAACAAAAATGTATTTGTTTGAGGAGAGTCTGCAAATGTTTAACTGAAAATGATGTGCCCACCATATTTGCATCCTCGTCGACAGCCACCCATCATCGAGAGTTATTAGTGAAATTGGACTCAAATATGTTGAATTTTGGTCAATGAAGAAAATTTAAATATAACACTAGCTGTGGAAGATAAAAATTATCTAGTCACGGATCTTCAACCGATTCTTCGGTTAAAATTTCTGATTTGGATCAAGATTAATGTGCAGATGCTACAAAAAATATCATGACATCTGGTTCCAAATCCGACGAAGAATCGTCGATTGTGGAAGATATGAATAAAACGTTTGTACGAGACCATAAGAGACATAAACAACTAAAGATAAGTTTCTATTTGAATAAATTATATTTTTATTTCATGCTATAATTATGTTATTTATTCTAGCCCTTAAAAAAAATAAGTTTAAAACGTGCCTTAAAGACATCAACATCATGCGAATCTTCTTCGCCTACGAAAACCAAACGCCGAAAATTAAAATAAAAAATATTAAGGTGATCATATCGCGCACTTAGGAAGAAGCAGCACCGTTTGGATCAACAAATTATTCGGCAAAAAAGAAAAGGACAGGGAAGCAGTTTATTAAATCAAATATGAGAGCACTACTCTGATGATAGTTTGGTCCATAAAAACAAACGGAAACGATAAAACAAAAAATTAAATCTACCAAAGAATGATTTGTTTTTTTAGATATATAACCAATCTAGCCTCTATTATATTTCCAGCACATATATTTCATTTTGGGTCAAATGGTCGGATTTCTTATATAAAATAAGAGCTAAATTCAAGAAATATTGCGGAACACCGCTATGATGATAATATGGTTGGTACTACTAATCAAAAACTTGTCTCACCAAACACATTTTTTACGTAAACAACCATTCTAGGTAGTTTACTACGTCTCCAACTCCAAATGGAACTAGGTAGCACGTTTTTTAATGGATTTGAATAAAACGCATATCTGAGACATGAGTTGTAAAGACGATCCTTTAAGTAGTTCCTAATATAAAATTGGCTAATGGCTCTGGATAATTGATTCGGCCACATCATACACTTCAAGAAATATTGCGAAACACTGCTAATGATATTTTGGTCGATACCTTAAACCAGAATTATATTACCCAAATTTATTTTTACTAACTTAGCTAATTCCGACTAACGTCTCAGTCTCCAGCATCAAATGGAATAAGCACAATGGATTTTAGTGAAATTTTATATCTTCAATATTTTGTAGATCCTATAAATAGTTTCACATATTAAACCTTTTATTTCGTGAACTCAACAATTTTTCAGCCATAAGGTTGGTGTGGAATGGATAAGAATTTATAAATTAAAACATAGCCCAACGAGAATAAATATTTGAAACCCTACAAGTACTAATGGTATTAAGGTCGATACCATAAATTAAAAATTTTTCAGACAATTTTCTTTGCATCCAGCGCCAAATGGAACATACTCATTTATCGATGTAGCCGATGCCATAAATAAACAGGCTACTTTAAAATAGATTAAATCACGACCTGAAGAATTTTTTACGGCCATATCATTTGAATGAATATTATGTAAAAACCAGAATAAAAAAGAACAAATTTTAGAAACCAAAACATGTCCGAAGAAACCACGATGAATGTGCTGTTTTCAATATTTTTTAAATGAAAACAATTGAAACATAGTTTTATCTTCTAGATTGACTATCGTAACGAATTTTCGCCATCCCAAAAGACAACGATGTACATAATATAGACATGTAAAGATTTAATGAGTATGATGACAGCAGTAAACTCCGTTTGTTCTGACATAATTTTCCCATGTACCTTTATCCTTAGAAGTCGTAATAAAAACACAAAACACATAAAATTTTATTTCTAGGTGAAATTTTCATCCCTAAAAATCAAACCCTTTTTGTCTTGGTTTACAGGATATGGTTTCATATTTATGTTTATGTCAAGAAACTTTCTTAAACGTATAACTTTTTGTACAATTTTTTGTTACCGTAATATATCGACACCATCACAACCTGTTTGAATCTTATATTTACAGATACACACATATTTCTACTAAGTTTATGCCATAAAATTTTATAGTAAAATGTTATAGTTGATATGCTCACAATATACTACAACAATAAACTGCCTTTATTTAGACTATCGCAATAATGTGGGGCGACATGTTGAATATATGCCAAGTTATTCTTATTTGTATAGTACCTACATACTGTCATGTTATTGTTATAACTTTGTTATTATTGTTGAAGTTATTTCCGCAAATGAAAACAAAACTTTTTCGCTTTATTATACATATGAAAATTCAAGGTACAGGATGTGTTGTTGCCACACAAAAGCTGTAAAAAATGATAAAATAGTGGGCAAGTCACCGTTAAATATTTATCAGGCCAATTATTTGCCTAATAAATCAATCACTTAACGACATTCAAATTAAATTGAGCTGAAATAAGAAAAATAAACTCGAGGGTTCATTAATTTAACGGGGAAAAAAAATCCTTTCTTCTTCTTCTTCTTTTCCGCAGCGTCTTTTCCATCTACAAATCAAAATAAATCCTTCAATTTACTTAAAAATTATTTGGAAAGAAAAAACAATTTTTTTTGTATGTTTATGTCTATGTTTGTACTCGTGTACTTCTCCATTCCTGGTATTCCCGGTAATTTTTTTTTTTTATATAAATTTTTCATTTGCGCGTTTGAATCGCACGGAATACGAAAGATGTTATGTGTTCCAAAAAAAAAAAATCTTTTATTACATTTAATAAATAAGAGCCCACCTGCAACAAAGAATTTTGTTTTTGTTTTTTAAGAAAAGTTACAACGAAATGTAAGAATGTGGGAAGGTTACAATTTAAATTGGGAGCGTGGTTATGTGAATTACGAGAATAACTGCAATTTTGGTTTTTCACTTAATTTAATTTATTGTTTTGAAAAAGAATTTCAGAATTTTTCAGTTACATTTTAAGTAGATTAAAACCTTCAAATTTATAATTTCGCAATGAATGGCAAAAACTTGATCTTAAATTTAACGAGAACAGGAAAAGCTAAATATGCACGTGCATTAATTGGAGTAGATTGGTAGACTTGAAAATCTGTGCTTTTATTTGTATACTGAAGCAAAACCTATCATAATGGCTTACTCAACTTGCACAACAAACATTTCTGGTATTTCTGTAAGAAAAATTTGCTAATGAGGAACAAAATTTAATTAAAATCTCAGGATTTGCTGAGATTATGGTGTTTAATTGTCATTTTTATGGTTAATATAGTATAGCCCATTCATCGATTTCCAGTTGGAAATTTCCAAGATAAAATTGAAATTATGAAATTATGAAATTTCGGATTAGAATCTTTTCGGAGAGCAACCTGAATTTTCTTCTTTTCATTTTCAGAATTTTAGAGTTTATTCTGTTCTGCTCACAAACTCAAAAGATTTCCAATAAATTTGAAATCATATACCACCAATCGTAGGTGTAATTGACGTCGACGTATATCATATAACGACATCGAAATGTGTAATCTTCCCATCGTAATCGTAGATGGAATCCGCACAAATGTTTTGGAGTGCAATTGGTTTTCGCCATTAGGAATAGGTTTACAAGGCGTCAACCTAAATGAAAACGGAGCATCGCCTATCCAAACTGTAATATCCACATTTTCTAATTTGTTTTCAAAGGATTTGGGTTGTTACATAGGTCAGCCCGTTTCACTACAAATTAATGAAAAATTGAACCAATTCGTTAACCACCACACCGTATACCATTGGCAGTAAATGGATTAGTCGAATCTGAATTGAATCGTTTAATCGAGCAGGGTGTTTTGGTTTCTGTGGAAACTCTGACTGGGCCACTCCAATTGTCCCGCGGTTCAAAATAAAGATGGCAGCATAAGGATTTGCGGAGATTATAAATCCACACTTTGCTAAGCTAGATTTAGCACAGGCATATCAGCACGATATGTGTCAGACGACGAGAAGTCATCATTACTCCAGACAATTATTACTCACAAAAGTGCGTTTAATCGTTTAGTCTCCAACCTGGAATATTTCAGTCCTTTATCGAAAATCTTCTGAGAAATATTCCAGGGGTATTACGATACTTCGATGACATTGTGGTTATACTGCACATACTGAAATGAAACTTGCTGATCGTTTAAGTGAAATTTTTCTGAGCTTTAATAAGAGTGGGCAAATTTGGAGTTTCATCAATCGATTTTCTTGGATTTAAAATTGATGCTTTGGGAATCAGACCTACTTCCGATAAAATCTGAGCTATTCAAAATGCACCGCAACCAACCGATAAAAAGCAAATCTAATCATGTTTAGGATTGCTCAATGTTTTATCATTTTTTTTTTGCCCCAGAAAGCGACAACTGCAGAACCTCTTCATCGTTTATTGGATAAAAATCAAAAATGGATTTGGACGGAAAATAACAAAACATTGTTCAACAACCTCAAAGACAACTATTATCATCGGATCGAGCATTAATTCACTATAATCAAGATTGGCCACTTCTGCTTGTTTTCGACGCTTCACCATATGGTCTTGGTGCTGTATTATGCCATCTAATGGAAGATGAAAGTGAAAAGTCTATTTCATTTTATTCAAAAACACTGCCGAAAAGTGAAAGGAATTATTCGCAAATTGACAGGGAAGCTGTAGCTGTAATTGCAGGGGTAAACAAATTTCATGAATTTATCTACGGAAGACATTTTAAAATAATCACTGACCATCGACCGTTATTGGGATTGTTTAATCCACATAAGCAGATTCCAACTGTAATGCCATCTCAAATGCTTAGAAGAAGAATTTCCCTGATGGCGTACGATTATGAGATAATCGCACTGGAAATAAAATGAGTAATGCAGATTTTTTAATTCGTCTTCCATTGTCTGACTCATCAACAACGCACATCTATGAAGAAATTATTATGATAGAAAACGTAGCAAGACCAGTTTTATCAGCTGATGATATAGCTAAAATTACATCGATTAACCCAGTTTTTGCTAAAGTTTTTAGCTGGGCGTCAAGGGGATGGCCAGACAAACTATCTGCAAGTGACCAAGCACTAAAATGATTTTATGTACGGCCGGCGTACGGAGATCACCACACTTAAAGGATGTCTACTATGGGGTAATCGAACAATAATTCCACCAGCAGGGCAACAAAAAATCATTGCAGCTTTACCCAGGAATTGTTCACATGAAGGCCCTTGTACGAAATTACGTGTGGTGGGCCAACATGTGAACAGGTCATCAAAATACGCCATGCCAAGAAACGAGACCAAATCCTGCCTAGCCGAGGTGCATTTTTGGGAATCAACCAAAAATCCTTGACCACGGATTCTTAATTTCGCTGGTCCATTCCAGAATAAAATATTTTTTATAGTCATTGATTCTTATTCCAAATGGTGGTTGGAAGTAAGCCACGTCAAATCAACGTCTACGAATTGTGCAATAGAAACATTACGAGTGCTTTTCGCGACATATGGGCCTCCGGACACCATTGTTTCTGACAATGGAACCGCTTTCATCTCAGAAGCTTTCCGAGTATTTTGTGAAGATAACCTAATAAGATATATTCGATGTGCACCTTTTCATCCTTCTTCAAATGGGCAGGCCGAAAGAATGGTTCATACCATCAAAAGTTATCTGAAGAAACTTCCGGATAGCTCAGATATTAAACTACATATTGCAAGATTTTTGATGGGCCAACACATAACTCGTTCACGGGACGATCGCCATCTGATTTACTGTATAATCGTCAAATTAAGACATACATATTTCGTTGTGCCGTGACCAAAACAAAGAGACCTGAAATCAAATCAACCAGGGAATTTTTGGAACACTATTTAGTACGGGCACGAAATTATTCATCTGGACCAAAATAGATAAATGGAGTGATAATAGAATGTATCATATAAAGTTCGAATCGAATCGGGTCAAACTATAAAAAGACATGTAGATCAATTACGAAGACGTTTGGAACATCAATTTGAGTGAACTACAAGCATCACAGAAAATAGCGAACCAAGTCACCTTACAGAACCAGTTGTTACATCCATAGGAGAGCTCACACGGCCTTCAAAATCATCAACTACTTTCGAACCGACTGAAGAACTACAGACATCGTCAAATTCATCAGCAACTATCGTGTAAACACCTGAACCACTGAGAAGATCATCGCGTGAAAGAACAATACCGCAGTTTTTCACAGCTGGGCATTAAGGGGTGTTGCGTACGAAAGTACTAATAATTAATAATGATATAACGTCGTTACGTACAATGCACTCTTATCTATCTTTGCTCTGTATCGAATCGGTGTACCGACAATGATCAATAATCAAGGATAAAACGTCTGGTCATCGAGCAACAATTCGTTTAACAATTATTATAAATCGATATAAATAAATATCTTAGGGCCATATTTATAGACCAAACTACAACTATAGCAGTAGTCACTGTTTTCGAAAAACAACTGTTTTTGAATTGATTTTTTTTGAAACAGTTGTTATAGTGAGGTTTATAAATACCAAATGAGTTGCTTTAGTAACAACAGTGGTTGTAGTGCGGACTATAAATATGGCCCTTAATCTAATTTGAAACTAAAGTGTTAGTATTTTTATTTCGTGAAGAATATTAAACCATCCTAGTTAATACCGATTTTAATTAACGTCCCCAAGAACCGTGTATATTCGATTTAAATTTAGTAACCAAAATCTCAAATTGGCAAGATTGGAATTCATTTCAAGGTGGAAATGCAGATAGTGGCTGTAATAAAAATTGTAAGACTATATGGACCGTTTATTTTGAAAGTGGTGTAAGTCAATTTAAAAAAAAAAAAATTACAGTAGAGATATAAAGGTATAATCTTTTTATCGGTAAACAATTTATAGTTAAATTTAAAAAAATTAAATCCCTAATACTTAATGCAAAAAGTCAGAAAATTTAAAATCCCATATGTTTTTCAGTTATTGATTCTTAACTCTTTCAGTATCTCATTTCAACAAAATAAGGACTTACACCACTTTCAAAATAAACGGTCCATCGGATTGGCACTATAAGAGTTTAAGTTTATGGCCTAATTTATTTGAGCCGTATCTCAATCGTTCTAAGGACCCGGAAATGAATTCTGATGGGATCAACCTGTTATGGAGGCAACTACTTATCTCAGAGAAAAAATTTAAATTTAAGATCATCCGTATGTTGTGATTTTTGCTTTATATGTACATAATGATATTGGTTTCCAGAAAATTCAGTGCCGAAAATAAAATGTTACAGAATCAACTTGGAACGTACGTAATGTACACCATCTATAACAATGCATTCCAAATTCATTGATTAATTGATTTTGAATATACGACCAAGAATTAAGCTGGATCTACATTTGATCACTCGACTTGATCTACACATGATGCTATGCATTTCGTCCAATAGTAGAAGAAAATGTCTCAATGCTATGGGTCACTTTGCTGGTATCACTTCAAGTAAGGTGATAAAGCCCAAAAATGTATCGCTCCATGTGAGCGAAACAATTCCGGTAACCAGTCGAAAAATTCCCGAAACTCTCAGTCAGCTTCAAATACGTGAAACTAAAACGTCCAGCTATGGAAGCGGCGAATAACGGGATGCCATTAATCGCCGAGTTTCCGGTAATGATACTAGCAATAAACTTAAATAATTTGTTAATTGATACGGACAGATCGTTGTTCCACATAATATTTTGTCTAACATATCTTTATTTATTTTATTTTATTTTTATTTTATTATTTGAATAGAAAATCAAATTGGGACCACAAGTTCCAGTACAATTTTTACATATTACATTACACAATCAAAAAGTAATCATTTATTAAAATAATCAAATTTCAATGATCGTCTGATCTCACATTTACTCATATTGAAATCACAAAGATTACTCAAATCATTATATGACTTAGATATCAGATCAAAGGCCCGTTGTCTCCATAATTAGTCCTATGCAATTCAGTTTTAACTCCTTTCCGGGAGCATATAATCCAAGATTCATTAATAAGAATGAGCTTTGGATATTGCCATTTAGAAGATCGGAATGAAAATGGCACCAGCATGCGAATTTCAAGTGGCTCCAGCTTTAAAGTTTTGCATCTATCGACATAAGAAGGCAGATCCCTAACATTCTCCAACCGTGCCTTACGATTTTCAAATTGGTGTGTTTTCCACGCATAAAAAATAAGAATTTTTTTTAGCGTAGTGAGCAAACCATACACATGATGCATATTCAAGTTGCGAACGGACAAGAGACTGATATAGCATAATAAAAACCTAAGACTTATTGAACTCTTTCACGGTTCGTTCCTACTACCGGCTTGAAGATAAGAACGATATAATAGGGTTTCCAGACAGTTGGAAAAATACCCAACGAAAGTGACCCATTGAATAATATTGACAAAGGAAAAGCCAACTCATAACTAGCACCATCTGGACCACAGTCATCTTTAAACTGACAGAGTGATTCAATAATATCCTCTGGAGTGATACAAGGTATACCTGAGGTGGTAATTATACTATCATATATTGTATCTGTAACTATTCCTTTATCAACATTGTCGACTCTATAAGTATTTTGGAAGAAAGAACTAAATAAGTTGGCTATATCCGCAGAATTATTGCCAGTAACATTATTGTAAGACATTGTCGGCGGAAGACCACATGTTTTCCTCCTAGTTTGAACAAAGTTCCAAAACGATTTGAGATTTAATTTCAAATCGTCTTGAACCTTATTGATACAGTTCTTATAAGCATTGTTGGATTTTTTCCATTTCCGATGTAATTTTTTCTTTCGATTATCCAAATTAATCAAACGTTTATTAAATCCCGGAGGATCATTACGATTATTCTTCATAACAGAGATTGGAACGAATCTCTCAATAGCATTAAACAAAATGTTATAAAATAGTTGGACATCATAATCTCAATAGATGAGAGCTGCTATTTCAATTGATGTGAAATATGAAATCAGGCCATCAAAATCTGTACGTATAAAATCATAAAATCTAGACAGAAAATTATTTTTAATTGAATTAGACATAGTAAGACTTCCAATTGGTTCAAATTGATCTCAATCGATTTATAGTTAACATCATTAACAATATATGGAACCGATGCTTCACAATTACCGTATATAAATTTATCGATTTTGTAAAAAATAGATCCAAAAATTTACCAATGTAGATAGGGACAACATTAATCGGTGGAATATATACACCAATGATATACTATATTAATTTCTTACCGATAGAACAGTGGGCAGCAATGAGTATCCTACCACCCTTAGATTTAAAACTATTTAACTCCGAGCGATCCCATCTGTAGACAAAGTAGTCTGCATAGGAAAGTACTCCGCACTGCCGGTGCCGCATTCAAATTAGTTTCAACCAGCACATAAACCGGATACATAGAATAAAAAAAGTGACTACTACCTTTTAATAAGCCTAGATTAAACATAAAACAGTTAAAGATACAACAAATTGACGTCGTTGCGATGATTACCTCCGATTAGATTTAATTACAAACTGCAGTTGGTGCTGTTTTACAGCAGATTAACGTAAATTCATGGCAACCTCTTTTCTTTTTTCCTAAAAATCGCAAGCCAACCGAAACCAGATATTCCGCTTTAGACTGTAAGTTGTTAGCAATCTACCTTGCGATTAAACATTTTAAATACTTTGTTTGAGGTCTGTCAGTCGTTTTTTATTCACCAAAAATCTCTGATTTGTGCTATGAATTCCGATCAAGAAAGAAGTGTATGCCTCAAATACAAGAATTATGGAGTACATTGCTCAGACATTCGCCATATATAGAATTAGGAACAATCCACAATAAATTTCGTACATTCTTAAAAGTCCGATACAGCACCGTTGTCACAATTAAAATCTCAACCTGATTCTAAAATCAAACTAGAACTATAGTCGACTTATCATTATCTGAATGCAAACTTCATTTTGAAGCAGGGGTCGGAAAACCCTACGATTTCGTTACGTTAATGGAAAAATTATTCCAAAATTATTTTAAAACGTAATAACGTTATTTAACCTTAAATCATTTTAGACGTTACGTTTCATAACGTTAAATACCGTTAAATAGCGTTATTTAACGTTAAATAAAGTTTTTAACGTTATATAGCAAAAAAAACGTTACCTAAATCTAGATAACCTTTTGTTTAGTTAGGTTTTAACACCGGATCTGCCGACCCGTCAAAGTGACGGATTGTTCATCTATTGTATTGTTTTTTCCATTGTTATGTGGGTGCTATAATAAATATTTGGGTGTTTTTTTGCAGATTTATGATGACATTTTTTACGACAACAAAGTAAATACATAAATAGAAACTCATCATAAATTCCCAACACAATAATGGCATAGTAATGGGGAAAAATTCAATTCAATAAAATGTAGAATCCGTCTTTTTGACGGATTGGTAGTTCTAGTGTTAAATAATTTTACCAGGAATTAAAGTTTAGCAAAAAAGTAAGAGTGAATTAATAAATTAAATTTATTTCATTTCTATTATTAATTATTATAATAATTATAATAATTTGAATATACACATTGTGTTTTTTATATTTAATAATTCCGTTTATTAATATTTTAAATTTTAATAACCAAACATAAACTCAAACTCAATTAATTATTTCATTTTATTCAAATTAAAAGCTATTTAGAAAATACATAAAGTTTCCGCATTAAAACTTTTGGTTTAATCGAATTAGAAGTATATTCTCCAAGTTCTCAGCTAAAAGGTTTTCTCTTCTGGAACTTAATATAAATTTTAAGGAACTAAAACACCTTTCCACAGAGACTTGGGTAGCTGGAACTCCAAATACAACTTTTGATAACGCATACAGTTCAGGATGGTCCATTTTTTGTAAATCCCAATAATCCAGAATTGAAAATTTACGAGAAATTATTGGAATATTATCGAAAGCTTCGAGTTTAGATAATATATTTAATTTCTGTTGATTAACAGCAGGAGGTAAATAGGCAGAAATGTCTCTCAAATGATTTTCGAGCTCTTCGTCAGAAGTTGTTGAATTATTTAAGGATGAAATGTTCTGAACATCAAGTACAGCATCAATTACTCCTTCTGGCTGTCCTGGTACTGATTCGATCCTATTCCATATATCTTTAAGGTGTGACTTAGCTTCAATTCTATCTGAGCTGGTTAATACTGACTGAAATCGTGGATCCAAAAAAATGGCCGATTTCATTACTAATGTGTTTAGTATATTAGGCTCTCTAAAATTTAAATTTTTGAGAAGAACTTTAGCAAATTCGCTGCTTAATTTGGCTGTTGCTAGCTTACATTTTATCCACTCTTTATAAACATCTGACATAACAAGCTGTTCAGCTTGGAATTTTACGGTTGAGCGTGCCGCGGGGTTTAAAGCGTCTCTGATTTCTTTTGCTTTGATCCAGTTGTTGGGTTGAATTTTAACTCCAATGCTGATTGCAATATTATCATATGCCACTTGATTATTAATAATAGTGTCAAGCATTCGAAAAGTTGATGACCAACGTGTAATACAATCTAAAGGTGGAATCAATAATTTTTGCTGTTTTAAGAATAATATTCCAGATGGTGTACGCAATTTTTTAACTAATGACCTAATATGTGAAAGGTGTTTTTCTTCGCCTTTTAAGCTATCTGTAATAGCTAGCTGAAGCGTAT
The DNA here is from genome assembly GCA_963556165.1 of Tipula helvola. Lineage (NCBI taxonomy): Eukaryota > Metazoa > Arthropoda > Insecta > Diptera > Tipulidae > Tipula > Tipula helvola. The sequence goes on from OY744481.1 coordinate 273,810,651, forward strand.
GCGACGCACAACGAACGCTAATAATTTTGAAGTTATTCGAAGTTCCTGTCAATTGAGAATTTCTTAACCCGTTTATTGTTTCTTCTAAAATTTCATCTCGTGTGTGGTCACTAGTCTTTTGCTCGTCTTCTGAATCCTCGCTGTCCGTTAGTTTCTCATATTCGTCAGATTTGTTCTCCAAAGCAGAATCATCTTCAAGAACATTTTCATTGATTATTAATCGATCACCCAATATTTTAACTGCCTTCAGCATATTGGCGCCATTATCGCTTGTGGCGGTGTAAATATTTGCTAAATCCATCCCATATAATTTTAGTACAGCTTGTACTTCATTTGCAATATAGTCGCCTGTATGTTTTTCCTTAAGTTCTAACATGGCTAACGTCCTAATAATAATTTTGCCATTCTCTATAAATTGGGCATTAATTCCCAACACACTACGCTTGAGTCTAGTCGCAGAATCTATTTTAATGGAAACAAGCCGCTCACATAATTCAGCCTTAAGTTTAGATTTTACAGCTTCGGCAACTTCGTTCATGTGCATCTTAATATTTTTAATTGATATTTTTAGTTTTTTATTAGTGTTGGTGTTTGCACCATCGAGAATCGGATTTAGTATTTTTCGAAATCCTGAATCGGTCAAAATGGAAAATGGTCTTCCATTTTTAGTGACCATCTCTAAGCACGCACTTTTAATTTCATCACTTGTCAATTTTACGTTTGTTATATAGCGCCTTTCGGGTATGATAAATTTATTTAACGTTGAATTTGCTATTGTTTTTGGAATAGTTTTGGTGTTGTGAGTGTGACTCGCAATATTTTCTTGATATATGTCTTTATGAAACGCTTGTAAATGTTTCAGTAAATTTCCAGCGTGATCACCTTTAATTTCTTTGCCGCATAACTGGCAATTATTTCTATTGGCAGCTTTTAAATATTTAAAATATTTACGACACCAGCTTGTTTGCGGACGAGACATACTTATTACGAACTATATAGTGAAAAACAGAAAAGAGTTCAAAAAAGTTAGGCTTTATTTCTATTACCTATTCCAAATCGATGAAATCTGAATCTGTTTTTATTATTATTTGCAGATATTATTAATTATTATATACAATATAAATTTTAAATTACACAAATAAATAAGTTTTTAGTAATATTACGTTTTCGACGAACTAGTTTAAAATTTCAAATTAAAACACGTTTGTTCAATTCAATTTTCCAGCTTATAATAAAGCATGAAATATGAGATATGAAACAAAAATCCAAAATTAAATAGTGAACGAAACGAGATACTTATATAATGCTCAGATATTAGTGTATTCCTAATTAAAATAGCCTTGCGATGCGAGAACAATAAAGTACATAAATGAATATTGTATAGTAAGTCAAAACCAACACAAATGTCTTATACAAGCCATATTATTGCCATACAAACACAAAATAAAACCTACTATTTCTGTAAGTATTAGCGTCATAATACAGTATAATCTTTACATACTTTGATTTTAAATTGTAGTTTGGATCAAAACCAGTATAAAATATCACTAACACTTACAGAAAATAGTAGGATTTGGATTTAAAAATATGCGTGCGTCACGGAAATAATATGGCTTGTATAAGATATTTGTGTTGGTTTTGAGTAAGTTAACCCACTAAAAATTCATTGTTGCTACTGTGTATGTGTGGCGCTGAAACGGTTTGCTCATAAACCAACGCAATTTTAATACAGCCAAATTAAAACCAAAAAAAATGTCTATACAGGGCACAGGTCGTCTAGTTAGCTCTTTCTGTCCACAGATCCTATCAAAAAAATGTGCTCTAAATTTGTTTATGTATTGTGTTATTTTATACAGTATTTAACCTTCACTCCGTGCAATACTAAAAGTCACACTAATCGTGTAGTGGGGTCAGATTGACCCCATTTTTTTTTCCATAGGATCAATATGAAAACAAACTAACAAAAGAAAAAACAAAAAACAAAATACAAGAAAAAAAAAATCATAGCATCAATAACCGTTTTTGTTCATAAAGCACTTCGTTTTTGTTACGTAATATTGGGCCCGATTCAATGTAAATCTTCTTAAATCTTTTCTTCTATTCTTCTATTATTGCTATGAAAATAAATTTTTGATTAAAAATTTATTTCTAAATAGAAAATGCATTAAATTGTATAAGGGGTCAAAATGACCCCACTACACGGTTATCAGACTAATTTCATGTATTTGATGTAAAATACCCTAAAATTAACCGATTTTGATGAATTTTTCTTCTAAATCTATTTAATTGATGTCTGTTTAGGCATATCTAAAAGGAATTATCAAAATATTTGATAAATAATTTTTTATTCAGCTTCAAACAGCTCTGGGGTCATTTAGACCCCACTACACGAAGTGAAGGTTAATTAACACACAAACAGATTTGATATACAAAACAAATATAGGGTACTGTGTTTGTACTATATGGCTTGCTTGTATAGACATTTTTGTTGGTTTTGTGCCAAATTCGTAAATGACATTCATAGGTTAAGAAAACGAAACAAATAATAATTTCCTTTTCTTTCATAATGAGTGAGCAGTAAAATAGATAATTGCTATGTTTTGTACATATTATAATTTGGTGTCACCGAAAATAGTTTTTTCTTTTAACAGTAGTTGTCATCTATATGTATCTCGTTCTTTTGTGGTGGTAGGTTGATATAATATGCGAACAACAATAACGAAAGAAGAAATGTTTAATTTTTGTTTAAAATAAAAAAATATAAAACAAAAAAAGTTTTTTTTTATAACGTTATTTTATTTGGTCATTTCTATATTTTATAATGTTATCGGTTACGGTTATGTTCTACCATAACGTAATGGATTTGGTTACGTTTTTGTGGAAAACTTCGCAATTTTAGCGTTTTTTAACGTTATTCGGGTAACGTTATATAACGTTATCCGTCTCTGTTTTGAAGTAAGTGCAGGTGTAAACCGACTCAGTCAGATATTTTTCAATTTCAGCAGATTTCGATGCCAATTTAAATCGATTTATTCCTAAATCATTAGAGCAATGCTCACATGTATTCGTCAGAGTTGATAAGGTCCAAACACTCCTGTCACACAACTTACGAATACGATGTACCTTTCCAAATTTTGAGAAGAATTCTTTAACATTTTGTGATAGTTGTCAACGGTAAAAATACCGCTTTCGAGAGAGAGAGAGAGAGCGCTGTCTTCCAACCAAACATTTTTTTTAGTGTTTTTTGAAAAGCTGTATCTTTGTAAAATACGGTCGTACAGAGGTGAAAAGAAAAGCATTTTAAAGCTTCAAATCTCTAGTTTTGAGATTTTTGAGCGACAATTTTTAGTGAGATACCGTTATCACGCAAACATAATAAAGAGCGCGAAAAAAAAATCGATTTTTTTTTTGTTTGTAAGGATCCATGGGCTCGGGAATTTTTTTTAAGTTAAATCAATGCAGAAGGTCAGTTAGCCTGTTAATTAGGCGTAAATTTAATTTCTTTCTGGCCACTCTATGTCAACTTTTTGCTGAGATATCTGACTTTGAATCAAAAAAGATCCTTTTGTCTTTGATCATCGATATCTCAGCAACCAATGATTGCACAGTAAATTTTAGAGCATCCTTAAAAACTTGAGTAAATTTTCTACAAGACAATATAGGATTGATTAGTTGAGAACAGATTTTTTTTTCACTCTCAATACTGATTTGAAAAAAGTACAAAAAAAGGACTTTTTAGGTTGTTTTATTAAATCTACCGTTACTTTACAAATATTGATGAAAATACTAATGTTGCCAGGTCATCTTACAGTTAAATGTACCACTAATAGCCCTGTATTATTTTCAAATTGATCGATCCAACCGTTTTTCCGGAATTGATCAAAGTTTTACATAACAATTAAAGGAACAAATGATCATCAAAATAAAAAAACGGCTTTTTCACATTTTGCGTTAGTTATTTGTTAACCCTTAACGATCGTAAGATTTTTTTGTAGTACTCGCCCATAAGAGACGACAGAAAATTAAATAAAGTTCTGCAATATGATGAATTATTATGGAACTTGGATATTTCTTATCCGATTATAGTGAAATTTGGTACCTATGCGCGATGGAAATGGAATTTTAAAATGATTTTTAGATAAAGTTCGGGAATATGGCCAATAACGCAGGAATTTGGCCATTTCTTATCAGATTTTGATGAAATTTATCATGTCCGATGAAAATGGGATTCTAAATTGATTTTTGGATAAAGTTCTGGAAAATGGCCAACTATGAAGGAACTTGGCTATTTCTTATCCGATTTTAGCGAAATTTGGTATGCGCGATGGAAATGGAATTCTAAAATGATTCGTGCATGCAGTTTTGGAAAATGGCCAGATTAGGATGGAACTTGACGATGTCTTATCCGATTTTGATGAAATTCAGCATGTACGATGGAAATGGGATACTAAAATGATTTTTGGATAAAGTTTTGGAAAATGGCCAACTAGGAAGAAACTTGGCGATTTCTTATCCTATTTTCATGAAATTCAGCATGTATGATGGAAATGGGATACTAAAATAATTTTTGGATAAAGTTCTGGAAAATGGTCAACTAGGAAGGAACTTGGCCATTTCTTATCCGATTTCGATGAAATTCAGCTTGTACGATGGAAATGGGATTCTAAAATGATTTTCGGATAAAGTTCTGGAATATGGCCAATTAGGAAGGAATTTGGCTATTCCTTAACCCAATTTGGTTCAAATAAGATTGTAAAATGATTCTTGGATGATTTTACTGAATTTGGCAAATTACTATGGAACTTGGCAATTCTTATCTGATTTAGAAGGAATTCAGCATGTACGATGAAAATGAGATTCTAAAATAATTTATAAAACAAATCTTTCAATACATCGAATAACCATTTTAGTATTTACTTTTAACGCACATGTCGAATTTATTTTAACCGATTAAGGAATAGGCAAGTGCCCTCCAACTTAACCATATAAACTTAAACAAAAATAGACCATATAAACTTAAACAAGTTCTTTTCTAATTGAACATATTTCAGAACTTGATTTTAAAATCATTTAAGAATCAGATTGCCATCGGACATGATAAATTTCATCAAAATCTGATAAGAAATGGCCAAATTCCTGCGTTAGTGGCCATATTCCCGAGCCGTTTTAAAATCCCTTTTTCATCGCGCATATGTGTCAAATTTCACTCAAATCGGTTAAGAAATGGCCAAATCCATAATAATTCGTCATATTGCAGAACTTTAATTAATTTTCTGTCGTCTCTTATGGGTGAGTATTACAAAAAAATCGTACGATCGTTAAGGGTTAACAAGTTACTAACGCAAAATGTGAAAAAAGCCGTTTGTTTATTTTGATGATCATTTATTCCTATAATTGTTTTGTAAAACTTTGATCAATCTGTCCGGAAAAACGGTTGGATCGATCAATTTGAAAATAATACAGGGCTATTAGTGGTACATTTAACTGTAAAATGACCTGGCAACATTAGTCTTTTCATCAATATTTGTAAAGTAACGGTAGATTTAATAAAACAACCTAAAAAGTCCTTTTTTGTACTTTTTCAAATCAGTATTGAGAATGAAAAAAAAAATTTGTTCTCAACTAATCAATATAGGGTCTTGTAGAAAATTTACTCAAGTTTCTAAGGATGCCCTAAAATTTACTGTGCAATCATGGGGTTGCTGAGATATCGATGATCAAAGACAAAAGGATCTTTTTTGATTCAAAGTCAGATATCTCAGCAAAAAGTTGACGTAGAGTGGGCAGAAAGAAATTAAATTTACGCCTAATTAACAGGCTAACTGACCTATGCCTTGGTTTAACTTACAAAAAATTGCCCGAGCCCATGGATCCTTACAAAAAAAAAAATCAAATTTTTGGTCGCGCTCTTTCTTATGACTGCGTGATAACGGTATCTCACAAAAGATTTTCGCTCAAAAATCTTAAAACTAGAGATTTGAAGCTTTAAAATGGTTTTCTTTTCATCTCTGAAAAAAATTTGTGGTCCTTTAATTTTTTGGAGTAGTGTAGAAATCACAGCAGTTAATATTGTTACGAACTAGCTTCTGAGTTCGTCTGGATTTTGCAATTAAAAACACTATGCACTTTTATGTCACTTGACTTAACTTTATTTCATTCTACTTTTATACAATTTGATATTTGCGTTGCCTTCACTATTTAAATCTGTCCGCTTGCCACTGGTGGGGGCAATGACAACTGATTTATTGTCTTGTTTAACCATTTAAAGTACACCGAAAACTCATCTCTGTTTGCCATCTTCTGTTTGCCTCTCGAATTTTCCTTTATTGCATGTCATAAATCATCTTCATTCGTGGGAATTCTGTTTATAACCCATAATCATATAGAAATATCGCTTATGGCTTGTCATAATCATCATCTTTCATCATTGAAGAAGGGCGGTGCGTATGTATTTGTGTCATTGATCTTTTTATTCTACAATCACTAAACCTCGCCTTCTTTTTTAGGCTACTACATTTATGGCATTCTTGTTTTGCTAGAATTTGTACATTGGTGTATAAACATAATCGTCACAATATCATAAAAAAGTGGAATTAGTTAGACTTGGGAATTGGAATTAAACAAGAAATTTCCGTAGCTAATACTGCGCGTGAAAATTGAAGTAAGCACAAACTATTTTTTTTTATGAGTTAAATTCTACTTCTTTATGAATATTTTCCAACTTTAATTCCACTTGTTCTGCGAATTAATGTCGTAAACTCCATACAAATTTTGCAAGCTTAATTTCATTTTCGAGAAGTCGAAATATATCCACTGAAACGAAATAGAGGAAGAAACGGATCCGTGGAGATACCTGTGATGACATAATTTATACTGATGATCGGAAATTAGAAGGTACTTCATCAAATATTTGGTTACGTAGGGAGATTGAATATTTAGTACTTGGCTCCGGTATCGGTGTCATATATGTACGTACTTCCAGATGGATCAAAGTATTGAAAACCGGCCAAAAATGTTGTTAGTCCAAAACCACTTTTCTCGACATTTTGAAAGTCTCCAAAACGAGAGACGAAGAGTCCAAAAAAGTAAAAAAAATGTCCTAAGTCTCCCTACAAGTCTGGATGTTTGTTGGTTATTTACCCAATTTGGATATTTTTCGCCGGCATGTTTCTATGGACAAGGCGAAAAATTGAAAAGCTTTAGTTGGAGTTGAGTAGTTGAGTTGGGATTGAGTTGAGTAGGAGTCAGCGGTTAATTTGGGAATTTATTTGGGGTTGAGTTGAGGTTTGAGTTGGAAGTTGAGTTGATGTTGAATTGAGATTTAGTGAGTGATTTAGATGCGGATTTTTTTGGGGAGGGTTATAGCTTGAATTGGAAGTTAGCTTGAGTTGTGTTGAGGGATTGAGGGCTGAATTTTTGGTCAACTTGCTCTGAGTTGTGTTCTACACTAATATCGTTTTTCAGTCGGTGTTGATTTAAGGGTTCAGTTGGGCTTTTAGTTGAGTGTTGCGTTGAGAGTTCAGTTATTGTCGAGGAAGGTATTGAGTTGGGGTTCTCATCACCTCGTGAGGTGTCACGTCTCAGCCGTACACATGTTATTGTTAATTTCCAATTTTTTTTTTGCGAATTCTACACTGATGGCCAAATATATATTAATGGCAACTATTTGCCAGCATTTCCTTTTCACAACAAAATTTAAATTGATTTTAGATAATAATCAAGAATAATGTAAACCCAATAAGTGATATATCGTTCAACTATTTGTTGAAAGGAAAATCAATTAACTCTATAAGCTTAACCTTTTTCCTTTTTTAGTACCCAAAATCCATTTAACTCTCAAAATTCCATAGCATCGCTTTATTTATGTATTCAGGAACAGTACAGTATCCAATCTATAGATACATACGTAACCTATAAACACACTTATAAACATGAATGTCAAAGTTTGAAAAACTACACCAAACACCTTTATCTGCGCTCTGTCCATTTTAACAATCATCAATCTTCATCAGAATATCTCCCAGAAAATGGACAGTTACTTGATTTATTTCTTGGATTTGTGATTTATTCATGTGCCGAGTATTTCTGTGTTATTGATTTTTCTCCCAAAACAACAATTCCTTTAAAAAACTGGAAAATTTAAACAAAATACCAAAAATACACAAAAAATGGTTGGAGATTGATAAATTACAATTGGGACAAGGTATATACAATATAGAAGCAAATACAATTTTAATGTGCGCCGGCTAGAATATAAAATTTACTTTCACACGAATTTTTGTTTCCAGGTGATTTATTTCAATCTACCACTTTCTTGGTTATATACATAAACGAGTATATAAAAGTCTTTAGGGGTCAATAAAATTATTTGCACAAGTCTCAACATCGTTCCCATAATTTTAAAAACAAATATCGTACATCAACCCAAAAATCTCTCTTATCGTCGCAAAACAATTTACACTATATCGACAGAAATAATATTCCCTTACATTATATTATACAAGGCGACAAAAATACAACCCCCTTGAGGTCAATAAATTCTGTTATTGTTTATGTTTATGTATGTCGCTTTGGTTTGTCGACTACAATTTATAACAACACCACCTAACGACTTTGGCGGTTTATTTTTATTTATGTATAAAAGGACAACAACCCTAAATGTAATCTTAACTCTGCTCTACCATATTCATAACGTATACGTAAACGAGATTTATTTAAATTTGCGTACTTAAAGTGAAATAAACAATTTTTTTGAGCTTCCCAGAATAGAACACAAAAAATTTGAAGCTAACAAAAATTAATTTTCCTCAAAGCTTTTTTTATTTTGGTCCTTTATCGTTATGCACGAGACGAATACCAAGAAAACAGTAATAAAGCATAATTATCTTAAAAAAAAAAAAAAAAAAGTTGAAACAAAAAGCTCCCAGAAAACAAAATAAAAATACAAAGTGAAAATCCGTTTCGTTTCTTGTTTAAAATTTATTTCATCCGATTTTTCATTTGTTATTTTATTTTCCCTCGCATAGTATACATATATATATACATATATACATACAATCTTTTGTACGTTCCACGTTCGAATCTCAATAATTTTCATTATTAAGATTAAATGTGATAAGACAAGATATAACGTAATAAAACATTATTTTGTGTACATCAATATAATGTACCGTGCTTTAAAATCTTCAAGAATATATTAATCAATAATAAGACGAAGTATACAAGTGGGTGGTTTGATAGTCGTTTTATCTACCGCCCAGTTTCTGTTTGGTTTTTTGTCTTATCTTTGAAAGTTTTCGATTTTTTATTATACGAGTACGATGTACAAGACAAACAATATTAAAATTCACCATTCAAAAGAAAAAAAATGATGGAAAATAAGAGAAACAATGAAATGACATTGTAAAAAGGTTTTCCTAGATTTTCCCGATTTTTTTTTTATTATAAATGAACGTAATAATTTTTAATTTAACCTGTCTGTGAATTTTCCCAAAAATTATTACTGTGATTCATTTTTCGTTTTGGTGTAACATTTCATTTGTATTGTAAGTATTGTAAGTAACATACAAACTTTGGAAGTTCAGTTTGAAGCCGAGAATTAATTTTTGAAGTTGCATTTTTTTTAAATCAATTTGTTGCTCGAAATAATACATTGAGATTGGTGTCAGCTAAACCGTTACGATGAACTGATTTATTTAGTTTTAGAAGAGAGAATTGAACTGGCGCAATCAAATTTTATAGCATCAAACAAATTATAGCAATAAATTCGTTGCAATACAATGCATTGGATTATTTATAGTACATAATAAGATTGCGAATAGGTAGTTGAATAATTTAAATTAAATTTGTTTTAAAGAGTGACTCTATAAAACTCGCTTGTTTTCTCGCCCTCGAATTATGTTTCTTGAACTAGGTCGCAATCGATTTATGGTCCATTCCAATTAATAAAACTTAAGAGGTTCAAAATCTTTCGCCAGTTATTGGAGCTTTTGTGCAGTTTGATATTATTTAGGGGTAGTTTCATCCCCTTAAAGATGTATCTAATTGCTTTCTACAAGCGCTAGTCAACACCTTCGTTCTTGCATTCAGCCTATAGACTTCAGAGTTGATTTTCACTGTGGCTACTATGGCAATGTCATCTTTCCCTGGGGTGCAATTCGACAATACGACCGTAAATCCATTTTTGTGGTTGAACATTGTCCTCTGACACCAACACCATTCTCCTCAATTTTATATTTGATGATGATCTTCATTTAGATCGGATTTGTAGTTGGGACATATACTCCTTTGACCATCGTTCCCAAAAGGACTGATGCATATGACGAATTCGCTGATAACGATCAAGGCGATTAATGTTTAACGTTGATAGGTCAATCTCAATCGGTGTGATGAGTGGCTCACCAATCAGCAGATGTCCAGCTGACATTAGAGTCAAAGCCTCGAATTTAGAATGACTTCAACTTGAGCCAAAATGGTAGTTAATTCCTCATACGTAAGTGTAGAATTATCGGGAGTGCGATTCAACAGATGTTTTGCCAACTTTACCGCTGCTTCCCACAAACCACCGAAATGCGGTGAGCGGGGCGGAATATGCACAAACTGAATGATGTCTTCAGAACATGTGCGAATAATATGATCCCTAGTTTCTTGACCAAAAAACATCTTGCGAAATAAAGTATGACAAAGGCTACGGCGACCAACAAACCTCTTCAAAGTAGCGATAAAGGCGTTTGATGTTAAGTCGCTCACGAGCTCTATGTGGACGGCCTTTGTAGCCTTGATTTGGCGATGACCTCGATGTTTGTAGTGAACCATCACGGGACCACATAAGTCGACTCCGGAATTGACGAAAGGCCTGGCAGGCTGCTCTCGCTGAGCTGGTAGATTTCCCATTATCTATTGATAATGTATGTGACGATGTCGAAAACAGATGATACAGCGGCGCACAATTCGGCGAGCAATGTCCCTGCCACCATTAACCCAGAATTGTCGTCCAACTGCTCTTAAAGCGAAAAAACAAATGGATAGTTCTTTAGTAATAATATAGGAAACTTAACATCGTATGATAAGTCTGCTTCCCTCAGTCGTCCACCAACTCTAACGATTTGAGGATCATCGATGAATGGGCTTAGTCTTCTCAGAGCATCATGAAAGGCATCATGCTGTATAATATGAATGATGAACCTTTGCGCTCCGCTCCGTTAAGCTCCTCAGGTGTAAATGTGCCTGATTTGATGATCTAGCGCTTAAGGCATATGTCGACGAAACGATGAACATATGCGAATACACGACGAAGTCTCTGGAATGAGTTCACAAATTTGCAGGAGGAGACCAAATTTTCAGTTGGTTTTGACGACACAGCCACTACAATATTAACCTTTCTTCGTTCTGGTACATTATCAAGATCAGGATCCCTTTGATATCTATGTGAATCTACGTTAATGTCTGATAAAAACTTTGGGCCGGTAAACCAAATTGAGATTTTGATAAATTTCTCAGGCATCATTCCCCGTGAAACGAGATCTGCAGGATTATCTTTCGTATCCACATGATTCCACAGTGTTAGACACACGATTCGAAACGAAGGTAGTCCAATTAGGCGGATGGACCGCTAACCAATTCAAAACAATTTGTGAATCTGTTCAACAAAACACGCCATCCAGCTTGATTTCTAACTCCAAAACGATATGATGAAGGATCTCAGCTAAAACTTTCGCTGCACGCAATTCCAGTCAAGGCAGTGAGATAGTTTTGATTGGCGAAACACAAGACTTGGCGCATAATAAGTGACATGCGACTATCTGATAGTTTGATATACACCGAACGTAAACACAGACACTGGTTGATGCATCTGAAAATCCGTGAAGTTGAATCACATCTGATTTCGATGAGAATACGAAACGGGAGAAATGGGTCAATTTGATCAAGGGCAATTGATCACGAAATTTTTCATCCAATTTTCAATTTCCACAAATGTTGCAGCAAGATCTTCGCCAAAACATCAAACTGGATATAGTAATCCCAAAGGATCGATTGAGAGGCCTAAAGTTTTCTCGAAGTCATTACTGTCAATGTAAATGGTTTTTTCTCGAGACTCTTTGGGAATTTACTCCAATAAACGAACATCATTTGAAGACCACTTGCGAAGATCAAATCTCCCGGCTTTCAAGATGCCGGTAACTTCACGTTGAAGCTGTAAAGCGTCTTCAACTGTGTCAGCTCCCGAAAGCATATCATCTACGTAAAAGTCTTCTCGAATCGAATTGAGCTCAACGAAAAGCGTGCATCGTTTTCGTTTGCAAGCTGATGAAGGCCGAATAACCAGGAAGGACACGGCCGCGGTTCCCTTAGTAACCGTTTTAAATCGAAATTCGCCAATCGGTTCGGTTGAACTAGATCTCCATAAAATACACTTCAAAAACGATTGCTCGTCATTTAATTTAACTTGCCGATACATCTTGGATATATGTATTACATATCTGCAGTTAACGCGAAGCGGCTACATCGAACATAACGTATAATTGCAAATAGATCCTTTTGAATTGTAGGACCGACATTCATAATCGAATTTAATAATTTACCCGAAGTTGTTTTACTGGAAGTGTCAAAGACGACGCGCAATTTGGTTGATGTGCTCTCAGGTTTAATAACACAGTGATGGGGCAGAAAATATTTACATTTGTGTCGCCAATTCTCATCGATTTTCTGCATATGCCCCAGCGACTCGTCCAGAAGAATATAGACTAAAAACAGTCACCTATGGAACAACATAAGCGACGTTTCTCGCTGTAAGAACATTAATGCAATTGGCAGCTGATGAAAAGAATAACTATCCAACAAGAGCAAAGATCATGGAAAGAGATTTTTACGTGGATGATCTACTAACTGGGGGTGACAGCGTTGAAGAGGTTATAACTATTCAACAATAGATGGCAAGACTTGCACAGAGCGGAGGATTTCCATTGAACAAGTGGGCGTCAAATTCAGCTGAAATCTTAAGTAACGTTTCGGAGCACCTATGAGCTAAAGGAATCAACCACATAATAAAAACACTAGGAATTCTCTATAATCCTGAAGATGGCACGTTTGAATTTGCCATAATCAGGACGAATCTTTCAAAGGAGCAACCAACGAAACGTCTATTATTGTCCTAATCTTCAAAATCATTTCATCCGGTCGGCTGGCTGTCACCAATCACGACAGCAAATGCTAATGTAAAAGACTTGGAAAACTGACAGTTCCAAGGTTGGAATTAAATGTAGCGCATCTGTTATCCAGGCTTCTAGTGTATGTCAAGAACACCATGAACTACCAAGATGTAGAGATATTAGCTTGGACGGAACCATAGGTTTGGGCTGGATAAGAGCTGACTTTACAAAGTTGGAAACCTTTGTAGCCAATCGAGTATCTCAGATTAGAGATAATTTACCTCAGCTACAATGGAGTTACTTACCAACAGAAAAAATCAAGAAAATAAAAACTCAGCTGACTTAGGAACAAAAGGATCAGCAGCTTCTATCATCACGCCACAAGACTCAATGTGGTGGACGGGACCAACCTTTTTGCAGGCAATTCAGACGAATGGCCATCAACACCCTTATTCAAGGGTCCACAGGTACAATCCATAAAGAGAAGGACAGCGCGGAAGATATCATTTGCTTTCCAATAACCGCTGGATACAAATCAAACACATTACATGAATTAATTGATAAAATTTCAGGCATTCATAAGTTGAAGCGCATATTTGTGTGCTGCCAAAGGTTCATGAACCTTCATATTCATAAACAACGGCAACAGTCGAAGGAAGTAATAGTAATTAGAAATTTACGAGACGTGCACTAAGCACTGCTAGATGTTATACACAATGCACACCTCAACATCCTGCATCCACATTTATTAAGTCCATCACAACTTGAAGGACGTATAGCAGCCATCAGAGAACATAAACTAGTTTCCATAACAATTCCTGGTCACGATTTGCGCAAGTTAGACCACTTATTTAAAAGTATGACAACCAGGACACGAGTAACGAAGGGATATGTGATAATTGAGATTTCAATTCCCTTATCATACACCTGGTCTTACAACATATATTCAGTAGTAGTGGTTCCCAATATACTAGTACAAGGAAGCCATGCATATATAGTACCAACAACTAAATTTGTGGCCGTTGATATTTAAAATGAACATTGTACACAATTAACTGCTTAGAGATATCTATATGCAACATTATCGATGATGATCATCTAGTATGCGATATATCAATAATAGACACAACAGCCAGGCAAGAATTGACTGTGGAATCGCGATATTACAACACAAGTCTAATTTACAAGGAATATGCGAAATAAAATATCGATACGTTACGCCAAATCTTTGGATAAAGCTATAGGTTTTCCATTTCAAATTAAACTTTTTAAAGTTCAATTGAAACTTTTTCTAAAATAAAATAAACTTTTTCTAGACCGAATGAAACCTTTTCTAAAATAAAAAAAAACTTTTTAAAATTCAAAAAAAACCAAGTACAAAAAAAAGTACAAAGAAACGTAATTTCACTACTTAAAAAAAAAAAAAATTTTAACGGTGGTTTTCTATTAATTATAGCCGTTGCATTATCATAAAGTTAACCTGAAATTTTATTGACTTTTACTTTATAGGATCGATAATCTTGACATTGATTCCTTGAACTGATTTCGAGGTACTAGTTCTTCGCCATAAATACGAACTTAAACAAATTTCGTCAATAAAAAGTATTTTCTTGCCTTGAAAATTGGGAACATTTAGATGATCGAGCCATAGTCTCTTGTTTAATTCTGCGTTCTGCATTTGTTTACCTTGTGGAACTCAAAATACGTTTTTTAGTGTTATTTTTAGATTTTTATTCATTAGGATTTTAAGTGGCTAAATTAGGGTACCCTGTTGCTGTAACGTTGTATGGCCGACTGTAATTTAAAATTATTTATGACGATGTTTTTTTTCTGGTTTTCATGGCTTTTCAATGAAGAATTTGGTCCGTAGTATCATAAAACAAATTACTGCAATTTGAAATCATTCGATATCATACGGTGCACCGATTAAGTAGTGACTTAAAATTATAATTATGTATTATATAAATATTGGGAATATACACCAAAATTATTGGGTAATCCTCAAAGGCGGAACTTCAAGGGACCAACTAAATTTTCCGCGTTCCGGGTCTCAGGGATAAAAAAATTTATATATTTTGAAATATGTGTGCAAAGTACATATAATAAATCATGTTTCAGTAATAAAACAAATTATAATAATTTTATTGTTTGGATGTATAAAAATAATAATAAATATATTGGTACATTTCAATATCACAAAAAATTAATCCATTTTAATGGTATAATATTTCAACTTAGTAACTTGATAATCACTTCATTATGTAAATAATATTGCAGGATAGGTTTTATTTGCTTAAATAAACATCCAACGTCAATTGTTTCATATTAGATTTCTGCTTCAATGTGGCATAATTAATTAATTGATTCTCGACATCGTTAATTTTCTGAAAAAGATCATTTTCGCCCGCTGAAATTGCAAAATCTTTAAGCGTGTTTATGCTAGCCATAGCTGCAGCAACTGACGGATTGATTGCAGAATCTTCTTCCTCAGAATTTTCGCCTTCATTGGCTGAGTCAATGTTACTGACAAACTGGGGAATTACTTGGTTAATTATGGCATCTACATTTATTTCATGGATCTCAGTAACTACTTGCTCGTCTAAACTAAGATACATTTCAGTGCTAATGTCGTTATTTCCGCAAAGTTCATTCATACGATTCTGAACTTCCTGCACACCCTCGGCTTCAACCACGGCTGCTCCAGTTTGTTCCTCGGTGTTGTTTAGATTTATCCGATTTAGTTATATCCGATGCTTTATCACAGGAATCTATTTTAAGCAAAACGGTTTTTAACACCAATTTTCTATAATTAACTTTAAGTACTTGTATGACACCATTATCCAATGGCTGCAGTACTGAGGTGGTATTTGGTGGAAAATAAGCCAATTTGATATTAGATAAAAACATTCGTTGATGGCACGTTGCGTTATCCAAGAAAAGTAAAATATGTCGCTTTTTCTTTTCCATTTGTAAATTTAAATCGACTAAATAATCTTCAAATATTTTGCTCGTCATCCAAGCTTTAGAATTAGAAAAATATTTGACAGGTAATTTGGATTTGTCGAGGTTCTTAAAGCAGCGTGGGTTATGGCTTTTCCCTATTACAAGAGGCGTGTACGTTTTCCCGTCTCCAAAAATGGTTAACATTATTGTTAACCGCTCTTTTGAAAATTTCCCTCTATGACATTTTTCACCTTTCATTTGAAGCGATCTGTTGGGTAACATCTTATAAAACAATGCAGTTTCGTCGCAATTTGCGATGTCCTTTAAATCGTAACTATCGGCGATAATTTTTAATTTATCCTTCCATTCTGCGACCGTTTGTGGGTTTACATCACTAGCCTCACCAGAACATATGTTGAAAGATACTGCATAACGCTTGCGAAAGCACCGCAACCAACCATTCGATGCTTTAAATTCATTAAATGATAATTTTTTGGCAATTTTTAAAGCCATTTCTTGAAGAATATGTCACGATATTGGTATATTTTTGACTCTTGCTACGCAAAACCATTCAAATACAGCAATATGTATTTTGTCGTAATCCGTTGTTCTTCTTTTTTTAGTCAATCGGATTCGTTTCAACCCGTGTACGTTTTACAAATTTCATCCTTTTTGCATAAAATGGAGTAAATTTGTGTTTTGCCACATTTAAAATGCTGACAAATATCCGCAATTGACTTATTCATTATTTTCATTTGGATAATCTCATACTTTTGTTTGAGGTTTAAATTTATAATTTTGCCCATTTTCTGAAATAAATTCAAAATTTATAATTTACACAACTGATACCAAAACACAATTTTAATTTACCAGTTATCTATGTTTGTTATTTAATTGAATTTGATAACTTATTGAAATAAAACACTCAAATCTTCACCAAGCGCACGCGTATTTTCCTCTTTAATGAATATGTATGTATTGTACTGATTTTGACGTTTGTTTTTTTTTATTTTTTTATTTTATCTAAAATGAAGTTAGTTTCTATTTCACCAAATATTTTTCCGCCTTAGTGGAGTTTTTCTACTGGAGTTTGGTTTGTAGGGACTAAAACAGGAATTGTTTTACGTCATTGAGGATTTTCCGTAATAATGGATTTCCGTCTTTGAGGATTTTTACTGTATATTATTTTGTGATAAGAATTGCTTGTTGCCCCCGAAATCTACATAATTGGTATTAGTCCAGCCAGTGACGGTTTTTCGCTCTGAATTTTTACGGACAATACCGATTTTCGTGAAATTTGGACAGTAATTATCGCATTTTTTAGATGGAAAATCAACATTTTCAATCGCGAATAACTCGAAAAATATTGATTTATCTAAAAAACTTCATACGATATTTTTTGCTTAGAACTCATCCCTCTGTCGATGTCTGTGGTTATTTTGGGTGTACTTATTTCCAACCCCTAGAAGGGGTGGCTCCCACCCTCGGAATATTACTTTTGTTCCTTCAGTTATTCTCTACTTACTGTCCAAATTTTACGAAAATTGGTATTGTCCATAAGAATTCAGACGTAATGACCTCTTTTTACCGCCAATGACTGGACTATATGTATAGTGAAGGCAAATATTCAAATACATATTCTCTATTTAATGTGAACCATGCATCTAAAATTCTAAACAGCTGAAGCGTCTGTTGGTATTAACGTCATATTACGACAACAAAACAATCCGAGTGCATCAACGGGGTTTGTTGCAGTGCCTTTTTAGGCTATATCAATTAATTTGACATTGAATGTGATTATGTTCAATACAATTGCTTCCAAAATATCATTTTTGCTGAGTTAAACTTGTCTTCTAACATATTTGTTTCACCTGACGGGAACACGGATTACAGTGTTATAAATTTACAGCGTCCTACCTCTGAAGAGGAAAACAGTTCTACCTAGTGTTGTAGTTGTAGTTCAATCTTATAAATTATTAAATTAAATTGATCTTAATTAAGGATATCAATTTTTCTGATCATATGTGTTTTTAAAGTTAATTGTTTAATTGTGATTGTGTGAGCCTTCGAGTTATTTCGGGGAAAAGAAAACATTTAGTTAATCGAACAGTTCGTATGGTGAACGTAAAAAAAACAAATAATAACAGTCTGTCGTTCAAAGCAAATAAAAAAATTATCGCTTTCCACCAGCTTACGCTAGTGGGGAGAACATTTTGTTTTAGGCTTCTACGTCGCGGAGCGCTTTGCGGACTTTGGAGGGTAAGTGAAACAATAGATCATGTTTTCCGAAAGAGGCAGCACGATCAAAGAAAAAGTACAGAGCATTTGCCACTAGATGTCATGTAATTATCACGTATTAATAATAATCACTTTTATAACACGCAAATATTTTTGGTTATGTTTACAAAATGCACACATAAAAATGTCATACAATTTTTGACAGCATATGGAAGATGGTAGCTCTGGCGGTTAAAGAAAATTTGACATTTGAACATGATCTATATTCATATTCAGTTAATTTTTATTTTTGCTATCTGCTTTATTGCCATGTAAAGTAATAAGAATGAACAATGGTTTTAGCTAGGTGTCGATTATATTACCGGTAAATAGTGTTATGCAGTTTAGTTGTATAGTTTTACGCCAAAAATATTAAGAAGGCTCTCATAACGTAGTAATTTTCTTAGAATTTTCATTAAATAGTGTTTATAACTCAATATTATTATTATTTTGTTTTTTCCGCAAATTAATTTTATATTACCATATAAAAGTGGAACCTGTAGTAAACTCTGGCTATTCAGTATGTTATGGTTTTCGTAAAATAAACAAGGAATCGATTCGAGTACAAAAGTGCCAATTCAAAAGTGCCAGAACAAAAGTGCCAAACTGAAAGTGCCAAAGACCACAAGTGCCAAGCCTTAAATGCCAAAATTATTAAATGCCAAAGTTATTAAATGCCAAAGTTATTAAATGCCAAATTATTTTTTGGCATCGAAATAAACATTTTGGGCGACAAAAATAATTAACTGGCAACAAATTTATAAATAAATAAATTAAAAATTAAAAAAATTAAATTAGTTTTAAAATATTCTGGAAAATGGAGATCCCTAATTTAACTTAGGAGCCAGGATAAGCAAACATGTCGCACTGCGTGCCGCACGTAGGAGCGGATTATATAGAATCTATTAATGACACTGCAATATTTTATATCGATCCCCCATCAAACATTGGCATTTAATAACTTTGGCATTTAGTAACTTTGGCATTTAATAATTCTGGCACTTTTATGATTGGCACTTTTGTCACCACACCAAGGAATCTTTTGGTAAAATACAATGTTTTATTTTCGTGAAACGCCAATGATATTTAATAAGGATTGCTAAGTGGTGTCGAAGGAGGTAGGATGGAGGAACTTAGTGGATTTCGCGGAAAAAGAGGCTAATAAAGCATGCGGGTAGTCTAAAAACGTGGTTGGACATGAACTGTAATTCTTGCATCACCGTAATTTTGTTTATCGTTACTATTTTTTTTGTTTTGTTATTGCACAAGAGTTTTTTTTTTAATTTGTAACAGAGTTGGTTGCTAGTTAACGTACCCGCCCAGCCGGAGCACCCGGAATTTAGTAGCTGCAAGCATGTGCAGGTTCAGCAACTTACATTGCCAACATGCATCACAAAAATAAGAGGTATTAAAAGACAAAATATTACCGAAAATTTAAGACCTTTAAAAAGGAGTGGATCCTTGCATATCATTGAACCTTAGAAAGTATAAATGATAGGTTTTCAAATTCAAATTAAACTTTTCAAAAAATAAATCGAAACTTTTCCAAAATTTAACATACCTTTTACAATCCAAAAAAACTTTTTCTAAAATAAACGAAAATGAAACATTTTCCATTTTAAATGAAACTTTTATTTATTATAAAATAACTAATCCCAAATAAAACGTTAATATCAAATAAAAAATAAAAGTTCAAATCCAAAACCAATGAACAATAAATTAAGAAACCTTAACCACCTAAAGTCCTAATGAATAAAAATCTAAAAATAACACTAAAAAACGTATTTTGAGTTCCACAAGGTAAACAAATGCAGAACGCAGAATTAAACGAGAGACTACGGCTCGATCATCCAAATGTTCCCAATTTTCAAGGCAAGAAAATACATTTTATTGACGAAATTTGTTTAAGTTCGTATTTATGGCGAAGAACTAGTACCTCGAAATCAGTTCAAGGAATCAATGTCAAGATTATCGATCCTATAAAGTAAAAGTCAATAAAATTTCAGGTTAACTTTATGATAATGCAACGGCTATAATTAATAGAAAACCACCGTTAAAATTTTTTTTTTTTTAAGTAGTGAAATTACGTTTCTTTGTACTTGGTTTTTTTTGAATTTTAAAAAGTTTTTTTTTATTTTAGAAAAGGTTTCATTCGGTCTAGAAAAAGTTTATTTTATTTTAGAAAAAGCTTCAATTGAACTTTAAGAAGTTTAATTTGAAATTGAAAACCTATATACACACAAAATCAATTGGTATTCGTAATGATAAAGGAAACAACTATTATGGATTCTAACAACTTGCTAAATTTATCTTTAGTTTTACTAGTGTACGTCAGATGTCTGAGATGTTTACAGGAAAATACGAAAAACAATTATTTAATCACTGACATCTATGTAATGCATATTGCCTTAATGATCACACGATTTGTAGTAAGCTTTTATTTCAATTTGACCAAAATGATCTTGTTATGAAAATTTTATAAATGTTGGCTTAAATAAATCAATTATTACAAGAAAATGAAAACGATTTACTAAAACGACGTTTATATATGTTGAAGTTCAAACAAGTTTGAAAATATTTAAGAACTTGTAACGTTTTGATTTAAAAATTTGTCTTAGGAAAAAAAGTGGTTTCCCATATGTTTTGTGTACGTGTTTTACTATGGAAAGTTTTGGTTTTTCAAAAGCGATAAAGATCAAATGATGGACGAAAATTGAATACTTCAAAACATAAAGAAAAATGTTATCCTAAAATTGGAAATTAAACACTAAACATATTGAACGAAAATCACAATCCTTGTATATCCATTTTGAAAGCTTTTCAAAGTTTTATTGTTACGAGGACTAAACATTATTATTGTGCATGTTCTATATAATATCCAGAAGTGAAGTGTATACATATTGAATAATATAATAGTTTGCAAGTACATATATTATTTCAATTCGATTGTTATCTGATATACAGAAATAGATATGTTTTACTATGTTTTTATAATATTTAAAATAATAAAAGTAAAGCTTTACACTATTGTTTAAATTTTTTTGTTTGCGCTATTTTACAAATCGAAAAAATTACTCCACACAGACTAAAACTAAAAAAAAAAATATTTATTATGTATAATATTGAATAGTACACAGACACACACATAAACACACACACACACCTCGAATAACATTATCGTTGGTATCTATAGTGAAAATGGAAAATTTATTTATATTTATATTGATTTTGTGTTTCTTGTAAAATACAAAAGAAAAACACAGATTTTACAGGTGTGAAATTGGGAACGACGAACGGAAGAAAGACGTCGACGTATACAACAGTGTAGACGAGAAAGAAAGTTCTTTCCCTCTAAATGAATACGGAAATTTTAATCAAAAAGGTGGTTGAGCTTTTTCGTTTTTTTTTTTTTTTTTTTTTTGATTTTATGTTGTTTGAATAATTCACGAGGATTTCGTTCCTTTTTTGTTTGTTTGGAGCAAGATTTAATTTTACTGCTTGTATTTTTTATTTTATTTCGAAAAGCAATCAATTGATTGTTGAATTATACAATATGGGTATAATGAATGAATAGAGGATTTGAAGAAAAGCTTTTTTGGGTTTTTATTATAACATTTTATCTTGTGA
The DNA here is from genome assembly GCA_963556165.1 of Tipula helvola. Lineage (NCBI taxonomy): Eukaryota > Metazoa > Arthropoda > Insecta > Diptera > Tipulidae > Tipula > Tipula helvola. Next base: position 273,832,646 of record OY744481.1, read on the forward strand.
TGGAATTGCAATTTATTTTAATAAACGAGTTTAGTTTCAACTGAAGATATGTATATGCACATAAATGTAGAATACAAATATGTACATATTTAGTGATATTGGATTCATAAAATTTTTCGTTTACCTTAAATAAATTGTATTTTCCATAAAACATTTTATTGTTGCACAGCTGTGGCTCAGATACTCACCTGAAATTAAAAAATAAATAAAATAAAATTAGTATTATTAAACATTTTAAATCGTTTTTATCTTAAAATACATCTCCAGAATTACTCTGGGCAAAAGTTTGATTATGGTGGCTTAAAAATTATCCAGTTAAATATATACTGGTTTACAGGGCCATTGTGTGACGAAGCTTATTTTGTAAGTTTACTAAAATTCCCCATAATCCGGCCTCACCGAGTTTGAGGAATTTGTAGAACTGCACATCTTCTTAAAATTAAAAAAAAAAAATAAAATCGTTGTAGTTCAATGTAAAAAAAGGCGACCTGATCACTCTTCTTCTGAGACGCAAATCCGCCATTTTCCCCGTTACTGAACCATAGCAAGATTTGCATAGAATCTTCCGTGAATTCTATCTAGGTAATGCTTTAATAAAAGCATCCAGTTTCAAGTGAATAAACAAAATTTGTTTAAGTTTTGAATGTTGCCAGATCAGTTGATGATTTTCCAAGGTTAAAGTTGTTATGGGTAGCTTGAGATTACAGTGAACCTATTAAAAAATTACAGAATCATAAAGAGTAACACGTAATAGCTTATATTGACGAAGAAATACGTCTGGAAGGTGAACTCAATTCAGAATGTGACCAACTCCTGCGATCTCCTTGCCGCAGACGTTCTATATCCTTTTTTCTTTCTCCCATTTAGTCATTCAGTCACATTTAACTATTTGTATCCAGGTTATATAAATCAGTTGTCGAGGAATAATCAAAAGTGTGCAAAAAAAGAACCACTGTGGGCCGAATGTAACGGTTTTTAGTCCATTAAACTCATCCATTCGTTAATACCATATACAGTTGTGTGCAAAATAATAGGTAATTTAAGATTTTTTTTTATTTTATGGTTTAATAAAAATAAATTCGAAATAGAACATAATAACAAATATTTATTTCAAATTTACAGTACATAACGAAGTTAAATATATAAACTTCGTTATGTACTGTAAATTTGAAATAAATATTTGTTATTATGTTCTATTTCGAATTTATTTTTATTAAACCATAAAACAAACAAAAAAATCTTAAATTACCTATTATTTTGCACACAACTGTAAATAATGATACAAGGACCGCTGAATATTTCTTCTGAAGTGGTGTTCTTTTGTATCTTTCTCACGGCATAAGCATCACACTGTTTTCCCAAATAACACAGACATATTAAGAAATCCCCATTTATCATCCTATATAGTCAAAACATGGGAACATCTCTGAAATAGTATCATCCTATATAGTCAAAACATGGGAACATCTTAAGAAAACCTCATTTATCATCTATACATAAAATACAGTCACAACATGGTTACATCTCTGAAATTCATGGTAATTGGGTTAGTTTAGCAGCACTTTCATCCATTTCATTTCTGACCCAATATTTCATTAAACAAATTTCTTTTCATCCTTTCGATGGCGCTTCACTCCATGTAGGAATTTGGCTGCCACAACGATGCTCCTCCAAATAGTCTGATCCACGACAAGAGAACACCAGTCAGTGTAACCTAGTGTAATTAGGTCTCTTTCAATGTGGACCATCCATAAGGTATGGGGTATCCCGCAAGGATTTACTTTGATTGGTGCTGTCTTTAGGGCTTGTTTGTCCTAGCCATTTTAGGAGCATCAAATATTATGATGTTGCGACCTTCAATGAAATCAATGCCCACAAAAACAGAATTTTGCTAAGTGAGCATGGAACCTAGATATTCAAACTCTTTCACCTTCTGATACTATGTGTGTCTCCTGAAATAACATCTCCGCGTATCATTAATATCAACTTAGAATTATGTGTCATATCACAAATGGTAGATATGAAAATTAATAAAGTGAAAAATGCCAGTTTGGGAAGCTGTACCTCTTCAGTACCACACATAACATTAAATGCCGAGAATGTGACTAATGTCGATGCTGCATACGGTTAACCGGTAAATTTGGCAATTTTCAACTTACTATTTACCGGTAAAATTATTATAGGCCATTGGATTTGGATAGTATGCTCTTCTGATAAGACCAAGACGAAGTCAATTTCGTTGTAATTAGCCGATGGTCGGAATTCGTAAGTTGCGAACCGACAAATCTGTTATACTTCTCAACATATAACCCATGTTGACCCGATTTGGTATTCCCTAGGAAAGTGCTACGAACTGAGTAAGTTGATTAAGAGCTGCAAACAATTCGACCACCTCACTAGCCGGTTTGGGTGGAGAAGACTATTTAATCAACTCATCGTTATGAACATTGAAATCACTCGCCACAAAGATTTCTGCGTTTGATAATTTCTGAAGAGTTTCCTCAATATAGTCAGACAAAATATCAAACCCATGATGAGGGGCGTCGTTAGGAATATTTGGGCTTCAATTTCGGAAAACACTCAAAGAAAGAGAACATGGTATTTCGAGAACCGAATTTCTACTCATAAAAAGACGTAAAATGATCGTTCGTTCTTTAGCCTAAATACAACCGAAACATTTTCCGAAGTTCACCGATATTGCAAAACTGGAACGAAAAAGCCCTCTAAAAGTGAAGAGGTGCGAAAGAAGAAGAAACAAATCTGTGAATATTCTGAATCTGCTAGTATATACCTGTTCGAAAAGTTGAAGATTTAGGATAAATTACTTACATTACAACAAAGCATCGCGTTCATTTTATGTTTTATCCCCGTGCACCCAAATAGCTGACCAATCCTGATATCTTATCGTCGTCGAAACGTCAGCAACACGCTTTTTCGTTGCCGTAAAAATAATACTTTAGTTCTCTTTTTCGGTCATAGTCTCTTTTAACAGAACTCCCAAATTTGTATTCATTTTTATTTGCCAACGTCAATTATTTGTAATATATTTCGATTCGCGGGCAATGAAAGCGAACCAATATTCAACTGGATATAATCACCACAAGAGGTTCAAAAATAATCGAAAATATAGTTGAGAGGACGAGATGCGTTGTCTAGGAAACACAACGACACCGTAGGTGGATTCTTTCCAAATTCTGCTTCCACCAGTGGTAGGCCTTCAGTTTGGAATAAACAAGCATAATTTTTGGTATTCGGTATACATTTTTTTTTTCAAAAGTTAAGTGCATTAGTGTAATTATCATACCGGACAACGCGGAGGATACTCCACTTCTAGGGTGTCAGACGGAGGGTTTACCTCCAACAGAAACATACACGGCTGACCAACTGCAAAGATACGTCAACGAACAGCTACGACTTAGACTACTTGAATCAGCTCCCAGTAGTTCAGCGGCAGTAATTTCACTGGACAACACATCACAAGCTGCAGGAATACCAACTAACCACTTTGCACATATCACTTTCAAACCACCACAGGTTCTATATACACAAAATCCAGCCGTATGGTTTAATATACTTGAGCAAACTTTCGAGTTGTCAGGTATCAAATCGGAAAGGACCAGGTAAAGCCATGCCGTGACAGCATTAGATGCGAGGCATCATGAATTTGCAGGCCTCATATTACGTGACAAAGACAAAATCCTTATACAACATTTAAGAACGAAATCATGCGAACCTTAGGTGAATCTGAGCGATCAAAATTAAATAATTTATTACATGGGCTTGAGATATCAGAAGCCATTACTACAACTCTTGAACAAGTTCTCAGTCTCAACGCTGCAGCAGCTTTTAAAGAGCGAACGCTCAAGCAGTTGTAGATGAAGAGACTTCCGCCCCAGGTACAGCTGTTTCTAACCACTTTCGAAAATGACATAGAACTAAACACGCTCGCAATACGAGCGGATAACCTCATAGAAATTTTGACACAAGCAAACTCAGCCTAAATCAACAAAATTACAGCATATGCTGTACCAACGAAGGTTTCCACAAAAACTCCACCAATCACCGAAAAAGCAGAGATGGAGCAAAATATTAATAAGTTGGCAACAATCATGATCTCGGAACTATGTGGGGCGTTTGAATATTCACGGTTGCGTTCAAACCACAATTCAGAATATAGTTCTAGAAATCGGTCTCGTACGGCTTCGCGAAACAAGATAAATGCAAAATTCGACCAATGCTATGTCCCGACACAAAGTCATATGTCCCGAGCAGAAGAAGGATTTTTAAGTTCCCATCAACGGGCAATGGCGGCCATTGATGGTAACAACATCAGTCGACTACTCATTTTTGACACGCGTTCAATATTTAACTTTCTAATCGACACCGGCGCAGACATTTCAGTACTACCAGAATTGAAGAATTTGATCAAAAACATTCTTTCGGAACTGCACCAGGTTTATTTGCAGCAAATGGGACACCAGTCAAAGCTTTGTACAAAAGTAATGAAATTAGACATTGAACTGCGAAGAGAATTTATTTGGGAGTTTGCAATAGCAGACGTGTCCATTAAAATGTTAGGATCAGATTTTCTGAAGTATACAGGATTGTTAGTTGACATCCAGGGACAGAGAGTAATAGACCCATTAACCTTCTTGCTTGTCAAAGGTACCATTACAAACAATTCAGAACAAGCACTATCATTGTTGGATAAGTCACTATTGCACCGCAACTTTAAAAATCTATTTTCAAAATATCATGAAATTACAAAAGGCGCACTATGTAAGAACGTAATTAGACACACCGGTTATATAGACAATTAGACCATTAATAGCTTGCAAAATCACGAGACGAGGATGTTAAACAATATCACGGTACCTGACAGATATCCGATACCACACCTTATTTACCCTATTTATGTCCCTAGGTCTGGTTCGAGCGTATCATTAAATACCGATCAAACCTTCTGATATTCCAAAGACTGCCATTACGACACCCTTTGGTTTATTTGAGTTCACCAAAATGACCTGCGGCCTTAGGAATGTAGCACAAATGTTTCAAAGATTGATGTATTCAATATTGTCCGGTCTCAAATTTTGTTTTGTCTATTTGGACGATGTTTTACTAGCCTCAAAATCGTTCGAAGAAAATCTAAACCATCTAAATGTAGTCTTACAAAAAAGCTCGGAACATGATTTGGTCATAAATCCAGATTAATGTGTTTTCGCTGCACACGAGAATACCTTCCTAGGGCATACAGTCAATGAACAAGGCATTTCACCCACCCAGGAAAGAATTGAAATAATCAAAAATTTTGAGCGTTCCAACTACAGGTAATCATCTCAAAAGATTTTTGGGTATGAATTATTTTTACAGGCGTTAATGAACGATTTCTTGAAAGGTTACAGTAAAACCCTGATACAATGGTCAGAACCTTCGGCTTCAATATAAGCTTTCGATAATTGTAAGGATAAGCTATGTCAAGCGACGTTACTGGCTCATCCCTCATCTACGGCTAGGTTAGCCATTATGGTCGACACATCGGACATGGCGATTGGGGCCGGAGTCCAAAAGTATGTTGCAGGTACTTGGCAACCACTCAGTTTCTTCGCAGTACGACTGAACGAAACACAACAACGGTACAATGCTTATGACAGAGAGGTGCTTGCAGCTTATTCTGGCATTAAGCACTTCAAATATTTGTTAAAGGGTCGTGAGTTCACACTGTTCACGGATCATAAACCGTTAATTTACGCCAATACATCAACACCTTTCATTCCACTAAGTTTTCGGAAAATTGTTTTTGAGTCGTTGCATAATTTATCACATGCGGGCATACGAGCTTCAGTGAAACTGTTAACTAAGAATGTTATATGGGCCTCCATCACAAAAGATTCAAGAATAATGGCTCAAAATTGTATACCACGTCAAAAATCAAAATCCATTACCAATTTCTGGAAACAATTATTATTGTATGACATTAATAGATCGTTGCACACGTTGGGCTGAGGCGGCTCCAGTTCCGGACATTACTGCTGCCTCGGTGGCATTAGTCGTGTATTCTGTCTGGATAACCAGATTCGGCGTCACAGATTTCATTGTAACTGATCAAGGAGCACAGTTATTTGCTGAGTTATCGAAACTATTGGGTTTTCCACACTAGCGTACTACAAGCTGCCTTAAATATACAGGAATGATAGAACAGTGGCACCGAGTGTTAAAATCTGCATTAATGTGTCATGGCAGAACGGACTGGATGGAGCAGCATACTTCCGCTGATTATACTCGGGTTACCGGCTACGTTTAGTACGGAACTGGTGTGGTCCAGCAAAACTAGTTTACGGAAGCACACTACGAATACCAGGACAGTTTTTTGACCAATCCACGAACAACAAAAATCCACAAACGGACTTCGTACAAAATTTAGGAAAACACTTCGATCAAATTAAAGCGACTCCAGCTTCCAGACATTGCACCGAAAAAATCTTTAATTCGAAAAATTGTACAGATAGGTACAACCCACGTTTTTCTACGAACGCACGCGGTACGGAAATCATTGGAGTCACCATACACTGGACCATACAGAGTAATAAACAGGAACGGAAAGACATTTACTATCGAAATTAACGGCAAGTACAACAAGATACCAATCGACAGACTTAAACCATGCCATTCGGAAAACACCCTTGAAAATACTAACGCTACTCAAGAAAACGGATCAACTTTGAACGGCCAGGGCGACAACAAAAACACCACCTCGCGCAAAGTTTCTTTCGACTTACCGGACAAAATCCCAACAATTGTAAAAACAACGTACACAAGAACAGAACCAATCATTAAAACACCATCCAAATTTAAGGACAATTGACGAAATAGGTACGTGACCTACAAATAATTGTTTGGAGCGTGAATTTTCACGAATTCACTGGAAGGGGAGTACAAGAGGGAGACAAGTAAAATAGAAATAAATAATTAAATAATAATTCAATTAAAACAAAAAACTTGTCCAAAAACCTAATCCTTTTTTTACACGGTAGATGCGTTCCAGAATTGGTCGTGCAAAAAAAACCGTGTAAAAAAAGACACAGAGTATATGGTAAAATAATCGATACGTGCAAAAATTCGTTTTTGGGTACAAAATAAAGTAGATATGTATATTTTGTAATTGGAAAATTAAAGGAAATGTTTAGATAGTTGAAATATTCAGCAACCCCAAAATTACAAAACCCTCAGCGCCAATCGTTTGAGCTAACGTTAGTATTTCTGAATTCACATCATCAATGAGTGTTCCCAGCTTAGAAACATTATTCGTCACACATTCTGGCCAAAGAGCCTTCCAGCAGACAATTTAATGTACAAGACTTTATTTCAGATAATTCCAAAAATAAAACGTATACACAATCCAAAATTGTATTGCTTTCAGGCGTCAATTACCATCACGTAAGGGTCGTTATCGATTTTGTTTTATATCAATTGAAATAACCGCCTTACATAATAAGTCCTTAACGTAGCGATGATACCTTGATCCAACGGTTAAATAAGTGTTGTAGTATTAGGTGGAAAAAATACGATTTTGACATCGGGATATTCAAAGTTTGGATGACCGGGAGCTTTGAATAATTTTGAACTTTAAGTATCACCTGACATTAGGAACAATACAATTGTGAAACCAATCAGTAAAAATGGCTAAAGTGACCCAGGCTTTTTTATTTACCATCCAGCGTACCGGCAAAGTATTGACGCGTTACTACAAAGCAAAAATATCATTCGGTCCTTACATACCTTAAAACCGCTAGCAAATTTCTGGGTTTTAGCTATGTTTGTTCTACTTGGCATATTTTTCTAAAATAGACCCGTTTCGTCTTAAATACTTGATCTGTGTTTCTCTAGCAGCTTCCATATTACCAGAGGCAATTTTGCATTTAATTTTGACGTTGTGCAATGGACTTTCTAAAAAACAATGCAACCAGCCGTTGCTTGTAGAAAATTTAGTTTTCTTTTCATTAGCGGATTGTGCAAACATTCGTAGTTTAAACCTTTTAATTTGTTCAAAAATTCTTAACGCTTTGAGTTTGATAGATTAATATCCACCGGAATCCGTTTTTTAGTGTTATCCTTAATCCAAGTTACTAATGATTATTCCATTTGTTCTAATGTTGCATCTCTTGATCACGAAGATGCCTCAGAGCTCAGTTTAAAACCTGAAACAACCGATAGTAATGGAACTTTTGTTTTTTAACACCATCTGATCATATTTGAACCGGACCGGTTCATTTAAACCGCGCGCGTAACCCGAACCGGTAATTTTTTTTTCTAGGTTATGTTACAACTTTTTTTGACATTCGTGTGACGTTTGAGCAGAATACTTCAGAATAGTTTGCTTGAAATTTTGGGTTTCCAATGGAATTACGGCTACGGAATCATTGAAAATGTTGCAAAAGTGTTTTGGGGAGTCTACTCTATCGAGAACGCAAGTATTTGAGTGGCATAAAGCATTTAGTGGGGGTTGTGAGGTGAAATTGTGCTCGAAAATCGTAGTGTTGGCACTAGAGGCTCTCAGCATCTCTAATGGATCGACTCAACCCATTTTTTTGATGCTTTAAGTATGAAACATGGTGCTCGACTAGTGCCGAAAGACCTGAATTTTTTACAAAAAGAACATCGAGTAGAGGTCGCAAAAGAGATGCTTGCTAACGTAGCTGAAGACCCTATATTCATCAAACGAATTATTACTGGTGAGTGGTGACGAGACGTGGGTTTATGAATATGACGTCGAAACTGTCCAACAATCTAACAAATGGCGCGCCAAAAATAAGCCAAAACCGAAAAAACCACGCCAAAGTCGGTCGAAAATCAAGGTAATGCTCATCGTTTTCTTCGATTACCGTGGTATGATTCACCATGAATCCGTCCCAGAGGGTCAAACGGTGAATAAAGCATACTCCTTGGCCTTTTTGAGGAGTGTACGTGAAGTAATTCGTCGTAAACGGCCGGATTTATGGGCAAACAATTCATTGATTTTTCATCACGATAATGCGCTGCCACATTCCAGCCTGATTGTGACTGAATTTTTGGCCAAACACTAAACAAAAATCGTCGCTCAGCCACCATACTCGCCAGATTTGGCTCCCTGTGACTTTTTTCTGTTTCCGAAACTCAAATATTGGCTCCATGAGTCGATTGAAGCCATAAAAAGGGGCCATCCCGGCCTATAAAATGTATATGGAAAATGGATTAACCGTTGGCATGCTTGTATTGGTTCAAAAGGAGCCTATTTTGAAGGCGATAATAAAGATTTGTATTAAAATACATGACAATGTTGTTCTGTTTTACCAGTCCGGGTCAAATTTGATCAGATGGTAGTCCTGATTGTAGCCTCATTGAAATTAAAACTTTTTCCAACCGATGACAAACTCGCATATGTACTTACAATAAGAAATGTACATAAACAATATTATTGAAAAAAATTGCGAATGTTATTTTATATTGAATTAGTTTTTAGTTTATTACATGTTTCAAAAAACACCTTACTCGACGAAAGAACTACAAGGAATGTAAAACAAAACAGCCAAAATAATGAATTATTGAGAGTTGAATGGGATACCTTTAAAATAACAAACAAACAGCAAAAAATAATAAAAATAAATGCATTTACGGGAAAAAATTTAATAATTTTTTTGCCGTGTAAAAAAAATCCGACCGTGTAAAAAAAGGTTAGTTTATTTTTTTTACATCGTGTTATTTCAAAATCGTGTAAAAAAAGACCGTGTAAAAACAGGATTGGGTGTATTTTAAAAACTACAAAATAAATACATATTTTAAAGAAAGAAACAGCCAATTTTCAGTGTTATAAAAATGGAAGGATTTAAGTTTTGATAAAAAATCATAGAATACCTACCTTACCAATAAATATCTTAAAAGTTAATTGGGATCTATGTATATCTAAGTGCCGGTTTCAAATATGGTATGTTGGTACAGTTGGCAGTATTACAAGTGAGTTACAAGTGAGTTATAAAGGACTCCCAGGTTACCCATCATTTTAAATAAAATTACGGAGTGGGAATTACCATGTCCACGATACCTGCTACACAGACTAAACACAAATATTTTTCACTTGGTAGAAATTGAACCACTTCAAAATCAATTTAGATTAGAATGTATATATATTATACAAACATTTAACAACAAATCACTACTTTAAAATTAATCAAAATTAGAATTAAATTCAGTAAAATAAGTATTTTGAATTAAACTAAATTCTTAAGGAAAATTACAAAATTTTAGATAAAAAAAACAACCATTTGACTCGAAAGTCTTGGCCAACTTCTTAAAATATAAAAGATTCTTATTGATTGATTGATTGATAAGAATGCATAGCCAAGCATTATATCAGGAACTCCCGGCATACGCCGGGCCCACAGTACACCCGTTTACATATAACAAAACCGAAGGATAGGAAAGGATTGTTATTTGGGAGAGACTCGACCTACTGATTACCGGAGAAATAATAAACTACCGAGAAAAGCTACGGTAAAGTTAACTAATATTATAAGCGCCAAAATATGTACCAAAACTTTGGAAAGTGGCTGAGGTTATCATGATTCCAAAACCAAGAAAACCGCCACATCTAATAACATCATGTAGGCGTATATCGTTGCTGCCGATAATGTCTAAACACTTTGAAAAGTTACTATTAAAAAGACTCAAACTAATAATTGAAAAAAATAAACTAATTCCGAATCCCCAATTTGGTTTTCGCAGTGAGCACTCAACTATTGATCAAGTGAATAGAATAACTAATATTATTGAGAAGACATTAGAAGAGAAAAAAGTTTGTTCCTCAGTATTCCTTGATGTAGCGCAGGCCTTTGACAAGGTTTGGCACGAAGGTTTAATCTATAAACTAAAAATTAATCCTAACTACACAGTACGGCATAATACTGGAATCAAATATAATGGAAAGATATTTCAGGCTTAAGCAAGAAGATGAATATTCTGAGCTTAAGGAAATAAGAGCAGGAGTTCCACAAGGAAGAGTACTTGGGCCACTTCTGTATTTATTATACACCCGAGATGTTCCAACCTCACAAAACATTACAAACCGCCATACTTATATCAAGTATACAACTGGACAAAAAAATGGCGCATAAAATTTAATGAGGCTGAATCTGTCGACTTTACGAACAAGAGATTAGTACACAAACCAGTATATCTAAATAATCAAGAAATACTACATGCAAATACTGCCTAATATCTCGGTATGATATTAGACGCTAAGCTTAGCTGGAAAGCTCATGTTAAAAAGAAAAGAGACGAGTTGGTATTAAAAAATGTATTGGTTACTGGGAAGAAACTCTCATCTATCAATCCCTAATAAGTTTTTGCTTTACAAGCAAATATTGAAGCCTGTTTGGACTTATGGTATAGGTACAGCTGTGGGGATGTACCAAGCAGAGCAACATAGATAGTATCCAACGATTTCAAAATAAAGTGCTAAGAAGCATCGTCAACGCACCATGGTTTGTCAGAAATAGCAACATCCACACAGACCTGGGCATAGAACCCATCAAAACCAAAATTATGAAATTTGCTAGAAGTCATGAACAAATATTACTTCATCATATTAACTTAGAGTCCATCCAGCTACTGGATAATATGGATTTAGATAGAAGGCTGAAAAGAGTACAGCCTTTTGAGTTAGTATAAAATCAGTTAAAATAAATCTTTATCTAGTGCACAACAAAAGCGTGATCAAATAATAAATATCAAAACTAAGACATCGATGGATGAACCCTTAAATTTCAGTAAAATGTAGTAATTTAAGTTAGAATAAAATTGGTTATTCGTCTTAGACTAGATTGTAATTTAAAAAAAATAATAAAAAATTATTTCCTAATTAGAGAAAACGGAATTCGTTTCTGAAATGTCGTATTACCTGCAAATTTTGTTTTTCTCTAATTTTGAAATAATTTTCGGGTTTAATTAAATTTAAGGTGATTAGTTTTAAAAATAGAGAAAAAAAATTGGGTCCATCCGACTCTCGGATGACACTTTTCCCATAAAGCATCCGTTAAAGACCACCAAACCAAATACAAAATAACCATTCGAAAATACAAAACAATACACAAACAATACAAAATCAGAATTAACATTAACTATCATTTGTTACCGAATCCCACCTCCTTGTCATATAGCATTTCATTTTATAAATCTCCAAGCTCTCCTAAACCTGCGCCACTCTAGTGACGTGATATTATTTGAAAGCCTCCTATAGTAATTTGCTATTAGGATTTATATACGACTTTGAATATCAAGAGAATTTATTATTCAGAAATAATACCTTTAAAGGCGATTTTATTAAAGCAATTCACAAATAATGTATCGATCAACATGTCGTTGAAATTCTAATCATTAAAATGTCAATAAAACATCACAGAAATGTTAATGTCATAGAAACGGGAATATCTTGCTATATTTAAAAGCTCACTAGATATAATTATTTTTAAATGGACGATATTATTTGCAACCAGCAAAGTGTTTTAGGTAAATTTAGAAATTTAAATTTCATATTACACGGTAATTTATTTATTTGATGTTAAAGCCACCTAGGAAACCATTGTTAGAATTCGCAAGGTGTATTAACTGTAGAATAATATTTCTTCGAAAAGTTTGACATTACCTCGGTAAACAAGTGTACAAATTTATAATACTCCTTTTTGTCAAAATAACCCCCACGCAATGCTTCAATCGACTTCAAATTTTGTGTACAAGTGATGATGAATTGTCAAATTTATTATCAACATAACAAAAAAATCGTCGATTCCGTTTTTGAGAAAATCTGTTTGGCAGTTTTCTCTTCCACTGCAACCTTTCTAATCTACACTCGAATGGACTTAAAATTTAACACAAACTGCTTATTACTAAAATCTATCTTTGTACAAAATTTCGACCAAAACTATCAATATTTGTGAGAATGGGAGGAAAAACAAAAATAATAAAAATGTGCGACTGGAAGGACGGAAGGACGGACGGACGGACGGAAGGGCGGACACGACATTTTTCTGATCAGTGTTTCGGGGTCCTGGTAACCTAACTCGTCGAGAAATGTGAAAATCTGGAACAAAATTTTTTTTGCGATTACAATACTTAACCAATATAACTTCGTTATACTGGGAAAACTAAAAATTGTATATACTACATACATTATACATAAGTAAGTGTTTTTATACCAAGATTTTATAAAATTGGTTTACTCGCATTCATAATTCGCGCTTGGCGAGATTAGTCCCTTAACGTCAGAATTAGCATGGCAGTTTTCACATTTTGTTCTGTATTTTTTAAAGCCAATATTTAACGTAAATAAAATTACTTAGTTTTTTAATTAAATATTCTAATTTTTTCAAAATACCACATCGATCAATAACAGCTACAACCCGAACTTATCGCTAAATTCGAAAAGGACTTTCAACAAATTCTTGACATAATTGAGTCAAAAGTATGTATCTCTCATGCTGTATAAGATAGCAGCAAATTTCCAGCAGAAAAATGAGTTTTTCTACTCATCACCAGGGGCAGCACTAAAACAAAAGAGAACTGTTTCTGCTGAAATATTTATTAGGCAGCAGAAAAATTATGAATATTGTTCATTTTTTGTTGTTGTTTTTTTAATGTTTATTTTTGTTTTTAATATTGTTGTTATTCGTATTTCTCGTTCGCAAAGATTGTCTAATTTATTTAGCGAAACGCTCTTCAAGCAGCCAAAATCAGTTGGTCAAAGTTTTCACAATTTCACATAAAAGCAAATCTTCCTCAATTTTTTTATTAAAATCATACCAAAATCCAAAAAGCAGGATCCCATATTGGCATAAAGAAACATATACTATAAGAGAGATTAAGTAGAATAAATTACAAAATGATGCGCTGCTTTACGACGAATTATCGAATTTCTGTTAACCTCGCAATTGGTTTGTGTCTTAGGTTTGTTTTTTGTTTGTATGCGATGAGACGAGATGACTTGACTATACCCTTACAATTATTATCGAAACACACGTTTTATTTATTGCTTTTGTTCATTTTATGTTCTCTTCTCTTTCAACATGATATTTTTTCGGTACTTGAACAAAGCAAGCGCTACTTTATACAAGCAGAGTTCTATATAAAATACAAATCTATCAACATCTGATTGTATTAGTTAGAATACATACGATTGGATACCGTTTTAAGTAGTGTGTAATATAAACTTTAATTGGGGGTAGTGAAAAACGAAAATTTTAATTTTAATGACCAATATACTTCACAGTTTATATTTTTAGACGAGTATGTATCTACATTCTGCATGCCAACAAAACAAGTATTCTAAAGAGGGAATTCTTGCAGGTATTGGCGTACATACATACCTGCCTCGTATAATAAAGATTAAACGGACGCTAATATAAATTGTTTTTTTTTTTATTGTGGATCATCGATAATAATAAAATTCAAAACTTTCATTTCAACATTACTTGTAAAATCAGCACATTCAAAATATGTACACCAATACCTCACTTTGCGATGGTAATTCGTTCCATAAAAATGGGTCTTGTAAATAAAATTGCAACATAATTAAATAACCTTGACGTACATATTTCCAGAAAGAAAACATTTAAGTAACGATGCAACAAATAATTTAAGCGACGCAAAACTAAAATTTGGTAGTAACAAATGTACTGTCGCAATTCGAAACGTCGCAACTCGAAACGTCCCAAATCGAGGTATTGGTGTATTTGTGATTTCCAGCACAGTGAAAAGATTTCCAGTATGTGGAAAACATCTTGTTCCATCATGTGAAACATTTGGTGAAAAGAAAATAAACACAATTTGTTGCAGTTTTATTCGTTTAGTTGTTTTTAATTCTACTGTTGTCTTCGTTTTCCTAAGATTTTTATTAAATTAGGAAACGCGGTACTTTACAGTGGAGAATCTCGAAAATTTTCATCGTTTAATTTCTGAAGTAGATTGATGGCCGGTGTGTATTAGGTGGCAATTGGGGAATGTTCAACGAATAAAACAAATAAAAAACGCATTTAAACATTTAATTTTATTTATTGTTCTCGTTTAAAGGATACATTTTTATTTGGTTAAGGTATACATTTTAATCCAATGTTGTCCGCCACTGCCGGTTGTGAGATCTTGCATTTCTGAATTGTTTAATTTTGTGTAATTTTTGTTTTTCGAAATGCCACTTACAATATTTTCTTATCAATATAAGTGTCATAAAATTTAATAAAAAAACGCGATGCTCATAACAGGGATGGTCTTGCGTGTAGTATTCTTTATCTGCGGTTATTAAATTTTTAACAATTTGACATTTTAATCCTAAAATGTGAGATTGTTCTTCAAACAAATTGCTAAATATAATGATTTGCCGCAAACAGAGTTGAAAAAAAAATTCAGATGGTGCTTGCAGTTTTCCGAAATCTTCTGTTGCGTAATTTTTATGTTTTATTAATAACTCCGAATTGTTTTCGACAAAACTATTTTCTTTTATTAATAATTGGGCACAATCTTTGCAGCTAAATTTTTTAGATACTTTATAAAATAAATAGCCAGCAAAATATCTAACTGATTGATCTGAGTTGGATTTAGAAACATTATCCCCAACAAATACTGAGAGAGAATCAATACTAAAATGTTCATCTGTATTGTCATTATCCAACGCATACAATTCATCATTGTTCGACATAATTTGTTGTTCAGCCATAATTACATCACTGCCTGGATCCTTATTTTGTTCCACTTGCGTTTCTTCACGAATTACATCGAGCAAATTTGTATCACAATCTTCTTCGCAGTTTGCAATTTCCGTAAAAGAAGTGAGATATTTAATTGATAGAAGTTTAGCAACTGTATAGCTAAACTCTTGAATTGATGGATTTACGTTGTTCCCATTTGCCGATCGAATCAATGCAAACGTATTTTCTAGAGCGTCTTGATTCAGTCGCGACGTTAACAAATACGTTACATCGGCATTGCCTGAGAATAATGTTTCCATAATGATAAAAATTCCATTATGGGTTTGAATCATACCATCGAATGAATACACTTTTTTATTATTAATTAGTTTAAGTGATTTTAGAAAAATTAGCATTTCTTTGCAGAAAGATAATGCTTTATTATTTACATCATTTTGTAACGCCGACTTGAATAGATTTGAATTATACAGACTTTTTGAATTCAAACAATCAAATAGCTTGTCGAATTTTTCAAACAATTCCCATGTTGCTGGCACTTTTATTTTAAGGGCTTCCGGAAATTTATTTAGCTCGTAGGCTGTTTTTATAGCGGCAACGACGCTGCGGCTAAATATTTGGCTGGCAAATTTTACTTTCATCTTATCAAAATGACTTGGATTTATGTGCTTGTCGGTGAGTTTGGGGCACATTCGTGTCATAGAAGCGAGCTCCATTTTGTACAATTCACGCACCACTCCCCAACTGGCAATGCCGCTACTGGTTTTAACATCCGATGAAAGCAAACAGTTTCTAAAAGATTTAATGAGGTGCGGTGGATCAAATATTCCAACAATAACCTTTTGAGTTTTGACTGCTGTAATTTAGTTTCGGATTATCAACGGTAGCCCCCATATTATTAAGAGCTTTCCGATTGTTAGAGCCTTGATCACAAATAACGGCAAGAACTTCTAAACCCAGAGAAAATGCCAACTCCAAATTATCTCTTACTAATTTTGTTAAGGAGTTTGATGAAATTGCATTTTCCGATACATAGTAACTGATTATGTTTTTCCAATTTTCAACTATGCCACGAACCATGAAAACACATATGTAGCTGCCCAATTTTCGTTCCCTATAGCCAATTCCTAAATCTACATAACCGTCGACACAATCTCTAATTGCATTATACTTTAGGCCCTTCCGAATTTTTATCTCATCGAAAATTAAAGAGCACTGTTTTCCTGCAATGGTTAATTTGGCAATTCTTTCCTTTAACTTTTCCAACATAAAACAGTTTTCTGTACCCGGGAAAAAATTCTTGATTGGCTGCCATCGGATTAGTGAAGGTTTTGACGGCATATCAAAACGTAATCTGTTCCTCATAAAATTATAAGCCTTCGGTGATCTATAGTAGATATTTCACTTTTATTTTGATTATCAATTACTTGATCTACACTTTTGGTTTGAGATTTCAAACTTTCGTTTTTTTTAGTAAGGAATCGATTTTTTTGCTCTAAATTTTTGATTTTTTTATGTAATAGTGTCTTTTCTGTTTTCAATTTATCGATCTTGAAACTTAACTTACGATTTAATGATCGATAAACTTCCACATTTTTTTCTCGAGTTTCACAGTTAACACATTTAGAAATATTGTCACTTTTATCGAAATACGGATCAGGCATTTCGACAAGGTCACTTAATGTAAGGATATCATTATTATTTGTATTCAATGAATACGTCTTCATTGGTTTATTTAAAATATATGAAATATTTTCAGTTGATAATGAATCTTTATTACCATCTAGCAAATTACGGCCCATATTTTCAGATGATAACAATTCAATATTTTCATCTGATGTGCCAGCAGGAAAAGTTACATCACTACAGCTTTTGCAAGATTCGTTCACCTGAAGGCTATCAATTTCTCCTGGTAAATAAAGCGTGGGAACTGCTGTCAATTTTAGTTTCCGTTTAAAAAAGAAATGCGGTTCAAAATGTTTTGCACAGACAAAAATTCTCTTTTTGCTCATTGGTAAAATATGACAATTTTGTAGCCAAAGATTGTGGTTTAAATAATTGTCTGTATATTTAAATAATCGAGCTCCATTTTTTTTGTAGAGAACCGCACTTCGGAACGGCGCATTTTATACCAGAAGGCCATTGCTTACTCATTTCAAAATTTAAAATTTGTATCACTAATTGAAACTAAAACTCTATTTTTATCACTATCCCTATTCACCTTTAAAATAGAGTTGTTTAACACTTTGTTAAATTAATTGTTGTTATTTTATGTCGCGTTTGTAAATGGAATAAATAAAAAGAAGGGAACGAAAAAATGAATTTAAACACTGCTGTTGATTCAACGTAGATCTAGATAGCAATAGCAATGCATATGTGTTGGTACATTATGCGAAGTGTGGAATAAGGATGGTGAATAATTGTCACACATACATACATACATATGTACAATAAATTTTAGACCTTTTTTTCATTTTTAATAAAAATATTTTGTTTATATTATTGTACCTAACAAGATATTAGTGCGAGGTTGACGAAGCTTCCAAAAAATAAAAATAATAACTGTCGCTAGTGAGCAAATGCCATTCAAGAAACAAACCACTTAATTCTTCTTATATGTATTTTTTCGATGATATTGGTTACAAGGGGGTCCGGTCCGTCCAAACGATACAGTGAAAAAATTGAAAAATTCAGTTTGGCCAAATTTATTTGAAAAATTCTGTAGCTCTTTAGACCCGATCGATTTTCTTAAGATTGCTTGTGTGGATATGTTATGACCCCAGGTAACCAAAATTCAGGATCCCATATTGGTTACGAGGGGGTCCATCCATACGATACAGTGAAAAAACTGAAAAATTCAGTTTGACCAACTGATTTTGGCTGCTTGAAGAGCGTTTCGCTAAATAAACTAGACACTCTTTGCGAACAACAAAGCGAATAACAACAATATTAAAAACAAAAATAAACATTAAAAAAACAACAACAAAAAATGAACAATATTCATAATTTTTCTGCTGCCTAATAAATATTTCAGCCAAAAAAGTTCTCTTTTGTTTTAGTGCTGCCCCTGGTGGTGAGTAGAACAACTCATTTTTTCTGCTGGAAATTTTTTGCTATCTTATACAGCATGTATGTCTCCTACTTTATGCAGTTACCAAAAGCGAGGTCTGCGATTTTACGTTCGATTATTAATTTAGGACATGCAATGTAAACAAAATGACAAAATCTAAAATTATTATGGTCATAGCTCCGTATGATTTTAAAACTCAATGGTCATTAATTTGACACACTAATATGCCTGACTGACTATTATTATTTTGCCTAAGCGTTAATATTTACCACTGCAAACAAAATTCTTCATCATCCAAATTAAAAATGGTTGATACAACAACCTTTTTCATGTTTAATAATATTAATTCCTTTAATTTCGACTGTAAATCCTTCAAAGCTGAACAAAAAACAAAATTTCTATACAGCTATACGCATTATTGAGTTAATAAACAATTAAAATTATTAACATTAATAAGTAAATTAGCTTTGCACACAAAAACAAACCCTGATGTACAACACATATTCGGTTATTCACAACGACTCACTTTTGATTTAGTACAACATTAAATTGTAAAAGCAAGAAAAAATTCCAAGAATAGAACTTATGGAAGCAAATTAAAAATTAAAATTTTTTATGCTTTCGTTTATAAAATTGAAAAACACCACAAACAAAAAATGAAAATTTCATTGGTGTGGTTAAACTTCGGTTAGACATTTGTTGCATAATTAATTGGGAACACAAATATGGGATTAACATTTAAATCGATTTTGTTTTCTAATTTAATTGGTATATGAAGAATTTTAAAGTTATTTTCTCGTCTTTGTATGTACACCAGGAAATATATAAAAAGTACATTACAGATAAGGACTGTACAAAATACCTTGAGGTGTTACAGTTGATCCGGTTTAAAGGCTTATATGAGTTTATGCCACATACACAATTAACATCATAAATACGTATTTACGTGTACAAAACTCGAGCAAAATTAAAGACGTTCATAACGAGATATTTTTTATATTATGTTACCGTAATTACCTACGGGAAAAATTTAACGGGGAGGAACACAAAACTTTATACATCATTATATTGTATGTTTTGTAATCATAATTTATAATTTTTTGACTTTTTTTTTTTTTGAAAAATACAAAAAAAGTTTTCCAACCACCCCTTTCTGGTTTCAACCCCATATTGACGAAAGTTAAGAAAATGTGTAATATGGTATTTGAGTTTGATGAATGTTGATTTATAATTATATTGTGCAAATATTTATAGATGGGGTTTGGGTAATGGTTCTAACACCGTTTAATTATGAAACACTTGTTACATTCGGGTTATGAAAATTGTGGTGGGTAGGGAAGGAGATAGATAATAGATATTATCGAGTTTGAAAATTTGTTTATTTGATTGATGGATTTTTAAATTAAATTGTTGTTAAGTTGTTATAATCTATATGAAACGAGCGTAATGCTGCTTGTAGTGGATTAATTAAAGGCTTGAATAAAATCGATTGGTTGACCTACATTCTTCGACGGTTTATGTTTCAACAATTGACCACCAAAGTTAGACAGTAAAATTGAAAAGGAGGCCTTGCCGATATGTTTTGTATGCACAAACTTGCAACATTACATTTATGGTTGGAATCCAAACATATCACTCATCCCATCACCAACCTTTAGCACCGATTTTTCATCCGCAGAGACGAATGCGGACCTTTTGAACAGTTCGCGTAATAAGAAATCACTGTGCCCGTAAACGCATTGTAGCACATTGCTGAAGTCAACGCCATAATATACACAAATTGTTGACCTTAAAGCGTACGGTGAAGGTGCGCTCTAACTATTTAGGAGTATTCGATGGACTTTATCCGAATAGATGAAATCCTGTAAGAATATTGTTGAGACACAACAAGCGTATAAAATAAACTACCGTGAAGCAACGTAATTTGTATTGCACATAATTTATGCAAATTGTAGCACAGCAAAAATGTTTTTTTCTATTTTTAAAAGCGAAACTCAAGAGCGTTAACTTTTTGTATGCAATTCGTGCAACAACGCTTGTGTAAATTTTTTTTAAATTTTCATTCAAGTGAGTGAACTCGTTCACTCGTATGAGTGTTTTCAAGACCAGTTGCAATAAGTGGAATGACCGTCACCGCTAACATTTTTTTTTTAACGCCAACAAATCGAACTTTTTTGCGAAGCAGGTAGTTTTTGAGTGGTGTTGAATTGAAAAGAAATTTTGAAGTTTTTTTTTAGCGGGAGTTAAATGTTTATCGGTTTTCTGTTTTTCTTTATAGTGTTTTCGGAGTTATATATGTATGTAATATTTTTGGTGTGGATAATAATTGCACCAACTTAAAGTTATAAAGCATGAACAGGCTTGCTGAATTCGCTTTCGATTCTTCATTTTAGAGCGTGGTGGACATAACCTAAAAATGCATCTGACGGGAAAAAATGGAAAATAAAACATTTACAATAATTTTTGAACAAATTATGGATCACGCCCCGAAGGCGGGTGAGTATACGTTGTGTCGTTTTATTATTCGCATTCATAATAAGATTCACATAATGCTAATTTATAATACTTCTTACACTTTCTGCCGTAGGCACTTGGCGAAACACACTTAATACACACATTTTTAAAATTTTTTAAAAACACTTGTTAAATATTTCGCAAAATTACAAAAGGTTTAAAAAATCACTCGATCGATTTCGGCTTATTAGGCCATCATCAGGAGTATCTACTAAACTGTAAAAATAAAAATGTAGTTAGATATATATATATATAGTTGGAAAAAGCAAAAAGTGAAACCAAAATATACCAATAAAAATATGTGGGAGTGGTAAACAATAAAATTGGTGATAGCAATAAACATTAAAAATTAAAATAGGGGGTGAGTTAAACACAGGTAAAATTGGTGAGAGCAATAAACATTCAAAAATAAAAATTAAAAGGGGGGGTGAGTTAAACACAGGTATATGATTATTGATTAGTCAACGGTCGAATAACAAAATTCCAGATGTTGATTTTTTTTTTTTTTATTTTTTTTATTTTTTATATTTATAACCCGACGAATTAGTAATTTTATGGTATGGAATGAGTATGTGAATAAAACAATGCGGGGTCGGTAATTGGTGAGAAACGGATTTCTCTCTGTTCGTTGAGGATATTTTGGTTAAGAAATATAGCTTTTCGGATTTCGTAAGATTCTAAGTTGTCTAAACGTCTGCTTTTTGGTTGTACATGTAATATTTCTAAATTGTTTAAACTGGATGTGTGATTTTCTAACGTTAAATGATTATAAAGGGATGATTCATGGCTACCAGATAAATGTTCTTTAACTCTAACTTCAAAATTGCGCCTAGTCTGTCCGATATAAGAGGAACTACAATCATTGCAATTGATCTTATAAACGCCAGACTTGGAAAGGCGATCAATTCTTGGTTTATTGTTAAAAATCATTTTCTTAATTGTATTATTGTTATAAAAAGCAAAGCTAATATCTGTATATTGTGTCACGATGTTACTAATCCGTTGACTAGTTTTTCCTATATACTCTAAGCGGCGCCAATTTTTCGGCATTGGGCTATCAGGTGGATAAATGTTAGCTAAAGCTTTATGTTTCAGTTTTCTGTTTAATAGCTTTAATATAGTCTTAGCTGCATAATCCGAAAAGCTATATTTCTTAACCAAAATATCCTCAACGAACAGAGAGAAATCCGTTTCTCACCAATTACCGACCCCGCATTGTTTTATTCACATACTCATTCCATACCATAAAATTACTAATTCGTCGGGTTATAAAAATAAAAAAAAAAAAAAATAAAAAAAAAATCAACATCTGGAATTTTGTTATTCGACCGTTGACTAATCAATAATCATATACCTGTGTTTAACTCACCCCCCCCCCCCCTTTTAATTTTTATTTTTGAATGTTTATTGCTCTCACCAATTTTACCTGTGTTTAACTCACCCCCTATTTTAATTTTTAATGTTTATTGCTATCACCAATTTTATTGTTTACCACTCCCACATATTTTTATTGGTATATTTTGGTTTCACTTTTTGCTTTTTCCAACTATATATATATATCTAACTACATTTTTATTTTTACAGTTTAGTAGATACTCCTGATGATGGCCTAATAAGCCGAAATCGATCGAGTGATTTTTTAAACCTTTTGTAATTTTGCGAAATATTTAACAAGTGTTTTTAAAAAAATTTAAAAATGTGTGTGCTAATTTATAATTTATGAAACAATGTTGTTCAAAAGTTTGTAAATGGATTTGGTGAAAAATGTGTCGTGAACAAATGATCTTTTGTATACATGTGTGATGTGCGAGACTGCGAGTGCTATGAGTCTTTCGTATTACGAATTCTGAGAACTCCAAGTGTGTTGACGGGTTTCTTTAAAGGGAATCCTTTTAACCATTACGAGTTGTCTGTTGTACTTCAAGGGCTGTACGAGCAAGGCAACAACAACAAATCGCAATTACTTGTTACGAGAACTCGTAATGTCTTAACACAACATAATCGCGTTTGTCGCAGTTTCTTTTAAATCGATACTCATAGGGACTACAATATACGCGCCTATTGTTGTGAAACATTAGGATACATTTTAACATTCAAAACAATAAAAACTAACAAATCGCAAAATATTCCAAAATAGATAAGAAAATACAAAGAAATAAGAAAGGCAACGCAAGATTGTAATAAGTAAAACTATTATACGGAAATAAGATATGGGTCGCTAGAAAACCCAAAATATTAAATGTACATATACAAAGTAATGCAAATGACCCAAAATAAAATGTAACATTATGCAAACATAATGAAAAACAAAACGAGTAATATGTATTATGAAAATACGTCGACCCAAAAACTAATCGATACATATAAAAAATAAATTAATGTGCAAAATAAATAATCAGCACAAAATAGAATTAAGTACATGTGCGTATGTTTATTGTAAGTTAGCGAAAATTTAGTATATAAGGGTATAAATTTTATACAAAAAAAAAGCAATCGTGTAATTCAAATTCAAGACGGCAAAGCTCTGCCCAAATAAAATTAAAAGTAAACTAAATCCAATCGTATATCATATTCAAGACGGCAAAGCTCTGCCAAAATCAAATTAAAAGTAAAATCAATCATATTTTAAAATCCAAGACGGCAAAGCTCTGCCCAAATCAAATTAAAAGTAAAATCAATCGTGTATCTAAAATTAAAGACGGCAAAACTCTGCCCAAAATTATATTAAATAAAAAATTGATTAAAATTAAGTGGTTAAAAATCCAGTATTGTAATAATCCAAGTGTACATATTTGCGAATTAATAAAAAAGTAAATTGCATTTAATATAAAGAAGTGTTAAAAAATTTAATTAATTGAAAACGTGCAGTGTATAATAGCTACGGATAAGTAGTTAACATATTAAAAGAAGCCAACCCATAAACATCAACCGCATTCCAACGCACTCAATCCCGTGGACATTGAAAACTAGATAGCTAGCAGAACATCAAATTGTAAGTATAACTAACAAGAACCCAGCAACTAACAATAAACAGCAGTTAGATGTCCGGCGAGTATTGTCATGAATAGGGGTGTAATACGCTCACTAATTGACATTATTCAAAAGCTCTAACCACAAATAGGCAAACTAACTCATATATTCTCCTGTGGAACTATTACTCAATAACAAACAATAGTTCCACCAACAATAAATTACGATTTCGCTGATTTATAAAAATTAATATATAACAAAAATTTAGAAAGTCTACTTATGCAATAGCCCCCACCAGTGGCAAGCTGTAAGTAGTTTAGGGATTAGAATTAAGTAATTTTCGAATTACATTAATTACCGCGACAAATCAGATAGCAGTATATAGATTTTATAATAATCCAACCTCATATAACGTTCATCAACAAAGTATATTTCACCAGCATAAATATACAACACTATGATGTGTATTTTGGTTCGACATTGAGCAAATATAAAGCGGAATATTGTTGCTTATTCGGGTGTTTTTTGTTAATTTGACTTGTTTAAATACAATTTTGCTTATTTTGGCATGTTTGTGTTGTGATTGTTTTGCGAAATGTCAATTAAGCTAGCAATGAAGTTAGCCGTAATTTGTAATTTCCTTGCGATGTTATTCTAGTAGAAATTGCAGGTAATTTCGATCAACTTTAGTACGTTGCTGGTAAATAACCCAGTAGGAAAATCATTCGAGACAGACTAATGAATCATCAATGACAGTCAATAGAATTGACACGTATATAGAATTTTTATCAGACGATGGCACAAATTTCATGTGTGACATGTCTGAGGCTATTATTCTGTGACTTGTCATGATTGATGCTAGCATGACAGTATGCGTTTCTTACTGCTTGACTCGTCGTGGTGATGATGTTAGCAGAGTTCATAAGGGAATCTTGAATGACGCAATGTGTTTTTTAAAAGTGAAATTAACGAAAACAACTACTAATTGTTTTTTAATTAATAATTATCTTGTTTTTTTTTATATTATAATAATTATTGTTTATATTAATTATTTGGTGAGCGATTGACATTTCGACGAGGATGGACGGTGTTTTGTCGCCCTCTTCGCAAATTTATTTTAGTTATTTATTGAAAAAGGTGTAGTGGAATGTGTAGTGTTTTGATATATGTACATACAAATTTTGTGTTTAATTAATAAGTGGTGTGCTAATAAGTAATAAGTGACGTATTGTTGTGTAAAATTGGAAAATGTAATCCACCGGGATGCATTTGACAGGCAATATGGTATAAATTTATAGTGAATTTCAATTAAATCAAATTTCTTGATTTCTTCATTAAGTGCATGATTTTGATTTTAAATACATAGTTGTGTGATTGTATATAAAATCTAAATGCAAAAGTCCCATATTTTAGATTGAATTAGAATTAAAATTAAAATAACCTATTGAGTCAGCGCAGTTAATTTGCAGAAACTTTAAAATTATATCAAAGAAATATCAAAAAGAAAACTTGCAACTCCCATAAGGTTGTGTATGAGTTTGTGTAGCATTTCTAATTTATTTATATTGGTCCTTTGTTTATTTGTTGATTTGATTTTAAAATTTCGCAACGCCAACTAGACCAAAATCAAAAATTATTTACGAATGTCTATCTCTTTTAAGCACATTATAAAGTGTAAAGATTTCTCTTTCGTTTTAAAATTGTAATGATTTTTATTTATCAATAGAAAGAGGTGGGTACAAACATTTTTGTAATTTTTTTTGTTTCATTGATTGCATATAAAAAGATTTTTCTATCTTTTCTAAATCAAAATCAGGCGAAAAAAAAATAGCGAAAATATTTGTTCACCAGCTTAGGACTAAAGCGCTATAGAAGATATTGTTCTGTTTATTATATGTATATCCTGTGCTTATACTTAAATGCATTTTGGTACATATGTATTTTATTTTATATGCAATTGTTTGTTTATAAAATAAAATAATTTATAAAAATATTGTTTGTTTATAAAATAATTAAAATTAATTAATTCTATTATTCTAATTTGGACTGTATCTTAAATCTTAGTAGATTTTATTTTATTTATTGTATAATATACTTATTATTATTTAGTAAATGTATTAGTGTTAGGTCAATTTTAAATTAATTTTAATTATGATTTCAGAATGACCCAGGAATATGGCTCAGCAAACTAATTGTTAGCGCCACCACTGAAGACGCGACCGGTGCAAGGCCTGGTGGTGAACACATCGAATCAACGAATTTATATTCGTCAGGCAACACAAAAAAATCGAAAAACGTCAAACTACACGACGTGTTTTGAGTCGGTCTTCTGTTTCTTCGTGTCGCTAACAAAAGTCACAACGTGTTCGAAAACAGTGGCCATCTTATCAACACCTAATAATACAAATTAATATATGTAGCACATAAAGTGAATAAAAATTGAATTGATTTGTTTTATTTGTGAATACTCTCGTTTTCTGCACAAGTCGCAAATTCGCTCAATCATCGTGGTTAATAACACTAATAAAGGTTATTTTCAGAGAGCAGTTTTAATTTAAGTTAATAAAATATAAAAGTAGATTAGAATTATGCTGTCATAGTGTTATTAACTATTGGCTATACTTAGGTGTCTGTAACCGGGTCAATTACTTTCATACTAACTAAACCTATCCAAATCCTCTGTATGTAGGTAACAAGGTGTTCGGTGAGGCCAGGTCATGAATAACTCCGGGAGGTCTTGCTTGTGGCTTGGTCAAATACTTCAATTGATAAGTATTAAACTTCAATTATATTAATTTCCTTTTTCAAGATAGGTGGGCTGTTTTTGATTAGGGTAATTGTATGGTTAATTAATTTTCAGAATATAATATACTAAGTTACAGTATTTTTTTAGAGAAGCCGTGGAAGTTCTGTTTGGGTCGTATTCGTAAACGGCAGCTTAAATACAGTTCTTGACTAAATTGGTGGTGCACGCGAGATTTTGATGTAACGTTTCAGGATCATCTTTAAGTAGACCATAGTAATTTGTTATTAATGGTCTTCGGGGTTATTGGTTTCCTTTTCCGGATCTGTAGGCAGCGGCAAATTGGTCTAAATTCTTGGGAGAATTTATATTTTGATTTTGAACTTCAGTTAATATCCTGGTAACAGTGTATGTTAGCATCTTATAATTCTAATTTTAAGTTACTGATAACATTAATTATAATTCATGACAGAACAGTGCCTATTATAGATCAAACTCCTAGAATCTTAGTGGCAGATTTTGCTGAAACTCTATAGGTAGTATAGCTTGAACTAAATTATAGTTATGAGTAGCGACAGGGACCACTAGGGAGGGAATCGTGTGAATTATCAGTGGATTTCGATTATTTTTATTAGCTTTAAGTTAATTTTAAATTAGTTTATGACTATTACATATTTATATATTTATTAAGTAGAATTATGATTATAATTTGCAGAAGTGCTCAGGAATCTGAGTCACCAAACTAATAAAGATTTATTTCTGGGTGCAGTTATAATTTTAATTTAATAAAATATAAGAATAGATTAGAATTGTGTCGTCATTGTGTTACTAACTATTGGATGCTTAGGTATCTGTAACCGGGTCAATTTCTTTCATACTAACGAAACCTATCCAAAACCTCTTTAAGTTGTTGTTATTCGGTGAGGCCCGACCATTCAAAACTCCGGGAGATCTTGCTTAAACCTTGGTCGAACACTTCAATTAATCAATTCTAAAGCTTAGGAACGGCAGACGGATTTCCAAATGCAGAAATCATTGCCAAAGGAAGTCAAACGGATTTGGCTGATTATAACCCATCAGCCTCAGTGAGAGGTCAACACCTACCCCTTTTAATTTAGAACAATATAATTGGATTATAATTCCGATCGTCCCTCTAGTAACGAAACAGCATATACGTATTATTAGGCTTTGGATTTCAAGTCAGCCAGACGTATATTTTTATAATTTTCTTCTGACTTTTTTTTGTAATTTATACAAATTTTTTAAAATTTCGTCTTGAAGATATGATGCTAGAACCATTGTGGATCACTGTTGCATCGTTTGGAGAGAATCAAAACTCGGGGAAAGAAGGTGATGATGATTTGCAGGAAATAATGCCGTAAATGTCCATCAACCCAAAATTCAAATATTTTAAGAAACCAGGCGCTTTACTGGCTGAATTATACGGACGGGGCTGTTACACCTATAACTACATTCCCCTGCTTGCACAATCTGCTAGGAATGCGCTTTATGGTGGATTGTGTAAGTGAGATTTGGATACGACAATTTTTGTAACAAGTCACGTAAATAAATAAAAATAAATACTGATACTGTTAAAAAAAAAAAAAAAAATGGTAGTTTTAAAATAATTCGCATTTAAATGTTTATTGAAAAATATTTTTGAAATAAAATCTTTTATTTTATAGAAAATTTAATTTTCTATGAAATAAAAGATTTCATTTAAAAAAACAATTCAAAAACCATTTAAATGCGAATTATTTTAAAACTACCATGCTGTTTCATTACTAGAGGGACGATATATGCATTCCTGACAACAAAAAGTCATATAAATTGCATTTACCCCAAATTTCTTTTTTTAAATTATTACATTGTTATAGTTAATAAACGATAGGGCTGCATTCGACATGCAGAAATTATCTAATTACGAGTATAATAACGACAATTTAATTCGATGTGCAAAAAATTGATTTGAATTGTAAAAATCAATAAACTTGAAATTTTAAAAATTGAATTAGTCTTTAAAATATTTGAATGTTTTATTCTACATTTAATTGAAGTTACTTTAAAAAAATATGAATATATGTACTTTGGAAAATATTGGCGATGAGTTGAAGAAAATTGTTCCTGAACTACAAAAAATTGAATATCATTTGCAAAATAGTGAACTTGACCTGCAAAACCTATATTTAAATTTCGAATATCAGCTTTGTAGCTAAACTCATACTTCGGTGAATGCCTGAAAAACAAGTGATCAATGCAGGCGTAGGAATGGCTTACAGTTGGCTTATTTATCAGCGATTTAAGGCCATGAGAGGCCATCATGAGCATATCATCGACTGAGGACGGTGGAAATTCAAAAATATTTAAGTTCATATCACGAAAGTCATTAAATTTTTGGATTTGATCTCAATTTTTAATTTAATATCCAAAAATTGTAAGAGAATTTAATCCAGTATCGAACTGATGAGCTTATGAATATGAAAAAATCAATCTTCTCATTAGGCCGCGGTGACTGACCTGATTGTACTACAATTTTCGTTCTATATATCGATGGCTTAGTGAATATAGGCTCTAACCAACATTTTTTCAAAAATGACATTTTGATACCAAAATGTAGAATGCAACACGTCGCGTATTTCTGTGCGACTGGTTTAACCTAAAAACCAATAAAACACGTTCCACATTCAATTATGTTCGGCCCTAAAGCATATGGTATTATCTATATCAAAAATCTCATTTTTTGCATTTCTGAAAAATGTTAGAAATGTGGGTTAGGGCCGATATTCAATAAGCCATCGATATACAGAATGTATTGTGCAGTTTGTATTAGCGAATTTTACTAATACAACCAAATTCTCTTACAGTTTTTTGTTTCTTCGTCACATTCACTGAGCGCTATTCCTGTGTAAGCAAATTTTAAATAATTTTCTTTTTCTACTCCACTCTAACTTGAATTAATTATTTAATTAGTTTAATCATCTGTATCCAGTTCGAAACTGGATTAAATTCTCTTACAATTTTCGGATATTAACTTCAAATAAATTAAAAATTAAAACATTGAAAACCTATCGGCTATCATAGGTTGTTGAATGGTTATTTCTCGTGAAAGTAATACTAATATGATTCTGTGTTAATCTCTAAAACACATTTAAATGATCTTTAGGATCGGTTGCATATTATGGTGACTACACTAATTAAATAATTAATTCAAGTTTGAAGTAGACAAAGAAAATTATTATTATTAATTTCCTCAATGAAAATAGGTGGGTACACAGAATGTAACCTATAAATACATATAACCGAAAACAAAACAGACTTATATATTCAAAATTAAAAGGTCAGCACTACTAGCATCAATACAAACCACATTTTTTCCATTAATATAATCCCTCAGATAAACAACAACACCTCCGGCTCTAAACATAGAATTTCAATTACCAAAAATTGCAAAACCGGTATCTTAAAGCTCTCTAATTCATGATTTTCAATCCAGACTTCAGAGAGTAGCTCAAATGCAGCAATATTAGCTAAAAATTAATCAAAATGTGTACGTAAAATTCTAATATTTTGATGAATAATAAATAAAATGACTTATTCTTGGATGGTGAGTCGGCTTTATAATGATTGAATGACATGGCTGGGTTATAGATGGACTAAGCCTACATTCTCGCTGAAGTTTCACCCCAAAAAATCTTTGATTAACACTCCATTAGGCCTAGCTTCAGCAGACATAATTTTGGTATAATACGAAAAAGGAAGATTGATTTTAAATGATGAGCCTATTGTGCTCCATATCATTTTTTAAAAGAACCCAAAAGCATATAACATCCGTTAAATTGAGTTCATTTTGCAGGTAAAGGATGATTTTGCCTTCACTAACGGTTGGTGCAAAACGCGACAAAAAGATCCATTTACGTAGTTCGACTGAACCCAAATTATTGAGATTATTTCCTGACCCAATCAAAACATTACGCCGGAAGGATCTCTGAACTGGCTGATTTGGAACGTCAATCAACTCAGAAGCTGTCTCAATTGTTGATATAGATATCGCTTGATGTGTAGTGGTTAATTCGGTTAAATTTCCAACATTTGTTTGCGTACAGTTTTCAATACAAGTATCGCACACAAGTTTAGCGTTTCTAGAGTTGTTGCATTGTTTTACCGTTGCTGACGATAACGAGACACACGTAGAGTCTAGAGTGGAATGTCATACGACAAACGCCATAACATTTAATGATATTTTGGTTAGAAATGTCCCATTGCGATATTACGATATTGCATTTACCACAATTCATTATAAAAACAGAAGTTAACCAAAAAATTGCAAGCAAATACTTAATTCACACTAAAGAAGATAAATACAACACTAATAAGCCGCAATTGAATGGGAAGTACAGTTTTAAGATTGGCACAAAGATTCACAAAAACGTAGCCACAGAAAAAAAAAACAAACTTGATTTGAATGTACCTATTATATTGTTTTTTTCCCCGAGGATACAAAATCCCGAAATCCCGAGGGGTGTCAAATTATACCGGGTTGGTATCGATATCCAAATTTAACTAATCCCGAAAAAACGGAAAATCCCAAAATATCAAGTTTTTTAAATATAGCAAATTTTTGACATACTATTTTAAATCGTTTTATACCTTAGAGGATGATGCTGCCGCCCCAAACCCTCTCTTTAACGATTCCATGAAATTCTACCGTTCATAGAGATTGGAGCATTTTTGAAAAATTTAAGTTTTTAAATAATTATTCTCTTACTAAAATAGAGGACTCCCCAAAGCCGTTTAGCATTGATCCTTCCCGCGCAAGGATGACATAAAATTATGTAGATTCTTCTTGTTTCCATATTGTAGTTAACAAAAATGTAAAGGGGTCTTCCATTTCGATATGGTACTTTACTTTGTATTTTTTGGGGGATTTTCTTGTTCCGGAATATGATGGTATTCCGTTACAACTATCACTTCGATTATTCGTGTGTTCAAATCGGGGAGGGTAATTTGGATTTTGTACTCTACGGATTTTCTATCTTCGGGATTTAGTATCTTCGGCATTTTGTACCCTCAGAATTTTGATTCTCGGGATTTTGTCTCTTTCCCGTAATAAATATATATATTCGCAGAAGCCAGTAATGAATAATTTAGATTTGGTAAATGGTTTTAAGTATCAACTGTAACAAATTAAGATTCGAAATCCAAATCCATAATGAAAAAGATATATATTTCCCTATTCCAACTCGAAAAAATCTCCGAATTAATTACAGTTTTAATTAATGGCCGATTTTCAATTGGAAAATCCAATAAAATTTGTGGAAAACATCTACCATTTAATGAAATATTATAAAATCAACTACTCAAAACCCTATATCGATATCAAAGCATAAATTTTATGCTTTTCATGATTTTATGGTCAGTTAACATTTTGTAAAATTTTGCATCAATAGCAATAATTGATCGATTTATATATAATAATACATTAAAATGCCCGCTTTGTGAAGTATTTTCCATTATATGAAGTACCTGGAAAATTTTTAATAAAATTCTGTGAAGTAGCATAGTATGGAATTAGTTCAATTTACCCTTTGTTTATATATTCGTGCGGTGAACAACGAACGACTGTCATTTAATCATAAACCGTAAATCAACAAAATATGAAATCAGAAAATTAAAAATGTTCCCCAATTAATTATGAAATAATATTGTATGTCAACTTACATTAGGCACAAAAAGTTACGTAAATTATACCCCGATGATTTGCCCAAAAATAACACACATTTACACATGTGTAACAAAAACAAATTATGTCCAAAAATAGTTAACAGTAGTCTCAGTCCCTAAAGTGCAATATCGGAAAATGACAGTTTCCACACTCCAACATAAGTTTATAGGTCTGTATATAAAATATACGACCACAAAAAAATCAAAACAAAAACGATCAAATAAATCAAAAAGTTGAAATTGATTCGACCGACCAAAAAACCGAATTTATCTAGAGAGTAGCTAAGAAAATCAAAAAGCGCAAAATATAAATTCAACATGATTTTGTGTTTTTCTTAAGATGTTTTTAAAAGATTTATGGAATTTCTTACGACTATAAAGGGTGTGGTGCTATGGTTACATATGTATATGGTTGAAGTTGAATGGAAATTCCCATAAGTTAGATATGTGTGCGGTTATATACGAAATAACAATAAAGATGTAATGGTTAAGTGATTTGGTGTATTAGCTGTGAAGAACAATATGCTGTATCACGTGGGTTAGCATATTAAAAATGAGATAAATAAATCATATTTGGGTTTGTACAAAAGGATTAAGAGTAAAATTTTCATAAATCTAACCCTTTACCGAATCTTCATTACGATTATAATTTTGTGTGTTACAAAATGAGTTTTCGGCTTTGCAGCAATTTGTTGAGCAATTATTTTGTTGTTATCAAATTTAAATACTGTTCCATAATTTACTACATTTGAAAAACAAAATTCTTATTCTCAACATTGGTCAAACAAGAAGGTATGATTAATAGTTTTCCAGCAAGATATTCACCGTTTACCAAAACCGTTTCGACTGAAATTTTAACTCTAGTATCAACATAATCGAAATCAGAACTTGCTGCTCTGATATCACTGTAAATCTTTTTTATCAGTCATAAGTGTGGCTGTCCCTTTCGCATAATATACATTGGAGTGTCGCGTAAGAAATTGCCATAATCTTTAAGCAACTGCAAGCAAGAACTCAAAATGCGGAAATAACCCATCACGCTGGACAAGCAACGTTTACGGTCAAAACTTCAAGGAGATAGATTAAATGATTCAATTCGTATGCTCTCGAATATTTTTGGCTTGCTGAGGTTCGCCCAAGTTCGTTAAAACTTTCAGTAACATTCGCTACAATTTCAACAATTCGTTCTCCATGCGAAATACGAGGAAATTCCAGCAAATGCTGGTAATATAAATGACCGGCCACACGACATATGTATGTGGAGTCCAGGAGGTGGATACTCTTGAACTTTTTGCTAGTTAAAATAATACGACTAAAAATAGCAATTTTCAGAGACTGTTTTATACCAATAAAATTGTTAACCTCTTTATCTACGGCATTTTGGTAAGTTAGCGTCGCGTGGCAGCTCTAGATAGAATTATTCGTCAAAAGCGCTAGTGGTCCTGCCCTTTTTTGCCCAGATTGTAAGTTTCTTATTATCTTGTTCTGTAGGTCTATCTTATACAGCAAAACTTGGCAATCACTGTGGGTATATCCACCTTTGCATTTTCTTGTTAAATAAACAAATTGTAACACTTCACAGACCTGAAGGAACATTTTTATGGCACCAAGCAGTCTTGTAGAGATTTCAATTTTTTCTCTTTTTACTGATTCAGTAATTTTATTGCCACTCGTTAATTTTAATTTAATTTTTAGTAGGGTCTGCGAAGTGTTACAAATCATACGTATAAAACTGAACCATTCATTGGGTTAAATTTGTTCTCTGAACCTTTAAAACATCCACTCAATATTGACTCCCACGGATTCAAGTAGCTTGCTCACTTGTTTTCGCCTGTACACTATCGCTGTGTGTGTGTGAACCCAAATACTTTACTTATTTTTTTGTTTTTGATAGCTGGTTCCTTCAGGTTTCTGAGTGTAAGTTGTTCTTTTGGGACTTCTGCGTGCCGATTGTGCTGTTGGAGTAGTCTTTGTTGCCGAAAAGGTTTTAAAAGCTGAGTTACCAATCCGTATCTGTAGCTCAGAATCTATCTCCTTTAACCGATATCTTGATTAGACCTCTTATTGGCACTCGATATTTGATTTGAGCGTGCCTAGTTTAAGATCGACCGCCTCGCTGTTGCTTTCGACCGTTACCTTAATCTGCCTAGCCTGCTGGTTTTCCTCTAAGATTGATAAGGAGTACTGGAACTGGTCGATGACGAAACTCCTTCTCTGGAGACCAAATTCCTTGTTTCCACCGGAGAGATCAACCAAGTTTACCACTCGGGTAAAAAAGCTCGTCTTACTATCTGCTTCAGTGGCCAATAGTTGCAGGCTCTGGATCTAAACTACTGCAAACTTGTTTACTAACTGCTGCGGGTCACCAGTATTGGACAAATATTTACCGTAGTATTTATACCTGCACCGTAACTTTTTCCAGCTGCTGTCTTTTCCTGTTTTAAAAGGGGGGGGGGAGGTGTAGGTCACCTAATTTAGGCTGCGAAAACGAGTCAGGGCAGTCTTCTAATTGCAACTGGTTTATATTTTTGTGTGTGTTATGTGTGCGTGTGGCTTGTGCGAGTAGTTTGTTATATATGTTATGTATCTGTCTATCTAAACAATCTGAGTCTGAAAATATAGCCTCAATCAGAGAAGCCAGAAATCAAATGTTAGAGTATCAATAATGAACACGAAAATAGAATGAAAGACGAAGTACTCCAAATTCTCGCCCCTACAGATAGTAGCTGGGCTTTACGGCCATATGCAAATCAATGTCAAAACCTGCGAATTGTTATGCCGACTTGAACACTGTGCGGAGAAAAAGGTTATCCGGCTAACTATAAAGAATGCCAGATGCTTCAGAGAAAAAGGAGCGCTTACAACAAAACCAAACAATATGATACTATTAGAGTTGGGGTTTCATACGACCAGGTGACCAAAACATCAAACAACAATCAAAATCAAGAAATCAGGCAAAAACTTAAGAATTAGTAATGAAGTTGGTCCTCGAATCTCAGCCTAAAATGAGACTAAATTTCAGCCAGCTTCGTAAACTGATAAAAGAAAGGCGTAGAAAAAGACGGAAATGGCATATAACCAGAAACATTATTGACAAAAGAGAATTTAATCGGGTAAGTAAGTTAACCGATTAATTAAAGAACATGAAGTTTGTACTGAAAATTATCTGAAAGGACTAGGTCCTGAAGCTGATAAAAACTATTCCGTTTGGAAAGCTACTAGAAGATAGAAGAGGCCAATAACCCTAGTGCCACCTAAATGAACATATGTAAATGGAGAATGGGTGCGACTTAATGAAGAAGAAGCCGAAATATTTACACCACATTTGGCGACGATATACAATCTAATGTTGACCCTAAACCAGTCTATAGATTTCGTTCAAACATCCGTGTCACCTCACTCGAAGTTGCCGAATAAATAGATACGAATTTGAATCCCATAAAGTTATCTGGAACTAAGGAAATTTCGCCGAGGTTGTTTAAAGAGTTATCAAAGAGAGCAGTCATTACACATAGATCTAATGCTTGCTTTCGACTTACATAAGTATTTCAAAGGTTACTCAAATAATCATGATAAAAAAACCAGACAAATCAGCTGACCAACTGACATCATACTGACCGATCTCTTTGTTACCCAATATATCAACTGACCTTGCGACCACGCGTAAGCAGACATCCGGGAGTAACCATCTGCAGCATTTTTCCGGCTTACACTCAGTTTGGGGGGGGGGGGGGGGATTGTGACGGTGTCCATCCCGGATCAAGACAGCTGCTTACTTAAAACAGTTCACACAGGGTCTACATATCACACACGCAACGCTCACCTCCCGAACTCAATATTGGTGTTCTGTTCGACCTGTTGTATTTTTGCGACATATTCATCATCACGAAGAGCCGGTGAATTTAGATTTACGTACAATGTACCATCATCACAAGATCCAGACGATCCAACCTGATGTAAAGCTTCGCAGAAACCTCGTGAAAGCGCATCAGGTACGACGTTTAAAGCGCCTCTGCGGTACTCCACATCAAAATTGAATCCCTGTAATTGTATACTCCATCTGGCCAGCCTGCCGGTCAGGTCTGATTGGTCCATTAACCAGCTGCGTAGCACTCCAACTCCGTGGTGCAATAGTTTCTCTGAGAAGAATTGAGCTTTTTGGTATAGTACGCAATTGGATGCTTTTCGCCGTCTGGTTTTTGGAGCAGCACCCCACCGACTTCTAGTGATGATGCATCCACTTGAATAAAAAATGGCAAATTGTAACCCGGGTGCACCAGCACTGGGGCGGTAGTCAGGAGCCGTTTTACTTCATCTATGGCTTATTGAGCATTTTCAGACCAATTTAAAGTGGTCTTTTTCTATAACAGATCAGTTAGCGGAGCGGTGGATGTTGCTTAATTGGGAATAAATCGGCGATACCAGCCGCTCATATCCAAGAATCTTCATAGTTCTTTCGTTGACCGTGGGATTGGGAGAATATTTACTCCTGAAACTTCCTCCGGCTCTACCTTTATGCATCCATTGCCTATCTCATGGCCCAAATACTTAAGTTACTTGAGGAGGAACTTGCTTTTCTCAATATTGATCGTTAGATTGGCCTCCCGCGACCACAGACTCACGATCTTCAGAAGCCCAAAGGATTCCTCTATCGTACTAGCTGTAATCAATAGATCGTCTAAATACACCAATATTTTTGAATATTGATAAGGAACCACTTTGTGCATCAGTCGGCACATGGTCTGTGGTATATTGCATAACCCGAAAGGCATGACTTTGAAACAATAAAGACACCTTCCAGCTACAGTAAATCCAGTTTTCCGTTTAGCATCATCGCCCAGTGGAATTTGCCAAAATCCAACTTTCAGATCAATACTGGAAATGCACTTTATATTTTCTAAACGACTCAGCAATCCATTTATGAGCGGTAGTGGAAAAGCGTCCTACTCCGTTAAATCGTTTACCCTTCGGGCGTCAAAGTACAATCTAACTTTCCCGTCCTGTTTAGTGGCAATCGTGTCTGGTGAACTCCATGACGTATCCTCGCTCTCCTCAATGACTCCAAGAGCCAAAATGCGATCTAGCTCGCGTAGAGTGATTTCTCTTTTGTGCAACCTAATCTTAATGTTTCCGATTAAGGGAAGGTATCAATAATCGAGCGTAGATATTTACGCTGACCTTCGTTCAAAACGTGCGTATTTGTATCAACCAAGGTCGGAGATAGACGCTGAACAATTGTTATTACGCGTATCGTGGGTATGAGGTGACTGGTTCGAGGTTAGTTCGTTGATCTGTATGGTTATGCCGAACGCGCTACAGAAATCAATGCCTAGATATAGCTGCTGTTCAAGGTTTGGTCCCAAAAATAATTTTAAGGATTTTCCCCTACCGTTAAAACGAACTTTATTTGTCGTATAACCCAAAATCCGTTCCTTTTGTCCACTTGCCGTTGCCACACACGAACGGAAATGATGGAAATTAAAATCGCATTGTGACCGAAATTCTTCGCAATTCTTTCATAACACGCTGAAGTTCGCGCCAGAATCAAGCAAACCATTTATTTTCTTTTTATACAATTGGATAGTGGCATAAGATGTACCATCTAACTCACTGCACAATAATGATGAGATTATTTGTTTCCGAACTAACCTTTTAGTTTTAAAATAACGATATGCCCGACCAAAATTGTTGACATTAGGTGAACTTATAGTTGTTGATGTTGTTGGTACAGCTCTGGGTCTGTATTGGACGCCCAATCTTCAGGCGGCCCTCTTTTCGGGATAGTTCGGTTTGGAAAATTCGTTCCGTTTCCCGAATTCGAAGCTTTCACCTGGCAATAACGGCAATCACTGTAATATACCTGTTCTCGACCGCATCCGTAACAGAAAACCCGCTTTGATGGATTTTTGCATTGATTGAATGTATGCCCTATGTCTTTACAATCCAAGCATATAATTTTCGAAGTATCCCTAAATTGTGTAGAATGTGGTTGAGTACGATAAGCGGATATAGATAATTTTATAGCAGTAATATCCTAACCCGCGTCATTATGAGTGAAATTGGAACCGAGAGGAGATATTGCAACGGGAACAGACCAATTTTTAGGCTTATACGCATTTTGGTGTGCGGCTACTTCTAATGGATTATTGGCATCGATTGAATTTACACGACCTACCTAATATTTATTTACCACGTGGTCCTCGGGAATATACCCCATTTCGGCCCATTGTGTCCCTAACTTACGACCCTCGTGGGATAAATCGACTATCGAATGAAAAAAAAAGTAAAAAGTAAAGTTTTAGCCCAGCTCGCATATTGCTCGACATATGTCCAGTACCAGTCAGATGCCGAATCGGTAAGAAGTGTACCCAGATGATCCACCAATGAATCTAACTGAATGTTAACGGCTCTAGCCAAATAATCAATTCTATAGATGAATCGATCAATTGGTAAATCTCTAATAGTTCCACCAATAACGTTTGTTTCCATGATGAAACAATTCGAGAGGTAAACTGATTATGATCATTGAATATATGTATGTGTATGTATGTGGAACATATAGTGATGTGCGGGTAATTCCCGAGGTTCTTTTTGTTGAGGCGCCTCCTGATTTTGGCGTTGCGGTGTATAATTACATGGACCAAAAACTGGCCTATTCAATTTTGGAAATTGTGCTTCGCGCATAACCGAATAGGGTTGATTACGTTCTTCCTCGATACCGTGATTAGGCATACCTAGTACCTGAATTGATGTCACGTTTGGGCAATCATTTAGTTCTTGGTAAATGTCCGATTGTCTGAGATTTCGAATCAGGTAACCGTTCCGACTTGAGTGGTCGGGTAAGACTTTTGAGAAGCGGTCATGAACTCGAAGAATTAAATTGTATATTTCATTGCTTATTTCATGTTCGTACCTGTTGGATGATAATTTAGCGATATTTGCGATTGCGACTTTTAGGGCATCTACACTATGATAATTATATTTTTGAGAGATTGTTATATTGGAAGCAACCATTAAATTTCATTAATAAAATGGAGAAATAGCTTGCACTGCGATATTAATTCAGAAACCTGTTCATGTTTAAATTCCAGATTTTTCAATCGGTTAAGGCGATTTATAACATGCTAGACTCGAGATTCTAAGACGTCAAACTCATGCGAGCTTAAAGCTCCTGGGCTATCTGATATTATCAAGCTGATTCGTTCTTAATGCTAAAATGTAAACCATAAAGAATTTACTCGACTTCAACTTAATTATGTGCAAATTGGTAATCTGGGCATACACCAGGCCATATGTATATATTTCATTCGTAACTGCTCGTCACTTTGACCGCTTCGCAATATGATAATAAGTAGTAGTTGAAAAGGTCTCAGAGCTTTGCGTCCAAATTATCTTGTGTACTATTTTAAAAAAAATAAAAAAAAAAAAAAATGGAATTCTTAATAAATCCTTTGATTTTTGAAATTTATTACTGTAAAAATCTGAAATCAAATTAACCGATAAAGTTTGCCATGAGATTTTTAAACTTTTAAGTTTTAACACATTCTTAAACTTCGAATAAGAAATTTAGATTTTAATTTTGAAATTGTTTAATGAATCAAAATAGTACAAAAAATGTTTTTCATAAATTAACAACATTCTAAATAATTTGTAATTCCAAATTTTCATCTAATCTTGTAAAATCCGTCAACAATTTCAAAAAATTTATTAAACTCGCTACTAAATTGAAAAACCCAGACAAGTTGGAATTCCGAATACAACGAACAAGGATAATCAAAGTACTTCAAATGATTGGCTAAATCTGTTTCCTGGATCAGAGCAAACGATAGTCTAACTTTGAATATAAAGTGTACTATTAGTTTACTTCTACTATGTACTTGCTTCAATATTCTATAAATTCCACAAAGCTCAAGAATTTAAATAATCGAATCGAAATTCATCGGGTTTTCCGTCTATTGTTGAAGGGCTGAGAAAAACTTTAAATACTTACAATGAAAAGATCATTATGTATGCCTTCGAATGAAAAAATCAATAATTTAAAGAAATCGGAGGCACGCAATCGACATAGAGTCTATGGAAGGGAAAACAAATTAAAACCGTGCGGTCGTAAATTTATACCCTGCACCTACATACATAGATACAACAAAAACATTTTTATAATAAAATCGGTACGGTATAGAAGATATGCAGGAACAATTGAAATTTCAACCGAAACAAAAGCAAAGTATGTATTTCCTTTTAATTACTTAAAATCCAATTTGTAAGGATTAAACGAAACATAATAATCATACATCCGTATACACGAACACACACATAGTCTATATGTTGGATTGGGTTGTAAAATGTATTGGGGGAACTTCACAGAACAGAAAAATAAGAAAAACCCGCGTTAATCTTTTAATTTTTATCAATTGTTTCTGTTTCTTCTATTACATAAATACTTCTTGTTGCCGCCTTACCACGTCTTATCGTCTTAGTTCATCTAAATTCGTAATATTGTCTTACAAATTAACAAGTTTGTTTTCTTTAATTCATGTATGTATAAATGTATGTATTGTATATGTCACATATCTACAAAAATGGGTTGAATCCTGGATTGGGTGAAGAATTTTTTTTTTTTTTTGAAATAGACAAAACATACGTTATGTCGCGTTCCTATAGACAACAGTTTTATGTTTTTTGTATGGGGGTTTGTCAAAATAATTTTGTGAAGTTATGAAATAGTCGTGTAATCGAATTTAAATTAGATCCCTAAATTTTTATTGTAATATAGAAAACTAATGAAATTGTTTTATTACCAACCAGCAACGTGATTTAATTATTCCAAATAATTATAATTAGTAGCGTGAAGTTTATGACAATTGACAAAATATTTGGATGTGTTAATAAAAATGTATAACACTATACATAAAAACCTCACATCAGCTTAAATCAAGCTTCTTAAAAAATTTGTGTGTGTACTTATGTACGCGCGTTAGAAGTTATATTTTTTGGCGATAATTAAAAGTCTAGAGTATGATTATAGCTACGGTTAAATTTTATTTTATTATCTAAATCTATCATACAATAATCATAATTTAATAATTAAAAAAATGATATACATACACATCTAGCAAATATTTCTATAAAATATATTTTATATTAATATTGATCAATTATTAATTTAAAAAAATAGAAACAAATACATTTAATTCCTAAATTACCTCACTTCGGCTTATGGTAACTTAAATAAAATGTGAAGGATTTTGTTCTGACGGCGTCAAGGTATCGCTTAAATACAGCATCAATGCTGGGGCCATGTCGTATTGTTGAAATCTTAGGAGCATTATTGATAGTAAAATTCATATGTTTTGGAGACAGTCAATACCAGCATCTTCTCGGGAAAAATTGACGTTAAAGTCTCCACTTAGAACCATTGGTAACTTATCTTCTCCGCTGCCAAGAAATTCTTCTCCACTGCACTCGAGAGTGGGGTTGCCGTGGAAGAGAAAACTGCCAAAGTGATTTTCTCAAAAACGGCACCGACGACTTTTTTGTTATGTACTTGTTCACAAAATTTGAAGTCGATTGAAGGTTGAAGCATAGCGTGGGGGTCATTTTGACAAAAACGAGAAATATAAATACATTTGTTTATCTGTTTACCGAGGTAATGTCGAACTTTCCGAAGAAATATTTTCTACAGTTAATACACCTTGTAAATTTTAGCAATTGTTGCCTAGGTGTCTTCAAGGTAAAATAAATAGATTACCGTGTAATATGGAATTTAAGTTTCTAGATTTACCTAAAATGCTTTGCTGGTGGCAAATAATATTGTTAATATTTAAAAATAATTATATCTAGTGAGCTTTTAAATATAGCAAGATATTCCCGTTTCTATGACATACCGCCAATCCACACTGGGTCTCATTTGATACTGGTTTCTGGACAGCGATTTTGGTCGCAAAATGAGGATTGATTTGAGGATTACCGGAAGGCAATAGTATTGG
Source organism: Tipula helvola (assembly GCA_963556165.1). Classification (NCBI taxonomy): domain Eukaryota; kingdom Metazoa; phylum Arthropoda; class Insecta; order Diptera; family Tipulidae; genus Tipula; species Tipula helvola. The sequence goes on from OY744481.1 coordinate 273,875,375, forward strand.
TAAATTGTATTGGTGTTGAATGTGCATTTTTTCTTTCAGTTTTTCGTTTAATATGATGCAAATAAAAGAGATAAAATGACGCCAGTAATAGGGATAACATGATACAAATAAGAGGAATAAGCTCAGAAGAGAACGATTATATCGGATGTATTAAGAGAGACTGAGACAGAACAACAAATTCCGAAGAAAAAAAATTAAAAATATTACGAAGCGAGACTCAAAATAAAAAATATTAACCAAAAAAAAAAACAAAAAACCTAGAAAACAAAACGATTTTGTTTATTTTGTTTAGTATTGTGTTGCAACTCATGATGGTCGGTTGCTCCTATACGATGTTATGTCCAAGGTTGGAGAAATTTTATTCTAGCATATACACAGCAAATAAAAAAGCGAGATGGTTTATTTTATTACTTCCCTTTTTAACTTGCGTAACCTTTTTTTATATACAATTTTTTTTTTGTTTAGAATAAAATGTCCGCACACTTCGACATAACATCGTAAAGGAACAACCCTCACGAGCTGCATTGCAAGGCAACACAAACACAATACTAAAAAAATAAACAAAATCATTTTATTTTCTTACTTTCTGTTTTGGTTCCTTTGTTCAAAATTTAAAAATTAAAATGTTTAATTTTTTTTGTTTTCATTTATGTTGCTTTTTGTTTTTTTTTTATTTGCGAGAAATTGTTTTGGTTACGTTTATGTATTTTGTTTTGGTTTTTTATTAACGAATGAATTCCACTAGTAAGAAGAAAGGGAAAAATAACTCAAGGCGAGCGTAAGCACCAAAAATTTGAACCGATTCACCCGCTTGGCTTGTTTTTGATACTTACCCCATGAGAAAACGCATGAGAAAATACACTAATACAATACAAATATTTGACGGTACACAATAGCAAAATGTATATTATACACCGTGTACATATACAAAATTCTCAATCCTCAATCCTCATTTTGCGACCAAAATCCCTGTACTGGTATCAAAATATCAGTCGCATCCACACACAGTTTCAAATGAATCCAGATTCTTCAACAAATTTATATGTATGTGTATGTCAAAACCAATGCCTACTAGATATATTCAAGGCGGTATTGGTCGAAACTCAATGTGAAACAAAAAAATACAAGTCATAAATGTCTTTGAACATTTTTTTTATTTCATTTTTGTTTGTGTTAGTGTGGTGAGACTATAGAAACCAAAAAAATTTTGATTGAAAAATGAATCCGCAACAAAACCGGTTCTATTGGTAAAGAGGGAAGAAACGAAGAATGATACCGGACTCATGAGACCTAGTGTGGATTAGGACATTTCTGTGACGTTTTATTGGCTTTTTATAATATTTTAATGATTGAAATTTCAACGACATGTTGATCAATACAATATTTGTAAATTGCTTAGCGAGCAACTTCATCCTGTTAAATTTTGTTGCATCGTAAAAATTCACACTCATCAGGTTTTTATAACGCGCCTAAAGAAGTATAACTTCAATAAATTAACTTTTTCATATTAAAAATTGTTTAGTGGATCTGTCTCCCTGAAAGTTAATATTAGGTCTTGTGTGTATTTGTCTAGTACATGTTTCGTAGTGGCCATCATATTAGCGCGACCCTCAACCTGCCGATACCGATTTTTAAGTGAAACCTAATTTTAAAAATCGTGTACAAATAAAATTAAACAAACAAGAATTGTTTCGGTTTTTTAAAGTATATAAAGATTTTTTCTTTGAAGAGAGGCGCTTCCTTACAATCATCAATTGTATTTTTTTTAACTAGCAGACCTCGCTTTTGGGACATCCTTTAGACCTGTTTGTTATTAGAATTTTTGAATTTATGGACCTTCGTTTTATTTTGGACATTCTTTAGAACTGAATAATATTGGAATTTTTAGAACTATCGACCCACGTAATATTTTGGACCTCCTTTAGACCTGTTTATTATTGGAATTTATGAATCGATCGATGAAACTTTCGCGGGCATAAAAGAAATTTTAATTATTGTGCCCCATTCGGACGAATTAACGGATCTCAACCATGATATCGACAACAATAATTTATTCGAAATTACTTTTTACTCTTTCTGCCGTATAGGCTCTTGGCAATACACACTTAAGGGAGAACACCACTGTGACCTACCATTTTCAAGTGCTTAGTTTGGTATTTTTTTTTGAGAAATGGGTTGGGTTTAGAGAAAAAAAAACTTTTAGGCTATATTTGGCATATATTTAGGTAAACAAAAAAAAAATTTATGTAAAAAAAAATACAAAATGGCGGCGCTAGAGTAGCTTTAGTAGAAGTGATTTTGCCTAGAGTCGCTCCGCTGCACGCAGTAGAAGTGTCTTAAATTTGTTCCTGGAACAAAACATCATATACCTATTGTATTATATATATATATATATATATATATATATATTTAGGGTGGAGTGAAAAAATTTTTTTTTTACAATTTTGGTACGGGGGCCTTTCAGAAAGTTACTTTATAGTGTCGTTAATGACTGGTTAAAATATTTTTAAAATTCATTAAAATTTAGCGGTGGTATTTTCCAATTGAAATTTTTCTTTTTAGCCGAATTAAACTAGACTTTCATTATACAAAAAATCCTGAAGTACATGATTCTTTAGAAACCGATAGAATACCGTTTAATAATTGAAATTACTAACATCTCGAATGCCACTCCTGTGATGAACGCCCACTATCCACTATTAGGGAGAAGAAACAACATTTTGGCCAATCACTTTTTACTTTCTTTTGCGTAAGTAAAATAAAGTACACAAATCATGAAAATGTTGAACCTTGACATGATTGGTAATTTATCGATTTTGGGGTCCTGCGAGTCCAAAAAATTAGGTTTCGAAGTGGTTTTTGTCGGTCTTTAAGTTAAAAATCTGCAATAAGTTGAAAAAACATACTTTAAATGGAAAATACCATCGGTAAATATTAATGAATTTTAAAAATATTTTAACCAGGTGGTTTTGGCACTAAAAGGTAACTTTTGGGGGGCCCCCCTAATTTTTGTTTTTTTTCACTCCACCCTAATATATATATATATATATATATATATATATATATATATATATATATATATATATATATATATATATATATATATATATATACATACAAATACATATTTTATAAATATTTGAAATCTTCTTTAAAACTAAACCAAATTTTGGAATAATATAGCTATGTACATAATATCTATTTTTTACTGAAAATGAGTTTGTTGATGAATTTTTTTTTTTTTTTAAGGTCATTCACCCTTTGATTTGGATGTAATTTACCTTGCTTTTGAAATGCTTTCTGATGCTTTTTCCTAGGTGCAAGAAAGAAATACAATAATAAAATGGATAATAAGTTTGATTAAAATTTGAATTGCTAACAATTTGACTACATAGGCATATCATTTTTAAGGACGTCCCGCAAAACATTCTTTGTTTCTTTGCTATTTGAAGAAATGAAAAGTTAGAATAATTATTTGCAGTTTTCTATTATGAATGTGTTTTTTCCGACTTGAGGAGAACATGACAATCATTTATCATAATAAACTACAATTGTTCCTGGTGAATAAGTTTAATGGGATACCATCTACGCAAGAATTAAAAGGGCGTAAATCGACTTATGCCGTAAACGGCTCTTGCTCATTTTCAATCTAATTTTCTGTTAGTACGTTTTCATTCCAATTTTTAGGTAATATAAAGAGAAGAAGATATCTTACTTTCTTCAATATTACCTTAGAAATTGGCAAATATAAAAAAAATAAATGAATTGGTAATAAAAAAAATTTTAAATCCGATTTCCTTTGGCGTAATTTTGCAATTTGGAACAATACAGGTGACGTGTTGTTTCCTAGTATCCAACTGCCGTTTTCGTTCTAAATTTTTTTAAGAAAATGAATAATACACTCAAGTTTTTTAAAAACATTTTTGAAAGATCCGGAGGATTATTTGTGAATTTGATTCAAACGCATTCGAATCTTCAAAGTTCATATCTGAATTGAATCAAATTCGTTCGCTTCTTATTTAAATTAAATTCGAATTTTGTATTTCGTAACTACATTTGCCTCACCCAAAAGATCCCGCTCTTTCACCCCATTTACTACGTAATGATGGAGAGGAATTAAGTACTCATCTACAAATTATTTACAGTTACCTGAAGTAACTAGTTCGTTTTCCCTCTTCTCTCCATCATTATAGAAACGTTCGATTCTATCGGTCAAGGTATTATTATTATCATACACATACACATCCATTTTCCCCACTACTCGTCAAGGGCGAGTAATACAATTTAGTTATGATATTTGGATCATACCATCATACGTACACCTGCATTAGTGCCTCGTGCAATATTTACAGTTAAATTTCCGATCTTATTTTGATATTTATTGCTTATTTAATAATTAGAGTTGTACCAAGTTAGGTTGAATATTATATCTTTAAATATTTACAATTATTTCAATGTCGAATACAGACAATAATGTTGTGTCCTACTCCTCAGTGGTTACGGCTAATGCTTTATCAAGTAAGTTTGTTTTAAAATTCTCTTTTTAAAAAAATGTATGTGAATGATGGAGAGAAGAGGAAAAACGAAGTAGCTACTTCAGGTAGCTGTAAATAATTTGTAGATGAGTACTTAATTCCTCTCCATCATTACGTGGTAAATTGGGTGTAAGAGCGGGATCTTTTGGGTGACGCAGTGCTACCAGATGATTTTTATTTTTATCTATAGATTTCCTACAAAAAATCTGTTTTTCACCATAAAAATCTGTTTTACGAAAATATTATGAAACACATTAACAACTTGAGAAAATCGATAATGAAATTAATTAAACAATGTTTTATAAAGTTTACGTTTATTTAATAAATTTCAGTTATACATAAACTCGAACTATACGTATGTCACAAAAATTTCAATATCACAAAAAATTAAATAAGCTTGTCTACTTCATTATAAACCAAGGCTGCGGTCTGCGAACTGCCGACCAATAGTCGGATCATTTACACACATTTAATTTTTGCACACATTTCTGTGCACTGTGCACAATCTGGCAGCACTGAAGACAAATGTAGCTACGAAATACAAAATTCGTTTTCACAGCTCGCTAAGATGTATAATATTTAATATTTAAAGTATGGGTGCATTTGGCTTTGTTTAACGTACTTTCATTTCAGTTTTTTTGAACCACTTACACTACACATGCATACTTTTGTGCCTTATCATTTTAATCTGACGGAAATTCTTATGCGAATTAAATAGTATTCAAGTTCGGTGCATTTTGTGTTCGTTTTTCTCGTATATAATTTGCAATTTCGGTAGTACCGGATTTTCCGTTCTCTTTTTTACATGCAATTTTTGACTTACCCCCGCTAAAGATGTTTTATATAGCTAATCAGTGGTAATAGCAAATATTCAACACACACACAAAGGTACAAATATATTATTGATAGTCAGAACATAATGAATAGTTATATCGGGTGTTTCTTTTAAACTGAGACGATCAAATATCTCGAAAAATAGCCACTCTACGGAAAAAATGTCCATAATCAAAATTTAATCATACCGCGGGGGAAATACATTAGTGCAAAAAAATAGTCCCCCACCCCCCGCTTTGTAGGTGGGGCGGGGGTAACTTTTAAACTAAGATAGGAAGCCATATTTTTTATTGCAGATACGGATTCTACGACTAAAAGTACGTATGACTTGAATGAAATATTTTGTTCGGTTCATGATAGATGGCGTTGTAATCGACGAAATTCAATTTTTTCAATTTCTTCTTCTTAGAACACACGCATTCGATTCTGCAATACGTTTGAAATAAAAAACATCACGTTTTCATTGGAAATACTCGAAATTCGTCATCAAAACAATTTATTAATGTAAATGGCAGGTGAATAAAATAATTTTAGCTTAAAATAAGTGTTCAAAATGATGGCCTGCGACTTCAATGCACTTATTAATACGCATTTCCAATGATTGTACACAACTGAGAAGTGTGTTTGGTTGAATTTCAGCACACGCATTTCTGATTCGCTCAATCATGTTCTCACGTGTTGTTGGTTCTTGTTTGTAAACTTTGTCTTTGAGATAGCCCCACAAAAAGAAATCTGGCGAAGTAAGATCTGGCGGGCCAATTTATTGGACCAGCTCTACCGATCCAGCGACCATTGAAATCACGATCAAGTACCTCACGTGCTACCAACGAATAGTGTGCAGGACAACCATCATGTTGAAACCACATGTTCCGTCTCAATTCTAAGTTCAAATTTTCAAGTAATATTGGCAGTTCATTTTCCAAAGTTTCGGTACATTTGACCATTCAAGTTGCCTTCAATAATGTGGGGGCCGATGAGTTGGTTGCCAATTATTCCACACCACACGTTGACAGTCCAAGGGCGCTGATGTTCAACTTGGCGAAGCCAGTGTGGATTTTCAACACTCCAATAATGCATGTTGTGTCGATTAACCGTTCCATGGTTTGTAAAAGACGATTCATCAGAGGACATTACGCAACGAAAAAAATTGGGGTTTTGTTGTATTTGTTCACGTGCCCATTGACAAAAAGTTACCCGATTTTGGAAATCAGCGCCATGAAGATCTTGGTGTAAAGACACATGATATGGATGATACTTGTGCCGTTTTAAAATTCTCCAAACACTGGTAAGGGACAATCCGGAATCGCGAACTATTTCTCGTGTACTAACATGAGGATTATGAGTCGCTGCAGCCAATACAGCAATTTCATGCTCTACGGGTCCTCTTTTTCGGTTGAACATTTCCATCAGCAATAAATTGTTTGATAGTACCATTTCAATTTTCTCTCGCACAGTTAAACGGTCCATTCTAAAGTATTTTATCGTTTATTTTGCAATTACGAAAAACATGAAGATAAGAAATAACACAAACGTTAAATGTGATTTACAAAACTGAATAAATTGTTTTGATGACGAATTTCGAGTATTTCCAATGAAAACGTGATGTTTTTTATTCCAAACGTATTGCAGAATCGAATGCGTGTGTTCTAAGAAGAAGAAATTGAAAAAATTGAATTTTGTCGATTACAACGCCATCTATCATGAACCGAACAAAATATTTCATTCAAGTCATACGTACTTTTAGTCGTAGAATCCGTATCTGCAATAAAAAATATGGCTTCCTATCTTAGTTTAAAAGTTACCCCCGCCCCACCTACAAAGCGGGGGGTGGGGGACTATTTTTTTGCACTAATGTATTTCCCCCGCGGTATGACTAAATTTTGATTATGGACATTTTTTCCGTAGAGTGGCTATTTTTCGAGATATTTGATCGTCTCAGTTTAAAAGAAACACCCGGTATATCAGAAGACAAATGTTCGCATAGGTTTTTGAGCAGATACGGGGTAAGCGACGCAAGATCTTAAAGGAAAAATTGAAGTACGAAACTGCTCACAATGTAAATTTAGATATCCGAAAAAATTCTGATTTAGGTCTAATTAAAAGCGGAAATAACATGAACTTGACCCCAAATGAGGTTTTGAGAAAAATAAGATCGGAAGTGCTAAAAAAAGACGATTTAGCGCAGGATTGCGACGTTTACGATATGATTCGGCGGTGGGATGTGGAACAGCTGGAAGTAGGAAACAAATACATAGGTAAATTATGGGTGCGTCCGAAATGGAAAATGTGCATTTAGCGAGGACACATTTAAAAAACTGCATGCGATGTAGTTTTTATGTGCATTTTTAATACATTTGTTTAATGTCAATTTATATTTTAATTTATCATATTTATCGATTTATTAATTAGGTTTTGTCCAATTTTAATTAATTTAATAATTTTAATGAAATTTAAATTAATAAAAAATGCACATTTTAAAAAATGTGCATTTAAATTTACATTTCGGACTCACCCTATGTTTCTTTACTTTTAGTTTAAACGGGCTACTGGTTTATTAATAAAAATAAACTTGAGAAATGAAAAATTGAAGTTATTATAGAAACAAACTCAACAATATAAATACCATTAAGGATAAGTGGAGAATTGTGGATGAGATATTGGAGCAAAATAAACCTAGCAATAATAATAAACGGATATCAATCAAATGCCGAATATTTTCAATAATTTCTTTATAAAAATACCTCTAGAATTATTGAATTCAAATATTGAAAAATGTGTAATTCCAACTGACTTATATAATTCGTTTGCATTTTCCTACGTTTCCAGTAATTTTTTTTTAACTCCAGCGTCTGAAACTGAAATTGGTGCTATTGTTGGGATCCTAAAAAACTCTGATTCTTCTAGTATTGATAATTTTTCTTCGATGATGGTAAAAAAAATACTGCCTGTTGTAAACCATGTTTTAACTATTTTCAATTTACGTCTTGTAAATGGAGTTTTTCAAGACGTAAATTGAATTGGAGTTGTGGGATATCTCGAAAAAAATAATTTTTTTGATGATAGACAATATGGCTTTAGAACGAACAAAAGAACTGAAGATGGCCTATTAAGTTTCCTTTCACCATTGCATTATCATTTAAATAAAGGCCACAAAGGCCCTATTTTTAGATATCTCAAAATCGTTTGATACGGTCAATCAAATACTTCTATTACAGAAAATGATGGATATTAGAATACGTGGTGTGGCATATGATCTATTTAGATCATATCTTACAGGCAGTAGGCAGATCCCAAAGTGTTAGAGTAAATACAATAGTTAGTAAGCAGCAGCATGTTAATATTGGAGTTCCGCAAGTTTCAGTATTGGGACCTTTGTTATTTTTAATATACATATGTATACTATGTCAATTGTTAAACTGTAATTAAAGGTTCATGTTACAGCGTTTGCTGATGATATTGCTCTATTGTATGCTGAGGACAATTTTGAAAATATGGAATTGGCAATGAATAACGACTTAGCATTGTTAAAGCAATGGTTCATGATTCATGATATGGTATTAAGCTCACAGTACCAGTACTGATAAATCCGAATTAGCAGAGAGCGAGCATCTTTTATTTGAAAATGACAAAGCAATTCAAAAAGTATCTTCTACAAAACATTCATGCTTTTATACGAGAATGAAGAATTCGAAAATTCTGGTAGTGATAAGCAAAGAAATTTAGAAATAAATAAGTTTTACAGCCCAGAATTCGTATTATTTACAATACAACGGTGTTTTCCTTACCTTCCGCTATGGAGCACATGATTTTCTAAATTCATTAATGTAGAAAGACGTTGGTCGAACGTTGGTTTAGCTACGTGAAAAATATTTATCTGCAAAAAAGAAGCAGAGTTGGCAGATTCTTAGCTTTTTTGAAAACCAAAACTGACCGTTTAGTAAATTCTATAGCGGTTTCGGAAGCATTAAAACCAATCCCTATATCACAAAAAAAAAGTTTTTACAAACAAACAATTCAGAAAAAGACCCAGGTGATATCCAAAATTCGGAGAAATGGAATAAAAAAACACGTTTGAATGAATCTCCAAAGAATATCGGCAAACGAGTCATAAAAGTATTCCATAAAACAATTATTGTTTAAAGAAACTAAAAGCGAAATCAAGCCTGATATAGGACAAAATAATTAGTCAATCGACTTTTAACAAATGGGTTTTCATATGTCAATGAAAAACAATTAAAAATCAGAGTTTATTCGACGTGCGGGTTCGATTTATTATCTCAAATAATTTTTAAGATAATGTCGGATAATAAATATTTGAGAGATAAATCCAAAAAAAATGACTTCGATTTTTTAAACTTTATTTCGCGTTTTATATGTTATGGGGCTGATCAGTCCAATTCTCATTGACTATGCTAATTTTACAGAAGAAGATTTCAAAAGGATTGAAAATTATTTTAAATTGTATGGTGGATATTGCAATAATTGTAAAAGCCAATCGAGAATTCCGAAGAATTTCAACTAACGACACGCAACGGGATTGCAATTTTGGATGTCTAACCTTTAATCCTAACAAAATTATAACATTAAACTAAATGAAATTACAGCGAGACTTGTCTTGGAACCTAAACATCATTTACTAATTGATATTATTCACTTCCAAAATGCTCAAATTCGAAACTTTCCAGGCCACTACATAGCTTATATTAAAAGAAAAACTGGATTGTGGGAGATCCATAATGACATGGAACAAAACATTTTCGATACTAACTCCCACAATAGAGTTAACCCAGTACCTCTCATATATGTATAGTATGTTGATAGTAACCCATAAATGATTTATCATTTCCAAACTGTAATAAAGATTCCCATGTATCGTTTCCAAACTGAAATAAAGGTTACCAGATGTTTGCCCACAATAAATTTTTCTCGTATCAAATAACACTATATCGTACTACGTTTTCCGCCAAAAAAATTTTAGTATAGGGTTTTACTTTAAAATCAGTAACTGGTCTGTTGAGGGTCGCGCTAATATAGTGACCACCACAAATAATGTACTAAACTTAAAAACACATCATCCTATGTTCAGTTTTATGGAAGCTTCTCCACGATGGCCTGTTATTGACCATCGAATGTGAACCTACACTTTTTCATTATTATATAATTTTTGTTTAATTACGTACTAGGGGGAGTTGGTTGCAAAAGGGTGGAAATATAATTTTTTTGTACAGATACTAGAAATAATTTTAGATCGGCAGTTTATTTTGGTATTTTAAATAAATTTTGTATGCTGTTGTTAGGTTCCATTGTTACCAATACATACGAAGTTTACATTTTGTGTCAATGTTTTTTGTGAAGTACAACACTAGTTATAATAATAGTTTTTTTAACAACCGAAATTGTTCACCATATCCCATTATCCTCTGAAAATATTTGTTTTATTTCGTTTGAATTTTCAATTTAAAATATGATTTGTGATTTGTAATATGGCGAAAATACTTTCACACCAAAATGACACAGGGAAGTGGACACAGGACAACAAATCGAAATTTGTTATTTTGGATTTTTTCTAATATGTATTTCTTTTCTAACGTAAGATCTTGAAACAAATCTACTTGTAAGAATAAGGGAAATCTAGAAGTACATCTCTTTAATCGATTAACCGTTTTAAGCCAAATAAAATAGTTGACGCCTACAAATAATTTAAATATTTAGGTTCAGTTTAGTAATCACTAAGCACACAAAAAAAGAAATAAAAATTCGTTACTAAGAGTCTTAAATTCTGAAATCTAAATTAATTGTGAAAAATCTTAAAGTTCTTCTAAAATCTCTTTTCCTTTCAAAATTCGTTTTGATGTTTGATATTCAGTAAACACGTAAAATTCTTCGAATTTTTATAACTTCTAAATAAATACACCACAAACTTATGCGAGTGAAATAGCTACCTATAGGGTAATCCTAATTATAAAATATAAAGGTTTGAAACCTCACGAGGGGATCAGAAACTTGGGTTCTTTAAATTAACTCAACACCCAAATCGATCCCTAACTCTCCAACTTACTCGCTATGGAATTCCCAAGGCAACCACAAATATTAACAGCTAAGCCAATCCTCCACTTAATCAGAAATTCAACCACAAATCAACCTTCAAACCAACCCTTAGCCAAACCCCAAATATAATGCCCAACTAAATCTACGAATCAACCGCCAAATAATTCCCCAACAGAACGACTCACTGAACCTTAACACAAGCTACCTCAACCCCAACTCAACTAAGTTCGAATCAAATCTCAAACCTCTACTCAACTAAACACTGAACGGTCAACTCAATCTAAAAATCAAATTGATTCGAAAGCTAGATGCTTGTATGAACTAAACTCAAATCAACTCAATCTTACCTGCCACTAAACCCTCAACTATACAGCAAATTAATCACCAATTAAACCCCTCACTCAAATCCAACTCAAACGCGATTCAACCCTAACTCGACCCCAACCCAACCCTAAACTTAACAATTACTCAACTCCAACTCAACCTTCAACTCAAACCCTAACTCAACTCTCAACTTAACTTCAAACTAAACTTTCAACTCAAACCCTAAATTAACACGGCTCAATAACTATACGGTTACATGAATTCAACCTTATCTAACTTCCACCTCAACCCACGACTGAACAACAATTAAATCTCCAACCCAACCCACTTCTCAACAACAGCTCAGCTCTCAACTAGCAAGAAACATGAACTCAACTCAGAAGAAGTCAAGCTAACTTAAAACTCAAATCTCAACTGAACCACCAAATAAATCCTAACCTGCATGGCTGAATGAACCTTCGCTCAACCCCAATCCAATCTCCATCAACCCTAGTTCGACCACAAATTCAGCCCTCAACTCAACTCCGAAGTCACCGCCCTGCTTATAAACGCAACTCAAGCTAACTTCCAACTCAACCGCTTACTAAATCTCAACTCAACTCCAATGAGACTCTCAACTCAACCCTAAAACCGTCACAGTTTATGAACTCAACTCAATTCTAACTGAACCTCTATCTCGGCCCCAAACTCAACCCACAACTTAATCCGAAACTCAACATCGAACTCAAGCAAATCAACGTGACTTGAAAAACTACATTCGTACATGAACTCAGCTATAAAATATAAACGGCTGGAGCTCATTAGGTGCAACCTCGAAAAACAACATTTGTGTAAAGTTTGGTTGAAATTGGTCAAGGCGTGTGGATTTTTTTAAATATATTGCACATATACAGGCCAATTAGGATAAAACTTATCGATTTCTTAACGAATTTTAGTGAAATTTAACATCCGCGATAGAAATGGGATCCTAAAATGATTTTTGGATAAACCTAATATGGCCAAGTGGGGATGGAACTTGCCTATTTCCCAACCGATTATTATGAAATTGGCATGTGCGTTAGAAATGTGATTCTAAAATGATTTTTGGATAAAATTCTGGAATATGGAAAATTAGGTTAGAACTTGGCTATTCACGATTTGCGATGGAAAGGTGTACACTACCGTTAGTAGTTTTAATTCTTCAGCGCATGTCCGCCACATACTTTATTGTTTTAAGCATCGCTAAACTTACAGCTGAGACAGTAAATACTCAGGAAACATACTCCAACGTTTAAAGCGAAGGATTGGCGAGAAAAGTTTGTAGGCGAACTTGAATATTATTACGAAGATAATCTCGATCGTTAAGGAATTGAAATAGATGTTTACGCTGCCTCAAAGAAACTTTAATAGCTGCATGATTTACAGCAACTTCAGCAGACAATAATTTAAAAGCCTTATTGACATATTCCTGTCAACCTCATCCATAAATAAATGTTGTGTCACATTTCCTCTATTAATTGGAAACGTCAAAATTCATCGTAATCGGTTAAAAATTGCTAAGGTATATCCTATTTGCCAATATACCAGAATTTAATCTTAAAATCATTTAAGAATGCAGTGTCCAACCCATTTGTCGAATTTCCTCCAAATCGGTTAAGAAATAGGAAAGTTCCATTAAACTTAGCCATATTCCAGAATTGTATTTAAAAATCATTTTAGAATCCCATTTCCAAAGCACATGTTGAATTTCATCATAACCTGGAAAAAATAAGCAAGTTTCATCATACTTGGCCATATTCCAGAACTTTATCTAAAAACACATATGTCAAATTTCATAATAATCCGTTGATAGGCAAGTTCCATCATATAAAAAATTGGTTAACTGCTCACTACATCCTAATCCAACCCCAACTCAACTCCAACCCAACTTCAACTCAACCCGCAAATAGACCCCTAACTTAACCTTTAAATCAATTCCCAATTCAATGCCCAATTCAATAATCAACCAGCATATATAAAAAAATCGTAAATATTTATAAAACCAGGTATTTTGGGTCAATTCGTGTGGCAGGTACCCCACTCTCTTGACGTACAGTCTCTAAAAGCTTTTCAAATCTCCGCCTTGATCATAGAAACAGATTGGTGAAAAAAGTTCCAAATCGGACAAGCCGTTCTCGAGATACCATGGGTAAAGATATCCAGACATTCAGACGTCCAGACATTCAGACAGATGGACTGACATTTTTTTTTTGCTTTTTCTAGCTCAGGGGCTTTCAAAGCGTCGAGAAAAGTGGTTTTGGACCAACCAACTTTTTCGTCATTTTTGACAGGATTTCAATACTTTGATCTTTTTAAACCGAAGTAATAACGCAAGCTAACTACCAACTCATCGCTCAACATAATTCCAAATAAATCACTCCATCTCAACTCAATGCTAACTCAACTTGCAACCCAGCCCTTAATTCCTTCTCTAGTCATTTGACCAGAATTTTCAACCATTTGATGAACCGGGGATTCGTCTTTGGAAGTATAAATGGGTTATCAAATGTGAAGCTATCGATTTCCATAATGTTCGTCCCACCGAAGTCAACATTTTGGGCCATCCAAATTCACTACTACCAAGACCAACTGATAATCTCTAACTCCCCTCTTTCCTTGGACTATTTAATTTTTACTAGCAATCCTAACCGAATTAACTAACCGATAACACATATTTTATCTCCAAGAATGACGTGGATCGGCATTTTCGTCAAAGCTTACCATTACTGCCAACCGAATAAGTGACGTTGATCTGAAGTGACGAGGAAGTGACGTTGTTGATCTGACAGAGGGCACAGTACAATCGACGAAGAAAGACTCCATTCGTGCATGAAAGGAAGACCGCCTTCTCTGGGGCAAGTGCACAATTATTCCATCAAGTTACCGTGAGACTGTGCTCAATGCGCTGTATTGGTGTAGGCGCACGAAACGCTTGGCAGGAAATTACTTCGAAAATGATGTCGAAAATGTCGCTCGTTCCTACAAGCCATGCCATTAAGAATCGCAGTTCAAGAAATCCCTAGCGCATATATACTTTTGAATGGAAGTGAAAAGTCCGTAGCCAAAAGTTTAAGATTTATCTTTGCCACTCCAGTATAAATTAATTTTTATCCTCCAATACTTCAATCGTTAAATAACGTTAAGTTTAACGGATAGCGCCTACATCATCAGCTTGTGCTATTCAATTGCTCAATGGCATCCTTGCAACGCACGATATTCCGGAAACCAGGAGAATGAATGGTACGCTGAACCAAGGGTTACTTGAAGAACAAAGCGAGCGAGGACATTCGCGTCTGGTAATATTCTTATATCACCACCATGGAACGCCATCCACTAGTCCTGGAAAAATCCCGGCTGAGGTTCCCTTCAATCATCAAATCGGAACTTATTTCGATCGGTTACAACATTAGACATGACGTGTCTCACCAGGAGCAATCATTTGTGATCGGAAAAAGCTAATTTATGTGACGAAAAATGTAAGGCAATAGTGGTCTCCAATATATATGCAGCAAAATTATTTTTTAAAATGGTTGCAGAGGAGAGTGTGGAAACGATTATGAAACATACAGAATTTCATGGAATGATGGTACCAGATCGCCAATATTTTTTTACTAGCAGAAGTTGCAGAACTGTATTGCAACGAATTGTGTAGAGTTCGGATTCAAAGGCGATATTGCTGCCGCATCGGAATTAACTCATAATTACTTCTCGCGAGCCAAATTTAGATCCCTTGGTTGTTCAAACTTCGTTTAGATCACTTTAAGTGGAAAATATTTGGACATGAGTAGAAAATGCTAAAGGAATTGATGGAATTTGTAAATGTTACGGAGTTTCAATCGAAACGCAAAATAGTTTGGGATTAGTTTTATAGTAATTTACACTTTGTTTTCGTTTTGTGCTTTTTTGTTAATAAAATAAAAGAAGTGCTGCCGAAATTAACTGATTAACTGATTAGTGGATATAGCAAGTTTTTTGTTTTATTTTATTTACTGAGTATTAATTAGGGTGAAAACATCTTTTGAAGTTGATGGAAGGATAACTGCAAATCGAGGCTGAGTTAAGAAAATGAGAGAATCATGATTTCGTAGAGTGGACTACTGAGATTTCCACAATGTTTGGATATAAGTAATCACTTCCAAGAACATCTCTCCATAATTCCTCACTCTTATTCGTGGAGAGTATATTTTATATTTTGCTAGTTTACAGTTTCAAAGTTACCTGTTTTCGCTTATTTCAATATTTTCATCGATTGTTTTATTTGCTTCATTCATGAACGATTATTGGTTACTCACCTGAAATGAAAATAAAATAAAAACAGTGTTAGACGTTAACAATTTAATTTAATCACTCAATATTAAATTAGATTTATTTTAGTAATAAAATAAAAATATTTTGTACAATTTTTGAGAATTTTAAAAAGATCTTTACGTAAAAGCTACAAATTAATTAAGAATAATCCATCGTATCAGAAGATATATTACATAACAAGCTCTTGTTCTTTTAGTGACCATTTTTTAAATCACCACTATCACATGAACTTATTTTTATCAAGTATACACAGAGTTTACCATTACTATGGGTCATTGGTTCATTTAGTCCTGAAAGATCCGATATTTAAAAAAAACAGCCGTTTGGAACAGGTACAGTAAACAAACAAATCTGCAAATGGTTTAATAACTCTAAGCAAAATCTTGCATTCCTCCAGTACAGAACAAGCCAAATCAGAAAATATCAAGTTTATATCAAAGGCATAGAATAATGGTTTTAGGTGCAGTTGCTCTTAACTGTATGTTTCAACCATCATATTGGGTATAAAATCATTCATTTAGCTGACTATTAAAAAAAATGACTTTGTTGAAGTATCGCTAAAGTATTAAATTCATAAACAGTCAAAGCCACATCCCTAATATGTGCAGTGTGTGTAAAACCCACAGGCACTAAATAATGTTAGGCGCCAAAGACGCCGTATTCCTAAAAAAAACCAGACGTTATAAAAAGTTAAACGAAGTGACAAGAAGGACGAGAAAGAACTGCTCCAAGAATCATTTTCTTTCACGGTGTGTAAAAGGAAGGTTTTACACATACATTAAAGCATTGAAGATAATCACAGAAATTATTGGACCATTTGACATATCGTACATGACATAGAAGAATGAAATATCTAAAAAAATTGTGTTTTTGAGTTGATACACGAGAAAGTTACGCTATAACCGATTTCATAAACTGGCAGAGTCACTAGAAGATTAAATGTGTCGTTCTTCGTTTTTTTTGGGCGCCTATAGAAAATAGTGCAGTAAAATCGAAATTGATATTTGTTGAGTTGTATCACTATTCTTTGTTACGTGCGATATATAGTGTTAAAATTACCTTTTTGAATTTATAACCTACAAATTTATAAAGGCGCTTGCAAGTTTGTTTGTATTTGTAACAAATGCATAGTATTAACATAGACATTCATACTAGATTTCTCATTTCATAGTAACTAAAGGAAAAAAACAAAAACTTCTGATAATTCCAATGTATCGTTGTGTTGTGTATTTTATAAGGCAATAATTTTAGAATGCGTTGCAAATATAATACGTATATGCAATACACCGATAATATTTGAATGGAAAATTTTTGTTTTTATTTTCTGTTTTTAGTCAAATGAGAGATCTATTATGATTGTCTATGGTATTAATTACAGGATCATTACCAATCCATAGCAAGAAAATTTAATAAGAAACGATTGTTGTCAAAGATATATGTATACCGCAACACAGTGAGATTAGGGATCCCAGAACAAACCGGTATAACAATGAACTTAAATTATTGATTACACGAAATATTCACGATACGCAAAAAATACCAAATACAGTAAGATCAGACCTTGGATCAGACAGAGGCGGCGAATATAAAAATGCTGGGCGATGTCAATTATTTGTTGAGAAGAAATTAAAACCCAAACAAGTTTCATGAAAATATCAACACGCAAAACAAACCATAATTCGAGCGTACATGATGAGAGAGCCGTCCAAAAATGATCGAACAGTTTTTCCAAAACCACTTTTATCGACATTTCTAAAGCCCCTGAAAAAAAAACAAAAATGTCCGTCCGTCTCTCTGGATATATGCATCCATCGTATCTAGAGGACGCCTTTTCTGATTTGGACTTTCTATTCGCCGATCTGTTTCTATGCCGATCTGAAAAGTATTGCCAACCACATGTTAACTACCACATGAGTTTAGACCCACGTTGACCAATTTTTTATATGGCTGGCTTGAGGATTGAGTTAACCTTTGAGTTTGGGGTTGAGTTGAGAGTTGAACTGTTGGGGTTGAGTTGGAGCTGAGTTGGGGCTGGGTTAGAGTTGATTGAGCAGTTTAGTTGGCGATTTATTTTGGGGTTAAATTGAAGGTTGAGATAGAGTTAGCTTGAATTAGATTGAGTTAAGTTCATTTACGTAGTTGAAGGTCGATTTGGGGTTGAGTTGAGGTTGAGTCAGCAGTTCAGTTGGAGATTTATTTGCGATTGTGTTAAGTTGAAAGTTAGCCGAAGTTGAGTTCATGAACGCTGCTGAGTTAGCTGGAGTTGAGTTCATGAACGCATATAATTTTTTGGATTGGGTTGAGCGTTGAGTTTGGTCGAGTGGTTTGGTTAAGTTGGGGTCGACTAAAGATTGAGTTGAGTTCATGTATGCATGTTGTTTTGAACCATGTTGATTAAGAGAATGAGTTAAGCGTTCAGCTTGGGGTTGATTTAAGGCTTGGGTTGGGAGTTGAGTTGAAGCTGAGCGAAGGGTTCAGTTGAAGATTTCTTTAGCGGAGTTGAAGGTTGGGTTGGAAGTTGAGTTGAGTTCATGAATGAATATATTTTTTTTTAGACGATATTCTCTGAGTTGGGCGTTGATTTTATGGTTGGGTTGTAAACTGAATTTGGGGTCGATCTAATGTCGAATTAGGGTTGATGCAGCTGTTCAGTCAGGGAGTTGTTTTGGAGTTATTTGAGATTTAAGTTGGAAGTTAGTTTGAGTTTTTCTGTATTGGGGTGGTTTTTCGGACCGTGTTAATTTGAGAATTAAGTTGGTTAAGTTGAGGCTTGAATTGTGGTTGAATGTGTGGGGGTTGAAGGTGAGCGAGAGTTTAGATTAAGTTTTTAAACCTATTGATTTACAGATTGAGTTGAGCATTTCACTCGGGTTGAGTTGAGTAGACAAACTAAATTTGAATGAGGAAATGGGTCTATGTAAGTTGGTAAAAATAATCGACTGCCGGCGGAACTTCACGACTGGGCTACCGAACATCGATTTTTTAGAAAACATCGAATCCTCGTTCATATATTATCTGACAGAAATACTACTAAAATTCAAATTCAAATTCAATTTCAATTTCAAATTCAAATTCAAATTCAAATTCAAATTCAAATTCAAATTCAAATTCAAATTCAAATTCAAATTCAAATTCAAATTAAAAATAAAATTAAAATTAAAATTAAAAATAAAATTATTAAAATAAATTAGAATTAAAATTAAAATTAAAAATTAAAATTAAAATTAACATTAAAAATTAAAATAGATATAAAAATTAAATTCAAATTCAAATTAAAATTAAAATTAAAATTAAAATTTAAAATAAAATTAAAATTAAATATAATTAAAATTAAAATTAGAATTAAAAATTAAAATTAAATTTAAAAATTAAAATTAAAATTAAAAATTAAATTTAAAAATTAAAATTAAAATTGAAATAAAAATTAAAATTAAAATTAGAATTTAAGCTAATCGCTTACGTTTTAAAAAAATTATTTCTCTTCGGGATAGTGCTACAAGAAATGTATGTATACACTTTTTCTGGATAGCTACACGTTAATCAAGACACAAACCTAAACAATTCGGGTTCGGGCTAACTTCACTGACTTAATTCCAATTCCAATTTCAATTTCAATTTCAATTTCAATTTCAATTTCAATTTCAATTTCAATTTCAATAAATTTCAGTTTCAATTTCAATTTCAATTTCAATTTCAATTTCAATTTCAATTTCAATTTCAATTTCAATTTCAATTTCAATTTGAATACCAATTCCAATTCCAATTCCAATTCCAATTCCAATTCCAATTCCAATTCCAAATCCAATTCCAATTCCAATTCCAATTCCAATTCCAATTCCAATTCCAGTTCCAATTCCAATACCAATTCCAATTCCAATTCCAATTCCAATTCCAATTCCAATTCCAATCCCAATTCCAATTCCAATTCCAATTTAAATTTAAATTTAAATTAAAATTAAAAATAAAATAATTAAAATAAATTAAAATTCAAATTCAAATTAAAAATTAAAATTAACATTAAAAATTAAAATTAAAATTAAAATTAAAATTAAAATTTAAATTTAAAATAAAAATTAAAATTAATTAGAATTAAAATTAAAATTAAAATTAAAATTAATTAAAATTAAAATTAAAATTAAAATTAAAATTAAAATTAAAATTAAAATTAAAATTAAAATTAAAATTAAAATTAAAATTAAAATTAAAATTAAAATTAAAATTAAAATTAAAATTAAAATTAAAATTAAAATTAAAATTAAAATTAAAATTAAAATTAAAATTAAAATTAAAATTAAAATTAAAATTAAAATTAAAATTAAAATTAAAATTAAAATTAAAATTAAAATTAAAATTAAAATTAAAATTAAAATTAAAATTAAAATTAAAATTAAAATTAAAATTAAAATTAAAATTAAAATTAAAATTAAAATTAAAATTAAAATTAAAATTAAAATTAAAATTAAAATTAAAATTAAAATTAAAATTAAAATTAAAATTAAAATTAAAATTAAAATTAAAATTAAAATTAAAATTAAAATTAAAATTAAAATTAAAATTAAAATTAAAATTAAAATTAAAATTAAAATTAAAATTAAAATTAAAATTAAAATTAAAATTAAAATTAAAATTAAAATTAAAATTAAAATTAAAATTAAAATTAAAATTAAAATTAAAATTAAAATTAAAATTAAAATTAAAATTAAAATTAAAATTAAAATTAAAATTAAAATTAAAATTAAAATTAAAATTAAAATTAAAATTAAAATTAAAATTAAAAAAATTAAAATTCCAATTAAAATTAAAATTAAAATTAAAATTAAAATTAAAATTAAAATTAAATTTAAATTCAAATTTAATTTCAAATTCAATTTCAAATTCAATTTCAATTTCAATTTCAATTTCAATTTCAATTTCAATTTCAATTTCAAATTCAAATTCAAATTCAAATTAAAATTAAAATTAAAATTAAAATTAAAATTAAAATTAAAATTAAATTAAAATTAAAATTAAAATTAAAATTAAAATTAAAATTAAAATTAAAATTAAAATTAAAATTAAAATTAAAATTAAAATTAAAATTATAATTAAAATTATAATTAAAATTAAAATTAAAATTAAAATTAAAATTAAAATTAAAATTAAAATTAAAATTAAAATTAAAATTAAAATTAAAATTAAAATTAAAATTAAAATTAAAATTAAAATTAAAATTAAAATTAAAATTAAAATTAAAATTAAAATTAAAATTAAAATTAAAATTAAAATTAAAATTAAAATTAAAATTAAAATTAAAATTAAAATTAAAATTAAAATTAAAATTAAAATTAAAATTAAAATTAAAATTAAAATTAAAATTAAAATTAAAATTAAAATTAAAATTAAAATTAAAATTAAAATTAAAATTAAAATTAAAATTAAAATTAAAATTAAAATTAAAATTAAAATTAAAATTAAAATTAAAATTAAAATTAAAATTAAAATTAAAATTAAAATTAAAATTAAAATTAAAATTAAAATTAAAATTAAAATTAAAATTAAAATTAAAATTAAAATTAAAATTAAAATTAAAATTAAAATTAAAATTAAAATTAAAATTAAAATTAAAATTAAAATTAAAATTAAAATTAAAATTAAAATTAAAATTAAAATTAAAATTAAAATTAAAATTAAAATTAAAATTAAAATTAAAATTAAAATTAAAATTAAAATTAAAATTAAAATTAAAATTAAAATTAAAATTAAAATTAAAATTAAAATTAAAATTAAAATTAAAATTAAAATTAAAATTAAAATTAAAATTAAAATTAAAATTAAAATTAAAATTAAAATTAAAATTAAAATTAAAATTAAAATTAAAATTAAAATTAAAATTAAAATTAAAATTAAAATTAAAATTAAAATTAAAATTAAAATTAAAATTAAAATTAAAATTAAAATTAAAATTAAAATTAAAATTAAAATTAAAATTAAAATTAAAATTAAAATTAAAATTAAAATTAAAATTAAAATTAAAATTAAAATTAAAATTAAAATTAAAATTAAAATTAAAATTAAAATTAAAATTAAACTTAAAATTAAAATTAAAATTAAAATTAAAATTAAAATTAAAATTAAAATTAAAATTAAAATTAAAATTAAAATTAAAATTAAAATTAAAATTAAAATTAAAATTAAAATTAAAATTAAAAATTAAAATTATGAACATTTAAATGACGGTTATAAAATGTATCCATCCGGAAGATGATTTATTGCCAGATTTTTATGCCTAGGGAAATCGGGTTTTTGTTTAATTAATACATAAATTACACTGCTTGTTGTTTTTATGTTATTAGATGAATATAAAATTCAGATAAATCTAATTACTAACGTATTGTAAAATTGTATAAGCAGTTATAAATGCCTTATTATATCGCGTCCTGTGACTATCATCTTGTCTAATAGACCTTTTTTTTTAAATGGTTGAATGATAGAATTGATTCTGATGGTTGTTTTCGTCCACGCTCTTTTAGAATTTCATGTCTAAATTCACCTATCTCTTATAGTTTCAGAGTTATTTAATTTTAATTTTGTCATATTTACATAACACGTTTATTAAAATTAAAATAACTTTAAAATAGCCTCCATGAGCATTTAATCAATACATAACTTAAACACTTCTTAAACGTTGTTAAAGCGCATACTTCAGTCTCAAAATATGCCCAACCAGGTAGTCGAGAGGATTCGGTGGCCACAAATTAGGGATCGATTCAAACAACGTAATGGAATGATATCAAAGGGCCGAATGTCGAAGGGCCGAATGTCGAAGGGCCGAATGTCGAAGGGCCGAATGTCGAAGGGCGGAATTTCAAAGGGCCGAATGGGTCGAAGGGCCGAATGTCGAAGGGTCGAAGGGCCGAATGGGTCAAAGGGCCGAATGGGTTAAAAGGCCCAATTTTTTTGTTTATTTTTTTTTGTTTTTAGAAATATAATTTTTTAAATTTCTTTTTTTAAGGAATATTTTGTAAATATTTTTATCAAATATAAATTTATTTCTCTTGAGTTTATACATATTTTATTATGTTTAGTCTTTGGATATTCTATCGGCAAAAATATTGCATTAATTTTGTCTTGACAATAAGGTCTTGATTTCAGCTAAACGATTTTACAATAGACAAAAAATGGTGTTTTCATTAATATTTTACCCATGACCTTGACGAGGCCTTTCAAGGTCAAACCTTAAAACTTTGTAACATTTTTCTCAGACTGAAATAATTATGACATAGTTGAACAAAATTCCAAGTTGCCTTGTTGTAGTGGTTCAATCAGGCTTACACTTATACGTATTTCAATATTATCCTTCCCACCCGAAACCAGGTGGAACAAAAATTTATGAAAAACGTATTCCTGTTCTAAAAAAAAAAGAAACAAATAAAAAAGGATTACACAACGAATAAAATTACATCCCTTTCTCGATTATAGTAGATTTTAAAAAATAAAATAAAACGGCTGGAAACAAGTTATCGTGGTACACAAATATAATCATCTTATATACAATATTATAAGATGGCAAAACGGATTGAGGAGAGCAACTAATAAAATAAGAAAATGAACAGCAAAAGAAGAAACATTTTTTTTTTTTTTGAATTAAAAAAAGGATTTTAAGTAGCTAATAGTTTTTTATTTTTATTTCTGTTCTTCCTTATCTCAATGTTGTTGTATAAGGGATGTACAAGAAAAAGATTTTCTTGAAAATAATTTTGCAATTTGTAAGTTTACAATTAAGATGAAATTATAAAATTGGCTTAAGGAATTTATTTATTTTTATTTTTTGTGTTAACTTAATCCAATTTATATTATTATTAAGGACATTGTGTAATTGTAATCTCTGCCTTATATAAATTCCGAGTTTGTTTTTTTTTTGTTTATTGTGTAAATGAGGGTTTTTATTGAGAATGACGTTGATAAATGTTTGGCACTAATTTATGCGATTTATAAAATTTTATTAGCTTATAAACTTTGTATTCCAAATTTTCGGTAGACGAGCTAAAGAAATAAATTCAAATTTCCATAAAAACGATATAAAACACAAACAAAACCTTAAAAATATTTGATCGAATTATCGACATGAAATTTAAGTAAAATCGAAGATGAGTTGTATCGATTCCGCAAAACAAGGAAGACGAAAATGTAATTACCTCCTTCCGAATTTAATTTAGCGAATTTTATTTTATTTTACTTTTTTACCCGCAATACATATACCAAAGTATATGTATAACCAAAATATTTTGGTTGGAAATGTTTTATGTAGATTTTGGTTTTACTTTACCCCCCAAACTCGACAACCACACGCAATAACAAAAAGCATAACGATAAAGCTTTTTATGATTACATTTTTTCGTATAATCGCCATGTTTTATGGCGAGCACTGTACAGTTTTCAGATCATTTACTAAGTTAGGACAATTAAGTTCAATAAACATTTTGATGCAAATCGAAGGGATGTTAATTAGCCAAATCGAGAGACCATAACGGTGCCTACCCATTCACAAAGGCATTATGGATATACATATAGCCAAATTAAAATTAATATTTTATAAAGCACTTGTGCTGTATCTTTTCAAGTTTAATCGAAGTTGTGTTAAAAAAATACTTGCATACAGATTCGAGATAAAAGGGATTTTATGTTTTTTTTTAGTTTCGTGATTAGAAATTCTAAGTAGGAGTATTACACAAAAAAATATTGTTCTTTTTTTAATGTATGTATATTTTTTCAACTTTGACCAAATGAAAAAATATCGGACGGCAAAAGAGAAGCCAGCAAATACAACATCATTTGAATTTACAATTTTTGAATAATTAAAAATTGAAAAACGCTGAGCTTTGCATATATATTATACCAAACCATCTCCGTTTACAATATGTATATACCATAGTATATAGAGCAATGCTTCTGTTGGTTTGATTTTTAATTAGAAATTTTAACAAATACAAAAAAAAAACAGTCGGAATGGAAGAGCTTTGAATTTTGTAAATTCATTTTGTATCGTTTCTAATGGAATGAATAATAAATGTATATTGACTTTTTTCCGGCTAAGTATCTAGAAGAGGATGAAGAATGCTAATATTAATTAGTGAAATAATTTAAAATCGTTGTTTTGTAATTTATTATTTTTATATAGCGTAGAAAATAATTTTATGCAAAATTTTAAAGCTCGAAGCAACACCAATCTCAAACTTATCTGCTCAATGATCAAACCACAAAGCCATTAAAATTGTTTAATTTTGCTTTTTAAATTTGCAAATGTAGGAGTTTAAACCATAAAACGAAAAATATTTACAAATTTTAATGTTTTAAAGTATAATACAATCGATTCAAGCGTTTTAATTTTTTTCCCGTGAATACTCTCGTACAAAATTTCAAAATCCGCTAAGCTATCATGGCTAACAGGTTAGTCGAATAATCACTATACTTACAAACAGCTAATTGGTTAACAGTTTAGTCAATCAAACCAAGGTTTGAAGCTCCCGGGAATTGTAATTTTGACATAAGTTTCGTATAATTTCCTACAATTTTCTCGCCATTTAAGATTCTCAAACTTCCTTTCACAAAAATGTCGGATCTCTTCAAGTCATATCATTTGTTCTGGTTCAAGTAATAATATCGCCACATAGCTAAATGCAGGTTTAGATTCTTGATAATCACCACTGTTTATGTACATATGTACGGTTTTTGCATTGCGAAATTTAGGATGTTTTTCAGGTTGCATAATCTGCAAAGGTCTGTTGGTGACATCCTCTTTTTTTCTAAACGGCCATTAAAGCGGCCAGGTCATGTCCCCTGTTAAATAGCAACAAGGATATTTCAAAGGCGGGTGGTACGTCTTTGTTCCCACTTCCTTTCGCTTTTATCAAGATGGCTCTTGGAGATTTGAATAAACTGCACATGCCTGAATTATCACTGCCAATTCTTATAACAATTTGTGACCGTGATTGTTTACTGTGCCGATTTTATTTAAGTGGCGTAATTATACCTTAATAAATTTACCTCGTCTACATATTTCTCAGAAATGACTGTAATTAAAACGAAATCATAAATTTGTGAGGCAGTGAAATATACCAAAAAATGATTACACTATTCGGACTGTATAATAAAAAATTGTGAATGTTTTCAAATAACACTTTTCAAATAAATGTCAACAATTTGTACGCTATGGAATCTTTGTCATAGGTTTCGAATACAGGATAAAATTAAAAACTATCAACGATGTAGGTATCGAAGTCTTATATTGGGCTGTTAAGATTTTCATATTTAGAATATTTCAGCTATCGTTAATTGGAAGCGTATGGTTTTTTCCTATATGGCGGTTTTGTTGCGGTGTTTGGTGGTGCGGGGAAGGGCTCGTTCTTGCCGCTCTCTCTCTCATTGTGTATTCGAATTATACGTATGTATGTATGAATCTAAAGTTGGTTAAGTTTAATTTTGGGTTAGGAATATGGAATTGCATGGTGGGTAAGACGACCAGATGTTCTATTTTTATTTTGGTTTAACCATGGCAGGGTGACCACAAGTTCCGTGTTTTGAGCATGCCAGTACTGACATCATTTATTTTATTTTGTGATGTTGGTTTAATTCTATAATACATCGTTAGGGATTTTAATAATTTTTTCACTTTGACATTTCGACCAAAAATAACTTAACAATTCTTCAATTAACAGCGAAAAATGTTGTTTAATTTTTATTTATTTTAGGAAATTATATTAAAATCGTAAAAAATTATGTTATACAGAATTTTTGTTTAAAAATTTTAGCATCTCAATTTAATTTTTTGGGTTAAGTTTCAGTTTTGTTTGAGGTTTTAAATTTGCATTATAATTACCCAATTACACTCTGCGCCATTGAAATGTTCGGTTTCGATTATTTACTATTTCATGCAATTCTTTCATAGATTTTACCTCATTCACTATGTTTTTTGTTGTTTTCTTTTGTTTTTCACTTTTTCTGCATATTTCACGTCTTATGACGTATTTAAAACCAAAATAAGGATGATTTATTCGTTTGGTTTCAATTGTCAAAGAGCTAATTTTAGCGAATTATTAAAATAATTTGATTTGAATTATTTGGTAATTAAGCTTTTAAATTATAATATTAATGTGATGGGTAATTTATAGAGGACGTGACTTATGTTTATTTAATGTTCGGTTATATACGGACGGTTATATTCGCATATATACGGACAGTCAGGGTGCCATTAAAGCGCTCCAATCACACCTCCTCACGTCGAAAGTAGTCCAGAACTGTCTCTCATCTCTTAACGAGATGACAGATCAGTTCAAAATTCACATTATATGGATGCCAGGATATTTCATTAGTACAGGGAATATAAAAGTCGATGAACTGGCTCGACGTGGTACAATGGACCACATCTCAAGCAGCAAAAAGAATATTGAAATGCCTCTTGCGGTATGCAAACTGCTGCTTCAGGAGGAAGCTAGTAAGATGACGAATGACAAATGGTCAAATAGTACCTCATGCGTAATAACTCGGCAGGTCTGGCCATAGTTGATCTTGGCGAGATCTAAACAGCTGATCTCACTTCAGCGGAGTCAGATCAGTGTGGTTGTTGGAGTGATTACGGGGCACTGTCTCATAGGCAGACAAGCGAGTAGACTTGGTTTCTTCTCACATGACTATTGTCGTAGTTGCGAGGACAAAGAGGAGGAAGAGACAATACTCCATCTTCTTTGCACCTGTCCTCGTCTGGCACGAAACAGACTGAATTTTCTAGGGGCACTCCTTTTCAAAGACCTGATGGAACTCAGCAGGATGGACGTCAGGAGTATCCAGCGCTTCGTAGCAAGCTCAAAGTTTCAAAGTTTCAATGAGTTGGAGGAACATCTTTAAATTGTGGTAAAGCTACGGACCTTTTTGTGTCTATGCCTGGTCCTAGTGGACCGCCACCCAAACCTAACCTAACCTAATGTTCGGTTAGATGAAATATTCCACAGTTATCCTAGTATTTGGTGACTTTAATTTAGATTTGCTGCATGAATATTCAACAAAATTATTTCAAAATATGTCGAAACTGTGAATACAAATGGTTTTGTCATTTTTAAATAAAATTGATAAAGAATTTCGACTCGACTGACAAACACAACTAACACTATAATAGATCACGTAATTTCAGATTTAAACTTGAGGCTTGATTTTCATCCTGTTGGAAAATATTTATCTGACCATAAGAGCACTGTTCTTTCAATATCTATTAGCAATAAATCTTCTACGTCATTTTGTGTGAAAACGGCAACTGATTTAAAACAATTTCTGAATCTCCAATATGGTGTAACGATCACATAAATTTGGTTAGTCAACTGTATCAAATTGTTTTGTCAGTGAATCATAGTACCAATTATTGGTTACGGTAAAAGATTAAATTGAGCTGGCGTTATTGGCGAGAGTAGAAATAAAATAAAAATATATAGAATCAAGTTTTTGTCATAAGTGTGGGTGAGCGAAAAATACCTTGTACAAAGATAATCACCAAATTCGTAAATTCGACCTATTCATATTTTGGACTTGTAGGTAGGAGTACCATAAAATACGGACCAAAAGCCACTTACGCATTTATATATTATTTAATTAAAATATTAAATTTGGTGGCCAGTGCGAACAATTTTTTTTTATTGGATGAGGTGATATGTCTTACTAGAATTGGGCTCAGACCCTAAGCGACACTTACGACAAAGAATGTTGCGATCAGTCATTAAAGCCAACGGAGACGCATGGAAGCAACTATGAGGAAGAACTTAAACAGTGTCGAGAACAGTGTAAAGTACTAAGCAAAACTAACGAAGATATCAACATCATGAATGATTTGGTTGGACTTAAACAACTTGAAAATACGTCATTGGAATAATCGTACGCTACGATTAAAAGAAAAATTTCACCAAGATAATGAGGTAGAGCTGGCAACGTACGCGGTTATTGGTTGAAAAATCAATCGAGCATATTTTGGATTCAAAAGTGTCCAAACCTTCAACAATTCACCCAAAGGTAATGCCGCCAGAAAGTACAAATTTATTCAAAGTTCCGGCCGAACCTAAGTTACCACAAGTATCAATCAGCAAAATTGAATAATCTTTTACGAAAAAAAACATTCTAAATCATACCAAAGTGATTAACTTAGTTATCAATAGTGCACCAGCTCAACTTTTGCCAAACTTACAGACAAATTATCCTGGTTATCAATTCATTAGTCAGGCGGTTTCGACAAGTTCTCAGACTTATATAAAAGATTCGGGCCCTTATTATGTTCCATCTTATTCAAATCAACCATATTATTTCCCTAATATGAGCGTGCCCTATTATTATCCACCCAAAAGGCATGCCGTGAAGTGGAATTTAAAATTTACAGGCAAATCGAAAATTTTAGATATTAATGATTTTTTGTTTCGTCTTGAATCATATGCCAAGCGTGACAATATTCCGCTACATGAATTAGACGCGATACTGCCACGATTGTTGGCTGAGGACGCTGAAAAATGGTTTTGGATATTTGCTAGGAAATATCCAACGGCAGTGTACGTCCAAATAAAGAATGCATTGTTGATGCGATTCAGTAGCAGTGAGTCTGAACGAGAAACGCTCCAATTATTGTAACGCGGCAACAAACACAAAATGATTAATTTAATGATTATCTGTTAGAAATCGAAACTTTGAACGGATGTTTAACAAATGGATTTTCAGAACCAGAGCTTTTGGAAATTATTCGGGAGAATATGGATCCAGCCCTACAAAGTGCTACCTTGACTATTCCAGTTAAGTCAACGGAAGAATTAAGAATCATTTGTCAACGTTACGAGCGGATTATGACCCGCGGTTGTTACATGATAATCGGAAACTTAGAAATATCCCTATTAAAGATGTTAGTTGTATCGATCTAACCGCACAAGTTTCACATTTGTATGAACAGTATTCAGTTGATCCGGCTGAAGAACAACCAAGTATTTCCCATTTGGATGCAATGGTCAAACCAAATAGCAAAAATAGTTCAAAACAAATTTCCGATAGTGTATCTCTGATATGTTGGAACTGCCATGACATTGGTCACAGGTATCAGGATTGCCACCTGGCTTTGTCAATCAAAATGCCAGGGAAACTCGAGGCCGGCGGTGTTAAATCCGGGAATGACGCGTCCGGTGAAGATCCTTCAACGCCCGACCTTAAATTCGAATTCCCCGTCAACGAACAATCAAAATCACTCATATTCTTAGATATTATGCACACTACAACGCAACATAATCGATCAGATTCAATTCAAATGTCCAATCCTAACAGAAGCTTGTATAATAATAAACTTAAACGTGTTCTCAGAATAATTACCTACTGGAAAAACAAGAAAAATCACAACATGTTATGCGAGTCAACAATTTTACCAAAATTTTCTGATCCAAAACCTTACCTAAAGCTTAACATGTTTAACATTTCCATTACCGGACAGTTAGACAGTGGAGCTTCAATTAGTGTTCTGGGAAAGGGTTGTGAGAATCTACTATCTAAAGCCGGTTTGTCATATCATATAATAACTTCCTGCTATAATAAGACTGCAGATGAAACAAAAACGATATAATAGGATCCATCGATTATCCCGTATATTATGATGAACAGACAAACGTAGTTAATTCTATTTGGCTCCAACACTACAAGGAGAACTGTACCTGGGAATCAACTTTTGAAAAGCATTTAATCTTTTCTATGCTATAATTTCGCAGATATCTCCCTCTGAATATCCAAATGAACAATACGATCTTAGTCCGGAACAATTTAGACAGCTCGAGGAAATAAAATCTTCATTCCCATCTTTTAACAAACAAGAATTAGGTCGAACTTCGCTTGTTATAATGCATACAATCGATAGTGCATCTATCAAGCAACGCCATTACTCGGTATCACCGGCCGTGCAATATCTTATTTATGAAAAATTTGACCGAATGTTGAGTATGGGCGTTATAGAGGAAAGCGATAGTTCATGGAGCTCGCCAATAGTGTTGGTCCGTAAACCAAATGGTAAGGTGAGACTGTATCTAGATTCTAGAAAGATCAATGCAGTAACCAAAAAAGATGCGTACTCACTCCCGCTTATAGACGGTCTTATAGGTAGGTTGAGTAAAACGAATTATATCTCAGGAATATACCTCAAGAATGCCTTTTGGTGCTGGCGGAGGGTTCCAGAGACAAAACGGCCTTACTGTTCCAGGTAGACCATTATATAAGTTTTGCGTGATGCCATTTGGTCTCTGTAACTCTCCTCAAACGATGTCCAGACTTATGAATAAGGTAGTCCCACATACCTACCATGGATGACCGCATATTCGTCTATTTAGACGATTTCCTAATAATATCTGAGACATTGGACGAACACCTTTATTTACTAAAATTAGTTGCGGAATGGTTGAAAGAAGCTAATCTTACCATAAATCTCGAAAAGAGGGAGGTGAAATATCTTGGCTTTATAGTGGGTGAAGGAGGCTTGAGAACAAACCCAGACAAAGTGCAGGCTATAAAAGATTACCCACAACCAACTTCACTAAAACAGAATAGGAGACTACTGGGACTGTCCGGCTGGTATCAACGATTTATACCGAATTACGCTGATATTACTGCACCGATAACTGACATCCTGAAGAAAAATTCAAAATTTTCCAAACCATCCTCTGGTTGTGTCCGCAATCAATCTCGAATCTGCCGATTTTATGGATGAAAGTTATGTAAAATTTCGCACGAAAATCTTTAGTTCACCTATTTTGCATCCTAGATTAAAAGTACACAATGAACGCATCTTTATCAGAATCGATCCGCCTAAAGATCAAGCGAAGTCGTCATAACCATGGGACTAGCCGTATTTCATATTATTTGATAGCACCAAATACAGATAAAAATTTAAATGTCTTAAGTAGTTGTTGCAGTTTAACTCACTGCTAAGAGAGATTAAATAATGTCATAAACTTTAAAATAAGCCTTCTGGAGTATTTAAAGAACCAGAAACCGTTCAAAGCATGAGATAGTTTCGAATTTTTTATTTTTAATAAAGACCCGTTATCTGTGTGAGAAACTTCATGATCTACAGCTTGCAATAATATAATTTAATAAATTACGTTGCAAAATAATTCAAATAGAATTAGTGCAACTAAAAAACAATGTAGATTTTTAGTAAATATTGTAAAATACTTTAATAAAGTAAAAAAAAAAAAAATACCCTCTTGACCTTCATGATAGTCACAAATCTGATAATTGACTTGACTTTCTTGCTTTTCTTGATTCGTTTGACATTTTTCCTTGCCTTAATTCTATTAATTCCATTTATCCTCATAATTATCTTGATTTGGATTCTCAAATATTGTTAAAAATATGTATCAATTGATGAGCCGGATAGTATAAATTGATATAATATAAATCAACCTTTACACGGCTATATTACAAAATTTGAAGAAAAAAAAAAATCTACCGTGAAGTCGAATAATTTGTCCAATGTTTATTAAAAACGTAGCCCCTCAGAAGAATACAAATTGATGAAATGAAAATTTGAAACGTAGTTTCTTCTTTTGACGTTCAGCGCTATTTTTAACCGTTGCCATGTACTTTTCAAACTCCACCTAAGTGCAGTTATAGGCAAATAAGATACTTATGGAAGCCGTCACACTTTCACCGTGTGCTCCATTGAATTAAAGGATTCCGTTTAGTGCAAAGCCTTTTGAATCCGATATTATTTCAGCGCACTAATATTTTTTCAAATTATTCATAACCTCGCAAATACTATCTGAAGAATCAATAAATCCTAAAACTCTGATTCATGCAGTATAAGATAACATGCGACCAGTTTCTATTATCTTATCTGATCGAATCAAGTTTAAATGCACGTTTATCTATTGATCACCGATTTCATAACACTAAAGCTCAGTTACTCACAATGTGCCAATCGTTTTTCAATTGATAAAAAATCGCTTATCGCAAATAATAACAAAACGACACTGTTATGTACAATACAAATTTCATTGATTTAAATAGGTATGTCACTATTGTTTTGAATTCAGTTCCCACTTAATTGTGTGAAGCGGTACATGTAAATTTACAAATATGCAAATATTGACGACAAAGTATAACCCTGAGTTATTCCTGCTTCGATAAATATTGAGACAGTGTTTTTTTTTCTTTCCTGTTTATTTTCCTAATGCGGCAACAATACGGGGACATTCTTCATTTTCATTATATTTATTTATCGCAAATGCGACCTATTGCGATATCCTTTGAGAATCTTGGTGTATGGTACAATTTATTTTGTAAGATAATTAGTTCTTATAAACATTTTAAACAAGATAGACCTGCGTTGCATTAATTTAAAACTAAAATAAAAAAATTCTTTGGTTGCACTTACATACATTATGCATATTATGTAATTATAATTAGTATTACGAGTGAAGTGTGTTGTATAAAGCGTTAAATTGTTTTTAAACTTCGAAATTTTGATAATTCGTTATAGAAAAAAAATAAATAAAAAAAAATTGGCTCGTAAAGAGTTATTTTTTTATAAATGTGCGGATGCGTAATACAAAACAATAATTTCGTTTTTTTTATTGTTTCAGTTAGAAATTTTTATTCTAATCAGCAGTGTTTAATTTCTTCCCTTTTTCTGTTTTAATAATGGGACAATTTAAACGGGCATACAAGAAACATTTTTTGGCGACAAGCATTAGCATCAAAAGTAATAAATTGGCATCCCAAATAATATTTTGGAACCACATATGAGAATACAAACAAATATTTTTGAAGAACATTATTAAATATTGTGGAAACAAACATTGGCATCAAAATTAATAAATTGGCAACAAATTTTGGCACAGAAAAAAATAATTTTTTGTAATAAAAAAAAAAAAAATCGAGACAAAAAATTTAATTTAATCGATACAAATTATTTAATATTTGATGGGGGATCGATATAAAATATTGCAGTGCCATTAATAGATTCTATATAATCCGCTCCTATGTGCAGCACGCAGTGCGACATGTTTGCTTATCCCGGCTCCTACGCCCCCCGGAGTTCAAATCTAAAGCCCCTCGGAGGGCTAAGCGGGAGGGAGCGAATCGACCTCCCGCGTCCCCGTGAGAGTTACCGAAGCCGTTAGGCTCTACAATTAATTCTAAGTTAAATTAGGGATCTCCATTTTCAAGAATATTTTAAAATAATTTCAATTTTTTTAATTTTTAATTATTTATTTATAAATTTGTTGCCAGTTAATTATTTTTGTCGCCCAAAATGTTTATTTCGATGCCAAAAAAAAATTTTGCCAAATTATTATATTTTGTTCCAAAAAATTAATTTTATGATGCCAAGAAATTTTTGTTTGTTGCTGACTAATTTGTGCCGTTTTATTACTTTTTTGTATCTCAAATATTGCGGTCGATTCAATGCAAATCTTCTATATTTTTATTCTTCTATTCTTCTAGTATTTCAAGGAAAACTAGATATAATTTTTAAAAAATCCACAAAATTTTTTAGAATGTTTGAAAATCGTATCTAGTTCTCGTAGAAATAATAGCAGAATAGAAGAAAAGACAAATAGAAGATTTACATTGAATCGGGCCCATTAATTTTTTGTGTGCCGGTTTATTGCCAGCCGTTTAAATCAGTGTTTAGATTCAAATTTCGTTCCTTGCTTTACTCTCTTTTTGCGAAAGGAGAGAAAAAATAGTTTGTTTTGTTTCTTTCCTCTGAAACGACATCCAACAAAATAAAATATTTCTTTTCTCCTATGCTTTGTGTTTTATATGAGGAGAGATATTTTACGTTTTTCGATTTCATTTTCGGGGAAAGAAACAACAAAAATATTTTTTGTTTTCTTTCACAAAGAGAGAAATAAAAGATAAAAGAAGGGAACGAAAAAATTAATTTAAATACTACTGTTAATCAGAGTTTTATTTTAATTTTAATTATTTATCTTTTATTGAGTTAGCAAATCTTATAGTTTCTTTTTAAAGTCTGAAATATTTGGGGAATTTTTAATCACTCGAGGTAAATCATTAAACTGAACTAATCCTTGGTAAATAATATTAGCCCGACCTCTTGACGTTCTGTAAAATTTTATTTGGAGATTACTACTTCGACGTGTTTATTGCTCATGCTGAGAACTTAGTTGCGTTAACTGAAAATTGTGTTTTGTGAAATTATTTTTTAATTTATATACAAAAATTAATAATTCAAATTTGTACAATTTTTTAATTTGAATTATCTTTTTATTGTATAATTTTGCAGTGGAAAATCTAAATGGTAGGCATTTTATATTTTTTAATGCTCTGTTCATTAATGTTTGAAGATCATGAACTGTAGTAGCAGCAGCCACACCAAAAAATGTTCGGCAAAGAATTAAACATTTTAAGGAGTTTAGAAATTTAGAGTTGTTGAAACAAGTAGTTGAGACAGTTGTTGAAACAAGTACCCAAACTGAACCTTTTACAACAATTTCAAATGAATGGCAAAGTGAACCATTAGCCGGAACTTTGAAACGTAGTAACGCTGTATTGGGCTCTTTATTACTTGTTTCCAGCGAGGTTTGTTTGCTTTAATCTAAAATAATTATAATTTCATATGTTTATATTTTTAGATAAAAAAGACTTAACTATTATTTATCCTTATTTACATATTCTTAATACAAATATGTTATTCAATTTATTTTTAACCCATAGGATTTTAAACAATATTT
The DNA here is from genome assembly GCA_963556165.1 of Tipula helvola. Classification (NCBI taxonomy): domain Eukaryota; kingdom Metazoa; phylum Arthropoda; class Insecta; order Diptera; family Tipulidae; genus Tipula; species Tipula helvola. Next base: position 273,911,172 of record OY744481.1, read on the forward strand.
AGCACATCACAACGGTCTTTATTTAGTCGATGAAATTAATTATTCGAACAATCTTACGGATCGATCAAGAAAAGCAGTTATCGATTTTTTGGGTAGCTATACAGATTCTCTGTTTGGTTTATATCCAACTCGTGAAGATAAGAGGTCTGTGTGTCACGCATGCGTCAATTTATTCCCATCCCTAAAAAGCAAAAATAATGATTTGGAAAACATTGTAAGATGCACATATTCTTTAATTTAAATACCACCGACTAACGACAATCTTTTTTTTATAGGACTTGCTGTGTGACTTAAAAACAAGCGAAGGTTATTTAACAAATAATTAAAAAATTTAAGGAAGTCCACGAAACGAAATAAATTTGAGCCAGCTGTAGCAGAGGGCATTACATTGAAGGAGGCCAATGATTTGGAAGGAAATACTCAAAATGACGTCAATTTCCTAAAAAGCGCCAAAATTCCCGAACAGCTCGATTCTATTAAAGAAAAATTGATCAAAACTTTTGAGACCAGACGTGCCATAATCAGCAAAAAACAGTCGGATATTGATTTATACAAGGAATTTCCCTACTTTTTTTGCTGCTCCCGAACTTGTAAGTGTGTCATATTATATACAAAGCACATATGCAATCATATGATAAATAAATATTTACCATATTTACTTTGAATACATAGATAACGGTGAAATTTGAAGCCTGCCTTAAAAAAAAGTATGTTTTTCGAGTAATTTTCACAAAATTGAAAAGTTCATTGAAACGGTTATTATTGAAACAGGAAAGGAAAAAGTTAGAACCGAGGCAAATTTATGTGATGAGTGGAACTCGTCCACTTTAAGTTTCCTTAATATACTTAGGTCCACCAGGTAAATCCACCTCAGCCAATAGGTCGAAAATGTACTAAGTCACGAGACACGGATATAAAAGCAGCAAAAAAATTAATAATTTTAAAGAATGTATGATATATTTAATGAATGTTTGATTGTATGTTATAATACAGCTTTGTTTGGTTTTTCAGATTGGTCTTACTGAAAAGGAGTATCAAGAAGAAACATCGAGTAGAGTACGAACCAAATTTAAAACCGTTTTACTCATTCCTAGAATATTATATAAGTACTGGAAATTAAGGATAAACAACCACTAACATCTGTCAAAAACATAATTATAAAGTTTGACAATATTTGCAACTAATATTTTTGAGTTTTAAATCATTGAAATTTAATACTGATAATTTTTTTTTCTTATCAAATAATTTATCAAATAAAATGAATTTGTTTTGCTTCTTGTGTAATGATACATTTACATTATACTCTGATATACAAACATCTTCAACGAGTGCACAAATTAAACAAAAAATTTAATAATTTGAATTTAATATGTGTTTCTAACAAATAGTGTGAAAATTATTATTGCTCCTTCCAAAGTTTGAAACGGCATTCATTAAATTGTAAAAATACTTCAAATGAAACTATATCTAATATCGATATTGAAACAGGTATTAACACAAATCATAATTTAATATCATGTTTTGATAAAATAATAAAATGCTTCCGCATTGTAACTGAAAACATTTATAAAGACATATCAAATGTAGTTTCGTCAGATAAATCTATATGGAAAACGTTAGAAAATATTGATTCGCTAAAACGAAAATATCTGACTGATTTAGATACGTTACGCACGAGCTATACGTACATACGAAAAAAGACACTAGATACTAGCCAGTATTTTGTAGCTCCAATGGTTCAGAGTACATATTGGTTTGCACTGGAAAGTTAATGAAAACATTTCAATTCAACAAAATACTTTTCAGTATGTGCCGATTATAAAATAGATTCAATGCTTGTTCGCCATCATTTTACGAGTCATATTTCAATAACAATCATTTTTGTAAAAAGAGATACTTTCAAAAATATTGTTGTGGGAGCAATTTTACAAATAATGTTCTGTATCAGAAGTATCCTGACGCATTGCAACTGCAAATATACTACGATGATTTTGAACTCTGTAACCCCTTAGGAAGCAAAAGAAAAATCCATAAACTGGGCGGAATTTATTTGAATATTAAAAGTTTAGCTACTGAAACATATTCAAATATAAACAATATGACAAAAATATTAGAAAATGAAGGTATTTTAATTCCGGGCAATAGAAAAATATTTGGAACCGTAACTTCTTTATCACACGATAATTTAGCTGCTAATCAGCTTTTAGGATTTGTCGGTTCCTTTAGGAGCACGTATTTTTGTAGGTTTTCTTGGCGACTCGAACAAAAACCGAATCAATGGTGTTAGAAGATGAATCTCTATTACGAACTGTAGAAAACTACAAGCAGTCTCGAGATGAAGCAATTGAAAGTGAAACCCATATACATGGAATTAGGAATTCCAATATATTTAATGAGTTAAAATACTTTCATATAATCGAAAACTGTAGTGTAGATACTATGCATGATATTTTAGAAGGTGTAGGTTAATTTTTTATTAAAGAAATGTTTAAATACATGACTGCTGAGAAACATATATCTTTGACAGAAATAAATGATAGAATAACATCATTTAATTACGGTTATCTTTTTAAAAAAGTCAAACCGACTCCAATTAATTTATCATCAATCAGTTTGTCCGCATCTCAATCCTGGTGCCTGTTACTACACATTCCTTTTATATTTTCGGATTTTGCTTTTAAACCTTCCTTAATAAACAAATGGTTAGCATTAGAAAAACTTCTAAATATTTATTGTTTTTAGTGACAACATAAATTGAAATGACATCGAAACTTTGAAAATTTTAGTTACGGTACATTTATCTTTGATGCTTAGTGAGTTTAAAATTAAATTAATTCCAAAACACCATTTTCTAATCCATTATCCAACTATAATTTTGACAATGAGGTATGAAAGCAAAAACTCTATTTTAAAACAAATTGCTCTTAGAACTAAGAATTTTAAAAATATTTTGCACACTCTGGCGTTTAAGCATCAAAGACAAATGGCATTAATTTGGAATCAAAATTTTTTACAGCATTCAATTAAATTTGGAAAATGTACAAGAAAGCTAATTAAAACTGATTCGGTTGTTCTCGAATATAGCTTACATTGTGATTTAAATATAATAAAATATTATGAATCTGATTATCACTATCGCCCGGGACTTTTAATATTTAGTTTCGATTTTATTCGATACACCAATATTTAATCGAATTGATTATGTCTCATCAAATATTGAAAATGATATCATTTTTTTATGTGAAGAATTTAAGACGATAGAATTTAATAAGTTTCATAATTCTTATCAAGTTTTTCGGGCAAATACAAAACGCAGCTTTCAATTGAAATTAAAACAACAATAAATTTTTTATTGCACTTGGATGTTTTTGTTAATGTAAATATAAATATTTTATGTTGTACTCGAAATTTGTATACGGTAGATTTCTTCCAATTTATTTACTAATTCACCTTGGGAAACAGTTGATGGTGGACCAGTTATAATTATATCGTTATTCATCGATAATTGTTTTAAGCAATTGATTTCAGCTGATATTAATTTAATTGAATTTGTATGAATATTGGTTTGGCCTTCCAAACAATGACATTCATACTGTTGACCAATGGTTATTATAGAATTTTTGATTTCCTTTAATTCTCTCCTATTTTCAAGCATTATTTCCATAAGTTCTCTGTTGGATGGCTCGTATTGTTCGGAAATAACAGGCATTTGACCTTCAATTATTTGCTGCTGCTGCTGCGTTGATTGCTGTGCTTGATTTGACATTTGTAGAAAGAAACAATTATTTTTTTGGTGTTTTCACAGTAATACTGTACTAAACAGCTGAACAGACAATAGTTTTTCAAGTACCCTGCCTCGTTAGTAAAAATAAACACACACTATCACTGAAGTAGGTACTATTATTTCACGTTATGTATTAAACTATACAAAATTTAGCTTTTAGAATTTTTTGGGGTATTGATTGTTTAAAAAAATAAAATAAATAAATTGAACACGTTAATAAATAACAATAGTATATTATTCAACGAGCATAATGATAGCTGTTATTCACGAAGATGAAGTTTGCCGAAACGAGCCGATAGGCAAGTGTCGTAAATCATCTGAGTTAATAACAGCCATTATATGCGAGTAGAATACAATACTTTGTCCACGACCGACAAATATCATTGTTTTATAATCAAATCCTTTAAATACTCTTCACATAATTTTCGTCGACATTTTGACGTCACAGTTTAATAATAATGGCAAGAGACTACTAGATAAACTAGCAGTGAATGCCTTGATTCTATTAATTCTATTGGTCCGCGTAATTATCTTGATTTGGATTCTCACATAATATTGAAAAAATGTATCAATTGATGATGTCTGAAAAATAGTATAAATTGATGAGGCCTGATACGATACGTGTAGTAACTGAAAGGAACGGATAGTATAAATCAACATTTACACGGCTATATTACAAAATTTGAAAAAAAAAAAAAAATTTATTGTAAAGTCGAATAATTTGTCTAATGTTTCCAAGTTTATTAAAAATGTAGCCCCTCGGAAGAATACAAATTGATGAAATGAAAATTTGAAACGTGGTTTCTTCTTTTGACGTTCAGTGCTATTTTTAACCGTGGCCAAGTACTTTTCAAACTTCACCTAAGTGTTGTTTTAGCCAAATACTGATGGAAGCCGTCACACTTTCACCATGTGCTCCATTGAATTAAAGGATTCCGTTTAATCCAAAGCCGTTTGAATCCCATATTATTTTACCACACTGATATTTTTTCAAATTATTCATAACCTAGCATGTACTATCTGAAGAATCAATAAATCATAAAATTCTGATTCATGCTGTATAAGATACTATGCGACCGGCAGTTTCTATTGTCTTATCTGATCGAATCAAGTTTAAATACACGTTTATCAATTGATCACCGATTTCATAACACTATAATTCAGTTACTCACGTCGTTTTCCAATTGATAAAAAATCGCTTATCGCAAATAATAACACAACGACATTCTTATCTAAAATACAAATTTCACTGATATAAATACGCGTGCCACTATTGTTTCGAATTCAGTTCCGACTTAATTGTGTGAAGCGATACTTGTAAATCAACAGATATAGTTAGAAAACAAATGCTGCACACATATCCAGAATTATTCGCACGAATTAGTCATAATAAAAACTAAAAGACAACTTTCAAATGGGATCAATTTTAAAGCCAAACTACTCAAATTACCATGATCGGCACCTGACGAACTGAAACTAGCATTGACACCATAAATTAACAAACTATCCAATGAATCTTAACCTACTCTTTAACCAACCGCTAATTCTGTTTAATATCTCTGAGGCTGAGAACCTCTTGTATGTCTACAATTGTTATACTACTGATTTGAACAAAGCTTTGGGAGAACACCATTTTATAATCCGAAAATAGACAGCATAGAAAATATGAAGGATCCATCCAGAATAAAATATGCCTAAGGTAGAATTTGTCTACACTCGATTCTTCATGTGGAAGATAAACAGACAACTGTAGGATGGAAGAAAATTTGGCTACACAAAGTTTGGGCCAAAAGAGTCATTAGAGACTTGATTATTGTTCAGTTACACATACTAATCCTGCGTTATCTAAAGACCTAAAGGAAATGGAAAACCCGTCTATTTTTAATTTATCGCCTAAAATTAACAAAAAACAAGACAAAAGGGTTTGTCTTTGATGGACAAGGCTAAAAAATGCGCAAAAAATCGGATGCAAATACTTGAGAAGCATGATTAAAACGGAAATAGGTATGTTTTGCAAGAAAAATTAAAAGTTCTGCAGAGGCCTTTGAGAAGTGGTATTTAAAAATTGAGAGAACTTGCTGTACAGAGAGAAGGATAAATGAATACATGTTGGACTTTTTGGACAAACGCCATTCTATGCTTTGAACTATTTTTTTTATTTATGGTATTTAAGTCGAAACCGGTTTTATGATTTTTCAAAATCTCTACGGCACAAAAGTATAGCTGGGTTTTCCCCCAAAGGTAAAACAACATGATAACTAACTCAAATCTACGTAACCATCTTTACAACTGTTTGACAATGACGGTCACATACCCAGAAACGTTTTTTTTAGTACAGCAGCTTTCAAAAATCAATAAAATTGTTGACGGGTCGTGCAATTTCGTCTGACACCAAATATCCTCAGAGGTACATATAATATCAAACGCTCAGTTATATTTAAACAGTACACAATCGAATTGTTGGAAGGCTTTGTTTTGTGTAGTGTTACACCTTTACTAATATATCGATTTATTTTGTCAATTGTCATAAACTTTACGTTAACAAACTCCTAGGTACTACATAGTAAACATTTTCAATAAAAAAATTGTTTCCCTTAATTAATACCTTTCCAGACCACCAGTCATCATTTTCATATAAACGAGCAAAAAAAAAAAACAGCACAAAATATAACCCCAAAAACAGTTATTCTGTCATTTTATTACTTTTAAATTGAAATTACAGTGAAAATCGAAAAAACTGGAAAAAGCTTCGATATAATAAAAAGAACAAAAAAAAAGTTTATTTCAAAGTACCAGGCGTCTCCATTTCATTTCGTTTCGTCGAGTTATAAAATTTGGTTTTTAGTTGTTTGTGTTGTTATTTTCTCCCTTACAACTTTACCACTATTATTTTTTTACTTGTCTACCTCGTTATTATTATGGTTGTTGTTATTTGTATTGAATTCGTGATTTGATTTATTTTTCGATATTTTAATGAATGGCAAAAACGAAAACTTTATGGATTGAGGTAATGTCAAGTTTTGTGTTTTTGTTTGTTTTTTTTTTGTTGAAGGATTTAAGACTATTGCTAAATGAAAAACATACATACAATGCATGCACGATAATTAACAGATTGGTAATTGAATTTTCATTATAGATTTGTTGGAAATGTGTGGAATGGAATATGGACACATTTTAAATTGGTTACTATCAATTTTAAATCTCTTGACGTGATTCTTCATTTAGGATTGTTGATTGGATAACTCCTTTTATTTCTAGCAAAATTATTATTTTTCTAAATTTTGGAAAGTGGATGAGATATCACAACGAGACAAACTTACATATAATACAATATTTTTTTTTTGTATTAAATGCAACTGACAGTTATCTCTATTTGGATAATACTTTTTATGTTTGCCTCACACATAAATTTCCACCAACTTGAAAAATCTTTGAAATGTTGATAGCTTTATATAGTTATACTCGTACATATGTACATAATCAATATATAAATTGTATTGGATTTTGGAAAAAATATAAAATAAAAATTTCCAATCGATTAAGTATTTTATCGAAAGCAAATTGATTGTAGTCTGTGTATATGGAAGCAGAATTTGTTTAATATCATTATCACTTTGCTGTATGTACGAGAGTACGATATAAAATATGAATATATGTAAATATAATCAGTATCATACTAATATATCGAATTTATTCTGGCATAATGCTTATTGAAAGTGCAAAACTATTTATTATTAATGGTGTTTTATGTGCATAATAAATGTTGAGACATAAACAGGTACTCAAGTGCAAACATATGAAAAATAAATGTAGCACACAGATAAATGGATTTTGGATACCAGAGGCAGCATTAAGCTTTAACTTAAGGTTTTCTATGTAACAAACTAAATTGTCGGTATTAAGTTTTCTTTATTTTCTACCTCTGAAAGGCTTTTTATGTACCCAAAGGTACTACAAAGGAATATTACTTCTACTCCAAATTATTGATTGCACACTGACTTGTTATTACACATCTCGAGGTCATTTTCACTGGGAAATTTGAAGCAAAGTTGGATTTAGTTCACCCAACGCCCCCTGTTTAGTTAAGGGAATCTGTGTCAGTGTTGAAAATTGTTAAGTGTGAATATGCAGTTTCAAGCGAATAAGCTGCAAAAAGTTATTAGTGGACAATCAACCGGGGTAAATGTCTTAAAGTTAACAGAAAAGTGAAGCTACAAAAATTAAAAGTGGCGTCTATAGAAAAAAGTGGCCAAAAAGAATGATAGAAAATGAAACACAGCAGGATCGATTCAATTTACATTCCCGGAAAACGGGATTTTGATTTTCTGTAATATTAAAATTGAAGTAATTTTAAATTTTATGTCGAGAAATCGAAAGAAAAACAAACGAAGTAAGATTTAAAATAATTGAAAAAAATGTGATGTACTGTGGATTTCATTCTCCCATTGTTCTGCCCAACAGAAATACATGTACTCATTTGTGTCGTTTTATTGAAATTAAAATTGTATTTGTTCCCCTTTAGTGAATTACTTTGATTTGTATGAATTATTTAATTTTTCGTGTCTCTCAATATACCAATTGTTGTGTGCGTGCGATGGAGGTTAGGTTAGGTTAGGTTGAAGTGGCTGCTATCGCACACTTAGGCCAGCAATGGCCCGTTGTGATACCACAGGATCCCATCTCTCCATTACTCCCGTTGAAACCAACCAGAGCTATTTATATAGCGTAATAAATCTCGCACTCCACAGTTCGCGAGTTCCGAAAGGCTGTCCATACCGTACACACCCAAATACTTATGCCTTCTGTATGATCGCGCCGGACATGAGCATAGGAAGTGTTCCAAAGTCTCCTCCTCCTCTTCGTCCATGCAACTTCTACAAAAGTCATTCGTCTGTATCCCCAGCCTTCTCGCATGATCCCCAAAAAGGCAGTGACCTGTCATTATCCCTACGACCCATCCTATTTCTTGTCTTCCCAGGGATATTAGTTCCTTGGAGCGCCGCAAGTCCAGTTTTGGCCAAACCTGCTTTGCTACCCTGCACGTGAGAGTGTTGATCCACCTCTCATTTGTCAAGGCGATTGCCTTTTTATTTATTATGCGTGCGATGGAGAGATGCAATCATTTTCTATTTTCTATTTATTTACCTCTCTTTTGTATGTATCAATTTCAATTCCCCCACCTAGTGTTACTTTTCGTTTTTTTTTTCAGGTAAATTGTAAAATAAATTGCAGTACGCTTTATAACGTTGAAGAAGAGGTGGCGTTTCATTTTTATTGTTTGCGTTTTACGCAATAAAAATATAATTAATTACACCATTGGTCCTTCGAGTCGGCTCTTCAAATCCGCGCAATAAATTTGCGGAAAAACCACAATCAATACGGTAGTAACGGTATTTTAATTTATAACGGTGTGTATTGTATATAGTGAAATATTATTCTGAATTTTCGCAGTGGCTGCAAACGACTTGATTCAAAAACGTGATCGCGTCTAGGGTGACCTAACCAAGTTTAATACGTTTGCTATTGCAATTGATGACGACGCTATGCTTAAACAAATTGGAATTCGTTCTTTAAAGATGGAGGAATACTTCAAAGAGTTTGTTGCGATTGAAAATAAGCTACTTTTAATTCCCGACCAAAACTCAAAGTCTGATGAATTTGAGACAAAATATTTTAAGGTGAAGGCGATTTTTGTTCGGAAAATACGCAAACGTCTAAAAATTGAGGGTACTCATCTTCCCAACAATTACTTAACAAGACGATTGATAATTTTGCGTTCAGCAACGTCATTTTTTTGAAGGCCTTAAGGAAAATACGTTAACCCAAACCAATCACGATGTCAAGCTGCCACGGGTTGTTATTGAACCTTTTTCGGGGAATTATAGTCAATGGCCGTCCTTTAAGGATCTTTACAAATCTTCAGTCCACAAAAATGAAGCATTATCTAAATCACATAAATTTCAACTATTCAACGGATTTCTTAGAGGTGAAGCTGCCGACTTAAACCGCCATATTCCGATCGCCGATCTTAATTATTAGGGGGACTGGGGTAAATTGCAAGCAAGATACAAGAGGAAAGTCGTTATGAATTCATTGATGGACAAGTTTATGAAGCAAAAACCAATGCGGCAATTCAACGTTCTTGAGCTTCGTAAAATCACTGTTGTGTCTCATAGAGTGATTCGTGAAGTAAAATGTAGAAACGTGACCCCTGGTTAATTTATTTAATTTTGGATAAGCTTGATATACAAACCGCAAATTTTTCCGTTGACAAGGAACTCTCCTCATTCGAAGAGATTCATTAATAAAAGATGTGACACGTTTGAGTTTTATTTACCATCAGAGATTTCAGTTACCAAATAGCTATCGACATCAAAGATTCCAACCGAATTTAACTTGCACACATTGCACAAGATTGCGAAGGATTTTAATTTTTGCTTGAATTGTTTGATGCAAAACCAGTCGACGTCTGAATGTTCATCTAGTTTCTCATGTCAGAGTTGAGGTCAACGACACAATTCACTACTCCATGAAGATTCATCAGATAGTGCAACCACGGCAAATAATAACACTTTTCATTCCACAGTTGATACACAGATGCAGAAAATAACTTAAAAACACTACAAAAGGCAAGTCGAAAGAAATCAAATGACAATCAATCACACAACCAGTTTCTCTAATCAACCACACCGATACAGTACAACTTCAATCTCATCTTCAGTTTCAATTTATTTAGCCCATCAAATCCACTCAACAGAATCTAATCTTTCATCAATCAACGCATGAGTCCAAATGAGTCTGTGGCTTTCGTAATTTCAAATTCTTCTCTGACCTTGCTGCCATAACAACCTTAATCATGGTTCAGATCTCTAGAGGATCTTACCAGAAGTGAGAGAGAGCTTTTATTATGAAAAATTTAACTTCTGTTATCCTCCGATTACAGTGGAGTTAATAAACCAATAAAACGTTCTGTCTTTACAACTCTTTTTTTTTTTGTTTTTTTTTTGTCTCTATCTCTGCAATCTTTTTCTGGGGCTCTAGGCACTCCCAACTCTTTCGCAGTTCCCTTTTAACGTCCTACCTTACGCCGTTGCCAGCCAACTCGAGGACGCACGGCTATAGACCCGCCAGCCAACTCGAGGACGTACGGCTATAGACGTACGGCTATAGACCAGCCTATAGTACTGACATGAAAGGTGAGTCGGCCTATGGATTCCGCACTTTCAACAGGGGGTCATAGATGTGTTCATAGTCATCACCGATCGTAATCAGATGATGAAAAATCCCTTTTGCATTCCGCCCCTATAGGGATTCGAACCCCGTACCTCCCGATCCAACCGCCGTAGCTTTACCCACTACGCCGTTTGGTCGGTCTTTACAACTCGCTGGTCCAAGTTTTAATCGTCCGCGTCCCGTGGATGTACAATGTACATACTACTTGGAGCGGATATTTTTTTGAAAATATTGCGTCCAGAAAAATTTCAATTGGATGACGATACTTTTGCACAAAACACGTATTTTGGTTACGTCATCTCTGGGAAGGCGTCGCTTCAATATGATCATGATTCCGTTTCATCTTGCGGCTCTGTCATGAATTCCCATTTGGACCTCTTTGATACAATACAGAAATTCTGGGAAGTAGAGAATATTGGGCCCACGAATATCCAACAGGAGCACTGGTTCATGACAACCTGAAGGCTTTTGCTCTATGGAGCATCGATTCGAACAATTTCTAGAATTGTGAAAGGAGTACTCAAAGTTTATGAAGGAATACACAACATTGGGTCACATGTCTCTTATTCCTCCCAATGAAATTAAGGGCAGTACCACGAAAATATTTTATCTCCCACATCATGCGGTGATAAAAGAATCGAGTTCGACAACGACATTACGCGTAGTGTTTGACGGTTCCTCAAAATCTTCGTCAGGCGTTTCGTTAAATGATAAATTGGATTCTGGGCCATCAATACTGCCAAAGCTATTTTCTATTCTGATTCGATTTAGGAAACACAGGATTGCCTTTGCAGCTGACTTGGAAGAAATTTTGCGCTATGTCGAGATACAGGAAGATCAACGTGATTATCAGCGTATTATCTTGCGTGAGAACCCAATTTAAATAACATTTAAACACGATCACATATGGAACAGTCTGTGCAACGTTTCTAGCTTCTCGCACTCTTCATCAAATTGCAGATGACATGTCCTTAGATTTGCCCAACATCAAACATATCATTAAATCAGATTTCTACATCGACGATTTGCTCTCCGGTAGCCCAGAGATATGCGAGGCTAAACATTTACAACACAGGATAGCGGAAGGTTTGAGCATGTGACTCTTGTTTTTTGAATTTGGCAATGGAGAGACATTCGTGAAAACTCTGGGTCTAGTTTGGATAACATATTCGGACTGTTTTACTTTCTAATTCGAGGAATTTGACGACTGCGGCCCTACCATGAAACGAAAGTTTTGTCTATCACTGGCCGTATCTTCGATCCGTTAGGATTCCTCTCTCGTTATACGGTCGTTGCCAAAATCCTTTTTCAAAGGCTTTAGCTTCATAAACTCGACTGGAAAGATCTTGCCCCCGAGAAAATGAAACTAGAATGGGAGAAGCTATGTTTAAATTTTAATTTATTCGAAAAAATCCAAATTCCTTGCTTTTTAAACATTTCTCCATCAGCCGTCAAATTAGAATTACATAGATTCTCTGACGCATCAGAAGATGCTTATGCAGGTGTTGTCTATTTAAGGACTGTTGACTTAAATGGTTCCATTTCGGTGCGAATGGTAGCATCCAAAACAAAGGTTGCCCCACTAAAACAAGTCTGTCTGTCGGGCCTTGATTTATGCGCCGCTTTTTTATTGGTAAAATTATTAACTGCACTAAATCATTCCTTAGGCATTCCGAATGTAAAAACGTTCGGTTGGACAGATTCCACGATCGTTTTAGCATGGCTGTCTGATGTTCCCAGATGATGGAAAACATTCATCGCTAATCGTACCTTTTTTATCCTGTAACGTCTTCCACAACTGAAATGGAATCATTCGAATATTAGCCCAGTGCTATCGCTTTGATAAATTTAAAATTAATACTTGACAGGATCTCAAATTAATTTGGCTACAATGGTTGCTGTGCGTTGGTCTCAAACTGAGAGTTTTCAAGAAGAGCTTCATGCGAATCACCAACGGTTCCAACTTACGAGGTACAAGCAAACTTCGGTCTTTATCTCGATTCATCGATGACCAGGGGACGCGAACGTCAAGGAAGTCATTTAGTACTTTGCTATTTTTGTTATGTGTTAACGACGTTGTTAAGTAGTACGAGCTTGCAGTATGCAGATGATATGAAAATATTTTGTAACATATTTTGCGAATTGGATCTACATATCTATTCCAGAAAGGCTTGAATGCCTTTTGTGACCATCTACTTCAAACCTCATGAGCCTTAATATGGAGAAATGTCAAGTAATGACATACTCCAAATCTAGGCATCCGCTAATTTTTAGTTTATTTCCTAAATCATCAGATAATAGAACGGGTCGACTTAGTTAATGATTTGGGGTGACTTTCAGCTCAGACCTAACGTTCAACATTCATATTGATGCTGTTATTAGCAAACAAGAATTTATCAAATGTAACTCAAAAGACTGTCATGATAAGCTGACCTTCAAATCATTATATACCTCATTTGTGCGGTTACAAATCGAGTATGATAGTGGTATATGGTCCCCTTAACTCTTACTCAAACAGACTCGAAAGGGTTCAAAAGTAATTTTGCCATCAAATGAGCCCAATAGTTATAAATTATTGCCGCACATTGATCGTTGTTGTCGTTTAGGTCTTCAAACATTTTCTTCAAGGCGTAGGGATGCGAGTGTTACTTTGGATTCGACATTCTTTGTGGAAAAGTCGATTATACAGACCTGCTTTCACTTTTTAACATTTTCACAAATGTTAAACGTACGCTCCACAGCACTATTTAGGTTCACGAGATTTATTCAAACACCTCATATCAAAATTAACATTATAACCAGATTGTTTTCCAGAGGATGTGGTACAGTTCAGAAAGGCAATTTTAAAAATAAAAATTTAGGTGAGAAACTATTTGATAATATTATTGAATGCAGGAACAGAACCAAGTTTCATTAATGAAGCCGAAACGTCATTTATTAATTTTGGTTAACTAAATTTTGACTGCTACAGATAGAAGAGCGTTTCTTTTACCATAACTATTGAAATTATAACACCTCTTATCTCGTACTGAAGAAATTTCATTCGCTGGTTCACAGTCTATTTCAATGTTAATTTTGAGGTATCATCGCTAAAAAAATTGATTAACTTTGGATATACTTGTAACGATAAGAACTAAATCTTTAATGTTTGCTAAAGTTTGGTACATTGGCGATAGATAATGAGTTTTCGAGAAATCTAAAACTAAATGATATTCATTTGATCAGTTTTATTAAGAAATTTTTGAAGTACAGGTACTCGAACGCTACATCTTTAACAGTAGCTAACTATTTAGAGCTACTTATTATTGATTTCGATTTAACCGGAAGGCGTTTAGCTGCTACTTGTATTGTGTGTAATACAAACATGAGCTTAACTCAAATCAACTCTCTAACCTTCAAACTCAAGTAAACTTAATCACAACTAAACTTCAACTCAACTTCGTCTCGACTCTTGAGCCAAATCGCAACCCTCTAATCAACTCCAATCTCGACAGTCAGCGCAATCCTAATGGAACTAGATCGAATGTATAATATAATACTATATTTTTGAATTAAAACGAATCGCGCAATCTGAGTTCAGCGATTTAGTATCTTATCAATGTCGCATTCTGTCGGAATTCTCAAGAAATAAAACCTTACGGAATCAACTTGGCTTTGGATACCCAATTTCTGTGATAATCATTTTAATAACATCCCATATTGTGATTGGTGATATACTCGCATAAGTTGTTGGTAAATCTACCTAAATAAGCCTTAAACTTAAGCGTCTATTAACCAATCACAAAATACAAAGATTACGAGTTTTGTTAGTTGTAGAAGTCGATAAAACAACAAAATGGCCAACCACAAAGCAAATTGATCGCACGTTCTTCCAAGTAATTGCAGAAAAATTCATGGAGCGGTACAATAAAAAAATTACAAAAACTGGCATATTCGTAATCTGGCTATAGTGTGCAGCTGACGACAATAATTAATTAAAATTCAGCTGACCCAAGGACAAAGCCAAGCAATTATTTTAAACATCTTTGCAGTTGACTGATTCATTAATTAAGTGACTGATTCATAAAACATTCAAAAAAGTTACTTATGCAGTTGATTGGTCTTCACATGCTCAAAAATTATTCTATTGCAACCTGGTAACATGCGTGCAAATATATATGTTGCCCAATCCCGAAGAAACCTTACAATGTTATAGTATGGTTAAATGCGATTTATAGGAAGTGAAAGCTTAATGGAAAATGGATTCTGCAGGCGGCACTGGGCTGGGATACCAAATAGTGTGACTTACCTGAACAAAATGATTATGTTTGGTAAATACAACAAAGAACTTTTAGCAAATCAAAACGAGCTGTATAATGCTGCTCAAAGCGTCTGTTGAGAATCAATGAAACAAATGCCGATACTCTCAAATCTGAAAGGCATGATTTCTTTTTGATCGATTTGTAAAGATTTTTTTCTAGTGTCTACCCCATTAAAAGGATTTCGGTGTAAAGATGTCAAAATCGTTTGAATCCAGCGGCAAATAGTGATTATTTCTTGGAATAATCCATTAATCAATGGCTCGGTTTTAAAACCGAACCTATTTCCATCCTGGCACAGTATGCTTCACCAGAAGAACTGAGAAAAATGTTAGCCAATTACCATCAAGCCAATTCGAAAAAAAAAAAAAAATTTGTCACCTTCAACTCTAATTCGATTTTTTTTTTTTGATATTTATGTACTTTCTGAGAAATTCGCAAACTATCATTTTGTGCCATCTTTATCACCCAGCAGGAGAAGCAGCGCCCTAGGATGGTATACTTTTTTATACAAATGTCTAGTAACTTACTGCACATATGTGCAAAGTTCGTAATCTGTAAGAATGTTTTCATTTTCGTATGTATTTTACTGGGCCAGAAAATCTACTGTACACTGAAAAGTGTAAACGGGGTCCATTTTTCAATCATAAATTCGCCAATGTTTCCAAATACTGTTTTGCTTCGTCGCTATACCATGCCAAACTCTTGTAGAATTTATTTTCAGAATTTGTCAGTTTTAAAACTATTGACTTCCAAAATTGGTATCAGCAGGTCATTATTCTCAGCTTAAGCCATTGACCGAAACAATTTTCCGGATTTTTGTAGATAAACTCTGGATTTTTGTAATAGGTAATTGTTTAAATTTCAGAATTTCTTTATTAACCATAAAATTGTCAAGTAAAATTTCAGAATTTGAGATATAAAAATGGAAAATGAATTTTAAAAAATTTTCAAGCTTTTAAAACCAAATCAAAAATTACAACTTTCAAAATTTAAAAGAATTCAAAATCAAAGTTTCCGAATTTATTAGAAATTTAGGAATCTTAAAATTTAAAATTGCTAAAATTTGGTGCGATCGTTAAATCTTAACGTCAAATTTTGGTTCGTTCTGCGTGCAGCGATCTCTAAAAAGTGGCCACCATTTATTAGTATTGTCATTAATTGGAAAAAGTGGGAAGGAGGAAGCGCCAGTTAAGATTTAAAGTACAAATATTAAGTCTCGGATTTTTACAAAATGTCATATTGAGAAGACTTCTGGTTTCACCTATTTATTCTCTTATTCTCTCAAATTCAGAATTTTGATAAAATTTCCGTGATATTTATATTTGTAGAATTTATAAGATTTTGTGACAGTTTGCAAATTACCATATGCTGCCTATGATATATTTTGGTATTCTATTGTCTGGTAGTTTCTTTTTCATTCAAATAAATATTCCCCCGTCTGACAGAAGAACGATAACATCTTGATTCTTGCGTGGTTTTGCTTCTTTTCCCAGACCTTCTTAAGCTTATATGCCTCACAAATTAAAAATCTGAAAACCAAAATCGCCTGAAATCGATGAATTATTATTTTTTAGTGGGTTATCAGGCTACCACCATAAATGGGTACATTTGATTATACTAAAGACCTTAAGACAAAGTACATGGAGGCTCTCTTTCAAATCATCGAACAAAGACCCTCCATAAACATTTTTGAGTTAAATGTGTTTGACCATAGAATTTGCGGTTTAGAGTTTTAAGAAGGATTAGTATAGGGAGTAGATTCAGTATGAGATTTCATCATTGAATTGAACTTCACCTCAAGGGGATTCGAGTATTTCTTGCGATGTTCAACTATGATGTCAATCAGGTTAAATCGATTTTGAACAAAACCTTATCGCGTTTACAAAAAGAACGATTGCGATTATTATTCAAGTCAGCTTCAATTAGTATAATCCGGACTGAATTTTAATTTGACAATGATAAGGATTCCACGTGACTTAACTTCTGCGCAACGAAGCGGGAATACCCTTAAAAGAGCTTAGTTTTCCACCTGCGTAATTTCACTAAAATTTGTAAAGTCTTTTGAATCTTATAATCTTTCAAGTATACTTATAAGCAGTTTTATCAATTCATCATCGATTTCGTAACAATAAAACCGTTACTCATAACGCGTTAGTCGTGTTCCAATTGATAAAAGAAATCTCTTGTCGCAAACAACAACAACACGGCACTCTTATCTCTACAACAAACATTTTCTTGATATAAATACGCGTACCATTATTGTTTCGAATTCAGTCCCAACTTAATTGTGTAGAGTGAAACAAATAAATTATCAGCTATCACGATGTTTGTGGCATTTTCATTAATAATTGGGTTAATTGTGTATTGCAATGCCCACGCAGTTCCGGTTATCCGACCGTATATCACCACGTTTAATACAAACGGTAGTATTACAGGTACAATATTACCCGGGTATCGTACCCCGTTCATCGAAGGTTTTCTTGGAATTCCATTTGCTGAACCACCAGTAGGCGATTTGCGTTTTCGAGATCCACGTCCATTCCCCAATTTTTGGTCACATGACCACATCGCGAATCAAGAACATGAGATGTGTATACAGAAAAATTTTGCGCATCCATCAGGTGTTTTTCTTGTCGAAGGAACAGAAGATTGTTTGTATTTAAATATTTTTAGGCCCATTGGAATCCCGAGTGATAGATTACTGCCAGTTTTTATTAATATACATGGTGGTGGATTCACAGCCGGAAGACCAACATCGCCAATGTATGGACCAAAATTTTTCATGGATCATGGTGATGTTATCCTTGTTGCACCCTCATATCGTTTGGGGCCAATTGGATTTTTGTCGACCGGTGACGATGAGATGCCCGGAAATTTTGCGTTTAAAGATCAGGTGGTTGCCATGCAATGGATTAAGGAGAATATAATTTTTTTCAATGGTGACCCAAATCAAATCACATTGTATGGACAGAGTGCTGGTGGCGTGTCAGTGCATATGCACATGTTAAGCCGATTGTCGAATGGTTTATTTAATCGTGTGATATCAGCTAGTGGTACTGCAGTTGCTGCATTTTTTTATGTTAATCAAGATCCACTGGCGCAGACCAGACAATTAGCTAAGGCAGTTGGCATTGAAAATTATGACAACTTGACAACAGCTGAGCTTGCTGCACAACTTCGTAGCACTGAACCAAGTGATATATTAGATGCCGGTGAAAGTTTTCTCTTGTGGTCCATTGATCCGTTTATCGTTTTCACACCAGTTGTCGAAAATCCAAATAGCCCAACCGCTTTTTTGGTCGAAGATCCACGAGATTCTTTAGCTAATGGAAATTTTAAAGATCTTCCATTACTAATGGCAATAGTACCAGAAGAAGGTGTTATCAGAGCTGGCCCCATATTGACAAATGAACGTGAGTTGGAGAGTTTAAATGAAAATTTCGATTTAGTAGTTGGATTACATACGTTCTTATCGCAAGACGATCCAGAGCTTCAAACAAAAATTGATAAAATCGTAAATTTTTATTTCAATGGTACCAGACATCTTGATTGGGATAATGCGCAGAGGATGATAGATGTAAGTTTACAATCACCATTAATATTATTTACATTTCTCTAATCGATATGGTTATCTTTTTGATTTATAGATGTTGGGAGATCGTAATTTTGATTATCCACTATATTCGTCCTACAAATTCCATTCAAAACACGTCAATCCAAATGTCAATCCACTTTATCTAATCGAATTTAATTATCGTGGACCGTTCTCCTATTCATATCTAACGACGCAAACACAAATAGATTTTGGTGTGGTACATGCAGACGATTTACTCTATCTTTTCGATACATTAATGTTCCCCCTATTCGATTTTGATTCAGTCGATGCGAAATTGGTGACCGAAATGGTGAATATTTATATGAATTTTGCAAATGGACGGTAAGTTGACCGGGTATATATGTAATTGAACATAATATAACCTTAATTTGTATTTCTAGAGCCCCGCATGAAAAATCAACCGTATGTACATTTGATGAGGCGGATCCCGACAAGCCATGTGACTATTTATACGTAGTTAACTCCGACAATGAAATTGGGTACGAGATTCAAAGTAGCAATGCGCTTGATATGGATATGGTCAACTTTTGGCGCGGAATTGACAGACTATTTTAGTAATTGTATGTAGCATTGTCATCTAGCATTACGGATAAATACATATATTGCATAATCAAAATTGTAGAGCTTTCATAAATACAAATAATAAAATAAAAATAAATCATGTTATGTTAACGGTAACTACTGAGTTTTTTGCTGTGTAATTTGTAAAAAAATGGGTTCGAGAGTCCTACAACTGTAAACTGATAGCAGATCAACCGTTTTCGCAAAGAATGAGCTTTGTTCAACTTCTAAGCAAAACAATATGGAAAGTTATTGCTTCAACATGTAATTTCCAATTTAAAAAACAATCAACTATGTATATGGACACTTTCAATAGGGAAACAATGCTGCGAACAGTTATTAACCACAGAACAGCGGTTGTCATGAAAAATGATACCATTATTCAAATTTAGGTACCGTGATAAATTAAAAAATATGGCTTTAGTTTTAGGGCTCATTACTAAAGAATACCGAATAAACCATTGGCAGAAGAAGAATTCACAGATAATGATTTATATTTGAAAGTGTATAGTATTATAACTATCGGTATTATAAGTGAATGACATGTCATAAGAAAAATTCACCTCCTTACTCTGTAAAGTTTATGAAAAAATAGAGTTAGTAGAAATAAAAATAGGATTGGCCCGAGAACTGACCCTTGAGGGACTCCTGCTGATAAAATTTCACCGCGACTTAGAACCCCATTAACCCGAACACGTTGTGAGTGATTAGCAAGATAAGATTCAAACCAATATAACATAAACCCTCTAAAACCAACAAAAATAAGTTGATTTAGAAGTAAATTATGATTGACTATATCGAATACTTTAATATCCACAAATGAAGCGGAACTGAACTCTTTTCATTAAGACCATCATGAAGAGAGTTAAAAACCAAATTGCGCGTCATTAAAAAAATGTTTAAATTTATTTTAATAGCTTTTTCGAACACCTTAGAGACAACAGGCAATAAAGAAATCGGCCTACAATTACCAACATACGACAGATTGCCTTTTCTATGTAAAGGAATAACAATAGCCGACTTAGGAGAGTCTGGAAGTAGGTCACAAACGATACTTTTGTTTAAAAGAATACATAAAATACAATATTAAATTTAATATATTTCAGTATAGTGTGTTACTCAAACCAACTTCATCGACAGAGCACTTGGTAGGAAGGGAATTGATAATCCAGAGTATTTCTCGCGAATAAAAAGAGCAAAACAAGAAACTGTCTAATGATCTTTATGGAACTAACAAACCTACAACCCCAGATGATAAATGCGGGTTGGATTTACTAACAGCACTCGTGAAATAAGAGTTAAAACAATTAGCATTTATCATATAATGAAGTTAATTTGACATTGGAATTATCTAAAATTTTATTAAAATCATTAAATTTAATTTTTGAATCTACTAATCCATTTACTAAGGCCCATTGCTGTTTAGGATTACCAGACGTCTGATAAAATTTCGTCAGGTACTATTCGGCGTTAGCTTTTTTTGCTGTCACGTTTATCCGTAAGCTTGTATTCAACGGTTGGTTATTCACTCTTCTACCAAGCTTATTTTTTTTTGACACGGCGTACCAATGAAGAGTTAATCCATGGTTAAATTATAAAATATTTCCTTGTAATGGAGGATGGGTTGGTACAATAAGAAAGAAAAAAGGATAATCTAGAAAGAAAAACTGAAAAAGCCTCATTTGTATTTTGAATAGAAACCAGGTCAGCCTATGACTCAAACTGTAAAATATTATTCAGTTTTGCGTAGTCAATACTCGATATCACCTTATCGATCGCAGGGCACCATATATTAGACTCATCTTGCTGTAATTTTAGTTTAGTTAACGTAGCATAATGATCGGTTATATAAGTAACTCCTCTGCCCATGCATTGAAAACAGCATTGGAGAGGACAATTATCAATACATACATGGTTTTTTGGGTATGTTGTTTAAAAATATGTTAAATAAGAGTGGACTGAGAATTCCAACATGCGGTACTGCAGCCAGAATGCTGTAAACATTTAAAGCACTATGATTTATTTGAACGAAAAGTGTGAGGTACGATTTTAATACTTTTATTAAGTAAATGGAGAAGTTATATTTAACCATCTTGTGTAGAAGACCGTTGATCCATAAGATGTTGAAAGCTTTCTCAAGATTTAAAAGAACCATTCCAGTGTTTGTTTTATTGGATGTGTTTATTTTTATCGATTGCGCAATACGATGAATTTGGCGGACTGTAGAGTAGAGGGGTCTAAACCCAAATTGCTGATTTATTAAAATGTTAGTCTCTTATTTCTAATCTTGTCTTCATAACATACTCTAACAATTTCTCCAAGGTACATAATAGACTAATAGGCCGGTAGCTTTTAAAACATGTTGGATCGTTCCCTGGCTTAAAGATCGGTATAATTTTTGCTAATTTCCTTGACTTGGGGAAATAAGAATATATTTCTTAAATATATTTCTTTCAGATTTTTTAATAAAACATTTTGGATCTTGTGTGAACCTGGAGCCTTTAGAGGGCGAATAGACTTCAATATTATAGTAATCTCATTTTCGGAAATATCCAATTGAGAATTATCACTATTTATTATTGCATTATTATCGAATCAATGCTACTTTACACTTCTAAAGATGGAGTTGGATTTGTGGCACCATGAGCTAAATGAAATGTTTTAGCAAACACTTGTGCTTTTTCATCACTTAAAAACAGTGTCTGCTCATGACTTACAAAACAAGATTTAAGTGACGGAATAAAGCTGATCAGAATTTAGTTCAGTTATGGTTCTAACATCCACTACCTCGTTTAGGTTCTTTGTAATAAATATATCTAATACACTCGGCTATAATGGCTATGGCTATAATGAGTGGGTTGCTCAGGTGCTATAATATTATGCAATTATCACTATTTACTGAATAATTATGGTGTCCTCCCTCCTTTATTACTCCGAATACAGTTTCAATTCGGATGGCTGTAATTATAGTCACCTCTAGCTATAAAAAATTCATGACGATTAATGATTTTAATAGAATAGTTTCTCAAACTTTCATCATTCGATTTTGAGCAATAACAAGCGATAAATTTTAAATTTTGGTCGAATATCATATTTAGCATTCAATAGCATTAAGAAGTAAATCTTGAATTTGATAATGTGCAATATTACACTGAATTAATATACCAACGTACCATAACTTGTTTCATCTCGATCTGTACGATTAAAATTATAATTAGGTAGATATGAAAAATTTAGTATTACATAGTTTTTAAGTAATTTTCGAATTTATTCAAAAATTGTATAAGCTCATGCTGCTTAACTTTAACGCTATGGGTGTTCCATGTCCAAATTTTCAGTGTCTTAAGGGGCAATGACGAAATATTTAATAGCTACCCCAACAATTGTATGGAATTGTTCCTCTTTAGATGTGCAGTTTTTTAAGCCTTCTACTATTAAAAATGCATTAAATAAATTTGAACTGAGTCACCTGAATCATTACCTAGAATTCCCATTATTAATATTACATATAGACTACTCCAAAAAATTAAAGGAACACTAATTTTTTTCAATTTTTTTAGTGTTTTTTGAAGAGCTGTATCTTTGTAAAATACCGTCGTACAGAGATGAAAAGAAAAGCATTTCAAAGCTTCAAATCTCTAGTTTTGAGACTTTTGAGCGGAAAATTTTGGTGAGATACCGTTATCACGCAATCATAAGAAAGAGCGCGAAATAAAAAAATTCGATTTTTTTTTTTAGTAAGAATCCATGGGCTCGGGAAATGTTTTTTTAAGATAAAGCAATGCATAGGTCGGTTAGCCTGTTAATTAGGCGTAAATTTAATTTCATTCTGGTCTCTCTATGTCAACTTTTTGCTAAGATATCTGACTTTGAATCAAAAAAGATCCTTTTGCCTTTGATCATCGATATATCAGCAACCAATGATTGCACAGTAAACTTTAGGGCAGCCTTAAAAACTTCAATAAATTTCCTACAAGACGCTTTAATTTTTAGTTGAGAACAAATTTTTTTTTCACCCTCAATACTGATTTGAAAAAAGTACAAAAAAACGACTTTTTAGGTTGTCTTAGTAAATCTACCGTTACTTTACAAATATTGATGAAAAGGCTAATGTTGCCATGTCATTTTACAGTTTAATGTACTCCTATTTAATAGCTCTGTATTATTTTCAAATTGATCCATCTAACCGTTTTTTCGGACAGATTGATCAAAGTTTTACAAAACAATTAAAGGAACAAGTGATCATCAAAATAAAAAAACAACTTTTTCATATTTTGCGTTAGTTATTTGTTAACCCTTAACGATCGTAAGATTTTCTTGCAATACTCGCCCATAGGAGACGACAGAAAATTAAATAAAGTTCTGCAATATGACCAATTATTATGGAACTTGGCCATTTCTCATCCGATTTTAGTGAATTTTGGTATGCGTTATTGAAATGGGATTCTAAAACGATTCGTGGATGAAGTTCTGGAAAATGGCCTACTAGGAAGGAACTTAGCCATTTCTTATCCGATTTTGATGAAATTCGGCATGTACGATGGAAATGGGATTCTAAAATGATTTTTGGATAAAGTTCTGGAATATGGCCAACTAGGATGGAACTTGGCCATTTCTGATCCCATTTGTATGAAATTTGGCATGTTCGATGGAAATGGGATTCTAAAATGATTCGTGGTTGAAGTTCTGGAAAATGACCTACTAGGAAGGAACTTGGCCACTTCTTCTCCGATTTTGATGAAATTCAGCATGTACGATGGAAATGGGATTCTAAAATGATTTTTGGATAAAGTTCTGGAATATAACCAACTAGGAAGGAACTTGGCCATTTTTTATCTAATTTCGATGAAATTCGCCATGTACGATGGAAATGGGATTCTAAAATGATTTGTGGATAAAGTTCTGGAATATGGCCAACTAGGATGGAACTTGGCCATTTTTAAACCGATTTTGATGAAATTTGGTATGCGCAATGGAAAGGAGATTCTAAAATGATTTTCGGATAAAATTCTGGAATATAGCCAACTAGGATGGAACTTGGCCGTTTCTTATCCGATTTTGATGAAATTCAGCATGTACGATGAAAATGGTATTCTTAAGTGATTTTTGAATAAAGTTCTGGAATATGGCCAACTAGGATGGAACTTGGCCATTTTTTACCCGATTTTGATGAAATTTGGTTTGCGCGATGGAAATGGGATTCTAAAATGATTTATGGATAAAGTTCTGAAATATGGCCAACTGGGATGGAATTTGGAAATTTCTTATCCAATTTCAGTGAAATTTGGTGTTCGCGATGAAAATGGGATTATAAAGTGATTTGTGGATAAAGTTCTGGAATATGGCCAACTAGGATGTATCGTGGCTATTACTGAACCGATTTTAGTGAAATTTGGCATGCGCGATGGAAATGGGATTCTAAAATGAATTTTAGCTAAAGTTCTGGAATATGGCCAATTAGGTAGGAACTTGGTCATTTCTTATAAGATTTTGATGAAATTCATCATGTGCAATGAAAATTTGGTTTTAAAATTATGCTTAGATGAAATTCTGGAATAAGCCGTATTAGGATGGAACTTGGCCATTTTTAATTAGATTTTAAACAAATTCAGCATGTACTATAGAAATAAAACTCTAAATTATTTTTAGTTAAATTTATATGGTTAAGTTTGAAGGCGTTTACCTATTCCTTAAACACATAAATGAAATTCGACATGTGCTTTAAAAATGAAAAACTAAAATGGTTATTCCATGTAATAAATGATTTATTTTATTAATAATTTAAGAAATCTCATTTTCATCGTGAATGCTGAAATTCTTAAAAATAGGATACAAAATTTCCAAGTCCCTTAACAATAGGCCAAATTCTGGAATTTTATCCGAAAATCAGTTTAGAATCCATTTCTAAGGCACGTGCTGAATTTCATCAATATCGGGTAAGAAATGGCCAAGTTCATTTTAGAAACGTACGAATCATTTTAGAATCCCATTTCCATCGTACATGCCGAATTTCATCAAAATTAGATAAAAAATGGCCAAGTTCCTTCCTAGTTGGTCAAATTCCAGAACTTTATCCAAAAATCATTTAAGAATCCCATTTCCATCGTACATGGCGAATTTCATCAAAATTAGATACAAAATGGCCTAGTTCCTTCCTAATTGGTCAAATTCCAGAAGTTTATCCAAAAATCATTTTAGAATCCCATTTCCATCGCGCATACCAAATTTCATCAAAATTGTATAAGAAATGGCCAAGTTCCATCCTAGTTGGCCATATTCCAGAACTTTATCCAAAAATCATTTAAGAATCCCATTTCCCTCGTACATACTGAATTTCATCAAAATCGGATAAGAAATGGCTAAGTTCCTTCCTAGTAGGCCATTTTCCAGAACTTCATCCACGAATCGTTTTAGAATCCCATTTCAATAACGCATACCAAAATTCACTAAAATCGGATGAGAAATGGCCAAGTTCCATAATAATTGGTCATATTGCAGAACTTTATTTAATTTTCTGTCGTCTCCTATGGGCGAGTATTGCAAGAAAATCTTACGATCGTTAAGGGTTAACAAATAACTAACGCAAAATATGAAAAAGTTGTTTTTTTATTTTGATGATCACTTGTTCCTTTAATTGTTTTGTAAAACTTTGATCAATCTGTCCGAAAAAACGGTTAGATGGATCAATTTGAAAATAATACAGAGCTATTAGGAGTACATTAAACTGTAAAATGACATGGCAACATTAGCCTTTTCATCAATATTTGTAAAGTAACGGTAGATTTACTAAGACAACCTAAAAAGTCGTTTTTTTGTACTTTTTTCAAATCAGTATTGAGGGTGAAAAAAAAATTTGTTCTCAACTAAAAATTAAAGCGTCTTGTAGGAAATTTACTGAAGTTTTTAAGGCTGCCCTAAAGTTTACGGTGCAATCATTGGTTGCTGAGATATCGATGATCAAAGGCAAAAGGATCTTTTTTGATTCAAAGTCAGATATCTTAGCAAAAAGTTGACATAGAGAGACCAGAATGAAATTAAATTTACGCCTAATTAACAGGCTAACCGACCTATGCATTGGTTTAACTTAAAAAAAATTTCCCGAGCCCATGGATTCTTACTAAAAAAAAAAAATCGAATTTTTTTATTTCGCGCTCTTTCTTATGATTGCGTGATAACGGTATCTCACCAAAATTTTCCGCTCAAAAATCTCAAAACTAGAGATTTGAAGCTTTAAAATGCTTTTCTTTTCATCTCTGAACGACGGTATTTTACAAAGATACAGCTCTTCAAAACACACTAAAAAAATTGAAAAAAATTAGTGTTCCTTTAATTTTTTGGAGTTGTGTAGGTACTAGTAAAAATAATAACATCTGAATATTTCCTGTTTGAATTATTTGTAAAAAATATTAGAATTAATGTTAGTAGGGTTAGCACTAAACTGAGGAAAATATCCGGACGTCAGATGAAAGTTTCCTGAGTTAATTTTTTGTTGTACCATATTGCGATTATTTAAATTTTTTTAATTTGTAGATACTCTTCTCGTTTTGCATAAATTTGCACATACTTTCTCAATTTCACATACATGTTTGACAGCATCGTCTTTCAATGGATACTCAACTTCGGAAACAGCATGTACTAAGCTGCATAAAACACATTTGGAATTTATGTTACAATTGGACATGGCATGTCCATATCTAAAACAACGAAGACATTGGGTTGGTCTTTTAAGTAGTTGAGTGGATCATTTCCCATTTGCAAATGGTGTGATAAATTCTGTTGTAAGATTGGTTCAATTTACCAAGGTTAATCGTTCCTTTTTTAAAGCTGACGATTGCAGAGTCTTGATACCTTTTCGTTTTAGGGTCTACTCTTTTAACTGACTCCGGATTAAGATCAACTTTCTTGATTCCTTCAAGTGTGCCTCAATTTCGTTCTGTGCCATTCTTGGAAGTCCATAAAGTACAAATCGTATTACGTTATTATGTTCAAGAGTATACGAGAAATATTCTTGGTTGCGGTTTTTTAATTCTTTCGTTGAGCGTATTGAAATCATTTAAGTCTTAGACGAAAATTTTTACGCCAGTTGAAATGTTTTTAATATGATAATTTTTAATTCAAAATTCCTTTGCAGCTGTTTTCATTTTGGAGATAATTGGTGGAATTTTTACTTTTGGATTAATGTCTTTATCAATCACAAGGTCAAATGTAATTGTTGATGCATTTTGTTCGTTCAATACACTAAATTGATTTTGTAGCGGCAAAATAAAACCAGAATCTGGTTTGTTACGTTTTTTATTTTTTGACATGATGATGATCCCATTTGATTACGTGCACTTTTCTGTTATAGTTAAATTGCATGATCTCATGCAATTATAGATTTTGTATGCACTTAGAGGTTTTATAATAACTCACTATACACAATAACTTAAAATTATTTTAGATTTTTTTTTTTTTTTGTTTTTACCAAACAATTTATTTTCACAGACATTTAATATAATTTGATCTTTACTCAGGAAGAGATAAAATCGAACTCCTATTTTCTAGCCTTTAAGAGGTTGGAAACGCTGTATGTTACCAACTGATTGTGAATAAAAATTATTAAACAACCGAAAATATTTTATTTAAAAGTTTTTTTTAATAACAAACATGAAATATTATATTATACATCAAGGTTGAGAAGTATGCTATTGGCAAGGTTGAGAAGTATAGCTCGAGCGAGTTTATAACCCGAGACGCGGAGCGTCGAGGATTATAGTAAGCAAGAGCTATAATAGCACATCTCAAGCGTGGTGTATATACCATTTTTTCCACTACTAGTCGTAGAAGGCATACCAACCATTAAGGTTTTTTGTTGATAAGAAAATTAATTTGATAAGGGAAACACTTGCTCTTTAATAATATTAACTATGTCGAAGTAGCCCGAGTTTTTTACTGAATTGTAGTAAGCGTAAATTTAAAATGGCACTGCATTTTGTTTTGTTATTTGAAGTTTTAATTTTGTTGAGTCATATTGGCATTCAACTAAAAAAAAATGGAGAATGATGATTTAATCGGCATGCCACTTGAAATATGTGAGATAGACGAACACATAACAGACCAGCTGCTGCCCAAAAATCGAGGGAATAAATATCTATATATAATAAAAACATATAAAAAATTTAAAATTTGGTTTAATAATACATAAAAGTGTTATAAAATCGCATTACATCTAGGTAGTGTTCATTTTTCATTATTAACTAGTGGTCAATAATAATAGTACATTGTGTCATTAGGATTAAAAGTGATACTTTGTTTGACGAGCAATTATATTGCATGCGAGGCGAAGCGCAGCGTAGCATGGCTCCACGAAATAAAAAAGGCTGAATTAAAAAATGATAAAAAAGGCGAATATTGTATGAAAAAATATGAACACCTGTTACTTTTTTTAATTCATTTTTTTTCACAAATTTTCTGAAATAAAAAATGTATTCTTTTTCATACAATATTCGCCTTTTTTATTTCATTAGTGAACACATTTTTTAATTCAGCCTTTTTTATTTCGTGGAGCCGCGTAGCATAGCAAAAACCAAATATTGCGAGTCAAACAAAGTCACTTTTAATCCGAATAACACATACTATTTTTTCTCCAACGAAGAGTTCATATTGTGTCGGTTATTACTAATTATACTAGTAAGTACAAATTATGTAATTAAAACTTCAAAATTGAAACTAATTTTGCTGAAATATTTTGTGAAACTAAGGAGATCATGACTTTTGTTTGGTTTGACTATTGTACGCGTAAAACTGCAAAGCTATAATTCAATATTTTCTTTCTTGCGAACAAAATGTTTGATTCCGAAGATTTATCAAATTTACCACCGGATGCGGTTCAAACGGAAAATAAATTGTGTTAAACCTATTGCCATCAAAATCACGTAAGATTTATGAGTGCGCATATAAGCAGTTTTTGTTGTTTATTTCATATACATTATACATATTATTGGGTCTTCACTATATTTTTTTCTCCTAAATAGTATTAAAAGTGCCTACTTTTAAACCAAGGATTAAAAGTGTAGCTTAGCAACATACACATTTTTTAAAATAGTAAGAAAAAGGCCTACTTTAATACTCTAAAACAGTATTAAAACAAGAGGCTTTTAAGACGTTGGGAGAAAAAATATTATTAATCACTAGCCGAGAAATTTTGTTTCTCAGGCTACTAAAACACATAATAATGATGCCTTCTACGACTAATAGTGGAAAAAATAATTCATTTCTTTAAAGGTTCTATCACATCAAGCGCGGCAAATTTAAATACAAGTTTTTTCGCTTATATAGTGATAGGAAATCATAGCTTGTGCAAAAATATAAACTAGCGTAAAACGCGATTTTTTTTTTGCCGCTGGGTTTCGCGGGCGGCGGATGAAATTTCTTTTTATACCATTTACTTAAAATTGTAATTTTTCTATTAAAAATATAAAGTTTGTAAATTTTTTTATGAATAATAATTTTATTATTGTTCAAGCTATGATTTACTATCACTAGATAAGCAAAAAAACGTGTATTTAAATTTGCCGCCGACGCGCCGCGCTTGGTGTGATAGACCTTAACTCAAAAAACAGAAACAGATTATGTCCGAAACCCATGATAAATATTTTTTAGTACATACAAATTTTTGACATTGATTTTTTTTAATATTATAACTATGTCGATCGAAAATAATTATTTCCATTTTTTTAATACAATTATTTAGCTTTATCCTCATAATAATTATAAATTTCTGCCTTCGTTTGAATATACAACAAAATGTGGCTTCACAAAGGTGAAGTGAACTAAAATCAATCTGAGAAATTGAAATATTTTTTCAGATCGAAAAAATTAATCCAATCTGAAAAAATAAGGAACGGCACTAAAATGGATCTAAATGAAAAAAAAACAGCCTTTTAGTACTCAGATCGAACAGACAGATTAGATCGCAAATAAGAAACATAGCAGTAAATGTTAAACACATCGAGAAAAATTATTTTTTTATCCTGTATTTTTCGATATTGAAAATTAATTCCAACAATTTGAGCTGAGATGCACCTCATTGAGGACCGACTAAATAAGCCAAAAATCAAAAGGGAGACTGTACGGATGTGTATTGATTCCAAATAATAATTGAATAATAAAAAAAATGAAACCAAACTGTGTTTTATTTCAATACGTTATAATATTTTAATTTATTTATATAAATGACTTTTGTGAAATTTTGATAACTCTGCTCTGCGGTCAAAATGGAAGTGAACGAGATATAAATTTTATTAGCTTGAGCTTACCAATTACCAACATAGAAAATAAAAATAAAAACCGCGGCAATTCAAATAAATATTTAATTACTTAATAGTGTTTAAACACAGATGGCGCAATGACAACATAGATGTTAAAATATCAAATGTCGATAATACAAATTTCTACGTAATCAAAATAAATGTCATCATTCACCAGCTGTCAATAAACATTTTTAGGTAAACAAAATTTACATTAATTTATATAAAAACTTATAGTTAATTCATAATTTTAGTTATTTTAGGAAAATATGGACCATATTCATTACTGGATAATTCAATTTAAATAAGATAAGTAACAAATTCATTGTGTTTATATAAAAAATAAATTAATCAATAATTTTCTTTTCAGCTTCTGATCCTGAACAGAGACAAAATGTTAAAATTCTAACCCCAAAAGTCAGAAATGACTGTTTAAAAAGTAAGTAGTAAGACTGTTTAAGAGTAAGTCTAGTCAGAAAAAATCATTTTATCGATTTTTTTATGAACTAGTTCTACAAAACACAAATAAAATCTCTTTAACTTAAAAAAACTAAATTTTAAATACAATTTTCAGGACGGTACGGTTGAATTATTAAATGTGTAGCGACTCACTCATTGTTAAATTCAAGTAATCACAAATTATTCATCACTCGTTCATCGCGACAATATACCAATCATGTCTATTGGGTTGGGGCGCACACCACATAACATTTATTCAAACACATATAATGCAAAACAACAATCGTACCAACATCATAAGCACATTCATATTCAATCTCATCTACATAAACATAGCTGTATTCATTTATGTTGGCAACAATGGTTGTCAACCGAAAACTTTATAAAAACAGATTCTTGTTCGTCTCTCGATACAAACAACACACAGTATTAGTTTTTTTACAAGTATTGTGTTACATAAAATCGTACATACAAAATTATTTCGGCTCGTCGCCATGTTTTTCTGTTTTTTTGATTGTGAAATAAATAAAACATAAAGTGATAATAATAAAAACAAGTGTTAACATTAAATTGCACATTTTTTTTTCGCGTGAAATTAACGCAAGTCAAGTGGTGAAAAATATTAGCTTTCTTCATTTCAAAATAATATTGTTAAAAACCAAAAGTGAAATAAAAAGCCTATCCGTTTGGTGCGTGTCACAAAAACTAAAACTAATTCGATTTTCAATTTAAGTATATAATGCGAATTAAGCATTATAAATGATAACTTCACAAGAATACCAGATACTGTTACAACAATTATTTAGTCAATTGATTCGCAACATTCCCAGTTTTAGCTTCACCAATTCCACAAACATATACAAATTCAATTAACGTGCGACTTGAATCAAGAAATATATCTACCAATCAGAATTCATCAACTAGTCTCAAAAGGACCTAACGGAATAGCTTAATAAAGCAGTTTTTGGGTTCAATTACTGAGAAAGGGAAACTTGACTTTGATTTAGTCATAACAAAATTCTTCTACAGTTCAAATAAAGCATTTAATGCTATTGAATCTCGCCATTTTTGAAAAATTACGATCGGCTTAGGCTCAATTCATCCCCAGTAGAAAATTATTGTCGATATCACATTTGAAATAAATTTATAAGGATTGTTTAAAAGAAACAAAAATATTTTAATGATACGCTTTTGCTCATTGACGGATGAAAAATACTTCAAGCAACACAAAAATAACAGTAACCATGCTGGGCAAGAAAATTCTCGAACCGCTTTGTAAATTAACAAACATTTGCCAAAACTCGACTACATCTATTCCTGAAGCAGCTGAATTATTGCAAAAAAATTTAAATGTTAAAAAATTTAGATTGCGATGGATTAGAAAGTCTTAAGGACCACCAAAATGAAACTAATTTGTTTGGTATGTTGTGTTTGTATGACAATAATATAAAAAAGGCAGATGTATTTTGGGTTAAGCCGTCGACGAAACATAAACAACTCAACGCTAGCCTCAAAGTTATTAAACATGCCCGTATCTACGGCCCAACTTGAGCGGACATTTTCGAAAAGGGGTTGGATAGAATCAATTAGAAATCGGCTCACATTTGAAAGATCAGAAAACTAAATGTATACGTGTCGTTACACCTTTGTAATAATTAAAGAAAAAATAAAGAAATTAATTAAATAAATAATTAAAGTTTTTTGTAATGTTTCATTTTTGGTTTGACGGGGAATATTTTAGTTTTGTTTCTCATACATTATTAAAGCGCTTGATTAGAAAATCGAAATTGTTTATAAACTAGAAAAAACTCCACCTTTATACTTTTGGACCAAATAAAAGAATTTAGTGTTCTATTAACAAATATTTTTCAAATTTACAGTATGTATGTAATTTAAAACAGGAAAACCATTATGAAATTTGAAACTTTTTCTTTAAACTCTACCAAATTTGACTATGAACGGTCAACACTTGATTTAAATGAAGCTTTGTGTATTGAGACAATCTTAATTTAGGGCGCCCGTTTAATTGATTGCGGCTAACATTTGATTTGAAGAAGATGATCAAACTATCTTATTCATGCCTCCAATTTGGTTTGAATATAACTTGCATTGAATAAATTACGATTGGACTACAATGAAGCAAATTCAATCAAATTTGTTAACGGTCGTGTGGTTTATTTTAGAAAAAGCTACTGCGGCTTTTTATTTCAAATGCGTTTTCAGCAGTAATATCCCAAGAGCATTGATAATTTCCCGAAATAATTTTATTATATTTTTCGAAAGCACGTTGCTTGGTAACAGCCCGAAGCCGTAGGCTGAGGGCTGTTACCTAAAAGCAACGTGCTTGAGGAAAATATAATAAAATTATGAGGTATTTATCAATGCTCGAGGGGTATTCGACGAGAAAATTTTTTGCAATTTTATTTTATTCTTGTAGTAATGCTGCTAGATTGTAAATTGTTCTATGAAAGTGTCATTTTGAAACAGTATTTATTGTAAAATAAAATTATAAATTCTTTTCATCTAGTAGCCAGAGTATGATTTTCTAAAATAGCAAGCCTATTAAATCGGTCAATTTCGAGTCACGTGTACAAAATATACCAATCAAAATAACATTACACTGATAACATCCCTAGGGAAATTATCAGTGTAATGTTATGTTGATTGGTTTATTTCGTACACGTGATTCAAAATAGACTGATTTAACAGGCTTGCTATTTTAGCAAAAAATTTTCTGAATAATTTACTTTTTGCAGTTAACTAGTTTCTCAAAAAACCGCAGAAATATTAGTTTATAGAAAATTATTTCTCAAACATTATTCGCTATGGTTTCTTTATTATACGGTTTTCGTTTATTTCTTGAATTTGATTTGTCCAATTTAATCATTTTACACATTTCACTCTAAATAGCCGGAGGTTCCAATAGGTAAGGTTTTGAAAACATTTATTTCCATTGGTTTAGAAAAAATATAAAAACTTGTAGAGCTCTTTGATATTTTACTTGAAATTGTGCCCCAGAAAGCTTTACTCCTGACCGTTGTAATATAAAAGGATGAACTACGGTGCAAGATACAATTTGTAAGAAGATTAGCATGACATTTCTTTATGACCACAAGAATATTTCGGAACGAATGGAAATTTGATTGATAATAAAATCATCGGCTTGAGCAGAATTATATATTTATGAAACGAAAGTTGAATAATTTGTATTCAAATTTCGGCAAATTTGAATACAAAGACAATCGTAATATTGCGTAGGACTACTTTACAGAATTTACTAAAAAGTGGATCTCGTACACATCGTTTTATAGCCACATGGTGGCAAGTTAACATATTTCCAAGCGATTAATTCATGATTTTTTTAAAATTCGCTATGGTTCATTCGTAAGCAAAGGTTTTTCAAAGTTGTTGAATTTTTAATGAAAACCATTTGTTTACAACTCAAATTTTACAATTATTTTCCACTAAACTGTAATACTTTTATACAACCAACTGTTTTTTACCCGGTACATTCGTTTCGACATTTAAGGCAATTTAAGTTTGTTTGAGTTGAAATTTGACCACCTCCTGATTCTCCTGTTTTAATAAAATCTGGAAAATATAATAAACTCTTTATGCGCGTGCCTCATTCAAATGTAACATTTTACATATTTATCGATCAATACAACGTCAATCAACAATATTCACCCCTAAAATAAAATACTTCCAAGCATTATGTATAATAATGCACAAGACCTAAAATTATATTTTTTGATGCTAATTAAACTATCAATTGACTTATATCCTTCCGAAATGTAAACATTTAAAAAACTGTATATAACCAAGTCGAGTACAAAACAAAACAAAATAATCGAATTTTACTGATAACAAAATTAAAATCCTGACTACATCAATTTCACCTGAATACCCAAGTATGTTGGGCATGTTTTATGTTTTTTCAACTATAACCCCCAACAAGTGGTTTTGAATTTTATCAGGGATTCGATTTTTTTTTTGTTTTGTTTATTTGAATTTAATTAAAAATTGATTTTTCAATTTCCACAACAACAATTTCCTGCATAAGTATACATATCATGTTAGGAAGGTATTCATCTCATGTATACAAATACACACCCTAAACATGATATTGTAAATTTCATCAAAAGGATGTAACCAAATATGGATGCCTATCTCATTCAAATTCCTAAATTTAATTGACTAACAATAACAACACAACAGTAAACAACTTAATCGTATTGGTCGAGTTCAGCCGCATTTTAGAGTGGACAACAAAATACCATTTTATTGAGCAACATTTTTGAGTACACTAAGATCAAAATAGTTTGTCAATTCCACGCCAAAAGTTGATCCTATCCAAATTAATCGTATTTTTAGTTTGAATTTCGTATCCATCACCGTCTTCAGCGTTAACGATATACAAATATTCACATGGCTTGTCGGGATCTGTCTCATCAAATGTACACACGGTTGATTTTTCATGAGGAGCTCTAAAAATATAAAATCCCGTTAAACTATGTCCGTTGAAATATATACTTGGCTTGTGAATAGAACTTACCGCCCATTAGCAAAATTCATATAAATATTTATCATTTCGGTCACCAAGTTCGCTTCCACCGAATCAAAATCGTACAAAGGAAACATTAATGTGTCGAACAGAAAGAGTAGATCATCAGCGTGTACCACACCAAAATCGATTAGGGTTCGCGTAGTTAGATGTGAATATGAAAATGGACCGCTATAATTGAACTCAATTAGGTAAAGTGGATTTATGGATGGATCGACCCTTTTCGAGTGAAACTTGTAGGACGAATATAGTGGATAGTTAAAATTACGATCTCCCGTCATCTATAAATCAAAAATAATACTGGATTAAAAAACTGTCTAATGGTGATGTTCCTCATACTTACATCTATTAAAGCTTGTGCATTATCCCAATCAAGATGTCTGGTACCATTGAAATAGAAAGCTACGATTTGGTCAATTTTTGTTTGAAGCTCTGGGTCGTCTTGCGGCAACAAAGCATGTAATCCGATCACCAAATCAAAATTTTCATTAAAACTCTTCAACTCAGGTTCATTTGTAAGTATTCGACCAGCACGTATATTACCATCTTCGGGCACTATTGACATTAGTAATGGAATGTTTAAGAAATTTCCGTTAGCTAAAGAATCACGTACATCTTCGATAAGAAATGCGTTTGGATTATTTGCATTTTCAATAACTGGTGTGAACACAAGAGATGGTTCGGATAACCACAAATGAAAAATATCAGTCGCTTCTAAAATAACATCTGGCTCAGTGGCTCGTAATTGTGCAGCAAGCTCAGCCGTTGTGATGGTATCGTAGTTCTCAATACCAATTTCTTTAGCTAATATCCTAGTCAGTGGTAAAGGATCTTTAAGACTATAACAATATGGTGTAATAGCGGTTCCACTAGCTGATATCACCCGATGAAATAAACCCTTCGATAATGGACTTAACATATGCATATGTACGGATGTGCCTCCAGCACTCTGTCCATACAGCGTAATTTGATTTGGATCACCATTAAAAAAAATTATATTCTCTTTAATCCATTGCATGGCAACAACCTGATCTTTAAGCGCAAAATTTCCCGAAATTTCTTCATCACCGGTCGACAAAAATCCGTATGCACCCAAACGATACGAGGGAGCAACAAGGATAACATCCCCATGGTCCATGAAAAATTTTGGTCCATACATTGGCGTTGTCGGTCTTCCAGTTATAAATCCACCACCATGTATATTAATGAAAACCGGTAACAATCGATCACTCGGGATTCCAACGGGTCGAAAAATATTTAAGTACAAACAATCTTCTTTACCTTCAACAGTAAAATCTCCTGACGGATTTGCATAATTTCTTTGTATACACATTTCATGTTCTTGATTGGCAATATGATCATGTGACCAAAAATTGGGGAATGGACGTGGATCTCGAAAACGTAGATCGCCTACTGGTGGTTCAGCAAATGGAATTCCAAGAAAACCTTCAATGAACGGAGTACGATATCCTGGTAGTATTGTACCTGTGATACTACCGTTCGTATTAAACGTGGCTATGTTCGGTCGAATAACCGGTGGTAATGCAATACTTGCATTGCAATACACAATTAATCCAATTAACAAAAATAAAACAAACATCACAATATCTAGCGAGTAACTTACTTGCCTCACTTACACAAATTCAAGTGATAACTGACTTTAAAATAATATTTCCAGGCGTATTTATATCAATAGCACTGATAACAGGCGCGTGTTCTTTTAATTGCTTGTATTTTAATCCGATTCGAACACTGTGAGTCACACTGTATGTATGTTTGAAAATTTAATTAGTTGATGCAATGAACGATAAATCGATAACAAGTCGCAAGTATATAGGTAAATAAATACTTGAGTGCTTAATGGCTCGTGATTGGACGTTGCGTGATTTTGATGCTTCAGATAAAAATAATCGCGGTGCGAGTCGAAATATCAAGCGATTAAATGACCATAACAAGGCTATTAGATATTACCTAAATGTGAAGATACGCGAGCAAAAGACGAAGTTTCCGGATTTTGATTAATTTCTAGTACAGCAACTCTCAAGAGACGAGTTCTGAATAGTAAAAATGAAAATCGTTACTGCCGCCTATTTGGCACCTAAACTGCTTATTGGGGAGAATGAAATGAATGGGAGGAAAAGCAAAAATAAAAAATGGAAGAACCGAAGGATAGAAGGAGGAGGGAAGGACAGATACGGTATTTTGTAAATCCACGTTTTCGAGTCCTGGTAACATAATTTGTCTAGAAATGAGAAAATCTGGAACAATTTTCGATTACAATACTTACTCATTATAACTTTGTTACTGTAGTGGAAAAGTAGAACAGGTAGCATTCAAAAATATGGAATCCTTAAAAACACCGTTAGAACTTAAAGTTATCGGAAGTATGGTAACAAACTTGCAGTACTAAATTCCATCGACAATTCTCTAACGAGAGTTACGTTAAGTTGTAGTTAATTGGTTATCTTACAGTGGTAGGTGGTTCTGCCAAACTTGGTGAGTTGGTATGTTGAGGACAGTGTAGTTCCTTTTATTAGTAAGAGGAGGATTACTGAGATTACGATTTAAATAAAATTTGGCTGATTCCAATGCCGTCTTCCAAAAACAATAACCACGAACCGAAAAATGGCTTTAGCATAAACCTGTGGCTCTATTCTGGTAATTTCCGGAAAATAGGGAATATTTTGTTTTTACAGCAGTTATTCCCCAGGTAAATTTTTCCAACTTTTTATTCCCCATTTCCAAAAGTGCATTCTGGCAATTGGGGAACAAATATACAGGGGAAATAAATTTAGTTGTACGTTATCTCCATGGAATCACATTAAAATAAGTAAAGATCCGCGAAGGACCCTTACAAACAAAATTAATATTATTAATTATTAATATCAACTAGAGATAGATAAACATTTTCGTGAAACAATTTATTCCCCATCAATTCTTTCATAAAATAGGTATGGAAGAACAAACGTCAAAACTGCTGTAATTGGGAATAATTTTTTCCCAATAAATTTTTTTTCCCAAACACCAGAATACACTTTGGGGAAAAGGGAATAAAACTGCTACAAAATTTAAAATTTCTATTCCCTGGGAATTACCAGAATAGGGGCCACTGGATGATGTTTTGCCTAGTTTTATGATCAAAAAATGTTATAATCGAGACTTCAAAGAACCAGACAAAATTTTTCCTTTTAGTGAGGTTTAGACATTTAGAATTTAGAGGGCGCCAGTCGCTAGCTTAAATGGAACCATTTTTTGGAGTATAAATGTTTTGTAAAACGTCACAGTTCTATATATAAAGAAGCAAGAACACTTCGAAATAGCATAATTAAACTAGTTGTGCAAAGCTGCCCTTCTTGACTTTCTCATCATTTGCCAGTAAGAGACGTAAGAGTAATCAAACGCTGTTTAGTACTGTAAGATAGTCGGTAGCGTCCAAAAATAAATGTTTTAGTTTAGTATGATAATATTTTGTGCCAAATAGCCTGAAATAAGGTAGCAGATAAAAAACGGGGTGCCTTTCGGGAACTTCGTTAGGAAATACACCAAGACGCAAATCAATATGTTTTGAGAATTCATTCCAGTATTATGGCAGTCCAAAAATTTTGTACGCTGGAAGCCAAAGACGCTGTATATCTAAGAATTATGTAATATTTTATCATATTTGTATCAGTAACATATACATATAAATAAAGGACACAGCCTTGACCGATATAATCTGAAGAAAACGGATAAGCAGGTGGATGACAAATGCCTAACGAAATACCAACAAACAAATTGCTTCCTAGCGAACTTTATCCATGGAATCCCAATCCCTCGTAATTTGTCAGTTATCGAATTTTCTAGTCTGCCGAATATTAATCAATCGAAGCGGGTGAAAGGCGGGATACCATCATATTCCCGAACGAAAAAATCAAAAAAAAAAAAAATACCAAAAAATACAAAGTAAAGTGCTCCCATCGAACTAGAAAACTCGATGAAATTTTTGTTAACTACAATATGAAAACAAAAGGAATCTGCATAATTTCATGTCATCTTTGCGTAAGAAGGACCAATGCTAAGCGGCTTTGGGGAGTTTTTTGTTTTAGTATGTGAAATAAAAATGTAAATTTTTTTGTAACTTTTCTGACGTTTTCATGTCATTCTTGCGCAAAGGGTCCAATGCTACTGGCTTAGGGGTCATCACAGCGGGGTTGTTGCAACCCAATCAAAATGATGCTAACTTTTATTTTATAATATCAATATTTCTTTCATTGAACCCAATTACTTCGGTCTAAAAAGACCAAAGTATTGAAATCCTGTCAAAAATGACGAAAAATTTGGTTGGTCCAAAACCACTTTTCTCAACGTTTTGAAAGTCCCTGAGTCTGAAAAAGCAAAAAAAAAAATGTCCGTCCATCTGTCTGGATGTCTGTACCAGTGGTATCTTTTGAGAACTGCTTGTCCGATTTTGAATTTTTTTCGCCAATCTGTTTCTATGGTCCAGGCGGAGATTTGAAAAGCTTTTGAAGACTGTGCGTCTAGAGGGTGCGGTACCTGCCACACGAATTAAACCAAAATACCTGGTTTTATAAATATTTACGATTTTTTATATAATATGCTGGTTTGATTATTGAATTGGGCATTGAATTGAGAATTGATTTGAAGGTTAAGCTAGGGGTCAAATTGCGGGTTGAGTTGGGGTTGGATTAGGATGTAGTGAGTAGTTAACAAATTTTTTGCCTATTTATCACCCGAATATTATGAGATTTGACATGTGTGTCGGAAATGGGAATCTAAAATGATTTTTGGATAAAGTTCTGGAATATGGCCAAGTATGATGGAATTTGCCCATTTCTCAACCTATTACGATGAAATTCGACATGTGTATTGGAAATGGGATTGTAAAATGAGTTGCGGATGAAGTTCCGGAATATGGCCAAGTAGGATGGAACTTGGCTGTTCTTTAACCGATTGTAATGAAATTTGATATGCGTATGGAAATGGGAATATTTGATATGTGTGGAATATGGCCAATTATGATGGAACTTGGTTATTCCTTACCCGATTATTATCAAATTTGGCATGTGCGTTGTAAATGAGATTCTAAAATGATTTCTGGATAAAGTTTCGAAATATGGTCAGTTGCACGATTAGAAATATCAGTATAATTTTGTATACTACTTTCGGTATAAAGTTCTAAAATACGACTTTTTGTGTTAAATTGGATGTCTATACCCATGTTACTGAAGCTTTTTACCTGTTTGGCTGTTGTAAATAAATGTTGGTTAAAATAGAAATTAATACTCTCAAAACTGTCACACTAACTTTCCAACTTTATGACACAGGTGAATGCTATCCCCATTGAAGATACCAAAGACCGAAGTTCTGATCACCTCGTGAGGTTTCGGCCCTTTATATTTTCAGTTTGTATGTACGAATGTAAGTCTTACGCGACTTGAAGTATTACGCGACAAAACTAAGGCAAATTTGCAAATTACAGCGATAAGCGTAAAACAAATTGATCAGAAACAAAGTTATCCTGTAGAACTTCCAAAAATTTCAATAACGCCATTTGCGGGTACCACTGCTAACAAAATAGCTGCGCTTGAGTTAACAGAAGCTAATTATTACATATCAAGAGATCTACTTAAAACTCGCTTGGAAAACCGCAAAATAATCTGCAAACATCATATGCAACAAATGATTCAGCGAAGGCTATTAATAAACCAACTACTGCGAAGTTTAAAATGTTGATCGATACTTTTAATTCAAATTTAAGGTCACTCAATTCATTAGGCAGACGAATTGAAACACTCGATAGCATGATTCAACCGTTGAGACCAGTTGCTAATTTTAAATCTTTTACTTCAGTTCATCGACAAAACACACATGAACATTCAGTTCGTCGAATACTAAACCACGATTCCAGTGTGAGTTTTGCCCGAAG
Organism: Tipula helvola; assembly: GCA_963556165.1. Classification (NCBI taxonomy): domain Eukaryota; kingdom Metazoa; phylum Arthropoda; class Insecta; order Diptera; family Tipulidae; genus Tipula; species Tipula helvola. The sequence continues at coordinate 273,952,904 of OY744481.1, forward strand.
GCCGGTCATCGCCAGATCGTCTACGTGATGTCAAACGTTTAAATTTGTGTATGAACTACTTGTCGTCTGCGCATCAAAGTACGCTTGCGAGTCAACATATCACTGCAATATACCAAACTGCAATGAAAGACATCATTCACTCTTACACCAGTCCGACGGGAATTCGAGAATAAGCGAAGTATCATTAGTGCTCCAAACGTTCAAGATCTATTTAAAAATCCACAATCGCCAGAATTAAACAATTTATTAATAGTCTCGTGCTCACGGGAAAATGTTAACGCCTATGTTTTAAACACATTTTAATAATGTTGACTCATATGTTTTTCTGGCTACAACTTTAATCACTGCAATCGATGTCAATGGCGCGGCAGTTTTATGTCGAGCTCTTCTGGATAGTGGCTCGCAAATCAATTTGATCACGAAGGCTTCACGAATTCCAAGTCCAAGATACTCTTCAAGATCAAATCCAGAATAAACAGCTTACAGCATCGCAGAGATGTTGCAGAACTCTGCGTCTTCTACAGATGCTTACATGGTAAATGTTCTGCAGAACTATCGGAGAAAATACCACCATTCGTTACAACAACAAGAGTAACAAGAGGAACAACTAATGCACATAGGTTTACGGTGAAGCTCCCGAAACCTCGAACTGAAGAAATCAAGCGCGAATTTATATACCGAACATCAAAAAAGTGGAATTCGCTAATACACTTCAAATTTCCGAAGGAATACAAAATGAATAAATTTAAGGTAGCTATTAATCTTTACTTGCAGGATCGCGCATTGGGTGCAGAAGCTCTGACAGTTACAAGGAGCTAGGACCGTTAATAAGTCCGCTCTGCACCCAATTAAATAAATTATAAAAAAAAAAAAAAAAAAAAAAAAAAAAAAATGACTTCTCAGCCAATATTGAAGCATGTATGCTACCAATACTCAACAACAAAAAATTAGCTAATCCGCAATTCCATAAACCACAAAAAATTGATTTTCTTATCAGAGCTGGATTATATTACAAATTGTTAGCTGTGGGTCCAATTTCGTTAGCTGACAACAAACCACTTCTCAAAAACACACTACTCGGCTAGATTGTAGTTGGAAATTCCGCTTCAGATTCGGATGCCAATTCATTGCGGATTCCAAATATCAATCAGGTCTATCATGTTTCTGGTCGTGATAACCTCAATCTAAATCACCAGCTCGAGAAATTCTTTCAGATTGCAGTTATTAATCAATTAACGAGAAAATATTCGGTCGAAGAAAATTTGGTGGAGGAACATTTCAAGAAAGATGTTTATTGAAATCAAAATTGTAAATTTGTAGTTTCCCTATACCCTTTTCGAAACATCCTTGTGTGTTAGGCAAATGGCAAAACATCCGTTTCATGGAACAGAAAGAAATTTAAATAAAAATCCACAACGGAAACAAGAATATGGAATGTTCATAGAAGAATATCTTAAGTTGGGACACATGGAGTTTATTTCATCTGATATGATCCCACAAACTCATTATTTTCTTCCGCATCACTGTGTCACCAAAGAACACAGTTCATCAACCAAACCCCGCGTCATCTTTGACGCTTCCGCGGAGACATCATCCGGAGTATTACTGAACGACATTCTGATGGTAGGACCGATTGTGCAACATAACCTATTTTCCATTTTGCTGCGCTTTAGCACACAAAAGTTTGTTTTGAGTGCCGATATTAAGCAAATGTATCGCCAAATCTTGGTACATTCACCTGATACCAACTTGCAGTGTATTTTATGGCGAAACGATCCGGATACAGACATCAAATTATATCGGCTTCGCACTGTCACAAAAGGCACTTCTAATGCTCCGTAAATGTCTCCAGAAGTTAGCCCAAGAAGAAGAGATCAACAACAAGCGAGCGGCTCAGGTAGTTAAGAACGATATGTACGTCGAAATCTTCTTATAGGTGCAAACTCCCTCATATTCAACAAATCAAATCAGAAGCCAATGAATTGCTAAGCACGGCTGGAACGGAACTTCCCAAAATCTGATGTAATATAGCGAAGAAGTTTTGACTGATATACCTCAGGAGCACCTAGAGAAATTACATTTTAAGGACAGCGATTTATTAAGACGTTCGACTTATTTTGGAATCCTGTTCCAGATATCTTAAGTTTTAACGTACCCGAAATAGCCAATCATCGTCAGACAACGCGATGTACAAAAGTCGCAGATATCTCGTACATTTTTTACCCGCTAGGGTTGGCTTCCTCTGTTATCACCATAGCGAAACTTTTCATGTAGGAGATATGGAGCTTGAAGTAACACTTCGGTATGCATCATTGCCACAAGAGCTTTTTACACGATGGCAAAAATATCTAGGAGAACTACATTTGCTAAACACGTTGCAACTGAAATGTCATGTGATGCAGCCAAACACATCCAGTGTTCAACTCGATTGCTTTGCAATGGAATTTTTAAGAAGTGTGGTGTCGAATGGTTCCGTATTATCATCACTTCTTTATTCTAAATCAAGTCTTCAAACTATCGGCAGCAGTAAGGCAATAATTCTGGCCAATAACTGGGAAACGTCTAGCGCAAAGGGTGCATTAGATGCTCAAGAATCTGTCGTCGAGAATTTTCGCAATTAATGCGTAAATTAATGCACCTCCATTTTATAATACTGGCCTGGACTACTGTGCACCAATTTTTGTTCATCACCGAATACGAGGGACGGGACCTACAAAGACATATCGCTGTATTTGTTTGTTTCCCAGTTAGAGCCGTTCACTTGGAGCTGGTCTCGGATCTCACGGCAGCTTCTTTCATTGAATTTTCTCCGATAATGGTACCAATTTTGTAGGGGCTAGCTCTGAATTGCACCTTTGATATCAATCGCAACAACACATTGATGAGATGAAAAATGTCTATACTCTTCAGATAAAACAGAATGGCATTTCGCACCACCTAGCGCACCTCACTTTGGTGTATCTCGAGGGAACCGTCAAATCAGCTAAAAATCATCTTCGAAAGCTACTGGCAAATGCTTTCACATGCTCGTGAAACAGGTAGAGGGTGTCTTGAATTCCAGACCGATCACTCCACTCTCCTCGGATCCAGAAGACCTACAACCGCTAACGCCCGGACATTTTTTAATAAACAGACCGCTCACTTCCATTGTCGAGCCCAATATAGAAGATGAGAAGATTCCAATACTGAAGCGTTGGCGTATTCAACAACAATTGCATCAACATTTTTGGAGTCGTTGGCCCAAGGAAATATATCAATTAATTGCAGCATCACCGTAAATGATCTAAGGCTTCCGAAAACGTTGCAATCAATGATTTGGGGCTTATCACGGATGATAATTTACCACCTCTTAAATGGAAACTAGGCCGCATCATCGACATTCATCCGAGAGCTGATGGATACGTAAGGGTAGCCACTTTGAGGACAGTGCAGGATAGAATTAAACGTCCGATTATCAAATTATGTCCTCTGCCTATGGATGATAAATTCTTATTTTATAATATCAATATTTCTTTCATTGAACCCAAATTTCAGTTTGAATTCTTATCAATCAATCAATATTATCTCTTTCCAATTGTGGTTTTTCCGATTACGGTCACACAAGCACAACTCGCTTGAATAAAAACCTTACCACTCAGTTGTGTATTAGCATCGATATTGGCTTGAGTTCATCCTCATTGAATTATAATTGAAAGTAAAATAAAAATTGTGAACACATTGATCCCAGGGTTGGTAAAAAACATGTTTTAAATAAAAAAAACAAAAAACATGTTTTTTTTTGTTTTAAACTGTTTTTTTTTGTTTTAAACAATATTTTTGGTTAGGATGAAATAAAGGTAAAGTTACCTACATATCAATTCAGATGAATGAAAAACTGTTTCGTATTTAATTTTCTTTTTATTGATGGCATGAGTTACAAACTTCTACATATGTATATGGTATAAAAAACACCAATAAAATATCTCCATTATGATTATACAACAAAATTAAAAAAATTTAATGTCTGCAGTAACCTATACATCTATTTTAAATTTTAATTAATTGCTGCGAAACGAAAACCAATTTAACTGCCTTATTAGTTTCGAGTTTATTTCTTAAAGCAGTGGGAGTTAATCCAAATTTAGAAAAAATCCTTTCTATACCAGCTGATGACGATATAGCAGTATGCAGCTGACCAATCAAAGCCAAATTATTACTCGAAATAATATTCGGATAAAGCGATTGCATTGACCCCACCATTCAAAATCTGTGAGCTGCTCACAATTTTTAAAATGTGAATCCCTGAATGGGTTTAATTTTGCGACAAATTTCATAAATGTGGTATTTATGAAATTTATTGAAAAATTTAATTCAATAAAATCCATTGCCTTTTCTCTTTCGTCTGCAGTAATAACTGATTTTTTTGGCTTAGGACTTAAAAGATATGCCGCAAAATGTGCATTTATTGTATATCTTTTGATATAATGTTTTAACAGTTCATTTCCAGTCAAATGTGGCTCCAATCCTTTCCAGACCTCTACTGCGTTTGCTAATTTGCAGGTATTACTTTGTATTTTGTCAAGGGCCACTGTAATTGGCTTCAATAAAGCAACTATATCCTCTGCTAATCTTTTCATGTTTACATCCATAACTTTGTTTGCTGAGAAACATTAAATGTGTATAAAGTAAACTAAATTTTATTATGAAATATGCATTTATTAACACTTACCAATATTTTTATCAAAATTCGTGTCATTTCACCTGTCTTCACACACCTTAGCAAGAGCAGGCCAGTTTACCAGATACGACTCTAACGAATCACAATAACAATTCCAGCGAAAGTCTATCGGCAAGCTTAAAGATTTACCACCAGCAAAATCCACATTTGAATTTTTGTTTAAAACAACTGTTTAAAAGAAAAAAAACAAGGTGTTTTAAACACTGTTTAAAACAGTGTTTAAAACAAAGAGTTTAAAACATACCAACCCTGATTGATCCTAGAGTTGTTTTCATTTGGAAAGTTGCGGAGTGCGGATAGTGATTTGAATCCCGAATATTTTTTTCATTTTCCACAAAAGCTTGGAAATTATTCAGGGGAATTGAATTAAAATAATATTTCAAAAATGTATTATATTTAAAACACTTGATTTTTTGGGATTTATCGTTTTATTTTGGGTAACGGTACCAACCCCGATATTTTCAAATCGAAATGATTTTTTTTTTTCAATATTTGGTTTTCGAAATATTTTTTTCGAGCTTTCCAACATGAGATTTTTATTTTCGATCATTTTTCTTTCGAAATTTTTGTATCGGTAATATGCCGTTTGGCCATCTATGCCCAACCCTGAAATTTGATGAAAAATCGATTATTTTGGTATTGTTGCAATTCTTTGATTTGTTCCTAATTATGACATAGTGAAACGATCGGTCAATTTTGGACTGTAACTATTGTTCTTATTGTTATTTATGGGTATCAGGTTGGTCATGAAATCTCGACGACCGTTTAACCGAAATCGAACACTCGAATTCGAAATCTCAAATTGTAAAATAACGAATTTCAAAATAGCGAATTCAAATTCTCGAGAATCTGATTTTGAACCCCGAATAATTACTATAATTTTGTAATATTGTTTGCCGTGGATTACCCTCGATTAGACAAGCAAAAAAATCGAAAAGTTATTTTAATTCGTTGAATACTTTGGAGGACAAGGGTTGCCGCCCCCAAACCCTCACTTTGACAATTTATTAAAACTAATTTTGCCTGTGGTCGATATTCGACCAAACTTGTTCTAAGAATAAAACAAACCCATCCAAAGTCATTTTTACTAAAATATTTTTATTACATTTTTTATTAAACTGTACACAATATGATACATTACATCATTATATAAATTACATAAACTGGAATGCGATGATCCATCGATTTTTTTTAAGTTAGTACGCCTAAAGTAAAAACATTTATTCCGTCCCACCACTATATTGTGAACCATTTTGAAAATCCTCTCATGCAATGAAATTTTATAATATTTTATGTTTCATTTGAAATGTTATTGGTCAACGATTTCATTGAAAACAATATTTTTAGTAAATACTCTTTCATTATTATACAAATGACCCTGTTCAGAAGAATTTGAAATATAAAATCTTAATCCTTCAAATGATCGAACTCGACTGGCTGCTACATACAACTGACCATGTGTAAATACTGGTTGTCGTAATAATATTCCGACCTATTGAAATGTTTGCCCCTGCGATTTGTTAATGGTCATAGCAAAGGCAGGAATGACCGGAAATTGAGTGCGTTCAAAATCAAATGGCAAAAGTGTACCGGAGTACGTCAAACGAATGCGAGGAATTAAAATTCTCTTTCCACGTGTAACTCCAGTCAAAACCTCGCAGTCCAATGAATTTCTATGCATTTGTTTGATTCTCATTCTTGTGTCGTTTACCAATCCTTTTGTTGTATTCAAATTACTATACAATTGATTTTTAATTCCAATTTGTGAGGTGGCAAACCACTCACATTCAATGAATTTAAAAATTCAACGGAGAAATCATTGACTCGACCAATATCATCACAAATAACTCTATCATAGCTATAATAGGCTTTAGATTGACCTGGTATTTGATTCAAAATATCCGAATTAATTAATTAACAATCTTCATTTCTCGGAGCTAATATGACGGAATTTAAAATATTATTATTTTCAATATTCGATGAAATATCACCAAAAACATCTCGAATAATGTTGGTTGGTTCACCAATTAAATTGTGTGGAATTTCAATCAAATCTCTACCCAAATCATTAAAATTTGGCAATGCTCCATTTCCAAGAAGTTTAAGAAATTCAATAAATTCCACTTCATGCGACAGAGCTCCCATGTTCTGCTGTAGAGTAAACCGTCGAAATTGTGGGAATAAGTGCCAAGAAACGATACAATTTTCAATTAATTCAGTACGTGAACCGTGAGGAATGACAGGCAAAATTTGCCGAAAATCTCTGCACAATAAAATAGTTTTACCACCAAAGGGTTTGTTTCTATTTTGAACATCGCTTAGATCATTTAATAATCGATCAATGGCCTTCAAGGCATTAAGTGGACACATAGATATTTCATCAATAATAATTAATGAAGCGGATTTTGTGAAATTTGCTTGATTACTATCAAGTGATACACTCGAAACCGAATTCTCTAAAATTGGAATTGGTAATTTAAATATATTATGTAATGTTCTGCCATTAATAAGTAAAGTTGAAGCAATTCCACTAAATGCAGTAGAAATACAAACTAAATTTAGAGAATGTAATTTGTGTATAAGCGCTGTTTGAACAAAAGTTGTTCCACAACCTGCATGAGATGTTAAAACAAATACATTCATACCGGTATCATGATGCATCACTTCACGCAAAACTGCGTCTATAACATTACGTTGTTCATTATTTACAACATCGTAAAACTCAGTAAAAAGAAAAGCAGCTTCATCTGTATCCAATTCATACATTGTTCTAAAATCTTGCACACGTAGTGGTGTTGGAAGACCAACTTGTTGACATGATTTATTATGAGACATAAATGTTTCTTCTAACTCAAGTAATGCAAAATTGTATGAATCATTTTCAGTTTGATTTCGGACAAAATCTTCACTCAAATCTTTTTTAAATTCTTCCCATAATGCTAATGCATTCCCAGGAAAATTCAATGCACAAATGCATCCAAGCAATTCTCTTAGCTGCTTCGGTGTTTTGAATTGAACTGCTTCTAGTAAACAATGGCGCCACTCATCATCATTTGAAGCAATCCCACGCGCATGACATGCAGCAGTAAATGTCGGATACAAAACCCCTTCATAAGTCCTCAAATTATCAAAATTTTTAGGGCCACGCACATGAAGTAATAATACGTGCAAATGAAATAGTTCCACATTTTTCGGCGAAACAAAATACAATTGTGAAATTACTTTTTCACCTCCACGTTTACGCTCTTGCCATCTCTTCCGATTGGAAATTCAAATATTCTCCAACATGCTTCTGTAGAACCATCAAAACGTCCACTCAAAAAATTCTGAATTTCATCTATTTCCAATTCTCCATTAATTTCATTATTAATAACCCCAACCTCTAAAACAGCACAATCATATCCCTTGTAAATATACTTGTAAATATATTTTACGCTTTTAACAGTTGTACATATTTCTATGTTGATATGACAATTAAATTTGGCCAGGAGATATGGATTATAAGGCACAACGTAGCGATTATCAACTGAATTCCTTCTGACTTCGACGCTTACACCGTTATCTCTTCTTCTGTAAACGGGATAGTCATTAATATTATCTACAGTTTGTTCCGAACAATTTTTGGGAAAATTTTTAATACATTTGCCATCTCTCATACACACAGTATTAGGATTTAAATGACTACACGGTCCGTGAATCATATGATTTAAAACGAATTCATGTAGCTTTGCATGAGGTAGACCCCTCTTTTGAAATTCAATGGTATAAATCAAAGCTTCATCTTTACCAAATATATGCTTATTCATAACGCAATTAATTAATTCTTTTAATTTCAACTTAAAAACTCTAACAACAATGTCTGGACGAAAATTAGAACTTTCAATATTATCAATGGACTCAATAATCTCCGGCCAACGTGAATTGCAAGTCATAGTTATGAATAATGAAGGTTTGCCGAAATGTTGAACAATTGACATAGCGTCTAAATAGTTCTGATACATATTTCTCGGTGCACCAACAAATGATGATGGAAAAACAACTCTTCGCCCCACGGCATTAATATTATCACCACCATTTGGATGTAAATTCAAAAAATCTGTTAAATTATTATAGACTTCAGCTCGAAGATTTGTTCGATTATTACGAATAAAATGTAATCTGTTTCCTTCAATGCGAACATACATATCAACAATCCATTGCAAGAATAACTTTTGTGCATGATGTAAAATACTAAAACCGTCGCGAATAGAACAACTGAGCGTAATGTGGTATAGAACCAAAAGGAGTTACAATACCACCAGCTCTGTTGCTGTTTAATGCTTCAGTTTCAATCTTTGCCTCACTACTAATCATTGCAAAAGAAGAGTTATATGATCGAATAGAATTAAAATAATGTTTCGATCTACTTTTAACTGCAGCATCATTTGATTTAAGACTATCATAAAGATTTTTAAAAAAATCGTTTTGCGTATAAGGCGTTACATTCACTTTGCCCTTTTGACAACATAATGAGAATTCATTTCTATTCCCTTGTGTAATTTCACCTTCAAAATTTCTCGCTCCACAATGTATGCAACGTAAATTCAATTGGCCGCAAGAAAATGAATTAACCCTATTCCAACCAAGGTGTGTCTTTTTGGCACATTTCATTTTTAAAACGGTACGATTTTCAAAACAACATTAACTTATTTATGTTTTGCATGTATTTTATTTTGAAGCATTTCCTTACATTAAAACATACTTGGTATTCTTTGCAAAAATTTGCTAATATTATTTGATTCAAATTTGAATTTACTAATGTAACAAAAATATGTTGGTTGGATTAGGGTTAAAATTTCGTGGCACTAATTTTAATGCGCACTTAAAAGAATCATCTAATAAATGATTAACAACTTCATTATCGCCGTTATTTTCAATGGATGGGTTAACATTAATGTTCTCGTTTCTATTTCTATTTGATCTAACTCCGTTTCTATGACTTCGTCGTTCTCTTCGACCAGTTAATGTAGGTCGTCGGGGCATAATGGAACACACTAAAATAAAAAAATTCTTGTGTCAAATGAAAAACACGACCGGCTTATATAAGAAAAATTCAAAAGAGGACTATTTACCACAAATATAATAAGCGTCAAACACAAAACACAAAAATAAAAATTGGAAATCATACAGCGTTTGGGCAATTACAACTCTATACTAAAACGGCAATTTGTGATTGCAAAGAGAATATGATACGAAACAAAATGTAATGCGCGTGTACAGTGTATTAGTGCGTATATGAATATAAAACTTTTCTGTATTGGTAAAACTTTACCTGCTTTTTACACCTATTTCCCGTGCACGTATCTTAATAAAACTTATATTCTGTACATCTTTTGCTTAATACATATATCTTTTCATTAAGATACATGCACGGGAAATAGGTTAAAAAGGATCACAATTTTTGGCTTTGCCTATTAATATATAGATTCCAATATTAATAGAAATTAGAACGTTTTTCAACGATTTGTTTTTTTTTTTTTTTTAATAATTATTCACATACTAAAATAGAGAACTGCCCAAAGCTGCTTAGCATTGGAGCCGTTGCGCAAGGATGACAGGAAAATGTGATCATTGTTTCAAAAATATGGATATTCACAGAGCAATCACAATGCACTTTTTACCTTTTACTTACAGATTTTTTATGAATTTTCAACTTGACGAACAAAAATTTTTGCCCGTTATGTTGGAAATTCATGCAAACCTGTAAGTCAAAAGTTTTGTCATTGTGAATGCTCTGTCATATTAATGAAGCCCAAGATAAATTTAATCAACTTCTCTTTAAAACATAATCCCCTCCTCTGACCGATTATATGTCCTAAAACTGCTTTAAAGTGTTTTGTCTTAAAAATAATCTCTACAACCGATTCTTCTTCTTCTTAGCATTTTTCTGTTACAACCCAGCCAAATATCGGAGTTTGACGTGTTAGGCTATCTTGTTTAAGTTGTTTCCTTCCCTTAAGAAAAACTGAAAAGAAATTATCTAGGGGGCCTATACAAAATTGTAGTAGATTATAATATGTTTTGTGGCAACCCTCACCTTTCAGATATTTAAACGACTTGCTTAGAATAAGGCAATTCATTCTCATTTCTTATAAAACGTCTTAAAGCTTTGTTGCTACAAATTATTTCAATTCGCTCTAATATTTTGTAGACTACAACAATTAATTTAAAACAGTTCGGAAAAACTACGAGACTCCAAAAAAAAACGTTTCCATCATGCATCATTATCGCTATTAATATCCCAGCATGATTTATACACATTCGAGTATATACAACACCAGACATCATGCAGACAATATGAATAAAACAAAATTTCTTTAACAATATTAAATTATGAAAAATGCAAATTACGTTCACGAAGAAGGACGGGAAACATGAAAATGAAGATGAACATAAAATTTTTGAATACATATAGCAATAGCTACATAACGAGAATTTCCTTTTCTTCTTCTACTCGCAAAAAAAAAAAAAAACTTTATGTCTAATCAGTTTGAATCTCGAAGCATTATGGAATTTTCAATTTCATCGTTTTTATGAATTTTTAATTATTTTTAATAATATAATATTTTTCGACATGGGAGGGGTAGATTTGGGGTTAGAAAATAGTTTGGAAACTAATTCGTTTTATTTTACGTTTTATCTATTATTTGACATTTAGCGATAAAGTTAAGTTTTCAGTTTGTTTGCCTGCGCGCACAACACCGATGTGTAGAAGTAAAATGGAAAACTTTTTTTTTCCGTGAATCTAATTAAAAATTAATTTTGAATTGTCATGATTTGGTTTTTTGTTTGGAAAACTTAAATAAGGTACTGAAAAACATGATTTCGGCAAAAACCAACCTTTTTCTTATTAAGCGCATACCAGATTACCAACAAAATACAAAAACTGCCAGAAATAGAATGGTTAATTATGCAGAAATTATGTATAATTATGGTTCATTGAATCTTTTAATTTCTTGCTAACTAACTACTAAACAGCAACGAACAAAATTGTTCCGCTTGTTCTCGAAATGGCAGTAAAAACCTAAATACCTACTCAACATAAAATAATAAAAAATGAAAGAGGGAAGTAAAGAAGCGAAGGTATTTAATTTTTTATGCCCAAAACGAGCAAGGTAATAATCCTTTTTATGATTAAACGATGATGGCATAGCATAATACCAAAACCAAAATAAAACATAAAAACCAAAATTGATGTGAAGGAAAATGGAAAATATACCTGTATCCGTAGTACCTACTCGCGTATATATTCGTAAACCATAAAAAGCGCGTAAAATATTCAATTTTTTTTGCGTGCATGATTTATCGTCTAGTCGTCTGTTTTGCCGGCAGCACTCTGAAGAAAAACGTGGACTAACCGCACATAATTTATGACGTGGGTGTATATTTTCATTTTTATGGGAAATATGGTATATGTCACCTGGCTCAGAAAATGTACAACAGGTTTAATGTAATAAGAATACATGATGATAATTAAGCAATTCACAAAAAGTAAAAAAGAAAAAAACAGCGAAAACCCTCAACTATTAATATTTTGGTTGGAGCAAAACTTTTCCAAACACCGGCTGCATATTATATGGTATATTGTTACAGAACGATGACACTCGATCACACTTGTCTCCAAATCATCCATTTATCCGTTGCAATAAAATCGGACACAAATAAGTTTGATGTCTCAAATTTTTATGTTTGACTTTTGGTCACCATAATGTTGTATAAGAATTCACCGCACCAGGCGATGGAAAAATTCTGATAACTACAAATCCATAAACATCCCAAAAATACAAGAAATTAGCTCCGTCGCATAGTCCACCAGTTCGATGCTCGAACACTACCTACTACTTTGATACCATGTTGTGGCCCAATAAAATTTCTAGGGCATATGAACAGAAAGGCACGAATCCAGATGATGGAAAACTGGAATATGTTTAATATGCCATATGAATCCAGAAGATGTAAAATACACCTATATATAAAAAAACTGCTTTAAGAATTTACTGAGAATGGCTATATTACATCTCGTGTTAGCTCTCGAAATATTTGTTCATCAATTCAATACATTTACAGAAAAACAACCATAGATTCGTATTAGAAGCTTCGTGAGTCTATTTTCAAAAAACCGTTACCGTCTGCACCACAGTAGTATCAGCTGCTTATAAGAAAATAGGTAAGGAGAGATTGTCAAAATTATTAAAATAGCAATAATTTGCGAATACCTTTAATATTATCGGTGGTTTTATAGTAAACATTTCAGACAAGAAATATTGATAAAGGTACCGAGAGACTTCAAAATACCTTACACACATTCAATTTATCAGATAACTTGAAGTTGTAAATTTAACAAACCATGAACGGACAAAATTTAGTTTAACGTTATAATAATTGTATTATTGTTGCTCATTTAACAATTGATGGTAATTTATTTTTTGGATGAAAACATGTTGAATTTATTTAATTACTGGCTGAGCCCGGTTCGCTTTGCTGATCCCTAAGAAAGTCTTTTGTGTTGTATTATTATTTCGTACTTTTAACCTTATTGACCTACCACTGTCATCTGTTGAACGATATAGTGAATATCTATCATTGCCTATAATTGTTTCTGGAATCAATTTTCTTGGATATCGGTTAGAGCACGTGCCATCAATCATACATGGTGAATGTATATTAAGTGTCCCACATGGGCCATGTGTCATAGCAGAATTGCGAAGAAAATATATCTTTAGAAATTTGTGTTGTTCATCAGGAATGGGCAAAAATGAACCTGCAATTTGAAATGCTTCACCTCGCACTTTCTGGTTCGCCTTGCTGCCCCTAAGAAAATCTTTCATGTTGTATCATTATTTTGTAACTAGGTAATCTCCGAAACTACTCATCCGATTTTAAAAATTCTTTCACCAATATTTAGAATAGACATTCAGGGTGGACATAGTCTCAAAAATAAAAGGGTTTTTCGTGGAGACCAATTTTGTAGCATCATTTTTAATGTTTTCAATAACAGGTGAAATAAACAATACCTCTTGCATAAATAAAATGCAGCAATAATTTATAACACTATGAATAAAAAAATCACGCCATAAAATACGCCGAGCGGAAGAGTCCTCCCCTGAAATTACCCAGAGTCTTGTGAGTCTTAGAAAATACATATCACAAGCGGATGCTAGGGAGTCCAGTACTGAACGCTCGCAGCGACTCGCTAGCCAAAACATTAGAACATCGCAGGCCTGTGCTAGGGAAGTAAGACAGCAAGCCGCAGATGCACGCGCTAGGGAATCTAGTGCCGAAAGTTCCCAGCGCCTAGCTGCAGAAAGACAACAGATATCTACGACTAGAGAGCGTAATCGAATTGTTGCTCACTGGAATAGATCAGCTTCCAATTATGATCTAAATATAGACTACGATCAGGAAAATTCTGTAAAAATTGGACAAATGAACAAAACTTGCCCTAAGTGCTTTGCTAAAAATGGAGTGGTGAAGTAAACGGTATGTGTTGCTTTATTCAAAGTGGTTCTCCCTAATATACAGGAACCACCACAACCAATAAAAGATCTTTTGTCAGGCAGTCATCCATTATTTGTGCATTTAATAACATACGCAGGCATAATACACTATTTGACGTTCAAACTCATGAATGACGTCATTCGATGTTAAAGAAATTCTCTAAGGAAACTTTATGCCTATACATTTAAGATAGAAGGGCAGGTGTACCATTTGATTGGCAGTCTCCTCCTACCTTCAGGTTGAAGTCCGCAGTTTCTATAGATTTACATTTTTTATTTTTAACTTAAAATTAATAATTCCCGCTGCCCGCACCCCTCAATATCAACATCAAGGAAGATTGTGTCAGAAAGACAATAGCTGATGACTATATACATCTACGAGATGCTTTAAATCAGGATGGTAATGCGATGCAAATATTGGACAAAACGTCATCTTGCATTCAACTTTCAAGGGATCCCCGCGTTATATGCACGAAAAACTAAGGATGCTACAACGTACGTCCGAAACTACGGGAGACCCGATTTATTTGTGACATTTACTTGCAACCCGAAATGGCCAGAGATTAAGGAAGAGCCATTACCGGACCAGCGGTCATTTGATCGTCATGACATAATTTCCAGGGTATTCCATTTAAAGATGAAGAAAATGTTATTCACAAAATATGAATTGTTCGGTTAAATACCATATGCTCAGTGTTGAGTGGAAAAAAGCGGATTACCACAATGCCACATGTTATTTTGGTTGGAAAGAAAAATACAACCAGATGAAATTGACAGTGTAATAGTTGCTGAATTACCAGATAAAGATGACGATCCAATATTATTCGATATTATGACCAAAAATATGGTGCATGGGCCCTCCGGAGATTAAAATTGAATATCACCATGTATGAAAAACGGTATTTGTACAAAAAAAAAATTATCTTCAGCGTTTAGTCAACGAGACCCAGACCGGCGAGGATGGGTATCCCGTATATCGTCGCCGTGAAGCTCAAAATATCAGAGGAGGAACGATTACCTATAGTAACCAATAGGTGGATTATCCCGTATTCCCCAATATTATATCCATGATTTAACGCTCACATTACCGTGGAATACTGGCTCTCAGTTCAGAATCTGTCTGGAGAATATTAGAATTTCTGATCCACGAGCGGTATCCTCCTGCCGGGCATTTGGTCTTACACTTAGAAAATTGTCAAAGAGAGTACTTCACGGCAGGAACGGTGCAATATGTTGCCCAAAACCCACGCAAAACTACATTTTTAGGGTTTTTTCGAGCTCAACAACACGGACGATTTTGCAAAAACTCTATTGTACCACGAAGTCACTATTATACGTGGGCTAATAGCAAATTTTCAAGAAGACGCGGTCAAAACGTAGACGGACATCCAGGCATAAAGAAAGATGCTGCTTTGGGAAGAATATGTGGTGTACATCCTTCTCAATTTGAGTATTTTTATCTCAGAATGTTACTACATCACGTACGTGGTCTAACCTCATTCGAGGACTTAAAAGCTATAAATGGAGTTGTCAAAGAAACATATCAAGTAGCTTGCCGAGCTAGAGGTTTGTTCGAAACTGATGATCATTGGGAAAATACTTTGAGAGAAGCTTCGATTTTGCAATGTCTATTAAAGCTGAGGGAGTTGTTTGTAGCCATTCTACTATTTTGTCAGCCATTTGAACTATCAAAATTGTGGGAGAACTTCAAAGAAGATTTTTGTGAAGACATCAGACACAAAATCAGTATTTTACTTTGCCTTTCAATGATGATATGTAACCTATTGGAATTGAATGACAAAAGTTGAAGTGATTTCGTGATGGGTACAATGTTGGTACGTCAATACAACGTCAGTGAGTTGACAGAGTTTGTCAACGGAAATTTGCCAAAATTAGTCACAGACGTTTGATGCAATAACTGGCAGTGTGATGAATAATAGAGGCAAACTATTTTTTTTTGATGCCCCAAGAGGCACGGAAAAGACATTCTTCATCAATTTATTACTAGCACAGGTAAGGCGATCTGAACAAATAGCCCTGACAGTCGCTTCTTCAGGTATTGCTGCTACTCTATTGAGCAACGAGAAAATTGCACACTCCACATTCAAACTCCCTCAGTATCTTTGGAGCAACAATCCGTATGTTCCATATGCAAAAAATGGGCCTCTTGGCAAATTGTTACAGGACGCGTCACTGATAATGTGGGATGAGTACCATGAGTGTACCATGAGTCACAGAGCCTATGTTGAGGATATGGACCGAACGTTAAAAGATTTTAGAAACTCGAGCGCCATTAAGGGAGAGGGGGGAGTTACTTTTGTGTTTGCTGGTGATTTTCGGCAGACACTCCTTATAGTTAGAAAAGAGACGCGTGCAGATATAATGAAAGCATGCGCTAAATCATCTACCTTATGGAATTCCATTCAAAATCTGAACTCGCGAACTAGCATGAGAGCCAACCTTAGCGCAGACACGCATAACAACTTCCCACAACAACTGCCCAAACTTGGGGAAGGAGTTGTTTCTTCTCCAAATTTGAGCAATAACTGTGCTGAAATCGTTCTAAATGAGAAACAAGCTCGGATAGTCCACAGTCTGCAGCATCTTATAGATGCAGTATATTCTAGCCTCGAAAATATACTCGAAAGAGACTTTCATTGGCTATGTTCAAGGGCAATATTATCGTCCAAGAGCGATACTGTCAATGAAATCAACAATGTAATTAAACAAAAAATTCCCGGCCAAATCAAAAATTGTAAGTCGATTGACAGAGTCACCAATATCGAGGATGCAGTGCACTATTCACAAGAATTTTTAAATTCGCTTAATCCTTCTGGCTTGCCATCTCACGAAATACCATTAAAAGTCGGTATGTCTATCATGCTTTTAACAAATTTAAGCCCTCCTACCACGTGCAATGGCAAAAGGCTACTAATTAAATACTTAAAAAGGAAACTTAATTGTGGGAGCCGGCCAACTGGCAAAAAAAATCCCGAAAAACGCAAATTTAATTGCCAGGATATCCCATTAGATTTTTGTTAAATACGACCAACTACAATCTTATAACAAAAGGATGCTATACATAATTTCTTGTCATCCTTGCCCGGAGAGGACCAATGCTAAGCAGCTTTGAGGAATTTTTTATTTTAGTATGGGAAACAGAAATGTAAATATTAATAACAACCAGCAAATGCCTGTGCAAAACGTTGAATATCGGAGAAATAAGGTTGCTGGAAACGGTGGCAAAATGAGTATTTAGCATTATTTCAATAAATAACCAAATGGAAACAGTTCAGATTCACAGAGTTTCAATATGTCTCATAAAAGATAGCTTGTCGCTAGCCAAATGGTTAAGAGACGTAACATTAAAAACCAAATTAATCGTCTGATTCATTAATTATGAGTTTTGACAGTGCACACCAATATGGATGGAATTACCATCATTAAAGCAGGCCATATTTCTAAAACTCTAAGCGTATTTTGTTGACCGAAAATGTAATTTGAATTATTTTGGTTTTATTTTGTTCCCAAGAAAATAGCCAATTTGATTTAATTTTCAAAAGCCAACCTTTCGAAATAAAATATAAATTTAACATGTATTATGACATCTGGCGGCTTCTATCGCTAAGAACGAAAACTAAAAAATGGGATAAGATTTAAATAATCCCAAACAAAATTTGGGATTATTTAATCCCTCTCAGGGATTATTTAGTGCAATTGTTGTTGTAAATGTCTCAAGTAAATACGCTATCTGTTACATTAAATTGCGCTCAATATATCCCATCAAACTTTTTGTAAAACTAATTAGAGATATCGACATCGAGGATTTTTGGTTTCAATAAGAAAGTGACACTAGACCCCAGTGCAGAAGTAATTTATTTAGGGTTTATTTGAAAAATATGCAAACCGAACAAGGAACCCTGTGTTATGCGCCGCGTTATAATCACATAATATGATAAGCCATTACATCTTGTCACAAAACCCGCTATAAAACCCTTAATTACACTCCTCTTTACAACAATTGAATACAATTGAGTTTGCACACCTTTCACAAACTGAATAAATTACACAGCAATTTCAAAATAATTTACTTAATCTTCAATGTTACCTTAGCCTTGTGCTCAACACACATTCAGTTTCTGCAAATCATCGAAAACTTACCTGAAAAGAGAAAAAAAAGGAATTAAAATTAATTAAAAATTTAATTAACAATTAACGCCTAAGAACTTAAATTTTTGTTTTACTGCAATATTAAAATACGAAAAAATTCAAAGAGTGACACAGCCTGGATTCATTTTATTTCGAAATTATTAGTTCTAAAATTCTGAAGTTAATAAAATTCGTTTGATATTTTATACCAAAGTAACAAGCGTTAGGTTAATGGTCAATCGACTGTATTTTGGGTAACCTGAAGAGATTCCAGTATATTATTGGTTCCACTCTGTATTTTCAATATGTTCTTGAGAAGAAATCGTGATGCTAGACACTTTTAACATTACTCGAAAATTAACGGTGTGTCCGTTCTTATTTTCGGGCTTGACTCTTTATCGGATTCTTCTTTGGATATTTGGTCGGCTAAGAAACATTGATTTGCAAAAATCCACGCTGACGAAAGCAATCTCGGCAGCTTGCGAAAATTCTTGTTCACTTATTTCTAATTAAGTGACTCGCAACAAGCCCTTCTCGTGTCTTAAGTTCGATGAATGGGTTGTTTTCTAAAAACTCAAAAGTCCACTAACTTAGAGTAGGAGGGCGGTTGTCTTTATTTTAAAATCTAGCAAATTAGATTTTTGCGCGGCACTAAAGTATGTTCGAAACATGATACAGAATTTGTAATTCATGGCCAACATAGTGTGAGGTTTGGTATTTACAATCCTTATATGGCGTGATTGCTATGTGTAAGCGGAAGCTGATACCCCGATTCGTTAGATAATCCATTAACCGCTTCCAAACTTGTCAAAGGTGGTACAAAATTCATTAAGCTTCTTTGTTTGAATAATTGAATAACCATTATACGTTGACTTCATTCACTTGATATGTAGCTGTCCGACTTTCGACGGAGCCATGTTCCAAATATTTACATCCAGCTTTATTAACATCTAACGGTTAAATTCCTCCCTTTGTTCAAACAGTGCGCATTTGATTATTTATAGTAAGTGCAAAATACGGAAAATTTCCTGAACCCGTAGGAAAAAAATAATTTGTACAACATCGTTGAACGATTTGACGATGACTTCGCTTGCCTTCCTAAAGATTTTTTTTCTTCTTAAAGATGATATAATCATCGGGAATTCAATTGGCACACACATAATCAAGAAATAGTTGTCAACATATTGAGTTATATTCGAACGGTTAACAATACTGTAACTATAATTTTCTGTGACTGAGTTTTAAAATTTAAACTCATCTCCTCATTGATGAAGTTATTGTAAAATTGAACTCAAATAAAGGAAATCAATAATCGAAATGTTCGTAAATGCTATTCATAAAAACAGCACCACTGACAGCAACAAGTTCAAATCAACAATTTTTTTTTACATGAAGCACCTTCGACTCCGATATTTTACAGAGTTTTGGTTATATTTCTTACTGTTCAAGCATCTTCTACTCTCCGTAGCGCGCCTCGGGTTATAAACTTTGCGCTCGGCTATATAGTGGACTGCTCGATCTTGTAAGTTTACTTCTGACACTAAGGTTATTATAATTTCCGTTGTGGTGCTGGTGGGCGAAAAGTATGTTTACCACTTACAATTGTCGCAGAGACTTTAAGGAGGTTTCGTTGGAAATATATTGATCTAAAGAGCTTAAGAAGATTTAAATATGGTGTAAATCGTTGTAAAGGTCTTGATGAA